>CM069165.1:3895331-3951634 GCA_035221665.1 Okamejei kenojei
TCAGTAAAGCATTTTTTTTTTTTAAAGCATGAGGCGGGGTAACTCTGTTTCAGCCGGGTTCAGAGGACCTTCCGGCTGAGGAAACGAAAACGGTTCCATAGCTACCGCGGGCTGTACCACAAAAAGCTGGAGAAGAAACTCTGCGGGCTGACAGCAGCATTTACCTATTGGAACGAGGAGATAGCGACGTTCTGGTTCAAGACCCTTCTCAGACTACGACTTCTCGCGCCACGCCAAAACATCGCGAGAAGTGACGTCTGTTGGCGGGAATGGCGACGGTTAAAGGGTTGAAATAAAGTCCGAGACTGGCCCCCCGTCAGCGTGCCAGGGGGAGCAGCTCGGCGTTGGGAGGAGGGGGGGGAAGCCTGCACTCTCCCACCTGGCGAGCTGATCTCACTCGCATCTTCTGCGAGGCTGCTGCTGCCTTCTAGCTGTAATGTTGCACCAGTGCTCTTAGAACAAGTGTATGGGCAGCCAAAACCCGTTCCTCACGCTTGTTCAGATGGGACGGAGATTGTGGCTCCTCTCACTGTTTAAGGAGTGTGGTTCAAGCCAGTGGTGGAAGTAGGGACACAGAGAACGCTTGTGTGTGTGGGCTTTGATGATGCCACAGAATGCAGCCGCTTCTCAAACTGTCCCTTGCTAGCATCGTTGAGGTCCGATGGGCTTTCGGACAGATGTAGATGGCCACTTCCCTGCAGTTTAAATTATAAAAAAAACCCTTTGATCATTTTACCCACTCTTCATCGGACCAATGCTTTATTGTATTTTGGTGGTCACAACCTGTGTGAAAACTAATTTAATGCTGAATGGTCGACATTGTTTCTGAGAATGCACAACGCACAGCTGTTAGGCAAAACGTCCTTCATTATTTAAGTCAAATCAATTCTCTCTAGGGTTTTTTATGAAATGTTCAGAGGAATGAAGCGGGTGTATGTATCTTGTTTGGGGAATCGTATGCTTCACACCCCAGTTCTTTATGTAATAATACTAAGCCTGGTAGGGGCTTTCACTAAAGCCATTGATAAGCTAAAAAACCTAAGGAGTGAGGGTTAATGAAACGCAGGGTTCGGACATCAATTGGGTTGGGTGGCTGGTGAGCATGTTCGGGGTTGGGGAGCATAGCTGATTAAAATTGGTTTGGACCATTGGGGTCGCATTTACTTGCTGAAATGGGCAATAATGTTGTGCTGTGTTTTTCTACCCCGTGATTTTATGTCTCTCTGGTGAAAGTTACTGTGAAGCTTCTTTCATGATTAATGCGGTGGTGAGATGAAACGGCCTCAGGAAAATGGACCTCGCGTGATACGAATCTACTACGATGGTGAAGAAGTGTTGGGAATAATGACTAACAAAGATCTGTACGGGAAGGGAAGGTGGATTCTTTTTCCTCCTCAGTAATGGGTGTGGGTTTTTGGCCCCATTTTTTATCATGTGAGCCAGAGATTAGAACATTACACGCTTTACAATAATGTAATTATAAGAGCCTGCATTTTAGCGTTCCAGACGGTGGTGAGTGTATTCGACCTGGGGGATGTGTTGTGTGTGGTTTTTCTCCCCTTGTCTGTTGAGACTCGGGTGGGTTTCAATGGGAGGGATGTTATATAGAAACATAGAAAACATAGATATTAGGTGAGGAGTCTTAGGCCATTCAGCCCTTCGTAGCCATTGCACCGCCTTTCAATTATGCATCATGGCTGATCATCCAACTCAGTATCCCGTACCTGCCTTTCTCTCCATACCCTCTGATCCCCTTAGCCACAAGGACAATCCAACTCACTCTTAATTATAGCCAATGAACTGAGCCTCAACTACCTCTGTGGAAGTGAGTTCCAGAGACTCGCACTGCTCTGTGTGAAAAATAGTATCACACTTTCTCATCTCGGTCTTAAAGGATTTCCCCCTTATCCTTTAAGCTTGTGACCCCTTGTCCTGGACTTCCCCAACTTCGGGAAGGAACAATTTCTGCATCTAGCCTGTCAACCCCTTAAAGAATTTGTAAGGTTTTTCTATAAGATCCCTCTCATTCTCCTAAATTCCAGAGAGTATAAACGGAGTCTATCCAGTATTTCTTCATAAGCAGTCCTGACATCCAGGAATCAGTCTTGCCCGCGTGATCCTTCATAATGCACTCCTCTCTATGGCAATAATGTCCTTCCTCAGTTTGGAGACCAATACTGTACCCGCAATACTCCAGGTGTGGTCTAACTCAAAAACCCTGTACAAATGAAGTAGAACATCCATGCTCCTGTAACTCAAATACTTTTGTATGAAAAGCTAACATACCTTTCGCTTTTTTCATGACTGCTGCACCTGCATGCCTACTTTCAATGGACTGGCTGTTCCATGACACCCAGTCTCGCTGCATTCCCACTTTTCCTAATTGGCCTCCCATTTAAATAATTGTCTGCTTTCCTGTTTTTGCCATCAAGGTGATAACCTCACATTTATCCCACTTTTTACTGCAATCTGCCTCCAAACATTTGCCCTCTCACCCAGCCTATCCAAGTCACCTTGCAGTTCCTAGAATCCTCCTCACTGCGAACACTGGCCCCCCAGCTTAGTGTAATCCGCTAACTTGGAGATATTGCCTTCTATTGCCCTCATCCAGATCTCATTAATATATATTGTAAATAGCCTCTGGTGGTCCCAGCACTGAGCCTTGCGTTTACCACTATGTTACTGCCTGCCATTGTTAAAGGTCCCGTTTACTCCTACCTCTTGCTTCCTGTTTGCCAAGCAAGTTCTCTATCCACATCTTTATGATCCTAATCCGTATGCTTTATCGTTTGTATGTACTTATATCTTATGTGGGACCTTGTCGAAAAGCCTTTTTCCTGGGAAGTCCAGAATATACCTCATCCATGCGTTCTCCTTATCCACGCTACTATGTTACATCCTCGAAAATTCCACAGATTCGTCGCAGACATGATTTACCTTTTGTAAATCCATCTGTCTTTGTCAATGATTTCACCACTTTCGAAAATGTTGACATGCTATCCCATCTTTAATAATGACTCTAGCATATTGTTTCCCCTCGTACCGTTGTTAGATTAATGGTCTTGATAATTCCCGTTTCGCTATCTCCCTTCCTTCTTAAAAACAGGGTTACATTTGCTACCCGCCAATTTCAGGAACTACTCCAGAATCCAAGAGTTTTGAAGTTTATCACTAATGCATCCACTATGGCATTTTTATTAAAGAATACTAATTTAAATAAATTTTTCATAGCCAGCAGGTCAGCTTTTTTACGTAATCAGAATCAGCCTATTTTATTTCAGACATCGCCTGATTTCTAGCCATTTAGCAGTGTTTAAATTTAAGTCATTTATCTAGTATTCTAGACACTAGAGAAGTTATGTTTTTTACTTGTGCACCTTTTGTATTCTTAATATATTCCTTTTGTATCTTTGTGTGTTAAAACTAATATGTAACAGCATATATGGTGTGTGTAACCCTTGGCTTTAGTGGTAACTCGCATAGAGAGTGAGCAGTTGAATGGCTGATCAACGGGGCGCGAATTTACAAGGGTGGCGAATGACTGGTGAGTATGAGGGGAAATGTAAAGATTTAATTAGATTGAGCCAAGGTTGGAAGTTGTGGTGGCGAGGAGAGGAATATTAGATTGAAGATAGATTGATAGTGAAAGGAGTACAGCATGCTAAGATAATGCAGCGAGATCGGGCTAGAAACTAATATAAAGTGGGCCTGTTTCTGTGCGATCGGTGAGCAAGTAGAGAACGGACAGGTTGGGTCATCTCTGGAATGTTCCAGATGCTCGCTCTTTTGCAATATATAAGCTTTTCGTCTTCTTGAAAGAATTCTCGCTACGCGTCTGTGTCATCTTATCCAAATTTGAGTTTTAAAACCACGACAAAATTTGGCTGCAGCGAGCAGGTAGGCGTTGAAGTAGACATTAATTAAAAAACCAAACATCCTAGGCGCTTCCCAGCCTCTGGCGCTTAAGGACGACAGGAAAAGTGGCCAACCAGGCATAAATTATGCTGGTTTGCCACTTCATTTGGAATGAGGGGTCACAGAAGTGCCTAGGTAGTTAGAAGGTCTCTGCTACCATGAATCTGGCACCTTAAATTGTTCTAAATCGAGGCCGGAGGATTTGTCTGAGAAAGGGCGCACTGTAGTGGTGAGTAATAATTTTTGTGAGAGAAGTACACCGCTTTGCATTATGTGATATTATTAATGTGTATGTGGAGCTGCTTGGTATGGGAAGATTGGCCGAGTTTTTCTGACAGCTATGTTCTCATGACTGAATAATGGCTGCAATGGGCTCTATGGTGGGATTGAGGATGGCCAGTTTTAGGTGTCGTCATTATCTGTTCTGATTCTGCAGTTGCTCTTGTGCTTACTTTAAAGAGAAGGGATATTAAAGCTCGTCCTGACATTCTAAATGTAATCTTGAGGTGTGTTTTTAAGAATTGGGTTTGCGTGTGACATCACTTTTTGCTGGGTTCCCGGGCTGCTGGTGGTGGTCGAGGGGAGGGAATGCAGCAAAGTGGACCTCATAGCAAAGGACGCTGTTTGGGAAGTGAAAAATTAGTTATCATGATACGCATAGTGGTGGAGTGTGGAACTGAGTGAAATATTAAAAGAGGGTCTTAACAAATAGAATGGCAGAAGGTTGGGAATAGGAGAAGTCGGGGTAGACACTACTTTTTCTAATCCAATCTAAAGTTAGAAAATTTGTTTCTGTTCATCATCTGGTCCCGTAGGGACTCAGTTAAACTGTATTAGATGGTGGTTGGGGGTCCATTGTGGGTTAAATTACATTATTTGTGCATTGTAGGGAAACATGTTTTCTGAGCTTGTAGTGAATGTGGGGTTAATGAGACAGTTGAGCATGTTTTCTAGAATGTAGAAACAGTATAGGGTAGAAAGGAAAGGCCATTGTTTGTTCAGACTGATAGGGCTGAGTGTTGAGGCTTTCTTCTGTTTTATCTTTTGTTTGGTCACACTAGTGTTGTCCAGAATCACATCAGTTGAGAAACACATACTGATATTTTCAGGGCTGTTCTTCAGTTACTGCATGTTTCAGGTCTGTAGGTAAGAATTTAGTTCAGAACTTTGGTCCTGTGGAGGGCAGTTATACGCTTAGCAGATGTCTACGCTGGCCGGAATCCTACATGAAGATGAAGTTGGAAGAAAAGCTGCTAAGGTAATGATTAATGTCGTTAGGTATCATGCACCCCTCTTCTCCCCTGGGAAGTTGGAAAGATGTTAGTTTGCTTGGTTTTTTGATGATGTTTTCTATAGATTTCTTTTCAGTTAAATTAATTTTGGGAAAAATGTTAATATGTAACTAGGAATTGGAATTTTAAAATAGTGGTGAAAATGGATTTAAATAATTGGGATATTAGTTAATTGCTAAAACTGACGAAGCTTTTTGTGGTTTGTTTTAGATACTCTCATATCTGGTTGGAGAAGGGTAATGATTGTTTACTGAGATTTCAGAAACGGTTTGTGAGGAAGTGGCCCAGGAAGGCACTTTCAAGATTACACAAAATGTGGAGAATCAAGATAAATATGTGTGACAGATGAAGTGTTAATTATGAATTTGTATGCCACAGATAAGTTGGAAAGGTGGGAAAAAAGAGGAGAGGAATGGAACTAGATGTACAGTTAAGCAGTTCTAGAGAGAAAAAGGAGAGAGGCAGTGAGGACGGTATACAGAAGTAGGAAACGACGGGTGTGAAAGTAATAATCGGGAAGGAGTCAGTGGATAGATTTATAAAGAAAGGTGAATGAATTTACCAAAGGAGGCTAGTCGATGTGTGAAGCATGAAATTGAGTTTAGAACTAAGATTAGAAGCATAAAGAAAGGATTAAGTGTGGAAACATTGATTGAGACTGCTTTAAAAAGATAAGAGCAGGACTGACACCAGATTATCTTTGGGGGCACTATAAATTGAGAGAGCTTAAAAAATACCTGTGCCCAATATTTCATAGCAAAAAGAGTTTTGAGTATAGAGCAGTGGTGAATGTGTTCAGTTGTATAGGGTCTTGGGTGAGGCTACACCTGGATGTATTGCGTACATGTTCTGGTCTCCAAATATGAGGAGAGGATATTACTTGCCATAGAGGAGTGCAGAGAAGGTTCACAGGGACTGATTCCTGCGGATGTCAGGACTGTCTTATGAAGAAAAGAGCTGGGTAGACCTCGTTTATACTCTCTAGAATATGGGAGATTGAGAGGGGATCTTATAGTAACTCTTACAAAAATTCTAAGGGGTTGGACAGGCGCTCGCTCTGCAGGAGATTGTTCCCTATGTTGGGAAAGTCCAGGGCAAGACATGGGTCACAGCTTATGGGATATGGGGGAAATCCCTTTTAAGACCGTGTGAGAATAGGAGTGGTGAGTTTCTGGAACTCTCTGCCACAGAGGGTAGTTGAAGGTCAGTTCATTGACTATAATTTTAGAAGGGAGTTTCTGAGTGGCCCTTGTGCGTGTATAGGGGATCAGGGGGGGTATGTAGTTGATGGCAGGTCGGGGATACTGTGTGTGAATGATCAGCCATGATCATATTGAATGGCTGTGCAGGCTTAAAGGTCGTTATGGGCCTACTCCTGCACCGAATTTCTATGTTACTATATTCATGATGGCGGCAGCAAATGGATTATGGCTTTGGTGGAGGAGAACGCGACGAATTTTGGCTATGGGAGATTTGAAGGTCACTGTTGGTGATAAATGATAGGAACCACTAAACTGTCAGAAAACTCCTGAAGATTGCTTGTATAAAATGCTGGTGAACAATGTATTTTAATCAATGGCTTGCTTGTTTTGACACAGTCAGGCAGAGGGTAGTGGCGGGCCCTCAGACAATGTTACCCACGTCAAGGTGGTATCGCAAGCGCTCTCGCTCAAGGGATATCCATGGAGAGGCAATAATCCAGCCTGCATATCTGCGTGAACCAGCTGGAAATGTGGGAGACTGGAAAATGAAAAAAGAAATTGAAGGCAACCAGTTATTGAACAAATATTATGAGCCACTGTGTCGTGGAGGTCATTCCTCTGAAGTCAAGTCTGCATTGGAGGAGGGGGTGGGATTGTCTTTATTACCACCCCTGATTCTGCGATCATTTGGTCAATGAGGTCGCGAGAAATATCGCAAAGATAGGGAAAAAGCTTGCAGACCAGCTGCAAGCAGGTGCAGAGAAAAAAGATGCATGTGACTATGAGTAGAGCTCCAAAAGTAAGAGTGTGAAAATGAAAGACAATGTTGTCAATAACACAGTCCTGTTGAAAAGACTGAAACTATTGATGCCCACCGACACACAGTTGGTCTATGACTGAGCCAAAACAGAGTCCAGAGAATTTCCATGACAATAATGAAATGTCTTTTGGGAGAGGTTTCCCCAAATTGGCCCTATCAGAGTGATATTCATCTGGTATAAGACCAGAAGGACTGGGGTCCAAGGAGGAGGGGATTCAAGGAGGAGGTCATGAAAGGATAGTAAGGGTGACGGTTATAAGGTGTGTTGGGGATAGTGAACAGGTATGGTATTCAGGATATAATAATGATTATTTTAAGATTGTGGTGAGAAGCTATGGTAAGAACATTAAGAAGAGGTATTAAATTACACCTGGGCTAGGAGATTGTGGCAGAAGGTTTTTTTTAAATTCTAGCCCCTATTGTTTTAATCAGATGGTTAAAGTCACATTGGGAAAGTGTTGATATTTATGTGGATGATTTGTTGGTTTGTTTCCACAAGGTGAAAATCAATGCGAAGGGACATTGTAATTATTTGGAAAAGATGGCATAGGAGGTTTAAAAAGTATCAAGGGAGAAGTTGTTGTTTTGTCAGCTGCAGGTTGAATTATTTTGGCAAGTAATATCTAAGAAGTAAAGGCTATAGCGCAGGAGACAAATTGAGCGATAATTGAATGTTCCCAAAACTGAGACAGTAGGACAGTTGATGATGATCTTTGGGAAAGTATGTTGAAATTGTGATGTATTTCAGGAAAATATGATGGAAGAAGAAAAACTCTGTATGAGAATAAATGTTTTACAGTTCAGAGCCTTTGATTAATAGAGGGGGAAAAAAAATGTTTCGCGCGCTGCCGTTGTTTCTTGTTATAGGATGTATTAGCAGGTAAGCAGGGTTTGAAGTGCGTGCATCAGGATGTATTGACTTTAGGTAATTAATTTGGAAGCTTGCATAGCAATCTTGCTTTAGCTCAGTTGGCAGAAATTAAGGCGTTTTATATGAGCGCATTGTGTACTTTGAAGGGAAGGTGAGAATGCTATAAAAAACTGAATGTTATATACCGACTAAGCATATGTACTTGGCGTGTCTGTCACATGTTTGGAGCTCAAGTAGGAAAACAGAAAGGCTTGAGAAAGGCAACGGAGACCCCATGCAAAAGTTAGTTGTAAAGTACAGACTTGATAAGGGGAAAGATGAAAGCCAGGGGCAGTGCGGTCATTAAATGCCTTGTCACATAAGAAGGAATCAAAGTGCAGAGAAAGCTGCCAGAACAGAATTATCTGGAGGATGATCAGCGCGTTATATGCTACCTAGGGGTAAGTTTGGATAGTCTGGGTGCAAAAGATGCTCAGGCCCCTTAGAGTAAACACAGTTTGGGTGTGTAAACACTTGATCGCAGGGCTTGTGGGAAAGAAATAAATGGAGCATTAAGGTTATATTATTAGATTTGTGTAACTAACATGGTTGATTGGATTGTATGCCCTGTCCATTGGCATTAAAGAGATGTTGCATGCAAAACTAACCGAATAACACCACATAACATCACATGAGATGCTTACTGGCCAACCCATGCCGGTTGCACAATGGAGTGGTCCCTTCATGGAGACTGAGTTTGGAAAGTTAGTGGTAGAATTTAAGAAGTTTATGTAACAGTTAATTATGATATGACAAGTCTTTTTATGCACAGGCAAAGTAAAAGGCAGTTGGAGGTGGACCAGGAGGAGAGGACCCCTTTAAATCTGGAGAACCAGGTGTATGTATGCAGTCTTTCCGACCACCACGCTGTTCAGGATAGGAGGTTTGATCTACCTGGTTCCATTTCAATCCTTAAATGAGGGGTGTCTCCCGCAGGTCGACTCGATTATTTAGCCCTGAGGCAGTGAAAGGAGGACAAAGAAAGTGAGGTAAGAGCCAGAGTTCTAATCAAGAACGTGTTGTGACGTCAGTGGTGGGCAAAATTAATGAAAAGGATAACTTAAAGATAATATATTATATATATATATAAAGCATCTGGATAAACAAGATTCTATTAGAACAGTCATCATGGATTTGTGCCTGAATGGTAATGTTTGACTAATCTTGATTTTTAGAGAGGTTACTAGGGAAATTGATGAGGGTTTAAAGCGATGGACGATGTCTTTATGAACTTCACTAAGGCATTTGACAAGGAACTGTGTTCCACATGGAAAGGTTGTTAAGTAAGTTTGTTCAATTTGATTGGGTATTAATGGTGGATGAGCAAGATGAAGATTCAACAGTGTGCTGAATGGGAGATGCCAAGAGAGTAAGGTTTGGTGGATGGCTGTTTGTCAGGTTGGAGGTCGGTGTCAAGTGGGGTGCCTCAGGGATCAGTGCTGTTGGCGCTCACTGTTTTTTGTCACTATACATCATGATCTGGTATGAATGGTGTGGGAAATTGGATTAGTAAGTATGCAGATGATTTACTAAGATAGGTGGTTGTTGTGGATTATGAAGTAGATTTTCAAAGTCTCTCACAGAGAGATTGAGGTCTTTGGAAGAGTTTGGGCAGATAAGATGGCGGATCGAGTTTAATGCTGATAAAGTGTGAGGTGCTACAGCTTTGGCTAGGACAATATCAAATTAGGAAGTACATGGTAATTGGTTGCGAATTGAGGAATGAGCTTTGAACAGAGGGATCTAGGAATAACTGTGGATAGTTCCATGTAGGTGGAATCTCATGTAGATTGGGTGGTAAAGAAAGCTTTTGGTGTGCTGGCCGTGTATAATCAGGAGCCATTGAGTATAGAGTTGGGATATAATGTTAAATTGTTCAAGCCATTGGCGAGGACAATTATGAGTGTATGTGTGTACAATTTTGGTTACCAAATTATTGGATATGATGTCTATTATAAGAAGAATAGAAGAGAGTACAGAAGAGATTTTAATAGAATGTGCTGGGTTTCAAGCAACTATGATTACAGAGAAAGGTTGAACAAGTTAGGTCTTTATGTTTTGAGTGCAGAAGGTTATGATGTGAGGGATGGACAGAGTTGACGTGGAGTAAGCGTTTTCCATTGATAGTAGGAAGATTCGAACAAGAGGATATGATTTCGGTAATTAAAGGAACAGAAATTTAGGTAACATGAGAGGGAAGCTTCTTTACACAGTGAGGTGGTAGCTGCTGTGGAATGAGCTTCCAGTGGAAGTGGTGGATGGCAGGTTCGATTTTATCATTAAAAATAATATGCGTGGGGAAAATGGACGGGAAAGGATTGGAGGGTTATGGTGCTGAGTGCAGGTAGATGGGACTCGGGGACGAATATGTGTTAGGACAGACTAGAAGAGCGGATGCCTGTTTCTGATACTGTATTTGTTATTTGGTTAGATTAATGTGGGTTTTTGGAGACATTAGTGACTATGGAGACTGGTGTAAATAAGATCTGAATGACGGGGGTTGTAAGTGTTTTGTTTGGGGAACAGTGCTTGTCTCCAGTTGTATGTAAATAATTGCTGGAGGAGTCTTTCACTAAAGCCATGGATAAGCTAAAAAACTAAGGATGTGAGGTAAACCAAAACGTGACATCAATTATTTGGCGTTGTGGAGAGCATGTTCGGTGGGTTGGGGTGATTGCTGATAAAATTGGGTTTGATCTTTGGGGTTGCACTACTTGCACAGTGGCAAAAATTTCGTGGTGCTGTGTTTTCCCCCTGTATTAAGTCTCTCTGGTGATTTACTGTTGAAGCAACTACCACATGATAACGGTGGTAGATGAAACGGGGCCCTTCTTGGGAAAATGGGACATCGGTGATTGAATACTACTTACGGTGGAGAAGAGGTGTTGGGAAAGTGCTAACGAGTCTGAAAGGAAGCTGTCTTTTTTGCTTACTGCTCGTTAATGGGGGTGGGTTTTTTGCCCAGTTTCTCCACGGAGCAGAGAAAGAACATACACAGCATTACAATAATGAACGAAATTAATAAAGATCCTGCTTTTTGTGGCTCCGCGGGGGGGCTTGGTTGTTAATTTGACCTGGGGGATGTGTGTGTGGTTTTCTTAGTCTGTTGAGATTCGGGTGGAGTCTCAAAGGGGGAGTTATATGGAATTTATATTAAGATTATATATTAAACATTTTATCATAGCAGAAGATGTCAGCTATTTTTACGTATCAGGACATCAGCCTATTTTATTTTGGACGTCGTGATTTATGCCTTTTAGCAGTGCTTAATTAAGTCATTTATCTAGTAATCTAGGCACTACGCATGTTACTTATTTTTACTTTTGCCACCTTTGTATCTTAATAAATCCATTTGTATCTTTGTGTGTAAATTATAAACTAATATTACTGCATATTTCAGGAGAGTGTGTAACCTTGTGTACCTTGGCTTTAGCGGGAACATAATAGTGGCAGGTAGATATGGCTGAAAGCACAGTTTGAAATTTTAGGGTGGCGAATGATGGAGAGTTATGGGGGAAATGTAAAAGTTTACTAATAAGATTGAGCCTTGGTCGGAAGTTAAAGTGGCCGAGATGGAGAATGTCAGAAGTTGAACGCGCATAGATTTGATGTGAAAGGAGTACAGCATGCAAGATAATGCAGCAGAGATCGGGTTATGAAACTAATAAAAAGTGGCCTTGTGTCTGTGGATCGGAGGAGAGCAATTAGAGAACGGACAGGTTGTGTTGTCTCTGATGTTCCAAGCTGATATTTGCAAATTAATGGCTTTCGTCTTCTTGAAGAATTCTCCATGTTGTGATCTATCTGAAGACCGCAAATTTGTGTTAAAACCACGTCAGTATATTTCTCCTCTGCAATGTTCCTGCTTGCCTCAAATGAATTTGAAATATCCTTTTGGAAAATTAAAAAGATTTCAAATTACTGCTGAAACGCTAAGATTTTAACTTAGTCAGCTACTGTTGTGTCCTTGAACAGTGAACACTCTGTGGCTGAAGAGAGTTGTTGTAAAAGTCTCGAGAAACACATTTTAATAAGACCCCTCTCGCGTTGACATCTCCCAACTCAAGTACATTGGAAGTTTTTTTTGGCTTTAAACACAGACAACAAAAAAACAATGAAACGTGTACCACTATGGCTACATCTTCGAATCGCACCCCTTTCTGCTTTCTGCAGAGAGACTGTTCCCTCTGATACTCCCTGGTCTACACGTCCCTTCCCACCCAAACCACCCCATCCCCAGTACTTTCCCTGCAACCGCAGTAGGAGATGAATACTCTCGCTTCTCCTTTAACCTCCCCCCTTAGTCCAAGGTACCAAACAGTTCTTCACATTCCCAATCTGACCATTCTGTCCTGGTGTCTCCGCCATGTCTGAGTGAGGCCCAGCGCAAATTGGAGGAACAGCACCACATATTCGCTGAGTAGTTTTTAACCCACCCCGCCTATGGTTATGAACATTGACTTTTCTATCTTCAGGTAGCCCTTGCTATCCCTCTCCATTCCCCCTCCCTCTTCCCAGTTCTCCTACAGTCTTACTGTCTCCGATTACATTCTCTCTTTTCGTCAGGCACTCCCCTGACATCTGTCTGAATGTAGGGTCATGATCCAAAATGTCACTATTACCTCTCTCAGAGTTGCTGCCTGGACCTGCGAGCTCTCCTGCAGTTTGTGATCCCCCTTTGATTTAATCCTGCATCCTTGAGTTATTTTCTACTCAATAAGCCATGATTTATCGTTTCAAGTGTATAAATGGTTCTACTGTGATTTAACTTTTTAGTGCAGACTAGTAAGACATTTGCAGAGTCACAATGGGGACATATTGTAGTTGCAAGGACACCTAGCTGATTTATTTCAATATTCCGTTCCTGGAGACAGTGATTCCAAAGGCAGGTCTAAAAACATCCACAGTCTGCATGATGGATTACATCTGAAATGCCACCTTACTTTCTACAGAGATGCTGACTGTCCAGCTGAGTTATCTTGCTTTTTGTGTCTATCCTTGGTTTTTAAATCAGCATCTGCAATTCCCTCTTACAACATTACTGTTGTGAGGGCTGACTCGGAGTAACTAAATACCTCAAATTATTGCAGGGCATACAAATATCCCCGTGGCCTTGTAGTGCAGGAAGGGAATGCAGATGTGGGTTATATACAATGTTTATCCCTCGGGGTTCTGACCGAGATTTCTACCTATCCTTTCCTCAAGTGATGCTGCATGACATGCTGTGTTACTCAGCATTTTAGTTTCTTATTCCCATGACCTTTCTTGACGTGCCAAGGTTACAAATCAGTTGTTGTGACCGCCATCATTTTCCTTCATCTCTATTACTGCAGTGTGATATATCTTCAGCTGAATGATCTTTGGTGTTTGTGTGGTAAAATAAACACCCAGTTGTCTACAGTAGACACCTGTCTGTTTGCCAAAGCTGTCCTTTAAATTCCTAAATGGTTTATAGTTTTACAATGTGTACAATGAACTCAAATAATTCTGTAAATTATGGTGTGTCGTGTTTGGAATGAATGGCCTGCTGCTTCAAAATAAACTTACTACTGTGATGTGCAATCAAAAACTGATTCGCGAGGATTGGGATTAATGAATAGGGAAATAACCAATTATGGGCTACAAACGAATGTAATAAGATAGATCTACAAATGCTGGAGATCGAAGGGCGACCAAATGCTGGAGAACACATGGGTTATTGTGGACAGGTGGGAGCATAGAGTCCCACCTGTCCAGCAATATCATACGGGAGGTATATGGCGGGGCATACAAGGAAGCACAATTTACAGAGGCTGTTGCCACACGATAGAAGGACATGAACGTGCGCTGCTGGCATGGAGAGAAGCTAAATTGCCTTTTTTTACCGCTGTTTTCCCGTACCTGTCCTAAAATCAGCCATAATCGTCCAAGTGCGAAGAAGTGTCCCCATCACCAGCCTAAACGGAATATATGTCCTGTGCCCTCACTCCGGTAATCAGACGTCGAGGTGCTTTGAGAGATTGGTATCAGACCACTTCAAGGACTATATCCCTTCCAGACTTCGACCCCCAACCAGTTCGCTATCGCCAAACAGGTCCAAGAAGAGCGCATCACCGTATGACTCTCCCTCTGTGACTGGGCCACACTGGGAGCTGGGACTTCTGAGCCTAGATAGTCCGGTTGCTCTTTGTGGATTTACTGATCAGCTTTCAATACTATCATCCCAGACATTCTCATCGAACAAATGGTCGAGGATAGTTGTAGAGTGAGAAAGGAGAGTGCGAGTAGAGTTGATGGCGGTCTGTTGCCCACGGCAGTTTAAATTAAAAAGGTCTTAAAGACGTGTGTGGATTGGCCTATGAGGGGGGAGTCCAAGAGGAGGGGGTCCGTTGGTGATGGGTGGAAGGGTCTTCACTGGGGGTAGTGAGGGCTCTTCACATTGAAGATCGCTCTTGATGCGTAGATAGGTGGCGAGACGGATGGAAACAGCTCACATCATGGCGGCACGTGGAACTCATTGAGGTTGGGGTCGGAGTGAGAACACAAAGGTGAGTGGGCCTCTGTGAGGGCAGCCGTTCGGTACAGGGAGGGGGAGGTCAGGGGGGATGGTGTGATCACAACGCGCCTAGGATGGGGGTGGGGCCGGAGAATGCAGGTGTGTTGGACTGAGGTCGTGGCGTATGTCTGATGGGGGGGGGGGTGGTGGGTGGTCAGAGTGGTAGGGGGTGGTATGAGGAAAAAGTGTGGGTGGGGAGGTGCTGGAGTCATATGGTTTGAGGGGGTAAGAGGAAGGACCCAGTGGTACACGCCAATTGAAAGGATTCGAGTTAGGGGACGGCACTAGGACCCAGCACAGTCAAGACCCGGAGAGGTAAGAGTTGCAGTGTTGAGACTTCCACCTGTAGTTTGTTGAGTCTCGGGGACACAGGTAAGGCGGACAGCTGGTGGCCTGCTGGGTGAGAGCGGTGAGTGGCGAGGATCAGGAGAGTTGATGGTGGAGGCCCGCGGGGAGTTGGTATCTGGGTAAGCGGGCGAAGCGTAGGACGGTCCCTGTCAGCGGATGCCCAGTGAGGCGGCGAGGTTCGAAACAGTCCCGGTTGAAAGCGGAGTGGTTTTGGTGTCCCTGTGAGGCGGAGAGGTGAGTAGGTCCGGTGAAGTGGCGAGGTAAGTAGGCCCTGATGAGGCAGAGAGGTTCGACGTTCGCGGTGAGGTGGTGAGGTGATTAGGTCCCGGTGAGGTGGCAAGGTTCGACGGTTCCAGTGAAGCGGAGAAGTGCGTTGATCCCGGTGAGGCGACGAGATGGGAAAAGTCCCGGTGAGGCGGAGAAGTGAGTAGGTCCGGTGAGGCGGCGAGGTTCGATGGTCACGTTTTGCTGCCGATAGTCAGAGGAATCGGAGAGGTAGCTTTTTCTTCTTGCGAATGGCGTGCACAGCCTAAAGTTGTAGGACAACTTGTTCTATTTGATCTTATTTGATTGTGCACACCTGGTTGATTGCATTCGTCGAAACACGGCAGACCACGTGAAGGTTGCAATCTTCCACCCCGTTGAGGTAGCGAGGGTCGGCGAATCAGTGAGGAGGCGATAGTCAGATGTTACCGGTGAGGGCAGCAAGGATCGGCATCATCGGTGTAAGGACGGCGGTGGGCATCACCGTGGAGCGTCTTTGCTGGTCGGGCCTGAGGTCCTGGAGTCCGTGAGTGCTGGTGCTGCTTCCTCGTGGCAAAGATGGCATCCACGGGAACTGCGGCCTCGTGGTGTTCGGGGCAGGTGGCGCGGGCCAGTTAGGGGCCCAGGGGCTGCAGACAGTCGAGTCGCGGAGTGTCGGTGGCAGGAGCAGCCTGGGAGGCGGGTGAGTTTAAGGTCTTGGTGGAGGTCCAGGTGGGCCAGAAATCGCTGATTGAAGGACGTGGATCTGCTGCAGGATGAAGTAGAGTTCGGGTTCGTTGCAGGTGTGGGTGAGTGAGGGCCGATAGTTTCGGGAGAGACAAAGCGAGGAGTCCTTCTGGTGCCGGCGCATCGCAGCCAGGGAGATCGCAGAGCACGGAAGGAGAACTGCCGTGTTTGGCGGCAGATAGCCCAGTTCAGTAGATATAGTCTGGGTTGGGTCCGAATGGGAGGTAGGGAACTGGAGCTGGAAATTCATGAGGTACAAGATGGCAAGTCCCGAGAATAGCACAACGTGGCTGTGCACCGGGTCTGGGCATTAGGATGTGGAGTTGGAAAGATCAGGGAAAACACGGGGGGGGGGGGGGGGGGAGAGGGCAGTGAGAGAGGAGGTTGTTAAACTGTCTTCAGAAAGAGGAGGAGGACTTTTTCAAAGTAGGCATAGCTTGAGGAGATTTCGCAGTAGAGTAGACAAAATGTTTAAGAAGGAACTGCACATGCTGGAAAATTTAAGGTAGGCAAAAATGCCGGAGAAACTCAGCAGGTGAGGCAGCATCTTTGGAGCGAAGGAAATAGGCAATGTTTCGGGTCGAGACCCTTCTTCAGACTGATGAGAGGGAGGGTAATGTAAAGCCCTCCGTTTCTTCCTCGACCGCAGAACCAACCAATCCCGGTCTACCGATACTCTCCTCCGCCTAGCGGAGCTGCTCCTTACCCTCAACAACTTTTTGTTTGACTCCTCCCATTTCCTCCAAATACAAAGCGTAGCTATGGGCACGAGCATGGGCACAAGCTATGCCTGCCTCTTTGTAGGGTACGTTGAACAATCTATGTTCAAGGCGTACCGGGGCCCCATCCCCAAACTCTACCTCCGCTACATCGACGACTGCATTGGTGCTACCTCCTGCACCCACACACAACTGACTGACTTTTCATCCATTTCACCACTAACTTCTCACCAACCGGCACTCTCAAATACACTGTGGACCAGTTCCGATAGCAAGGTGATAGACTACTAACCGACATGCGCACTATAAACCAACTACCTCCCCTATGGCTATTCTGGACTACACTTTCTTCCCACCCTGCATCCAGTAAGGACTCCATCACCCACTCCCAATTCCTCCGCCTACGCTGCATCTGCACCTAGGATGCGGTGTTCCACACCAGGGCATCGGAGATGTCCTCATTCTTCAGAGAACGGGGGTTCCCCTCTTCTACTATAGATGAGGCTCTCACCAGGGTCTCTTCTGTACCCCGCAATTTGCTCTCACTCCCCATCCCCCCCTCTCGTAACAAGGGCAGAGTCCCCCCTGTCCTCACCTTCCTCCCTACCGGCCGTCACATGCAACAAATAATCATCAGACATTTTCGCCACCTCCAAAGGGATCCCACCTCCAGCCATATCTTCCCATCTCCTCCCCTGTCTGCTTTCCATAGAGACCACTCCCTTCGTAACTCCCTGGTCAATTGGTCCCTTCCCACCCAAACCACCCCCTCTCCTGGCACTTTCCCATGCAACTGCAGGAAATGCTAGACTTGTCGCTTTACCTCCCCCCTTGACTCCATTCAAGGACCCAAGCAATCTTTCTAGGAGCGGCAGAGGTTCACCTGCACCTATTGCATCTGCTGCTCTAGGTGTCAGCTGTTTACATCGGTGAGACCAAGCATAGGCTTGGCGATCGCTTCGTCCAACACCTCCACTCAGTTCGCTTTAACCTACCTGATCCCCTGGAGGCTCAGCACTTCAGCTCCCCCTTCCATTCCGAATCCAACCTTTTTGTCCTGGGCCTCCTCCATGGCCAATGTGAGGACCACCGTAAATTGGAGGAGCCAGTGCCGGCCTTAGGAGGTGCGGGGCCCAATTGGGAACAATTTTCATATAAATAGAAATATATAATTATAAATGAGTCATATTCAGGCATGTGTCGTGAATAATTACGCAGGGTAGGCAGTCGAAAAAAATCTTTTAAAAAATCTTAAATTGTTCTCCTCTCCGTAAAAATATAAAATAAAAATAAAGAAAGTAACAATTCAATTTGCCCAAGGCTTGCAAATCTACTTC
This sequence comes from Okamejei kenojei, assembly GCA_035221665.1. NCBI lineage: Eukaryota > Metazoa > Chordata > Chondrichthyes > Rajiformes > Rajidae > Okamejei > Okamejei kenojei. The sequence goes on from CM069165.1 coordinate 3,913,400, forward strand.
TTTCTGAATTACTGAATGGTGGGAGGGTAGAGAGTGACGACAGGTGGAGAGTTGGTGGAAAAAACGGGTGCACACCGGGACAAGTTGAATCAGTTGTGATCGTATTGGATGAAAATACTAGTTCAAAGGACCAATTGGAGGGAGAGTTCCTTTCGCAGCATGTGGGGAATCTGGCCAGGGGTAAAGTTGCAGGGAGGGAAGCAGCATTGAGATGGAGGGGGTTGGAGATCATGCCAGTAACCCACTCATTCACCGCTGCCTCAGGGCTCCGGGCGCAGAGCCATCGCATTGTGGCCGGGGAGGGAAGCAGCTCGCGTGGCTATGAGCGGCCGCCGGGACCTCAGCGCCTTCTGCAGGCCCACTCACCTCTGGCAGTGCTCTCTGTCGGAACAGTGTGGGGATCAGCTCAAGCGCAAAGATCGTCGAGCGGAGTGGGTTAGCGGGTGATGGATAACAGGACAGTGGGCAGTGGAGCTTACTCCTGTATCAGTGCGAACAAGGGACCAATTGAGGTTACTCGCACTGACATATAGAGTAAGCTCCACCGCCCGCTGTCCTGTTATCCATCGTCCGCTGACCAGCTCTTGAGCTGGATTCTGGCATGATCCCCGACCCCCTACTTCTCAACGCTCCTGCCCTCCCCGCAACTTTACCCCGGCCAGATTCCCCACACGCTGTGAAAGGAACTCTACCCCCCCAGCAGCACTGTCCTTTTACAGCCGCTTCCCACTTTACAGCCGCTTCCCATCAGCTGCTAGCAATCCCTCAATACATCAACATCGTTCTTGATCTATCTTTCTTGGCGAACAACTAACCTTCAGCCCCCCGTGATGAATTTTATTTAACTCTGAAATTGAAGATAGACTGCTGCAGTAACTCAGCAGGACAGGCAGCGCAGCGACTCTGAAGAGAAGACCCTTCTTTAAATGGAACTGAACTCTCATCGGTGAGAGTACTTGTGATTGTCTGAAGAAGGGTCTCGACAAGAAATGCAACCCTCTCCCCAGAGCCGCTGCCCATCCCGTTGTGCCATCGCAGCCCCCTTTGTCCATTTTCAACTCCGGAGCCTAACAAAAAACACAGAGTGCTGGAGGAACTAAGCGGGCAAGGTGCACCCGTGGAGGGAATGGACCAGGAGCCGCATCAGGCCTTCCCCCCCCAACAGAAAGGAACACCCCTTCCCCACCAACAGAAAGGAACCGCAGATGCAGCCGTCACCGCAAAACGTCAAATGATTCTGGGAATGCCGTGGCGACAGGGTGAGAGAGAGGGAATGAAAGAGCAAGAGGAAGATGAGATGGGGAGCGGGAGAGAGAGAGGGCGTGTAAGAGAGAGAGAGGGAGGGAGAGAGCGAAAAACACATTGTGGGTCCGTAGGTAAATGAATTTACCTGCACACCAAGAAGAAGCCAGTGCTCATGGTCCGGAGCCCTCAATCATGAAGTGAGTTTTAAGAAATTCTCAATGTCATGGCTCCCTGCCATGGATGCCCTCCACCGAAAACGGTGTCTGAGACGGGCCAGGAAGATCATCAAAGACCCCTCCAACCCTAACCATGGACTGTTTGCCCTCCTACCATCAGGGAGGCGGTACAGGGGCCTCAGGTCCCGCACTAGTAGGATGAGGAACGGCTTCTACAACAACACCATCACACTGCTGAACTCGGAGTCCCGCCGATAGATTTCTCCAGTCTCTCCGTCGACATTGTCTGCATTCTGTATTTATTTCTATATTGCTATTACTACGAACTGATGCTAAACTGCATTTCGTTGTACCCATACTTGTATCTGTGCAATGACATTAAAGTTGAATTGAATTGAATTGTGTCATCAATATATCGATGTATATTCCTCAGTAAATGTAATCGTGTTTTGACCAAGTATTAATGATGCCGCATTCCTTTGAATAAAATTCACGGGAGTCTGGATATTCTTTCATCTCTATTAAAGCAGTGTGAAATATCTTCAGCTGAAGATTTCTGGTTTGCTGTAGGTCAATAAACATCCAACTATCTCAGTAGACACCCTGCTGTTTGCAAAGCTGTCCTTTAAATTCCAAAATAATTATAGTTTCCAATGTACATGAGAACAAACATTGTGAATTTTGGTTCTTGTCTGGAATTAATGGCTGCTGCTCCAACATAAACCTAAAACCTGTGATGCAATGAAAACAGCTTTTGAGGATTGGGATTAATGAATAGGGAAATAACATTCTGGGTTACAAACAACTATCTTTACTACAGTAAAATACAGTAGAGTACCAATAAAAGCGCAAACCTCATGCTTCTGTACATCATTGTCTGATTTCCGCGACGGCTGGTCTGTAGAACTCGAGGGTCCTCGCATGGGGAAACATCACGGTCATCAGTGAAATCTCTCTCTCCCTCTCTCTCGCTTTCTCTCATCCCGAAGTTGAAGTTCCTGTCAGCTCATTCGAAGCATGCACTTATATCTTCAAAAAGCCTGCGATTCTACCCTAATATACATACAGATGTTAGCTACGTTTAAAAAATTAGCTGTTCTTCTTGGTCAAAACACAAGGTTAAATCAAGCACTGGGCTAATCTTGAATGAAAAGTTTATCTTATCTTTTCAGAGAAGACAATCCAAGTCTATCCAACCTCTCCTGGTAGCGGAAGCCCTCTAATCCATTCTGGTAAACCTCCTCTGCACCCTCTCATTGGGAGAGAGAGTTGGGGATAAAGTGGAAAAGCTGCCACACTTCTGGTCCTAGGTGAGGTCCCGTCAGCACACTCACAGTGTGCACACACACTCAATAATCCCGCACCTCTTCCCCAACCCACACTCAACTATCCTTTGTTAGACTAGGTGTGGGAATATGGGTTATTTAGTTGAGCTACATGGGTGGCATTTTATGAGCAGCATGATGGCATAGTGGTAGAGCTACTGGCTTACAGTGCCAGTGACCCGGGTTCGATCCTGATCCAGGTGTTGTGCTTTGGGCTGTTGAATGTAAAGGGAAGGTATACAGTTAATGGGAAGACCCTTAACAGCATGGATGTGCAGAGGGAACTTGGAGTCCAAGTTCATAATGAATGAATGAATACTTTGTCACATGTGACAAATCACAGTGAAATTCTTTGTTAACTACCACTGTTCGCACTTGTTAACAGCCAGTAGTTAACACATAGTTATACATAGTTATACAATGTGTCATCAATGCATCGATCCACATTCCTCAGTAAATATAATTGTGTTTTGACCAAGTATTAATGACGCCGCGTTCCTTTGAATAAAATTCACTGGACTCCCGTGAATTTTATTCAAAGGAACGTGGCATCATTAATACTTGGTCAAAACACGATTACATTTAGGGGGGGGGGGGGGGGTTAAAATGCGGTTTACCCTTGCCATCCGGAGCATTATTTTCTCGGAGTGCGAGGTTTTTCTAAAGATTCGTTCCGACTGCCGGTAAGTTAATTTTTTTTTTTAATAGCCCGACTATTTCAGCGCTGCAGTAAAATAAAAATTAGCTTCTAATGCCGTGAACACCGACAACGGGGACGGATTTTACGTAGGGGACAGGTAAGTGAAAGCTGTTTATTTTTTCATATAAACTTGTTTGTTTAGGTGACCTTAATCAACATTCTATGTTGCGAAACGGTGATTTATTCCCCATACGAACCGGCAGAATTATTCCTGCCGATAAAGGAGTAAAGGAGGAGGGGGAGGAGCGACACCCGACCGGTAAGCTTAAAAATCCAGCGCGGGGCTTGTTTTTTCAGAGGCCCACAAGAGCCGTTGGAAGAAGAGGAGGAGGAGGGGGAAGAGCGACACCCGACCGGTAAGGTTTACAATCCAGCGCGGGGCTTGTTTTTTCAGAGGCTTACCGAAATCCATAACATTCCATTTGGAGAAGTGTTTTTTTTGTTTTGAGGAAGCCGCTGATTGGTGGGAAGTGGACTAGGGTATGCAGCTGATTGGTGGGAAGTGGACTAGGGTAAGCAGCTGATTGGCAGTCAGATTCCAGCAGTTTGTTGTGTACTTTGTATTGTGTTGCTATTATATCCTGTGTAAGGGGGCAGTATGAAGGCCAGGGCAGTGTACTGTACTGCTAGAGAGTACCCCTGTGACCGTACACCTGGAAAATAGGTACTCGGGTTTGAGTACGATTGGAGGGGACAGCCTAGCTGGGGCCAGCAACAGCGGCCGGGCCTCCGGCACAGAGACCGGCCCTGATGCTCAGAAGGGTAGCAAAAAGAGGAGGGCAATTGTAATAAGGGACTCTATAGTTAGGGGGTCGGATAGGCGATTCTGCGGACGCAGTCGGGAGATCCGGATGGTAGTTTGCCTCCCTGGTGCCAGGGTCTCGCATGTGTTAGAACGTGTCCAAAAGATTTTGATAAGGGAGGGAGAGGAGCTGATGTTGTTGGGCTACACATACGGTACCAATGACATAGGCAGAAAAAGTGATGAGGTCCTGAAGGGAGAATTTAGGGAGTTGGGGGGGAAAGTTATGGAGAAGGACCAAAAGGGTAACGATTTCAGGATTACTGCCTGTGCCGCGTGACAGTGATAGTAGGAATGAAATGAGGTGGAGGACAAATGCGTGGCTGAGGGACATGGTGCAGTGGGCAGGGATTTCAAGTTTCTTGATCACTGGGACCTCTTTTGGGGAAGGCATGATCTGTACACAAAAGGACGGGTTGCACGTGACCCCGAGGGGGGGACCAATATCCTGGCAGGGAGATTTGCAAAGGCTACTGGGGAGACTTTAAACTAGAAAGGCTGGGGGGAGGAACTCGGGTAGAGGGGGCTAGGGGTCAGGGTGTGGGGCAAGAGGCAGAGAAGGGAAGCACTTGGATCCAAAATGTAGGCGAGCAAGATGAAAAAGATAATAGACAGAAATATTTCAAATGTCATTAGAAACGGGAATAGTGCCGGAGGATTGGCATACTGCGCATGTTGTTCCATTGTTTAAAAAGGGTTCAAAGAATAAACCTAGCAATTATAGACCTATTAGTTTGACGTCAGTGGTGGGCAAATTAATGGAAAGGATACTTAGAGATAATATATATAAGCATCTGGATAAACAGGGTCTGATCAGGAACAGTCAACATGGATTTGTGCCTGGAAGGTCATGTTTGACAAACCTTCTTGAATTTTTTGAAGCGGTAACTAGGGAAGATTGATGAGGGTAAAGCAGTGGATGTTGTCTATATGGATTTCAGTAAGGCCGTTGACAAGGTACCCATGGAATGTTCGGTTAAGGAAGGTTCAATCTTTGGGTGTTAATGGCGGAGTAGCAAGATGGATTCAACAGTGGCTGAATGGGAGATGTCAGAGAGTAATGGTGGATGGCTGTTTGTCAGGTTGGAAGCCGGTGACCAGTGGGGTGCCTCAGGGATCTGTGTTGGGTCCACTGTTGTTTGTCATGTACATCAATGATCTGGATGGATGGGGTGGAAAATTGGATAAGTAAGTTATGCAGATGATACTAAGATAGGTGGTGTTGTGGATAATGAAGTAGATTTTCAAAGTCTACAGAGATGATTTGGGCCATTTGGAAAAGTGGGCTGAAAGATGGCAGATGGAGTTTAATGTTGTTAAGTGTGAAGTGCTACATCTTGGCAGGACAAATCAAAATAGGAAGTACATGGTAAATGGTAGGAATTGAGGGAATGCTGTGGAACAGAGGGGGATCTAGGAATAACCTGTGCATGTTCCCTGAAGGTGGAATCGCATGTAGATAGGGTGGTTAAAGAAAAGTCTTTTGGTGTGCTGGCCTTTATAAATCAGAGCATTGAATATAGGAGTAGAGAAGTAATGTTAAAATTGTACAAGGCATTGGTAAGACCAATTCTGGAGTATGGTGTACAATTTTGGTCGCCTAGTTATAGGAAGGATGTCAAGAAAATAGAGAGAGTACAGAGGAGATTTACTAGAATGTTGCCAGGGTTCCAGCAACTATGTTACAGAGAAAGGTTGAACAAGTTAGGTCTTTATTCTTTGGAGCGCAGAAGGTTAAGGGGGGACTTGATTGAGGTCTTTAAAATGATGAAAGGGATAGACAGAGTTGACGTGGTGGAGGAAGGATCGATTTTAACATTTAAGAGTAAAGTGGATAGGTATATGGACGTGAAGGGAATGGAGGGGTATGGTCTGAGTGCAGGTAGATGGGACTAGGGGAAAACAAATGGTCGGCACGGACCGGAAGGGCCGAGAGGGCCTGTTTCCGTGCTGTAATTGTTATATGGTTATATGGTTATATGATATGGGGTTTAAACTCACCCCAACCGCAACGTTCCAATCCATCGTGTTCCAGAAAATCCCACTCACAAGATGATTTAAATGGCCATTAATTTACAGGCATTAAACACAAAATGTCTTCAAGTTGGCCTATAAATTAATGACAATTAGATTTAAAAATCATGTTATATTGTGAATTGTTGTGTGAATGTTATTTGGACACTTAGGCTTTAAAAAAATGTTATTTTTTTTCTTAAGAAATGGATAGATGTTTAGATCTAGTAATTGAATTTTGTAATTAGCTACAATTGGGTAAATAACTAATTATATGCTTTAATTTCAGGTCATCCAAGTAAGATTGTTTCATATTTGTTTCAGAATGCTTCAATCTATAATAACTGAACATTTCTTTCAGTTCTCTTAATTTTTAAGAAAGCTATGGGCTTTTGACTGTCCTCGATCTCAACTTTTGTGTTAAGTCAATAGAAAAGCAATAGGAAACAAGTTGCTAATTTCCGAGTATGAAAATGGCCATAACTTTTTTAATATTGAAGATATTGTGAGGGATAAAGTGATTAAACCCTATTAAAGAAAGGAGTTTTAAAGATAATTCAAACAGAGAGGGGCTGGAGAGAGGATTCTGACACAGCAGTGTCTGAAGGTTGCCAGACCCATCCTCGAGTCCTTGAGTAAGAAGAGATGCATTGTATAAGCTAGAGAAGGGAGTGATGTAGAGAGATCCCTATCAGTGGAAAGGAGTGATGGATGGGACCCTTGTTACTATAGCTTATCTTTAGTACTGATATAGGAAAACTGAGAGGGTTCACTAGGAGGTGAGTAAAACTGGGCCAGGTCATGAGCAATTGAGCATGCTTAATAGAATAAATGAATATTACAACACACCCCTGGTCAAGAAATTGCTCATTACATGAACATGTTTGAAACATGCAATGTATGATATGGGATAGGTGCGAGGGGATGTGCGATGGGAGGTAACCTACAGATTGTGCACTTCCGACCCTGATTGGAGAAAGGTCCGGAGGGAAATTGAATGTAAGATTTTGTGTATAAAGGGGGATGATCTCTCTGGCTTCAGTGTGTCTCGAAGTTGGAGAGGCACCCGGTCTGCAGACTCGTAAAATAAAGAAATCTCTTTCTTCCAGGATTTAGTCTTTGAGTATTAATTGTGAGCATAAAGGGTATCTCACAAATTGGGGGCTCGTCCGCGATCGCCACTCCGGCTGCTTGGTGGAGGCAAGGAAGGAGGGGAACGTGCACCCTGCTGATTTCAGCAGTCTCTGATCTCCTTGCTTGCCATCAGCAGTTTGAGCGAGTGATATCCGCTGGAAAAGACTCGGGAAGCAAGAGGGGGTGTAAGGTAAATACCATATAACCATATAACAATTACAGCACGGAGACAGGCCCTCTCGGCCCTTCCAGTCTGTGCCGACCATTTGTTTTCCCCTAGTCCCATCTACCTGCACTCAGACCATACCCCTCCATTCCCTTCACGTCCATATACCTATCCACTTTACTTTTAAATGTTAAAATCGATCCTGCCTCCACCACCTCTGCTGGAAGCTCATTCCACACAGCCACCACCCTCTGAGTAAAGAGGTTCCCCCTCACGTTACCCCTAAACTTCTGTCCCTTAATTCTCACGTCATGCCCTCTTGTTTGAATCTTCCCTACCCTCAATGGGAAAAGCTTATCCACGTCAACTCTGTCTATCCCTTTCATCATTTTAAATTGGAAGATTGGAATGAAAAACCATTGAATCAGTTGTTAACAGAGGCTCAAAAGGTATATGTAAGACGGGATGAGGAGAAACAGAAGGGAAAGGCAAAAATGATGTTGCAAGCAGTACAGCAAGTAGTATTGGAGGACAAGGAAGAGGTGAATGGAGGGACCGAAGTTGGGGTCCCCGGGAAAACAAGGAACAAGGATCAGAAGGGTGGTACACGGGGCCACCCCGGTGTTATTATTGTAAAGAGGAGCATCATTTCAAGAGGGAATGTCCTAAGCTACGACGGGAGGTGCAGTCGTACGCACTCATGGAGGAAGAATAGGGGGAGTCAGGGGTTCCGCTCCCTGGGGTGTATGGGATACACACGGGAACCTCTGGTAAACTTGAGATTGAAGGACCCCCAGGGAGAGGATATGATATTTATGGTAATTTGGGAGTGGAGAGATCAAGTGGAACTAAGATACCAGAAGAAATTGGATTAGGTGGAAAACAAGTCAGAATCTCGGGGGGTAGGAGGGGAAGTGATGACATTACCCGAGGTAGAAGGGCGTGGTGGTAAAATATGAGGATCGAGAAGTCAGGTGAAGATTTTAAAACGTAAGGTGAAAAATAAAATTTGCAAAGGAGGATCTACCAATGCTATACTCCCGGAAGTAAGGACATTGAGTTTAGAATGAGAAAGAAGGCAGATCAGAAAGGATTAAAGTGGGAAGCAGAGGGATGAATTGATGAGACTGCTTTAGAAAGAAAGAGCGTGAAAAAAGGAAAGACAATGTTGTCAGTAACAACAGACCTGGTTGAAAAGTCTGAAATAAGTGATTGCACCAAACACACAGTGAGTCCTATGACAGAGCCAAGACAGGGGCCAGAGATTCCATGCCAATAATAAATGTATTTGGGAGAGTGTTTTCTCAAATGCCCTATCGGGAGTGAAATAAATCTGGATCTAAGCCCAGACAAGGCTGAGTCAGGAGATAGGTAATTGATAAGGTGTGTTGGGTGTGTTGGGGAAAATACACACACATATACGATAATCAGGAAATAATAATATAGTAATAATAATAATGATCTTAATAATTCTAATATTAAGATAACGGTGAATAGCTATGATAAGAACATTAAGAAGAGGTATTAAATACACCTAGGCTAGGATGAAGCAGCGTTTTAAATACTAGCGCCGTTGTTTTTTAATCAGATGTTGTCAGGCAGATTTGGAAGGTGTTTGATATAGTTGTGGATGATTTTTGGTTAGTTCACAAGTGAGGAGCAACGTGAGAAAGAGGACATTGTAATTATCTTGGAAAGATGGCACAGGAGGTCATGATGTATCAAGGAAGAAGTTTTTGTTTTGTCAGCAGCAGGTTAGAATATTTTGGAACGAGTAATATCTAAAGAAGTAAAAGCTATAGCGCAGGATCAATTGGAAGCTTGCCTGCAATCTTGCTTAGCTCAATTGGCAGAAATTAAGGCTTTAAGAGCAGCATATGTACATGGAGTCTGGCATATGTTTGGAGCAGTAGGGAACAGAAAGGCTTTGAGGAAAAGCAACGGAGACCCATGCAAAGGTTAGCAGTGTCCCCTATGGATGTTGTTTGGGTTTACCTTATTTGGGAAAAGATAGAAGGAATACCCACATAGAGGGCAGTGATGATTCTTAAGGAACTAATTTACTGGCAGTATCTCGTTCCTTACAGAATTAAAGCTAAAGGATTATTGGCTCAAAACCCACCACTTGACTTTCCAATACATGCTGTAAAGGCCGGCGACTGGGTACTGGTCAAGAATTGGAAGGAGGAGAAACTCCAGCCCAGGTGGACCGGCCCATACCTAGTATTACTGACAACCGAGACAGCAATACGAATAAAAGAAAAAGGGTGGACCCACGCGATCCGGGTTAAAGGACCCATCGATCCACCCGTTCCTGAGGAGGAGGAACAGTGGACGGTGAAGCCGGGAAGTAAACCCTAACAGTTAATTAAAAAAAAAAAAGCATTGAATGTATAACTGACAGTATGAAAGGAGCAGTCGTGGTATTGTTTGCTTTGTATGTAATTGTGGTAAAAGGTATTAATTAATTGTGATAAATGTTATCATTCCTATTCAATACAGAGGGGTTAATAACCAGATCATTTACCTATCATTCCCATGTGAACAAAGTATGCCATGAACCGAAAGACTAGAATCATTTGTAAAGAGGGGGGGGAAAGGGAGTATTTGATGGCAGGCAATAGGGGGTATATAGGGACGGTTTGGGGCCGTTACCTGCCCAAGGGGAGAGAGATGGGTTTGTGTACAGTTAGTTTTCCCTTCTCAGATCGTATAAAAGGGGCAATAGATAAGACGAAGGAGGAAGTAATAAACAAGGTTACTAAGGTAGTAGTCACTAAGCCTCCCCCTCCCCCACATACTCAGCCTCAAGTGCACCAGACACTGTACGAAGAAATCAAGAAGCAGATCGAAATCCCTGAAGGAGAAAAAAAAACCTGTTTGTGGACTTGGCCACCCGGATAGCTGGGACCTGAATGTGGACTAACTGTTGGGTCTGCGGAGGACCACTGATGAATTCACGCTGGCCGTGGAGAGGCTCCATTGTTGAAATATGGGACCTGATGGGGTGGAACCTGACAGTTGGACAAGACCGAGATCCCCAGGTATGGGTCCTGACAGACGCTCGGTCGGGACTGAGTGTATCGCTAGGCCCTGGGCAAAGGATGCCGTCCTAGTAGGCAGCAGCCCCTGCCAGCGCATCGTCACCCAGTGGCCAAATCAGTCCCGAGTGTGGTGGCCAGTGGAGCTAAAATAGTATCTAACTAAGAAATATGGGAAAAACTGCGCTATCCGGATGGAGATTGATGGAGTGGAATCAGCCGGACTATGGAACTGCACCGGGGAATAACCCTTATCAGGAATCCCAGTATTGCGAGATATATGGAACAAGGTTGCCTCTAGTGGACCGGCCCCTGAAGGACTGTTATGGATATGCGGATACAAGGCATACTCGGTGTTACCGATGAATTAGAGTGGGACTTGTTTTATTGGACTGGTACAACCTGGATTCTTCCTGTTAAACCCCAAAGAAGGCCGGTCGTTAGGAACACCTGTATTTGATGACCTATATCGGAAAAAGAGGAAAATAGACATTGGAGAATGGGAAGATGATGAATGGCCACCAGCAAGAATCATCTCATACTACGGACCAGCCACGGGCACAGGATGGATCCTGGGGCTACCGAACACCAGTATACATGTTAAACCGGATCATAAGGCTACAGGCAGTACTGGAGGTAATTACCAACCAAACTGCGCTGGAGATGCTGGCAAAGCAGCAGACGCAGATGAGAGCAGCGATATACCAGAACAGGTTAGCCCTAGATACCTCCTGGCAGAAGAAGGAGGGGTATGCGGGAAATTCAACCTCTCTAATTGCTGTTTGAACATTGATGATAATGGACAGGCAGTGATGGACATATCAGAAGGGATCTGGCGCATGTTCCAATACAAAAGTGGAATTCGATTATGGGAACCCAATGGTGGGATTCTATCCTCGGAGGAACATGGTGGAGAACGGTGGGACTTGTGTTTCTATGTGCACGGGCTGGACTGATCTTTATCCCCTGTTGTATCCCTTGTTTTAGGGAACTTATTACCAGAAGTATGTCAGATGCAGGCTGTAGTCATGCCTATGGGAGAGAAAGGGGAAATACAGAAAATAATGATAATGCGGCCAGGGGAAGTTTATGATTTACAGGAGGAGAAGGTTAGGACGATGTTACGTCAGTTCGAATTGAAGGAACTTAAAATGAGGGTTTAATCAGTGTATGCGTAGCAAAAGAAAAAGGAGGATTGTGAGGGATAAAGTGATTAAACCCTATTAAAGAAAGGAGTTTTAAAGAGAATTCAAACAGAGAGGGGCTGGAGAGAGGATTCTGACACAGCAGTGTCTGAAGGTTGCCAGACCCATCCTCGAGTCCTTGAGTAAGAAGAGATGCATTGTATAAGCTAGAGAAGGGAGTGATGTTGAGAGATCCCTATCAGTGGAAAGGAGTGATGGATGGGACCCTTGTCACTATAGCTTAGCTTTAGTACTGATATAGGAAAACTGAGAGGGTTCACTAGGAGGTGAGTAAAACTGGGCCAGGTCATGAGCAATTGAGCATGCTTAATAGAATAAATGAATATTACAACACACCCCTGGTCAAGAAATTGCTCATTACCATGAACATGTTTGAACATGCAATGTATGATATGGGAGGTGCGAGGGGATGTACGATGGGAGGTACCTACAGATTGTGCACCTCCGACCCTGATTGGAGAAAGGTCCGGAGGGGAGATTGAATGTAAGATTTTGTGTATAAAGGGGGATGATCTCTCTGGCTTCGGTGTGTCTCGAGTTGGAGAGGCACCCGGTCTGCAGACTCGTAAAATAAAGAAATCTCTTGCTTCCAGGATTTAGTCTTTGAGTATTAATTGTGAGCATAAAGGGTATCTCACAATATGAAAGTGAATTAGGTGTCAAATTAAACTTCTTTTTATGCTTTATCTGATGGGATAAATTGCAGACTTGATTTTTAAAATCTCAAAATTTTGGAACATTGCTACTGTGTGTTGTGGGGATTCTCTGAAACAGATGTCTACCGATTCAACCATTCAGCATTAAATTAGTTTCACACAGGTTGTGACCACTTATAAAACAAAGCATTGGTCACGTATGAAGATTGAGGTAAAATGATCAAAGATTTTAAACTGCTGGGATGTGGCCACTGACATCTGTCCAAAGCCCATCGGCCTCACGTTGCTGCTGCAGGGACTGTTTGAGAGCGGCTGCATTCTGTGCAGCATCAAGCCCACACTCACAGCTTATCTGTGTCCGCACTTCCATCACTGGCTTGAACCTCACTCCCAGTGAGAGGAGCCACAACTCCGTCCTCTGAACCAAGCGTGGGGTCGGGGTTTTGCTGCCCACACTTGTCTAGAGACACTACATTCAGCTAGGCAGCAGCCAGCCTCGCAGAGAGTGCGTGTGAGATGCAGCTCGCCAGGTGTGGAGAGTGCAGGTTCCCCCCCCCCCCCGCCGAGCTGCTCCCCGGCACGTGACGGGGCCAGTGGCTTCACCCTTTAACCGGCGCCATTCCTCACTTATCGCGATGTTTGGGCGGCGCCGATGGACGTTTCGTTTCAAGGTCCTGAACCCGGGTACCCGCCTCATGCTCAACCCATCACTCCCCCTCATACTACACCCCTCATACTAAACCCCTCATACTTCAACCCCTCATGCTCCAAGCCCTCATGCTCCACCCCTCCCCCTCGCACTACACGCTCATACACTCCCCCCTCATACTGCCCTTCCCTCATAGGCCCCCCTCACATTTCTCATGCTCCAACCCCTGCTCCACACACCCCCCATTGCTCCCCATGCTCACCATCATACATTCACACCCCTCTCCCTCACTTACCCTCTCACACTAACTTCCTCCCATCACACTCCCCCCTCCCCATCGACCCCCCTCACTGTTCTCCCCCTTCCCATCCCTCACCCCCCCTCCTCCTCCCCTCCCATCTACTACAAAGTAGGATGACCGTAACTGTCCCCCTTTGGCCTCCGCACCCCTTCACTCTGCTTCCTACTCCGCTGCGTTGGTCCTGTAACAGGGTGACCAAAGCTGCTCCCTCTACAACTCTTCTCTCCCCCATCACCACTCTCCCCTCCTCCTATCCCCTTCCACCATTATGCCCTCCCCTCCCCCCCACACCCTCGCCAAGTCTCCCCACACCCTCGCCAATCTCCCCCACAACCCAGGCCAATCTCCACCACAAAACCCTCGCCAATCTCCAACACACACCCTCTCCAATCTCCCCCAAACCCTCTCCAATCTCCCCACACCTCGCCAATCTCCCCCACACCCTCGCCAATCACCCCCCACACCTTCGCCAATCTCCCCACACCCCTTGCCAATCTCCCCCACACCCTCGCCCAAAAACGCCCTCCTCCCTCCATCCTCAAAACAATGACCAGAATTGCCTCTTCCTCTCCCCCTCACCACTCTCCCCTTCCCCTCCACTCAGGGTGACCAGAACTGCTCGCCATAAGCAGATAGCTCAGAGAAAGCAGGACAGAGGCAGGGAGGAGCAACAGATGGATACGGATAAGATGCAGTGTTTGTCGAGCAGAGTCCCCCCCCACCATGTTGTCCCAGCAAAGAATGAAAAACTGGAACTAGACACAGCTATTCACAGCCGTTTCAGGAGTGCCACAGGTGGAGAAGGTGGAAATCCAATTCCTAAATGTGAGATACCCTTTATGCTCACAATTAATACTCAAAGATTAAATCTTGGAAGCAAGAGATTTCTTTATTTTATGAGTCTGCAGACCGGGTGCCTCTCCAAGTCGAGACACCCCGAAGCCAGAGAGATCATCCCCCTTTATACACAGAATCTTACATTCAACCTCCCCTCCGGACCCTTCTCCAATCAGGGTCGGAGGTGCACAATCTGTAGGTACATCCCACCGTACATCCCCTCGCACCTCCCATATCATACATTGCATGTTCAAACATGTTCATGGTAATGAGCAATTTCTTGACCAGGGGTGTGTTGTAATATTCATTTATTCTATTAAGCATGCTCAGTTGCTCATGACCTGGCCCAGTTTTACTCGCCTCCTAGTGAACCCTCTCAGTTTTCCTATATCAGTACTAAAGCTAAGCTATAGTGACAAGGGTCCCATCTATCACTCCCTTCCATTGATAGGGATCTCTCTACATCACTCCCTTCTACAGCTATACAATGCTATCACTTCTTACTCAAGGACTCAAGGATGGGTCGGGCAACCTTCAGACACTGCTGTGTCAGAATCCTCTCTCCAGCCCCTCTCTGTTTGAATTCTCTTTAAAACTCCTTTCTTTAATAGGGTTTAATCACTTTATCCCTCACATAAAGATGGGGAAAATAGCTGAGTATGTTGTTCACTAATTCTTTAAACAACCTGTTTGGAAATTTGCCAGATTTAGATGATTATTCCTTAATCCGATCGGTTTAAGGTGAAGGGGAAATTATTTAATAGGAATCTGAGGGTAACTTTATCACACAATGATTGGGTGTATGGTGGGTGTATGGAAAAAACTGCCAGAAGGGTTAGCTGAGACAGGGACTGTCCCAACATTTAAGGAACAGTTAGACAGGTACATGGATTGGACAAGTTTGGAGGGATATGGACCAAATGCAGGCAGATGGGACATGTAGTTGGGACATATTAGCCGGTGTGAGCAAGTTCGGCCAAAGGGACTGTTTCCACACTATCACTCTATGACTCAGCAGACATAACCTGTGGGATAAGACAGCAAAGGCTGCTCGTGGGTTGAAGCTGTAGATTGCAATGGTGTGGATAGCATCTAAGGCAAATAGATATTTCACAGTATTGCAGGGCTCAAAATTAGCGGTTGCCCAGGTGCCAATGACCACCCAAACTGCCGCCGGGCAACCTAAATGCTGAGACATTTTGCCCGGCTTGGCACTGCAGATCAAAGATACCAGAGGAGCTCCTCTAGTGTCTTTGCTGCAGATACTGGTTTATACCGAAGATAGACACAAAAAACTGGAGTAACTCAGTGGGTCAGGCCGCATCTCTGGACAAAAGGAACGTGACGTTTCATGTCGGCGATGACGGCTTTAGTACGGAGCAAAAATACGAGGTGTGGGGTGACGAAGGTTCGGAGCGAATGACTGGCCCCGCACAGCAGCAGCCAAAGATCCTATAGGATCTTCGGCAGCGATTGCGGCTCCACCTCCTCCAGCACCCCACCCGCCCTGACAGCGGTCGCTGTTTGCCACTCTGCCATATCCACTTTTAAAACAAACCCTCCCACACGCCGAGGCGGGGAGGGGGAGGCCCCGTTCCGCCGTCTGAATCACCTGCAACGCCCGGCCCCGCACCTTCCTGTTGACTGGTGGAGGAGGGGAGACGGTTTGGTTGCGAGAAGATCCCAAATTGTCTCCGTTGGTGGTGGGCACTTCTGGCGGTGGACAGGGGACGGTCTCCCCCTCTCTCCCACTCTCTCTCTCGCTCTCTCTCTCTCTCTCCTCTCTCTCTCTCTCTCCCCCTCCCTCCCTCTTTCCTCCCTCTTCCCCCCCTTTATCCTGAGACGTACTCCACTGATCCCATTGCCGCCTCTATTTAGTCCTCACTGACATCCCTGTGCTCCCCTCCCCATCTACCCCCCCCCCCGCATCTTTTCATCCTGCACTGATATCCCTATCCACCTCGCATTGATTCTCCTGCTCCCACCATTCTCCTACACTGAGTCCACCAATTCATCCTGTACTCACCCCCTTTCCCATCCATCCTGCACTGCCCCCCATTCATCTTGTATTGATCCCCCCCGATCCATCCTGTACTGATCCCCTCGATCCACCCTGTACTGATCCCCCCTGATCCACCCTGTACTGATTCACTCATTCAACTTTTACTGATCCCCTCATTCATCCAGTACTGATTCCCTCCCATCCATCCTGAACTGAGCCCCCATTTGTCTTTTACTGATCATCCCATTCATCCTGCACAGACCCTCCTATCCACACTGCACGGACCCCCCATTAATTCAGTAGTGATCCTCCATCCATCCTGTACTGAACCACCCATTCATCCTGCACAGACCCTCTGATCCACACTGTACTGACCCTCCCATTCATCCTGTACTGAAACTCCATTCATCAGTAGCGGACTCCCATTCATCCTGTACTGATCCCAACCATTCATCCTGTACTGATCCCCCCCCTCCCATTCATCCTGTACTGATCAACCCATTCATCCTGTATTGATCCCCCCATTCTTCCTCAACTGACCCCCCCATTCATCCTGTACTGACCCCTCCATTCATCCTGTACTGATCAACCCATTCATCCTGTATAGATCCCCCCATTCATCCTGTACTGGTCCCTCCATTCATTCTGTACTGGTCCCTCCATTCATCCTGTACTGATCGCTCCATCCTGTACTGATCCCCCATTCATTCTGTACTGAACCCCATTCATCCTGTACTGAACCACCCATTCATCCTGCACTGATCCCACTATTCATCCTGCACTGCACCCCCATTCATCCTGCACTGATCCCTCCATTTATCCTGTAATGATCCACCCCATCCATCCTGTACTGATCCCCCCATCCATCCAGTAATGATCTTCCCATCCATCCTGTACTGAACTCTCCATTCATCCTGCACTGTTACCTCCCATTCATCCTGTACTGATCCCCATCCATCCTGCACTGATCCCCCCCCCCATTCATCCTGCACTGAACTCCTTCCCCCCATCCATCCTTTACTGATCCCCCCCCCATTCACGAAGAATGGGGGGAATCAGTCTGAAGAACGGTTGACCCGAAACATTGCCTATTACCTTCGCTCCATAGATGCTGCCTCACCCGCTGAGTTTCTCCAGCATTTATCTACGGCCATTCATCCTGCACTGCACTTCACATTCATCCTGCACTGATCCCTCCATTTAACCTGTACTGATGCCCTCCGTCAATCCCGTATTGATCCACCCCATTCAACCAACCCCACTGACATCCCTGCACCCTCCCCTCACAATTTTACCTCTTCCAACCAACATGCACTAATTCTCCTGCCTCAATCCATCCATCCTGCACCTTGCCTTTTCACTCCCCAACCCCCCCAACCATCTATCCACCCGCGCTGATTCATAGCCCCCCCCCCCCCCCCCCTCCCCGACCCTACTGTGCTGGAAATGTCTTCAGAGTGAAAATTGGCTATGTTTGATAATGGAATGCAATCAAATGTGTTTTAAATCCCAATGTTATTATTTATTTTAATCCACATAGATGGATTAATTAAATTGGGAACACGTGAAACATTAAAACCGCAGTGTTTGATTGTCACTGCTGCATTGACACATTATTTCAGAATTCATTTTAATGGCAAATCAAAGCTCTTAATATGGAGTATCAGTACTGTTATTTAATGAGCAACATTCACAACTAATCGTTGGATTTATCCAGGTTTTACTTCAACAGTCGGTCATATACATCACAAATTTGGTCAGGAGATATTCCAGTTGAAATTTTAACGTTAATTCTGAAGTGGGAATGATGGAAACAGCATTTATCAATAATTTAAAAAAAATTTGGTGCATACAAACTGGGTATCTTCATTGTTGTTCACAACACATACATTTAATCTGAATGTCCGGTAACGTGGCGTTTTGACACCTTTAAACATATTACCAAAAGAACATTTGCTGCAGTTACGTCCTTTGGCCATCTCTTGTCAGTCACTGTAATGTTTAACCTGTCTGATGGGTATAGTTGGTTTTAACTGCTATTATCATAAAATAGTAAGATTAAACGAGAACTTACCAGTTCGAAGTTTGATCGTTATTTTATGAGGAATAACGATGAGGGATTACATGAAGAAGCCCCGCCTGGCGCTGGAACGGCATACTTCAAAGCAGCGGCATGAAAACACAGAACATAATAGCCGGAGTAGGATAGTTAGGCTCAACATAGATTTAGAACTACCAGATAATCATTTATTTTATGAGGGTCGGGAGTGGAGGGCACGTAATCGCTCATCGTTACTCCTCACAAAATAACGATCAAACTTCGAACTGGTAAGTTCTCGTTTAATCTTATTATTTTACTTCGGAGTCACGTGAGTGACTACGTGAAGATTTTGAAGCTTTCTGTGTTTTTTATGTCGTAGACTCATTCCATACAACACTCTGGCTCATTCAACACAGTAATGAGCAAAATAACACATTTTTTCCCCCCCAAACATTGCCTCAAGTTATGTGATAAATTATTTCACATTATAAAAGAATAAAAGTAATGCCCTTTCCATTTGAAAGGCAAGTTTATCACAAAATATCAATTGATATATATAATTTGATAGTATGAACAAAGCAACAATTATAGAGAACCCAACACCCCGTGTCCAATCCTGACACCATGACTGGTTCCATTTAATTTAATATTTATTTTACACCCTCCTGTGGCCTTGCATCTTTGCTCGAGCGGCTCATCCTGTGCCATTCCTGTGAATGTATCTACCTCCTTAACAGAGTGATTTTCCACATTTCAGTGTCTAGTTCCACTGAGTGTTATTCAATTTTGAACCATCTAGAATACATTTCTCTAGAACCATCAGTTTTTACTGAAACCTAATGTGTTTTTTTTTGTGTGTGTAATAAGTAGTGCTGTCTCATCACCACAGAAACTCTTACTTACTTCAACATATTTCATCAATGTTCACACACACACACAATTTAAGGCCAACAGGATATGCTTATAGGTTTACCTTGGTTTCAGCTCTTCTTGGTCTGCTTTGTTTGGTAAATTCATAAACATATATGATAATGTAATCTGTATCCACATAAATTATAACAATAATATTTTGCAATGTTTAGCACTTATATTGATACTAAAAGTCATCAGCAGTTATTACTTTCAATGTTAACTTTTTTGAATCTTTGATAGAATTGGAGTCCATTGCCTAAGGCAATTCAGGACTATATTGATCTCCAGACTTATGTATTGCAATTTTGGACAGATTATATATATATATATATCCCTTTTCATATCGGGATATTACGAATGAACCCGCTAATTTCTTCGTTAGTATATTGTCCCGTAAATAGGACGATAAACACTCCTGAGCCCTATTATTGGGCTCTATCATTAGATACTCAGAAAAAAATGCAATCCACAAGGAACTCGCATATATCTAATATGACAAATAACTTTACTGTATACACAGACTTCCAATTTTCTTATTCTTAAAAAATATTGTTTTTTAAACCTTATTTCTGCAAATTGCAGTATAACATTTCTTTATAC
The DNA here is from genome assembly GCA_035221665.1 of Okamejei kenojei. Lineage (NCBI taxonomy): Eukaryota > Metazoa > Chordata > Chondrichthyes > Rajiformes > Rajidae > Okamejei > Okamejei kenojei. Next base: position 3,933,205 of record CM069165.1, read on the forward strand.
ATAATTATTTGTATTGTTATGTTGTTATTATTTATCGTTAAACATTCATAGACTTCTTGACCATCAAAAACTGTTGTAATGGTCTGGTCAACCTGCAGATAGTCAATTCATATTTTCATGTCATGGATGCCTTTGTACAACAATAAATTACTGCAACTATGAATCATCACAAGTGGTTCAACATCACTCAATATTTATGAAAACCATGAAAGGATCCGTTTTGGGCCACCAAATGCCTCTGGCAGTGTCCTGCTACATTTTGTTTCATCAGATACTGCCCTATCAGACAAAAAATGAGGAACATAAAAGAACATTTTTCCTCATGTAATTGAGAGAAAAGCATCCACCTTTCTGTTCTTGGTTTACCCACGAGAACATTTAAAAGATAGGTGATTTATATTCTGTATATGACCAGATAATCGGCAGTAAGTAATCCATATCAATGACAATGTATTTTCCCCCTTTATTTGTATGTCTCCGATAACATTGTCTCTTTCCTTAGAGATAAACAGCTGGACTAAAACAGTTTAGAATAGTGCCACATCTGTTTACTCAAGATAACCCCATGATTATTATTTTACTTATCTTATAGTGATTTAATATATACCACAGCCGTGGTATTGTTCACCTTGATATGACATGGACACTCCCATAATAGAACAATCAATATTTAATCCATAACTCCTTATACTTCAATAATTAATACAAATGTTTGGAGACATTTCTTAGGACAATCCATTTGCAATTACCTGGTATTATTGTCCATAGTCCCAACAAGAGACGTATCAATTATTGTTATAAGAATAGATAATATTCTTATCTTACCCAAATATTCACAGAAGCTGTCCATCATCTGTTAATACTTGCTTCAGCTTGCAACAACTTCCAAGCTTATAGTTGAAGCAGCTTGTGAACCCCCACTTTTTTTTTCATTACTTTAATAATGATAATGTATCATTTGGTATTTGCATAAGCCTCTCACAAAGGCATACATATCTTTATAAGCTTCTGTATTCCTTCTTTTGGAGCTTTATTTACTCTTTACCTAGGCTCCTTTTCTAACCCTAACCCTAATGCATGGAGGGACAAAGTATGTCAACAAAGCAATGAGACATATTTGTATCATGGAACAATTTTTCATCTCTTATGGTGCTGATTTTCTCCTAAATCCAGAATAGTAATTTATGAATATTTATGCATGCCTAAAACATAGGCTTTATGTGATGGGTCAAGTCCTTGCCTTTCAACAGGCTTGTAATTGACGCACTAATTTGCAGCTGACTCTTTATAACCTTCCAATTTAAATGTGATCAAGATAAACCATGACCATGTCCTCATTAGTGCAAGTGTTGATCTTTTATCAGTACAATTGTTCTTCCAGTATTCTGTTTAACAGCCTTGAACTGGTTTTTAATCCTTTCGACAATGTTTTAACTTGCACCGCTTGACCCATTTTAATTAATTTCAAGCACCTGTAATATTTGATTAACACTTTGTTAATAACAACTGTATTTCAATGTTGAAAATGTTTCCATTTTAATAAAATGTTCTTACACTGTTGAAAGTGTATATAAAATGATGTTTTGTGTGGTTTACATCTTTTACTGGTTTACACCATCACATCTTTACACTGAGGTAATTTTATATGTACGTACCCCTTCTTTATTGGAGTCACTTTAGGGTGCAAACCTAAAATCAAATTTTTAGGTTTTCTTATACAGGTGAACCAATCCTTTCTACAATTTTTTGTTGTCCTTAGTTTTATTAAATTAATGATTTATAATACACCTGTAATCCCCCACAATCGGAGATTTCATGAATTTATTTTGTAACAGTAGTTTGCACCTCTTCAACGTACTTCAAGCCTCCTTTTCCCAATTATATGGGTTCGGATAAGGCTATGCTTGATTATGTTTATTTATCATACTTCTGCCTTTGTTTTGATCCATTATCAAATCTTTACATTGGATCATAATTTTCCCCCCAAAGATTAAAGACCAATAGTCTGTTCTTTTGTAATCAATATTTTGAATAATCATAAGGCAGTTTTATTCCAAATATCAGGAGTTTAAACATAAACCTGATTTGTATTGATCTGCAAATCTAGAGTGCAGATTTTGGTCCCAAATATTATATATTTCTTCCCATTTGAGCTCCACAAACTGATGGCAATTTATTTTACTTCAATGTATTGTTTATTTGCACAATATTTTATTTGTTTTCCATTGAATGGAAAATGCCATGCACCAGTTTGAAATACTTTTTAAAATTGTATTTCCTTATATCTCATATAATTGAGACATGGATATCATAAAAGGATTCACTGTTGATATCTTTATAAACTTAAAAAGTTTTTTATCATATTCTGACTGTTTCAAATAACAGCTTTGGTGAGACCAATTAAATTTTTATTTTTTTTTTTTCATATTTACTTTTCATGGCTCACTCATTATTCAGTATCGTACCTAGTACACACCTCTTATATATATTTTGTTCTGAAGTGTACTTAAATAAAAAACATAAAACGTTTTATTATTATTCTGCTGTTTTAATCATAACAGCTTTAGTGAGAGAACCAACTAATTTTTGGTTTTCATCCTGGTTATTTTCCATGCCTACTTCTTATTCAGGTGTTGTACCTACACCTGTATATATATATATATTTTTTTTTTTCTGGTGCTGTGGTGGGTACTTCATGACCAGCCACCACTATCAGTGCATTTTTAGGGTCAGTTTTTTTTCCATTTCATTTTTTACTGCCCTTGTTACTTCTGAGTTTTTCCCTCAAAGACTACCCTTCAAACATATCGGAGGTAGATATTCCCACAACATTTTCATCATATATACATTAATATATGAAACCCCTTTACGGTAGGTTAGGGAATGTTTTGGGCCTTTTAACCCTTTTTGGCTTGAATTCTTTATTTAATTTTTATTTTTATTTTTTGGAATCTTTTTTTTTCCATTATTTTTTCAAGCCATAAAGCTTTTTTTTTAGTCGAAAGGCCTTTTATTTTAACTTTTTTAAATTAGGCCTTTCTGACTTTATAAAATTTCCCCCCCCCCCCCCTGCCAAAAGTTTGTGGAGCGACTAAAAAAGTTTTCCTAACGTAATTTTCACGGCCACCGTATCGGAACCGCTCCGTAATCTCCCGTTCGATCGCTCCCCTTAGGACTTCTTTAAAAACTCCGTTGTTTTTTATATAAAGTATTTCTTTTATTTTAACTTTTACTTATTTTTTGACTTTTAAAGTATTTTATATCCCTGTATTCAATTAACCAGCCTCGGAGTTTTTTAGACCCTGAAGTGTTTTTTCCCCAGCATCTTACCTGTGGGCCCCGTACCTACCCGCTGTCGAGGAGCTCCTCTGCAACTCATGCTCTGCCGTCCCCGTCGACGTCACTCACGTGACTCCGAAGTAAAATGCCTTACGTAAGCTTCCTTGCAACTGAATGTTTTGTTGTGGATAAATTATGTGGTACCAGAGTTGTTTCTGGTACCATAGCATTACGGCCCTTCTATGGCCATTTAATGAGAATATCGGTCCTTCACAGAAACATGCCTTGCATCAATCTGCAAGTGTTGCATGGTTTATGCATATATGTTACCATGGTCCAGATTTTAGTGACACATGTTGATCACTGAATAATCCAACCACATATTTTGTTGGGAATGGAAAGAAATAATAGAACTTGCAATAAATGCAGTTGTAAAAAGAGGTTTGAGATACTGTATTATAATTTTTGCTGCGTCGTTGTAGTATTTATCAGTCTTATTGGTGAATATGTTTAGTCTTTGTACTTTATTTGAAGCAGAAATAATATGTGAATGGTCAATGCGCATAATTTCCAACGGTAACTACGCACTTTTCGTTCGAGCACATTATCCGCACACGTCATGCAAGCCGTCTTAAATTGGACCCACCTAAAACTGTCATTTGGCAACACTAAAAACTGCCTAAGTTGCCCACTGGCAACAGGGACAAACTTTAAGTGAAGCCCTAGTATTTGATTTGCCATATTTCCAGAATCTGAATTGTTTTTGCTTTACTCCATCCTGATTTGCAATCAATTAATGATGGTTCTCAGAATGTGCCTGACCGAAACGTTTACGGCATTCCTTTTTCTCCAGAGATGCTTCCTGACCTGAGTTTACTCCCTGCTTTGGAGTCTATCTTTGGTATAACCACATCTGCAGTTTCCGTATTTTCTACTAATTGAGGTTTGATTTTGGTCAGTTCCACCATCAATGGCCAATACAAAGAGTTTGATTAGGAGTTGTTTTGTGGGTTCACACTGATGTGAGATGTCAGTGTTGCCTCATTCTGTGGCTGAAGTTTTTTATTCCCCCTTCAAGTTGTCTGAGTTGATTTGTTTTCAAATTCCTTTCCAGAGGCACCATTTGTTTAAGTGCAGTGGACTGGATGAAGGCCTGTGTGCAAATTGTGGAAAGGGATTAGTTTGTGTCCTTTACTGCCCTCTGAATGTATGTTTTGAAACGGTGGGCTGGTGTGCGCAAGAGGTTGTGGGTTGTCTGTTTGTTTATAATCAATATTTTATTTAGAGATAACAGATTATAAACACATTTCGACCCACCATCCACCCGACCATCTATCACCCTTCAAATTAGTGCGAATATCCCGACTTTCCCATCCACTCCCTGCAACACACAGGCAATTTACAGAGGCCAATTAACATGCGAACCTGCTACGTGTTTTGGAATGGCCGGAGAAAACCGGGAGCACCCGAGAAAAACCCCCATGGCCACAGTAAAAAGGCCTGTCGTCAAACAGTGCGAGATTGACCCACACGAGGGAACCCCGAGTCCCTTCCTCTCGCGGTAAATCACGTACAATTAAACGTAGCGGAACGTCCGGAACTCGCGCGCACAACGTATTCGACTCGTGGCGCGAACGGCATGTACCGTTACCCGAGAGGGACGGGGAGCAGGGAAATACCATGGAGGATTCTAAAGGAGGTAACTCCACCACTGCCCCACACAACTGACCCAGACTGAAAGCCCAGGGACTGCTCAGAACAGACATGTCCGCCCTCTTAAACCTGACTCCCCGCCTCGTCCATTCTGCTGGAGCCCCTCCTCAAATCCTAACGGAACAGTGGCATCACAGTTTGAAAGTTGCAGCAGTACATGGTGGTAACAGGCATTGGTGCCATCTGTCTGACACACACAGGTAACAAGTTAGCGTCAAGGCACGGGGTGGTGGTGTATGGCCAGACACGGACTGTGAAAGTCCCCGGTTTGGAGGCTTATCCTATAAACCAATAACCATATAACAATTACAGCACGGAAGACAGCCCTCCGGCCCTTCGCAGCCGTCCAACCATTTGTTTTCCCCTAGTCCCATCTACCCTGCACTCAGACCATAAACCCCTCCATCCCATCACGTCATATACCTATCCACTTTACCTTAAAATGTTGCAAATCGATCCTGCCTCCACACCCTCTGCTGGAAGCTCCATTCCACACAGCCACCACCCTCTGAGTAAAGAAGTTCCTCCCCCTCACGTAATACCCCTAAACTTCTGTCCCTTAATTCTCATGTCATGCCCTCATGATAGAAACTTCCCTACCCTCAATTGTGAAATAAGCATATCCACGTCAACTCTGTCTATCCCGTTCCATCATTTTACAGACCTCAAACAAGTCACCCCCCCTTAACCATCAGCGCTCCAAAGAATATAGACCAAACTTGTTCAACCTTTTCTCCTGTAACACAGTTGCTGGAACCCTGGCAACATTCTAGTAAAATCTCCTCTACCTCTCTCTATTTTGTTGACAATCCCCCTTCCTATAACTAGGCGCCCTCAAAATGTACACCATACTCCCAAATTGGTCTTACCAAATTTTTTTTTGCCCTGTACAAATTTTAACATTACTTCCCTATCTCCCTATACTTCAATGCCTCTGATATATACAAGCCAGCACACACAAAGGCGTTTCTTTACCACCCTATCTACATGCATTCCACCTTCAAGGAACATGCACAGTTATTCCTAGATCCCTCTGTTCCACCGCATTCCTCAATTCCCTACCATTTACCATGTACGTCCCTATTTTTGATTTGTCCTGCCAAGATGTAGCACTTCAACAACTTAACAGCATTAAACTCATCTGCCATCTTTTCAGCCACATTTCCAAATGGCCCAAATCTCTCTGTAGACTTTGAGAATCAACTTCATTATCTACAATACCACCTATCTTAGTATCATCTGCATACTTACTTATCCAATTTTCCACCCCATCATCCAGATCATTGATGTACATGACAAACAACAGTGGACCCAACACAGATCCCTGAGGCACCCCACTGGTCACCGGCTTCCAACCTGACAAACAGCCATCCACCATTACTCTCTTGTCTTGTTTTAGATTGTGCTGATTGGAATTATTACTGTCACTCTCTGTATTGCCCTCTTGATTTCACATTGTTTGTTGCACCAAGGTTTGGAAAGCTCACAATGTGTTCTGTGCTTCCAGTGATTGTGATTGGACTGTAACATTGCAGTTTCATCAGCACAAAAAATGAGCATCAAAATAAAAAGGATCTTGATGTGAATGACTTTGTGTGTATGTCTCCCCGTGACCTGCGTGGGTTTTCTCCGAGATCTTCGGTTTCCTCCCACACTCCAAAGATGTTCAGGTTTGCAGGTTAATTGGCTTGTACAAGTTGTCCCTAGTGTGGGTAGGATGGTGTTAATGTGCAGGGATCGTTGCTTGCAAGACCCGGTGGGCTTTAAGGTGCCTGTTTCAGCCTGTGTTTCTCTAAAGTATTTAAAAAGACAAGGCAGGGAAAGGATAAGAGACCCAATTGAGCAAATGCGATTAGTACGGGATGGGTACAAAGGATGGACGGATGGTTTCTGTGCTGTTAGACTCTGTAATTCTATAATCAGGCAATGACCACCTCCAAAAGAGATTGGTAAACACTTTTCAACAACATCACTGACAGTCCCGGTTCAATGAAATGGGCTCCACCACGTTGGGAGTCTCCCCTGCTGCAGGCCTTCTCCAATTTCTCAGACTGCTGGCCAAACACCATTCTCGCAGTACCACTGAGTGTCATCTTACTTGGGTGGGGGGCCGCGCTTTGTCAGGGACCTCCCCCCCTCCACCTTCCTCCCATAGACCACTTACAGGATCTAAGGCACATGCATATGTCTCACTAAAAGGTGGCGACTCCTTAAGAGACGTCCCAGCCTCACAAACAACTTAAACTCAACTCAATAATTAACTTAAAGCAGCCTGGGGCAGATGGTATGCCCATGATTTAAAATTTTAAAACGTCATCCCGTCACCCATGTCCATCTCTCCAGGGATGCTGCCGCCTGCCCGCTGAGGGATTCCCACGTATAATAACAGAGAGAAGATGGAGATCTACATGGCCTCTGCCCGACTTTGATAGTGGATGCGTGTAGTTGATTGAGCAGCCGCCCGGGGGGGGTCGCGTCTTGGCGTCTATCCACTTGAGGCTACACGGTGGCCATCTTTGCGCGCGGCTGCCACCAAGCCAGCCACCGACCGCACACTGGGGGGGCGAGGGGGGGGGGGGTAGCGGAGTAGACGAATGGCGCGTTCAGTGGGTTCGGGGGCGCGCCTTGGGGGGGGGGGGGGTAGGGGGGGGGAACGATAATTTTGCAGCGATGGGATGGAGCAGGGCAGATGAAGCGCACCAAAGGAAAAAACAAGATTGCTGGCTGCAAGAGAAGGCAGCAGTGGTCTTGTGCCCCAGCGAGAGTAACCACTCTTCCGCTGATAATGCACACACAGAAAGAGAGAGATGAGAGCAGAGAATGATCCTCAGGGCCCTAGCTCTGTCACGGGGGGGAAAGGTGGACGGTGCACATTTTACCCTTTGTAGGTTATATCAATAGACCGGCCGTGCTGAATTCTATCTTTAAACTCAAAGCCGCAGGATGGAGTTGTCTTTTTTTTACACTGTTGCTTTGCCGCCACCTCTTCCTTGCTGCACAATGGCAGCGAGTGCAGGGCCGAGATCCTGCCTAGTTTTTTAAAGTTCTGAAATTGAATAACTTTCAATACTGAATGAGATGCTGTCCAGCTCCTCTATTTGATACTTAAAACAGGCTTTCATTCACGGTTGACACAAGAGTAACCCGGGAGAGGAACTTGGTAACTCGGGAGAGGAAGTTGGAACGTCGCAGAAATTAGAAGTAAACGGCAAACTTAGTCATACCCGTAGGAACTCGGTTAAACTCTTGTTCATAAACTTGGAGTCTCGTACACAACCATGAGTCTTTCACTCGGGGTACCTCGTGGGTCAACTCGCACCGTGAGACAGGCCCAAGAGTGCAAACTCCATACACAGCATTGGAAGTCAGGATTGAACCCGGGCCTCTGGCGCTGTGGGGCAGCAGCTCGACCAGCTACGCCACAGTGCCCACCATTCTCTAATGCCAAGTCAATCCAGTGGTGTCCACGACTGGGCAACAACAATCTTCCAGTTTTGATTTGTCTACAGCTTCATCAAGGAAAGAGGTCCGGCAAGTTTAGGGAAGGTGCTTTAAAGGTTGGGCTGTTACGCCCCATACTTCTGGAAGCTTCCACCCCCATTTCTTGTAGGCTGTGTGCCGAGGTGCTTTTTCGTTTAAGTTCGTGACCTAAATCACGTAACTACCTAAATTTTTAATATATTGTGCAAAAGTATTATAGAAATCATAACTGAAACTCGTCAAGAACAAAACCTGCACATATTTTAAAAATATGACAAAAATCTCAAACTTTCCGAGTAGTAATTGTCCAATCAATTGCCGTTGACATTGCATCGGACGGCAATTGACCAATCATGCGCTTTGTTTCATGGTACCTAGGCAGCGAGCACTCTGGGATCAAAGCTGCCTCCTAATTATATCAAAAGAATAGCAAGGTTTTGAAGCAATAAAGGTAATGCTAACCTTGCTGATAATTTTGTTTTACACTTGATGTATTTTTGTTAAGTTATGTGTGAACAGTTAAATAAAAATGATGAATAACAAATGTAGAGCTAGGATTAGGGTCGGTCGGTCAGTAGAGGTTAGTCGGTCGGTAAGTCAGCAGTCAGTCAGTCGGTCAGTCAGTCGATCGGTCAGTCAGAAGTCAGTCAGTCAATCGGTCGGTCGGGCAGTTGATAGGCTGGTGGGTGCTGTGATGGATTGGTCAGGCTGTCGGGCCGCCGGTGGGTGCTGTGAGTGGTCGGTCAGGCTGTCAGACCGCCATTGTTGCAGCGAATGAGTGGGGGGGGCTGACGGAGCCGGTGCTATGGGGGTATTGAAGGCGGCCCTAGTGGCGTGCAGGGCAATGCTGCTCCCCACCACCATCAGCACGATGATCCAGAACGGCATGCTGGCCGAGGTGGACGCGCTTAGCGGCCACACGTATGGAGCCCTCAGCCGGTCCCAAAGTGGCTCCAGCTCCAGCCGTGGGCAGCTCTGGAAGATGCCTTAACCTTCCCCCAGCCTGGCACTGCCCCAGTCTCACTATGGCCGTGACTCCCACTCTGCACACTGGCAGTCATTGGGGTTCAGTAAACGGGGGAACCCACAGGAACTGCCCTCACCCATTAATTAGGCGGGTTCAGGAGCCAGACCTCTGCGGCAGTCTCATTCAAAATACACACTCACAATTATATTCATTATATTATCTTTATATAATATAATTATATATAATTATACATAATTATGGTCATATTCACTATATATATATATATACTAGACTAAGTGGGATCCGTTGGGCCCCTGCTTCACATGGGAGGGTTGGTCCCCCAACACAATGTTACACCTCTCACCAATTCCAATATTGCTGGCCAGTGGGGGGGAGGGGCTTTATGGAGCACTAGAATGGGTGTTGTGGGCTGAAGGAACTGGTTTCCAAAGGGCTAGTATGGACATTGTGGGCCGAATGGGATCTTGGGCTGTCAGCTCAGTCACTGAGGCCTGGCAGCTCAGTCATTCAGGCCTGGCAGGCTGGCAGCTCAGTAACTCAGGGCTGGTGGGCTGGCAGGCTGGCAGTTCAGAAACCGCCGGAAATTCTGCTGAAAACAGGTGACAGACTCTGTGAGAGAGAAGGGGAAGAGGGTGGACAATCAATTTTAGACACTTTCATATTTTTTTAGATCACAGCAATGAAGGAGGAAAGTCTATCCTTGCATGGATCTCTGGAGCGCTAGTCCGGGTGTTGGGGGCTGAAGGGACTAGTTTCCAGATGGCTTGTATGGACATTGTGGACTGAATGGATTCTTGGACTTGCAGTTCAGTGAGTCATGGCTGGTGGGCTGGCAGTTCACTAAGTCATGGCTGGTGGGCTGGCACTTCAGTCACTTACAGCTGGTGGGCTGGCAGTTCACCTACTCATGACTGGTGGGCTGGCAGTCTGGTCACTCGTGGCTGGTGTGGTGGCAGGTCACTCAGTCACCCCTCCTCCCTTCACCCCCCACTCTGCTCCTTGCCATTCTCCTCCCCCTCCCTCACGCATTCAGTCCATCTCCCCTCAACCTTCCACCCCACCCCATGCAATCTTAGTGGCTCTCCGACAGCACAGCCATTCCTGCCTATTAGGTACCCATTGTCATGAAGAACATGCAGACATGGCAAGTGGAAACATTTTATTGGTTTAAAATGTGAATGACTTAAAATATAACAACAATTTGAATGTTAAAGATGATTTATTAAGTTCAGTTCTATCTTGTTGTGTCTCTTGTTGTGTTCCGCTGCTCACTACATCTTGATTTTTCTTTGCTGTTCATAAAAAAAAGTTTTAATATAGAGAGAATGAGCGGTCAAATTTATAACAAAGAAAATCTGTGAATTTACCTCAAAAGTCATCATTCGCAGGCAGCAAATCTAATCTCACAGCACTTTAAGCAGTGTGCAGGTAGCAAATGCAATGTCGCCGCACTTCAAGCAGAGTGCAGGCAGCAAATCCAATGTCACAGCACTTCAAGCAGAGTGCAGGCAGAAAATCCAATGTCACAGCATTTCAAGCAGTGTGCAGGCAGCAAATCCAATCTCACAGCACTTCAAGCAGAGCAGCAAATACAATTTCACAGCACTTCAAGCAGAGTGCAGGCAGCAAACCCAATCTCACTTCAAGCACATACATTCACACAATACACACACACACTCACACACACACACACACACACACACACACACAAACACACACACACACACACACACACACCTCACACACTCCACACACCAGCACACAATTTCACACACTCACACACCCACACACTCCACACACACACACACACACACACACACACACACACACACACACACACACACACACACACACACACACACACACACACACACACACACACTCACACACACTCACACACACTCACACACACACATACACTGACACACACACATACAGGGCTCGAAATTAGCGGTTGCCCGGTTGCCAATAGCCACCTAAAGTGCTGCCGGGCAACCTAAATGCCGAGTAATTTTGCCCGGCTTGGCAGTGCAGGTACTGGTTTATACCGATGATAGGCACAAAAAAACTGTAGTAACTCTGCGGGTCAGGCAGCATCTCTGGAGAAAAGGAACGTGACATTTCGTGTCAGCGGCGGTGACGGGTGTAGTGCGGGGCAAAGATACTAGGTGTAGGGTGACTGAGGGTCGGAGCGAATGACAGGCCATTCGCACGGCAGCAGCGGCAGCGACGACTGCTCCACCTCCTCCTACCGCACCCTCGCCTGCCCTAAAAGCGGTTGCTGCATACTACTCCACCAATGGCAATAACCGCTTTGAAAACAACCCCTCCTGCATGCTGAGGACGAAGGGAGGGAGGAAGGGGGAAGCACCTGCACCGCTCGGTCTCGCACCTTCCTGTTGGCTGGTGGAGAAGGGGAGGCGGTGGCGAGGAGGTCCCAACTGCCTCCCCCTCCATTTATTCTGCACTGTACCCCCCATCCATCCTGTAGTGATCTCCCTATTCACCTTTTACTGACCCCCCATTCATCCTGAACTGATCCCCTCATTTATCCTGTACTGACCCCCTCCATTCATCCTGTAGTGAAACCGCCCATTCATTCTGTAGTGAAACCCCCCATTCATCCTGTACTGTCCCCCATTCATCCTGTACTGAGCCGCCCATTCACCCTGTACTGACCCCCCCCCCATTCATCCTGCACTAATTCCCCTGCCTCCATCCATCCATGCTGCACTGATTGCCTTCTTAGCCTCTCCCCCCCCACCCCCACCACCGCCATCTATCCATCACAGTGGGGGGGGGGGGGGGGGGGCTGATTCACCCCCACCCCCCCGACCCTATTGTACTGGAAATGTCTTCAGAGCGAACATTGACTGTTTGGTAACGGAATGCAATCAAATGTGTTTTAATTCCCAATGTTATTATTTGTTTCAATCCATAAAGACGGATTATTTATATTGTGAACACGTGAAACATTAAAACCGTAGTGTTCGATTGTCACTGCTACCATTGACACGTTATTACAGAATTCATTTTAACGGCAAATCAATGCTCTCAATATGAAGTATCAGTACTGTAGTTATTTAATGAGCATCATTCATAACTATACGTTGGATTTATCCAGGTTTTACTTTTACAGTCGGTCATATACATCACAAATTTGCTCAGGAGATATTTCAGTTGAAATTTAAACGTTAATTCTGAAGTGGGAATGATGGAAACAGCATTTATCAATAATAAAAAAAAATCTGGTGTGTACAAACTGGGCATCGTCAATGCTGTTCACATCTAATCTGAATGGCCAGTAATGTGGCGTTTGGACACCTTTAAACATATTGCCAAAAGAACATTTGTTGCAGTTACGTCCTTTGATCATCTCTTGTCAGTTAGTGTAATGTTTAAGCTGTCAGATGGATTTATCGGCCTTTAACCCATTCAATTTACCTAACACCACTTCCCAACTAATCTGGATTTCACTCAGTTCCTCCATCTCATTCAGGGCTCTCGCTTAACTTTTGTTCCCTGTTGCCAGCCGGGCAACCTTGACAGCTTTTTAGGTTGCCAAATGACAGTTTAGGTGGTCATTAAGACGATTTGCATGACACGTGCGATAATGTGCTCGGACGAAGTGCATAGTTACCAGTCGGAATTATGTACAATGAAGCATTCACATATTATGTTCAAGAAGGAACTGCAGATGCTGGAAAATCGAAGGTAGACAAGACAACTGAAACCCATCAGTCTGAAGAAGGGTTTCGGCCCTAAACGTTGCCTATTTCCTTCGCTCCATAGATGCTGCTGCATCCGCTGAGTTTCTCCAGCACTTTTGTCTACATTCACATATTATTTCTGCTTCAAATAACTCACAGACTAAACATATTCACCAATGAAGACATGATATATACCACAATGACATGCAGCAAAATTATAATACAATATCTCAACTCTTTTTACACATTGCAATTAATGCAATTTCTATTAGTTCTTTCACTTCCAAACAAAAATGTGGATGGATTATTCAGCAAATGATCAACCTGTGTCAATAAATCCTGGACCATGCACACTGCAGATTGATGCAAGCATGTTTTCTGTGAAGGACCGAAAATTACCATGACATGACCATAGCATGGGTCGTTATTGCTATTGGCACAGAAACACTCTGGCTTCCCACATAATTTATCCATAACAAAATATATACAGGTTGCAAGGAAGTTTCTAAAGGCATTTGATGGTAATATCTGTTAAAAACCGACTATAAAAAAACCCATCTGACAGGTTAAACATGTTACACTAACTGACAAGAGATAGCCAAAGGGACATAACTGCAGCAAATGTTCTTTTGGTAATTGTTTAAAGGTGTCAAAACAAAATAATAACATTGGGAATTAAAACACATTTGATTGCATTCCGTTATCAACATAGTCAATGTTCGCTCTGAAGACCATTGAGCACAATAGGGGTCAGGGGGGAGTATGAATCAGTGTGGGTTGGATAGAAGATGGGGTGGGGGGGGGGTTGAGAAGGTATGGAATGGATGGATTGAGGTAGGTGAATTAGTACGTGTTAGTTGGAGTATGTAAAATTGTGAGGGGAGAGCACGGGGATGAGTCAGTGGTGTTGAATGGGGGGGGTCAGTACAGGAATGGATGGGGGGGGATCAGTACAGGATGAATGGGGAGCACAGTTCAGGATGAATAGGGTAGACAAAAATGCTGGAGAAATACAACGGGTGAGGCAGCATCGATGGAGCTAAGGAAATAGGCAACGTTTCGGGTCGAGACCCTTCTTCAGACTGTTCCCCCCATATCAGTACAGGATGCATGGGGATGGGGGGGGGGGGGTCAGCACAGGATGAAGGGAGGGGATCAGTAAAGGATGAATGGGGGGGGGTTCAGGACAGTGTGTATCGGAGGGACTGTGCAGGATGAATGGGATCACACTACAGGATGAATGAGGGGATCAGTATAGGATGAATGGGGGATCAGTATGGGATGAATGAGGGGATCAGTATAGGATGCATGAGGGGATCAGTACAGCATGCATAAGGGGATCGTACAGGGTGAATGGGGGATCAGTAAAAGAATGAATGGGTAGGTCACTACAGAATGGGATGGGGGGTTTGCTGCAGGGTAAATGGAAGGTGGGTCAGCACGGGAGGATCATGCACTATAGAATGGGGGGGGAGAGTGGCAGGAATGGATTAGGAAGGGGGTCAGTACAGGATGAATTGGGGGACCAGTTGTAGGATGGATGGGGGGTGGCAGGAGAATCAATGCGAGGTAGGTAGGGTGATGAATAGATTGGGGGGGGTAGATGGGGAGGGGAGCACAGGGATGTCAGTGAGGACTGAATAGAGGAGGGAATGGGGATCAGTGCGGAATGGAGCGGAGGGGTCCCAGGATAAGAGCGGTGGGGGGAGGGCGTACGAGAGACAGAGAGAGAGGGGGGGGGAAGGGGCAGAGGAGGTGGGGAGGAAGGAAGGTCAGTGCTCCTCGGTCAACATCGCCCCGCTGCCTTGGTCGTACCTGTCCAACGCCAAAGTGCCGCCGCCAAAGGGGGAGGCAGTTGGGAACACGTCGCCACCGCCTCCCCTTCTCCGCCAGCCGACAGGAAGGTGCGGGGCGGAGCGGTGCAGCTCAAAGATCCTATAGCTATAGGATCTTTGGTGCAGCTGCTTCAGACGGTGGAAGGAGGCCTCCCCCTCCCTCCCTCCCTCTCTCTCTCTCTCTCTCTCTCTCTCGCTCTCTCTCTCTCTCGCTCCCTCTCTCTCTCTCTCTCCCCCACTCCCCCTCACTCCTCCCTCCTCCCCTCCCTCCTCCCAGCCTTGGCATGTGAGAGGGGTTGTTTTGAAAGCGCCGCTAATTTTTCCATTATCAGGGTGATAGCGGCTGCTGCCTGCAAATCAAAAGATACTGCTGCAAATCCACCAACTGCGCTTTCAAAACAACCCCTCTCGCACGCCGTGGCCGGGAGGAGGGAGGGAGGGAGGGAGAGGGAGGTCTCCTTCCGCCGGGCAGGGTGCGGGAGGAGGAGGTGGTGGAGCCGCTGTCACAGTCACTGTTTGCCGCTGTTCGAGACCCGTCATTCGCTCCAACACTTCGTCACCCCACACCTAGTATCTTTGCCCCGCAATCAAAGATACTAGAGGAATACAGCCGCCGCCATCGACACAAAACGTCAAGCTCCTATTCTCCAGAGATGCTACCGGACCCGCGGAGTTACTCCAGTTTTTTGTGTCGATCGGTATAAACCAGTATTTGCTTGCCAAGCCGGGCAAAATGAGTCGGCGTTTAGGTTGCCCGGCGGCCCTTTGGGTGGTCACTGGAGGTGAAAAACTTGTGATTTCTGCACCGCAAATAACTTATGTATTAATCACACAATGTTTAAACAGAAAAAGGATTCCAGGCAATGGACATGGGGATCTCCAGATCAAGCAACACACAACAAAATAGATTACATCATGATAAGCAATAAGTGGAAAAACTGTGTGCAAAATGCCAGAAGCGCTGTCATTGGATCTGACCATCAGCTTGTAATAGCAAATATAGGAAAGAAGCAAAGCCAAGCAAGAGAAACTTCTTGATGAATGAATGAATGCTTTTTTATTGTCACTGTACACATGTACAATGAGATTAAAAGCTGCTCCTACTCTGTGTAAAAACAAAAAGGGGGAGGGGGAATAAGGTGCACAGTTTCTGCAACGCTATATACATATCTATAAAAGGCAATGGATAAATAGAATTACAGTTACAGTACAAATTACAGTAGGTGGATAGATGAAGGTCCGGGGATTAGGCTGTGAAGTCAGTGCATGTGGGAGTTCAGGAGATCATAGAATTAGGAAAGAACTTGTTCTTGAGTCTATTATGCCTTGCGCAGATGCACCTATAGCCCTCCACTGAGGGCCGCAGGTTAGAACAGGCCAAATGCAGAATGGGGTGCTGTCCCTAGATAATGGTTCTTCGCCCTGCTGAGGCAGCGGGAGGTTGTAAATGTCCATCAGAGACAGGAGAGGGGCAGCAATCAATGATCTTCTGTGCTGCCCTAACTACTCATCCTGAAGCCTCTCCCGTCTGCCATGGCTGCTGTACCATGCTGTAATGCAGTAGACAACAGGCTCTCAATGGATGTGAGCGGTAGAAGGTCAGCAGCAGGTTGGAGTCCAGGTTGTGCTTCCTGAGGACCCCTAGGAAGTGCACCGTTGCTGAGCCTTCTTGATGACCACTGTGATGTTATCTGTCCAGAGAAAGTCATCGGAGTAAGGACCCAAGAACCGAAGGTGTAGATACCCTCTCCACACACACACCGTTGAAGTATAAGGGAGCTAAGTCCCCCCAGTGCGTGCCTCCTGAAGTGGAACAAAATCTCTTTGGATTTCTTGGTGATCAGAACCAGGGTTGTTATCTGAGCACCAGGTTGTCAACAACTTCAGACTTCCTCTCTGTACGGCTGCCTCGTCTCCCATCTGAGCTGAGTCTGACTACTGTATGTGGTCGTCAGCAAACATGACAAGTGACAGTTGTTGTTGTGGACCGGACTACAGTCGTGGGTATAAGACATTAATATGAGGAGCTTAGCACCTGCCCTGTGGTGAGCCGGTACTCACCATGCGAGTGGAGGAGAGGTGGGGGCCGATCTCACCGTCCGGGCCGGTTGGTGAGGAAGTCCCCATTAACCAGGACACCTGAAGAGTGGGGAGGCCGAGTGTGACCAGAATGTCGATGAGAGAAGATCTGGGATGATATAATTGAAATCTGAGCTAATAATCCACAAAGAGCATCCGGTACGTCGCTCAGCTCCAGCTCCGGGTGGCTCAGCACAGAGTGGAGAGCTACGTGGAAAGGTGTCACTTTGGACCTGTTTGGGCGATAGGCGAACTGGTGGGGTCGATGTCCTGGAAGGAAGATAGTCCTTGATGTGCTGGAGGACCAATCTCCTCGAAGCACTTCGTGATTACCCCGTAGTGAGGGCCCCAGGACGATAATCGTTGGGCTGGTGAGGTGGACTTCTATGGCACTGGGACGATTATGGCTGATTATTAGGCGGACGGATAATTGCCTGGTCCAGGGAGAGATTGAAGATTCTGGTGAAGATACGTGTGATTAGGTGGCACACGCATTGAGCACCTTAAAACCATGCACCCAACAGGGCCGGGCAGCCTTCTTGGGTTCACTGCCAGGAGCACCCGTCTTGACATCGGTGCTCCCATACAGTGAATGGAGTCAAGCAAGAGCCAGGTAAGGGTGGGAGCAGGGTGTAAGCAGATTGACAGCTCTGTTTGTGATGTTTAAAAGCGGGAAAATAACAATTTAGCTTCTCTGCCAGCAGTGCCACTCAGGTCTATCTGTCGTTGTGGCAGCAGCCTCTGTAGTTTGTGATTCCTTGAATGGTCCCCCGCCATACCTCCCGAATGTTATTGCTGGACAGGTGTACTCTATGCCTCCTCTTAAACATCCACGACCTTAGCTTTGTTCATTCCCCTTTCCATATTGGCTCGAGCAGCCCTGTACAGAGCTCTGTCACCTGACCTGAAGACATCATCGCAGGCTCTGAGAAGTGTGCGGACCTGGCTGGACATCCAGGGTTTCTGGTTTGGGAAAACCCGAATGTTTTTGTCCACAGTCACGTTTCCGATGCAGAACTTGATATGGTCCACTACCGTTTCTGTGAATGTTTCCAGATCCTGGTGTTCTATACTTTAGTTTCGGATATGATCAAGTGTAAGAAACGCAAACCAGACTACCTTCACCTCAGAGAATCCTACTGTTCCAGGATAAAAATCCACACACCCTAGTTACATCCAATATTAAATTGCATGAATATCATAACCATATAACCATAAAACAATTACAGCACGGAAACAGGCCCTCTCGGCCCTTCCAGGTCCGTGCCGACCCATTAGTTTTCCCCTAGTCCCAATCTAATCAATCTACACTAGCTCTCTACCTACCTTGCACTCGCACTAGAACC
>CM069165.1:3952134-4242134 GCA_035221665.1 Okamejei kenojei
CAATCGCTCCATTTTAATCAGATACTGCCCTATCAGACAAAAATGAGGATACAAATAAGAACATTTTTCCTCCATGTAATTGAGAGAAAAAGCATCAACCTTTCTGTTCTTGGTGTACCACGAGAAACATTTAAAAGATAGAGTGATTTAATCTGTATATGACCAGATTACTCGTAAGTAACATATCAATGACAATGTATTTTCCCCCTTTAATTTGTTGTCTCCGATATCATTGTCTCTTTCTTTGAGATAAACAGCTGGACCAAAAAAAATTTTAGAATATGCCACATCTGTTTATCAGATAACCCCATGATTATTATTTTACTTATCTTATGTGATTTATATATACCACTGGCCGTGGTATTGTTCACCTTGAAATGACATGGACACTCCATAAGAACAATCAATATTTAATCCATAACTCCTTTACTTCAAAAATTAATACAATTGTTTTGTGAGAAGTTCTTAGGGACAATCATTTACAATTACCTGTATTATTGTCCATTAGTCCCAACAAGAGACGTATCAATTATTGGTTATAAAATAGTTTTTATTCTTATTCTTAACCCAAAATATTCACAGAGCTGTCCATCATCTGTTAATATTGTTCAGCTTGCAACAAAACTTCAAGCTTTAGTGAAGCTGCTGTGTGAACCCACTTTTTTTTTCATTTACTTTAATAATGATAATGTATCATTTGTTATTTGCATAAGCCTCTCACAAAGGCATACATATTCTTATAAGCTTCTGTATTCCTTCTTTTGGAGCTTTATTTACTCTTTACCTAGGCTCCTTTTCTAACCCTAACCCTAATGCATGGAGGGACAAAGTATGTCAACAAAGCAATGAGACATATTTGTATCATGGAACAATTTTTCATCTCTTATGGTGCTGATTTTCTCCTAAATCCAGAATAGTAATTTTTGAATATTTATGCATGCTAAACATAGGCTTTATGTGATGGGTCAAGTCTCCTTGCTTTTTCAACAGGATTGTAATGATGCATAATTGCAGCTGACTTCTTTAACACCCTTCCAATTTAAATGTGATCAGCTAAACCATGAACCATGTCCTCTTAGTGCAAGTGTTGATCTTTTATCAGTTACAATTGTTCTTCCAGTAATTCCTTGTTTAACAGCCTGAATGGTTTTTAATCCTTTCGACAATGTTTTAACTTGCTCGCTTGACCCATTTTAATTAATTTCAAGCACTGTAATATTTGATTAACAACTTTGTTAATAACAACTGTATTTCAATGTTGAAAATGTTTCCATTTTAATAAAATGTTCTTACACTGTTGAAAGTGTATATAAAAGATGTTTTGTGTTGGTTACCTCTTGTACTTGTTTACCACCATCAATCTTTACACGAGGTAATTTTATATGTACGTACCTTCTTTATTGGAGTCACTTTAGGTGCAAACCTAAAAATCAAAATTTTTAGGTTTTCTGTATACAGGCGCGAACCAGCCTTTCTACAATTTGTTTGTTGTCCTTAGTTTTATTAAATTAATGTTTATATACCACCTGTAATCCCCCAACAATCGGAGATTTCATGAATTTATTTTGTAACAGTAGTTTGCACCTCCTTCACGTACTTCAAGCCTCCTTTCCCAATTATATGGGTTGGATAAGGGTATGCTTGATTATGGTTTATTTATCATACTTCTGCCTTTGTTTTGATCCATATCAATCTTGTACATTGGATCATAATTTTCCCCCAAAGATTAAAGGACCAATAGTCTGTTCTTTTGTAATCAATATTTTGAATAATCATATGAGCAGGTTTTATTCCATAATAATCAGGAGTTTAACATAACCTGATTTGTATTGATCTGCAAATCTAGAGTGGCAGATTTGGTCCCAAATATTTTACATTTCTTCCCATTGAGCCTCCACAAAACTGATGGAATTTATTTTTTACTTCAATGTATTGGTTATTTTGCACAATATTTTATTTGTTTTCCATTGAATGGAAATGCCATGCACCAGTTTGGAAATACTTTTAAAATTGTAATTTCCTTATTTCTCATATAATTGAGACATGGATATCTAAAAGGATTCACTGTTGATATTCTTTATTACTACTTAAAAGTTTTTATCATATCTGCTGTTTCAAATAACAGCTTTGGTGAGACCAAATAAATTTTTTTTTCTTTTTTTTTTTCATATTTTACTTTTCATGGCCTCACTCATTTATTCAGGTATCGTACTAGACACCTCTATATATTTTTTGTTCTGAAGTGTACTTAAATAAAACATAAACGTTTTATTATTATCTGCTGTTTTAATCCATAAAAACAGCTTTAGTGAAGACCCAACTAATTTTGGTTTTCATGGTTATTTTCCAATGGCCCTACTTCTTATTCAGGTGTTGTACCTACAACCTGTATATATATATATATTAACCTCTTTTTTTTTTTTATGGTGCTGTGGTGGGTACTTCATGACCAGCCACCACTATCAGTGCATTTTTAGGGTCAGTTTTCCATTTCATTTTTACTGCCCTTGTTACTTCTGAGTTTTTTCCCTCAAGGAGACTACCTTCAAACATATCGGAGGTGGTAGATATTCCCACAACATTTCCATCATATATATTAATATATGAAACCGCTTTACGGTAGGTTAGGGAATGTTTTTGGGCCTTTTAACCCTTTTTGGCTTGAATTCTTTATTTATTTTATTTTTATTTTTTGGAATCTTTTTTCCATTATTTTTTCAAGCCATAAAGCTTTTTTAGTCTGAAGGCCTTTTATATTTTAACTTTTAAATTATGGCCTTTCTGACTTTATAAAATTTCCCCCCCCCCCCCCCCCCCGCCAAAAGTTTGTGGAGCGACTAAAATGTTTCCTAACGTAATTTTCACGGCCACCGGTATCGAACCGGCTCCGTAATCTCCCGTTCCGATCGCTCCCCTTAGGACGTTCTTTTAAAACTCCGTTGTTTTTTATATAAAGTATTTCCTTTTATTTTAACTTTTACTTATTTTTTGACTTTTAAATTAGTTTTATATCCTGGTATTCAATACCAGCCACGGAGTTTTTTAGACCCTGAAAGTGTTTTTCCCCAGCACTTACCTGTGGGCCCGTACCTACCGCTGTCGAGGAGCTGCCTCTGCAACTCATGCTCTGCCGTCAGCGTCGACGTCATGCTCACGTGACTCCGAAGTAAAATGCCTTACGAAGCTTCCTTGCAACCTGTATGTTTTGTTGTGGATAAATTATGTGGGAAGCCAGAGTGTTTCTGTACCAATAGCAATAACGGCCCATGCTATGGCCATGTCATGATAATTTTCGGTCCTTCACAGAAAACATGCTTGCATCAATCTGCAGTGTGCATGGTTAAGCATATATGTTACCATGGTCCATGATTTATTGACACATGTTGATCATACACTGAATAATCCAACCACATATTTGTTGGGAAGTGGAAAGAAATAATAGAAATTGCAATAAATGCAGTGTGTAAAAAGAGTTGAGATACTGTATTATAATTTTGCTGCGTCGTTGTAGTATTTATCATGTCTTGATTGGTGAATATGTTTAGTTTGTACTTTATTTGAAGCAGAAATAATATGTGAATGCTTCAATGAGCATAATTCCAACGGGTAACTACGCACTTCGTTCGAGCACATTATCGCACACGTCATGCAAGCCGTCTTAAATTGACCACCTAAACTGTCATTTGGCAACCTAAAAAGCTGCCTAAGTTGCCCAGCTGGCAACAGGGAAAAAATTTAAGTGAGAGCCCTGGTATTGGATTTGCCATATTTCCAGAATCTGAAATGTTTTTGCTTTACTCCATCCTGATTTGCAATCAATTAATGATGGTTCTCAGAATGTTCCTGACCTGAAACGTTACGCATCCTTTTTCTCCAGAGATGCTTCCTGACCTGAGTTACTCCAGTGCTTTGTGTCTATCTTTGGTATAAACCAGCATCTGCAGTTCCTTATTTCTACTAATGATGGTTTGATTTTGGTCAGTTCACCATCAATGGCCAATACAAATGAGTGTTGAATATTAGGTTTTTGTGTTCACACTGATGTGAGATGTCAGGTGTTGCCTCATTCTGTGGCCTGAAGTTTTTTTATTCCCTTCAAGTTGTCTGATTTGATTTGTTTCAAATTCCTTCCAGAGGCACCATTTGTTTAAGTGCAGTGGACTGGTTGAAGGCCTGTGGTGCAAATGTGGTGGAAGTGAATTAGTTGTGTCTTTACTGTCCCTCTGAATGTATGTTTTGAACGGTGGCTGGTGGTGCGCAAGAGGTTGTGGGTGTCTGTTTGTTTATGATCATTATTTTAGTTTAGAGATACAGATTATAAACAGCATTTTCGACCCACCGAGTCCACCCTGACCATCTATCACCCGTTCACATTAGTTCTGTATTATCCCACTTTCCCATCCACTCCCTGCACACACAGGCAATTTACAGAGGCCAATTAACATGCGAACCTGCACGTGTTTGGAATGTGGCCGGAGAAAACCGGAGCACCCGGAGAAAAACCCACATGGCCACAGGGAGAAAGGCCTGTCTCACGGTGCGAGTTGACCCACGAGGGACCCCGAGTCTTCTCTCGCGGTAATCACGTACAATTAACGTAGCGGGAACGTTGGAACTCGCGCGCACACAACTTAGCGACTCGTGGCGCTAACGGCAGGTACCGTTACCCGAGAGGGACGGGGAGCAGGGAACCATGGTGGATGTCTAAAGGATGTAACTCCAGGCCACTGCCCCACACACTGACCCTTGACTGAAGCCCAGGGACTGCTCAGAACAGACATGTCCGCACTCTTTAACCTGACTCCCCTCCTCGTCCATTCTGCTGGAGCCCCTCCTCAAATCCTAACGGGAACAGTTGGGCATCACAGTTGAAAGGTGCAGCAGTACAGTGTGGTATCCAGGGCATTTGGTGCCATCTGTCTGACACACACAGGTAGACAAGAAAGCGTCAGGGGCACGGGGGTGGTGGTGATGGGCAGACACGGACTGTGGGAAAGTCCCTGTTTGGAGGCTTATCCTATATAACCATATAACCATATAACAATTACAGCACGGAGACAGGCCCTCTCGGCCCTTCCAGTCCGTGCCAACCATTTGTTTTCCCCTAGTCCCATCTACCTGCACTCAGACCATACCCCTCCATTCCCTTCACGTCCATATACCTATCCACTTTACTTTTAAATGTTAAAATCGATCCTGCCTCCACCACCTCTGCTGGAAGCTCATTCCACACAGCCACCACCCTCTGAGTAAAGAAAGTTCCCCTCACGTTACCCCCGAAACCTCTGTCCCTTAATTCTCATGTCATGCCCTCTTGTTTGAATCTTCCCTACCCTCAATGGGAAAAACGTATCCACGTCAACTCTGTCTATCCCTTTCATCATTTTAAAGACAACAATCAAGTCCCCCCTTAACCTTCTGCACTCAAAAGAATAAAGACCTAACTTGTTCAACCTTTCTCTGTAACATAGTTGCTGGAACCCTGGCAACATTCTAGTAAATCTCCTCTGTACTCTCTCTATTTTGTTGACATCCTTCCTATCACTAGGCGACCAAAATTGTACACCATACTCCAGAATTGGTCTTACCAATGCCTTGTACAATTTTAACATTACTTCCCCACTCCTATATTCAATGCTCTGAATAGTGGATATGTCATCATGCATTAGTATGCATCTATGAGCTCAACATTTAAAGGGCTGCCCTTTAAATGCAAAGTATGCAATCAAAGAGATTATGTTAAACCACTGTACAATATTTTTAAATATTTATAACCTGTATCTATTTACTTGGGTGACAAATTAAACGCATCAAAACCTAAAAGCGAGAAAGAGAAAATAAATAGGTCCGATATTTGCTTAAAATATCTCCTAGATTTTAGAAATGATGCCAAAACCCGGCTTTACCATTCAAAACTGCAGCATTTCAAATGATCTAATTTATAAAAATACATTGGGAATCAATGATTCATAATGGAATGACTCTGCTCTTCAGTAGAAACAATTAATTTCCTCTGGGGTTTTTTTAACTGACTTATTCTCTTTTTAAACCAGAATTAGTTTAGTTCTTTTTGTTTGGAGCCTCTCCTGCCACTATTTCTCGCTCCTCCGTCGAGAAAATCTCCACTGAACGCACCAGTTCTGACGGAGGAATTAAATAACATATATAGTGGATATGTCAGCATCTTTTTGATCTTGGGGTTAGGTGGGGCGGTTTAGTCCATCAAGTCCGAACACACAGATCTGCTTCAGCTGATGTGAAGAAGGGTCTTGACCCGAAACGTCACCCATTCCTTCTCTCCAGAGTTGCTGCCTGTCCCATTGAGTTACTCCAGCATTTCGTGTCTATCTCAGCAGGGCACAGACCCACAGTTAACACCGCACTTCAGACCTATCTAACCCCTTATTTGTGAAAGTTCCACACATATTTATTGATACTTTTTCCGGCAGTGTGCCCAGGCTACGGACACCACACTGAGCCGAAACTAAAACAATCCCAGTACTTATTGGTGTGTATGGTTTGACCGAGGACACGTGCAATTTGGCCAAGGCACTTCACTGTCCGTGTGTAGGAAGGAACCGCAGATGCTGGTTTACACCGACGATAGACACAAACATGCTGGAGTAACTCAGCGGGACAGACAGCGCCTCTGGAGAGAAGGAATGGGTGATGTTTTGGGTCGGGACCCTTCTTCAGACTCCCCGCTCATTCTTCCCTCGTCGATGTGAACTTGTGGGGGTGCAAGGAATCGGGCGTTGCTGGGTAAGGGGAAGAGAGGTTTTGCTGCTGAATTATGCGCAACTGAAGCATGAAGTGGGGGTAAGGTCCGCTTAAACTATCTCGTCCCCCCCTCGTGTTGGGAGAGAAAGGGGAGAGAGTTGTGCAAACAAACCACGGGAGACTTTGGAGGGAAATCATAAAATGTACACGGATGTTTCGGGCCGGGACCCTAAAGGTTGACTACCCGTTTCCCAGATGCTGCCTGGCCGTTGGCTTCTTCCTGCAGTTTGCTTTTGTCCCAGACTCCAGCATTTGTAATCTCCTTGGCCTCCAAAGGGAAAAGTTGCTCGTGAAGCGAAGGTCGATATTGACCCATGCTTACTGCGAAATCAAAGCTGCAGTGCTTACGTATTTAGTTAAACCTGCACCTTAAACAGCTTCAAACTCTTCTTCCGTGGTTGGTGCCGACGGATTTGAAATGATTTTCCACAGCACTCGGTTTGTGCTTCAGATTTAGTTATAACTTCCTCAATTGTATGAACAAAATGATCATTGAGCCCTCAACCTGCTCTTTCATCTCGACCAATTCGCTCTTCACCTCTTCACCACTTCTGACCTCCCGCCGAGTCCAGGCCCACTCCTCTACCCCTTCCTCTCATTCCTTCTCCTCAATCGCCAACGCCGTTCCCAGCTCCCCTCTTATTCCTCCCCACCCATAGTCTTTGCCTTCTCCCTCATCCCTCCTCCCCCACCAACCTGTCCTATTACCCTCCTCCGCATCACCCCTCGCCCTCCCTTCCACCCCATTCACTCAACTACCTCTCCTAGACCTTCCCTCATTCCTTCCCTGCCCAACCTTCTTCAGTCAGTTTCCTCAGCGCTCCCCAATGCCATCTCCCCCCACTCCACCTCAGCATTTCTTTTTTAAATTTTTTAATTTATTTTATTATTTTTTTAAATTTTATAATACAACTTAGGAGATAGGTCCGTAGGTAAGAAAACAAAACTATTCGTCTAGTCCTGGGTTTAAGCTTCCGTTGAGCCTCAGCGCTGGCCCATTCTACCCCTTCAAATAATCTATGAACGGGGACCATATTCTAATAAATAATTCAGGTTTGTCAATTAAGACAAATCTAATTTTTTCCAGATTCAAGGTCTCCGACATCTCCATAATCCACATTTTAATTGTAGGGGATGCAGGGTTTTTCCAAAATTTTAATATTAGTTTTTTCCCAGTTATTATACTATAATCCAGGAAATTTCTTTGGTTTATTGTCAGTTTTAGGTATTGTTCAGATATGCCCAATATTATTAATTTAGGATCGGGATCCAGTTGAATATTAACCACTACGGAAATAATAAAAAAAATATCCACCCAAATTTTTTAATTTTTACGCAATTTACAAAGGTATGGGTTAAATTCGCCTCAGAGTATTGACATATATCGCAGATAGGAGAGATATTAGGAAAAATTCTGTTTAATTTTGTTTTAGAATAATACAATCTATGTAATATTTTAAATTGTATTAAAGAATGTCTGGCGTTTAACGAACATTGATGTATATGTTGTAGACTTTCATCCCAAATATCTTTCGTTATGGGTTGAACTAATTCATTTTCCCATGCTTGTCTATGTGATTCCGTCGACGGATTCTCGCTATCTAACAGAATATTGTAAATAGGTGATATTAATTTGACTGTGTTGGGATGTTTATTCAAACATTCATCTAGAATCTCTGGCTCTCTAATTCTGTATTCTTGTGTATGTGATTTAACATAATCTTTCAATTGTAAATATCTAAAAAAATGATTTGAATGTAATCCATAATTCTGTACCTCCAGAAACGAGAGGAACATACCTTTTCTATAAAGATTTCTCATCTTTTTAATTCCATAATTTTTCCATTGTGTGAAGCCTTTATCTAATACCGAAGGCTTAAATGAAGGGTTATTTGCAATAGAAAGTGATAAATTATCCAGTTTTAATGTCTTTTTTATTTGTTTCCAAATTTGAATACCGCTATGTATTATTGGATTTTCACTATAGATCTTTTTGTTCAATTTTGTAGGGGATAGGAGAATCGGACCAGTTTCAAATGGCAGACAGTCCTCCTTTTCCATCTTTAACCAGTCTGGTTGTTGATCCATATCTTCCAACCAGAATTTTAAGTTTTTGACATTGACTGCCCATAAATAAAATAAGAAATTTGGTAAGACTAATCCTCCATTCGTCTTAGATTTACATACGTGTTTTTTACTTATTCTGTGATTCTTATAATTCCAAATAAAACTTGTTACAATAGAGTCAATTTTATTAAAGATATTTTTAGGGAGGTATAATGGAATTGATTGGAAGAGGTATAGAAAATGAAGAAGGAAAATCATTTTAATTGCATTAATTTTACCACACATTGAAATAGGAAGCATTTTGGAAGTATTGAATATTCTTATGCAATTTATTAAGTAAAGGCGCGAAATTTGATTTAAATAAAGAAGTATATTTCTTGGTCACATAGATTCCTAAGTATTTAAATTTTTCATTCACTATTTTATAAGGTGATTGTTGCAATATGTATACATTAGGTTCCATTATTGGCATAATCTCACTCTTCTTCCAGTTAATTCTATATCCCGAGAATAAACCAAATTGAGTTATAAGATTTAACAGGTTAGGGATACTAATTTCTGCATTTGTAATATACAGTAATACATCATCTGCATACAGAGAAATGTTATTAACTGTATTTTTAGTATTATACCCATATATTTCTGGATGAGCTTGAATTCTTTCTGCTAGTGGTTCTATAACAAGGGCAAATAGTAACGCTGATAACGGGCATCCTTGTCTACAACCTTTAGATAAATCATTTTGTTTTGATAACATTTGATTTGTCATTATTCTGGCTGTGGGATTGGTATATAAAATCCATGTACAAAACTTCTCACCTAATTGAAAATTTTCCATCACCGAAAATAAATAGGGCCATTCAATTTGATTGAATGCTTTCTCAGCGTCTAGCGAGATGACTGCTAAGTCTTCATTAGCTATTTGATTTGAGTATATAATGTTGAATAATCGTCTCAAATTATAATATGAATAACGTTTTGGAATGAAGCCAGTTTGATCAGGGTGTATTAATTTATAAATTACTAAGCTTAATCTGTGTGCTAACATTTTGGTAAAAATTTTCTGATCGATGTTTAATAGAGCAATTACCTGGATCTTCAAGGTCCTTATCCGTTTTTTGGAATAAGTATTATAGTAGATTCATTAAGGTTTCTGGGAGTTTCTGTTGCATGAATGCTTGAGTATATAATGTCTGTAGGCGTGGCAAGATCAAGTCATGAATTTTTTTATAAAATTCACTATTTAAACCATCTGGTCCAGCGGCCTTCCATTTTTTAAAGAATTAATAGATTCCTCAATATCTTTTACTGATATTTCGGGCCCTAATAATTCCCTCTCTTTCAAATCTAACCAGTAAGGTTACAATTCTGTAAAAATAATTCCATTCCTACAGAGCCCCCCGCCGTTTTGCTTGAATAAAGTATTTGATAGTATTGAGAGAATCTATCATTAATATCCTTAGGTAGTGTTAATATTTCTCCCGTATTTGATTTAATTTTTATATATTGTTTTTTCCCCTTCCTGTTTCCGGAGTTTGGCGTGCCAAAAAAAAAATAAATTGTGGTTTATCTCCAATTCAAAGTGTAATTGTTTAGTCTTTTGATAAAATTTTATGAATTGGTCCGAATATATTTGGTTTAACGTATATTTGAGTGCAGCAATTTTTATTATGTATTATTATAGAAGGCGCGATTGCATTTTCCAGATCTAATTGCCTTATTTCCATTTCCAATACCAGTTGTTTGGCGCGGTTCTCTTTATTACGAAAGGCTTGTGCGGAGATTAACGCCTCCTCGCATAAATGCTTTAATTGTTTCCCAAAGGAGGGAGGCAGAAATTTCAGGGCAGTTATTTGTCTCAAAAAATATATTTATCTGTTTAATAAGATATTCATAGCATGCTTTATCGTTTAAAATTTGAGGATTAAGTCTCCATTGTGTCTGCTTGTCGGTCATACCACTTAGTTTGATCCTGAATGTTAAAGGAGCATGATCCAAAATTATAATATTATGATGCTTCGAATTATAAGTAAATGGGATGAGTTTAGAATCTACTAAAAAGTAGTCTATCCTTGAATAAGTTTTATGTACTGAAGAATAAAATGAGTATTCCCTTCCGGATGGATTTTCAATTCTCCAAACATCATTGATATTGGTGGTATTAATATATGAGTTTAATAATTCACTTGATTTGGATTTTGCTTTTCTTTGTCTTGTTGATCTATCGAGATAGGAATCTTATGTACAATTTAAATCTCCACCAATTATCAAATTATGTTGTGTGAGCTCCGGAATAATACTAAGTATATTCTTAAAAAACATTGGATTATCAAAATTTGGTCCATAAACATTAAGAAAAATCACTTTTTTTGATATAATTCACCCACCAGTATAATATATCTACCATTGATGTCCGCTATAGTTGATATGTTTAAAAGGTATACCTTTTACGAATTAAAATTGCGACACCTCTAGCCTTATGGGAAAATGAAAAACCTCAGAGTTTCAATCCCCTTCCTGTCTCACCTCCAAGGTCCTCTAAAACCTTTCTCTGTTGGAATTTAAATTAAAATCGGGCGCATACAAATATATTGCCAAACTTCTCGCCTGAACTGCTGAAGATAACCGAGTGCTTTAAATGCGAATCCCGGACTGCGGCAACAACACACGCCCTGAGCAGGAGAGGAACTTGGTAACTCAAGAGTAAACCGGAGATGAACTTGGTAACTCTGGAGGCGAATTTGGAACATCGCAGAAATTACAAGTAAACGGCAAACTTACCATACCATGGGAACTCGGTTCAAACACTTAAACATCAACTTGGAATCTCGTACACAACCACGAGTCTGTCACTCGGGGTCACTCATGGGTCAACTTGCACCGTGAGACAGGGCCATTATGCGTCAAAGTAGAAATAGCACATCAAGCTGCTAAACCCAAATAAGTTTACTCAACGATTATGAAAAATTACAAAGAAATCAACCACCAAAATGCAGATGGTAAAAATCAGAGAGGGATAAATACTTACTAAAATTGATGATGTCAAAGGAAGATTTTTTTTTAATATTTCAAAATAGACTTTATTCAGGTAATAAATATATACAATACATGAACCGTGCAAAAATTTTCATCTGACATTTTCGGAGGCTATACAAATTTGTTCAATACAGTTTATATACTTTGCTCAAATTTCACAAATCTGTCTCCCACCCTTGCCACTCATGTGGCCCACTGTCGTGGGATACCTTTCCTTATTTTGAGGGGTGTCTCACCACACCGTGCCTCCCATGTCCAGCAGCGGAAGGACATGGGGGGTGCAACATTCCCTGATGGACATCTCGCTCTGCTGGGTGGTGAACAACGCTCGGGCAGTCCAAAGAGCATCTTTCACCGAGTTGATGACTCCAGCAGCACTCGATGTCAGTCTCTGAATGTGTCCCTGGGAACAGTCCCGTAAATCACAGAGTTCTCTGTGACGGAGCTGTTCAAAGGAAGATGGAAACAAGCAAAACCCAGTTGACAAAGAATTCACAAATACCATCCCCCCAATACCAATCACTACTGTGGAACCAGTTATTCTCCATGACGAGATCGTCAGCTCAATTAGAAAGCTTTCTGATGGAAAAGCCCAGGCTATGACAGCATTACTGGAGTAGAACTCAAGCAGCTGGAGACAAAGGAGTTAATATTATACACAAACTGTGCAATAAAATATGGGACGCAGAAGAATTCCCCAATGACTGGGGAAAGGCAATCATTATAACAATCTACAAGAAAATAGACAAGCTAGACTGTGGCAATTATACGGGAATCAGCCTGCTTAATCATTCATGCAAAATATTCATCCTAACATTTCAAAGACGCATCACGAAAAGGTCAGAAGAGATTGCATCAGAAGCCCAAGTGGGGTTTAGACCAGGTTGGTCATCCATAAATCAACTGTTCATTCTAAGACAAACAATGGAAAAACACCTCGAAAAGAAAAAATAAGTCTTGCTTTATTGACTTTGAAAAGACCTTTGATTCTGTGTTGCAGGAGGGATTGTGGAAGGCACTGGTTTCTTTGGTTTTCGAACAAAATTATAAGGCCACTAAAAGCACTTTACCAGAAATCTACAATTGCTGTAAGAGTGAATGGGAAACTAACAGATTGGTTTACCACTGCAGTTGGAGTGCGACAAGGGTGTGTGATCTCACCACAGCTATATTAACATCCTGATTAAACTGGTCATGTTGTATACATTGCACGACACAAATATAGGCATAAATATCCAAGGTCAGCTCCTAAATAACCTGCGCTTCGCAGATGACATTGCACTCGTTGCTCTGAGTGAAACTGACCTCCAGACTCTGGTAAACTTCGTACATTAAAGCAGTAAAGTAATGGGACTGAAAGTCAACTTAGGAAAAACACAAGTGCACGCAATCTCCAAATAGAACATAAAAATAAATATCATAATGGTACATCATTAGCTCAGGTTGAGGAGTTCACATATCAAGGAGGAAAGATATGGCAAACTGGCTCCCGTTCCGAAGACGTAAAATTACACATTAGGAAAGCTGTTGGGACTGTTCAAAACCTCCAAAAGATATGGAGCGCCAAAGACATCCGAAGCAGCACTAAGATTGAGCTCTATAAAGTACTTGTGCTCTCAATACTGTTGTGGTCACTTGAACAAGCAGTTTGATTTCAGTTTTTTTTTTTGCATTGTCGATAAACTTGAGAAAAACGCAAGTGATTTTTTTAGCTTAAACCAGTTATCAGAAAATATATTATGCTTGCCTTCTGAACTTTAAGTTTATGAAAGAGAAAGAAAGAGATTAATAAAGAGATATAATAATTTTTATGTAGAGGTTCCCTGAGACATAAAAATTATTTCAAGTGTTCTGCAAGGGTAAAAAGGAGAAACGCTGATGTAGAGGAACCAATTAAAGGGCAGGCCATCCTAACTGGGTATTGTGTAATGAGGAAGGATTAGTTAGCATCTTGTTGTGCAAAGCCCCTTGGGCAACAGGTAGCATAATGTGATAGAATTCTGCATTAAGATGGAAAGTGACACATTTAATTCAGAGACAAGTGTCCTGAACTTAAAGAAAGGTAACTTTGATGGTATGAGACAGGAATTGACTAGGATAGACTGGCAAATGATTCTTAAAGGGTCTGAAGAAGGGTCTCGACCCGAAACATCACCTATTCCTTTGCTCTAATAGATGGTGCCTCACCCACTGAGTTTCTCCTGCATTTTTGTAGGTTTTCATGAGTTTCCTCCTCATCCTTCTCAACTCCAGTGAGCACAGGCCCAGAGCCTTCAAATGCTCCTCACAGGTTGACCCAATCATCCCAGGATCATTCTTGTAAACATTGCTCTGGACCTTCTCCAACACCAGCACATCCTACCTCAGATATTGGGTCCAAACTTCATCTACCTCTGTTTTACCACCTTCATGGATCATTGGAATTGCACAGGCCCCACTGTTCATCAATACTTTCTAGAGCCTTACCATTCAGGCTCTAGTTTCGGGATACAGCATGAAAACAGGCCCTTTGGCCCACTGAGTCCACGCCGACCATCGATTGCCCATTCAAATTCAAACTATTTCTATGTTATCAAACTTTCTCATCCACTCTCTACACACAAGGGGCAATTTACAGAGGGCCAATCAACCTACAAACCTGCACGTCTTTGGGTTGTGGGAGGAGACTGGAGCACCTAGAGGAAACCAACAGTCACAGGGAGAACATTCCATGCAGACAGCATCCGAGATCAGGAACAAACTTGGTTCTCTGGCGCTGGGTGGCAGTAGCTCTGGCGCTGTGTCTAGGTGCCGCTTCTGTGTACATACTAACATTATTATTCCATCCAAAAGCATCACCTCACAATTACCATCTGCTGTTGCAATGCCTTTGTTACCACTGGGCAGTGTTGGTCTGTGAAATGATGCATGGCCGTGGAAGTCATAATGACATCCTTGGCATTTAGCCATCAAAGAAGCTGCAATATGGGAGAAAAATATTCAAATTGGTCTAGGCTGTTAACAAAGCATTTCACGAAGCATACAGCGTACACAGCCAGGAAGTTACATCTATAAGGCATTATATGAAGCACAGTGCAAATAGGAAGTGGTCAAGATGAGACTTTTAATTATATAGATATGAAGCCTGGTTTGAGTACTGTGTGCAGTTACAGAAATTCAGATACAGAAGGATTGTGAGGTTTGGAGGGGGCTCAGAGGGATTTACAGGAGCTCTTGAGAGATGAGGAATTATGTGTGGCAGACACAAAATGCTGGAGTAACTCAGCGGGACAGGCAGCATCCCTGGAGAGAAGGAATGGGTGACGTTTCGGGTCGAGACCCTTCTTGTGTGTATGTGGGTGGGCAAGGGAAGCCGAGGATGTTTCCTTACAGCTCAGGGGCAAGAGGAGCAGTAACAGCACTGTGGTGCAGCTTGCGGAGCCACATTTTTGCAGCTCCTCTGACCCCGGTTCAATCCTGACCTCAGGTGCTGCCTGTGAGGAATTTGCACACTCTCCCTCTAAATGTGTGAGTTCCCTTTGGGCACATCAGGGAAGCAGTCCCAGCTGTGAAGGGTGTGGGTTGCGATAACCAGAAGGTATTGATTTAAGGTGGTTGGATGAAGAAATGAAGACAGACATTGGAAGTACATTTTACATGTGAGCATTTGAAATAGCAGACAAAATGTGTAGGAAGGAACTGCAGATGCCCGTTTAAACCGAAGATAGACACATAAAGCTGGAGTAACTCAGTGGGACAGGCAGCATGTCTGGAGAGAAGGAATGGACGTTTCGGCTCAAGACCATTCTTCAGACTGAAAGTCACGGGAAAGGGCAATGAGAGATATAGATGATGATGTAGAGAGATATAGAACAACGAATGAAAGATATGCAAAAATCTTCCATCCCTCCCCACCCAAGTCGCACCAGCATCTCCCTTTCAACCAGCAAACAGCTAACAATCTGTTATAAGATCTGTTTAAGTTATAAGATTTAACAGGTTAGGGATACTAATTTCTGCATTTGTAATATACAGTAATACATCATCTGCATACAGAGAAATGTTATTAACTGTATTTTTAGTATTATACCCATATATTTCTGGATGAGCTTGAATTCTTTCTGCTAGTGGTTCTATAACAAGGGCAAATAGTAACGCTGATAACGGGCATCCTTGTCTACAACCTTTAGATAAATCATTTTGTTTTGATAACATTTGATTTGTCATTATTCTGGCTGTGGGATTGGTATATAAACTCCATGTACAAAACTTCTCACCTAATTGAAAATTTTCCATCACCGAAAATAAATAGGGCCATTCAATTTGATTGAATGCTTTCTCAGCGTCTAGCGAGATGACTGCTAAGTCTTCATTAGCTATTTGATTTGAGTATATAATGTTGAATAATCGTCTCAAATTATAATATGAATAACGTTTTGGAATGAAGCCAGTTTGATCAGGGTGTATTAATTTATAAATTACTAAGCTTAATCTGTGTGCTAACATTTTGGTAAAAATTTTCTGATCGATGTTTAATAGAGCAATTACCTGGATCTTCAAGGTCCTTATCCGTTTTTGGAATAAGTATTATAGTAGATTCATTTAAGGTTTCTGGGAGTTTCTGTTGCATGAATGCTTGAGTATATAATGTCTGTAGGCGTGGCAAGATCAAGTCATGAATTTTTTTATAAAATTCACTATTTAAACCATCTGGTCCAGCGGCCTTTCCATTTTTTAAAGAATTAATAGATTCCTCAATATCTTTTACTGATATTTCGGGCCCTAATAATTCCCTCTCTTTCAAATCTAAACCAGTAAGGTTACAATTCTGTAAAAATAATTCCATTCCTACAGAGCCCCCCGCCGTTTTGCTTGAATAAAGTATTTGATAGTATTGAGAGAATCTATCATTAATATCCTTAGGTAGTGTTAATATTTCTCCCGTATTTGATTTAATTTTATATATTGTTTTTTCCCCTTCCTGTTTCCGGAGTTGGCGTGCCAAAAAAAAATAAATTGTGGTTTATCTCCAAATTCAAAGTGTAATTGTTTAGTCTTTTGATAAAATTTTATGAATTGGTCCGAATATATTTGGTTTAACGTATATTTGAGTGCAGCAATTTTATTATGTATTATTATAGAAGGCGCGATTGCATTTTCCAGATCTAATTGCCTTATTTCCATTTCCAATACCAGTTGTTTGGCGCGGTTCTCTTTATTACGAAAGGCTTGTGCGGAGATTAACGCTCCTCGCATAAATGCTTTAATTGTTTCCCAAAGGAGGGAGGCAGAAATTTCAGGGCAGTTATTTGTCTCAAAAAATATATTTATCTGTTTAATAAGATATTCATAGCATGCTTTATCGTTTAAAATTTGAGGATTAAGTCTCCATTGTGTCTGCTTGTCGGTCATACCACTTAGTTTGATCCTGAATGTTAAAGGAGCATGATCCAAAATTATAATATTATGATGCTTCGAATTATAAGTAAATGGGATGAGTTTAGAATCTACTAAAAAGTAGTCTATCCTTGAATAAGTTTTATGTACTGAAGAATAAAATGAGTATTCCCTTCCGGATGGATTTTCAATTCTCCAAACATCATTGATATTGGTGGTATTAATATATGAGTTTAATAATTCACTTGATTTGGATTTTGCTTTTCTTTGTCTTGTTGATCTATCGAGATAGGAATCTTATGTACAATTTAAATCTCCACCAATTATCAAATTATGTTGTGTGAGCTCCGGAATAATACTAAGTATATTCTTAAAAAACATTGGATTATCAAAATTTGGTCCATAAACATTAAGAAAAATCACTTTTTTTGATATAATTCACCCACCAGTATAATATATCTACCATTGATGTCCGCTATAGTTGATATATGTTTAAAAGGTATACCTTTACGAATTAAAATTGCGACACCTCTAGCCTTATGGGAAAATGAAAAACCTCAGAGTTTCAATCCCCTTCCTGTCTCACCTCCAAGGTCCTCTAAAACCTTTCTCTGTTGGAATTTAAATTAAAATCGGGCGCATACAAATATATTGCCAAACTTCTCGCCTGAACTGCTGAAGATAACCGAGTGCTTTAAATGCGAATCCCGGACTGCGGCAACAACACACGCCCTGAGCAGGAGAGGAACTTGGTAACTCAAGAGTAAACCGGAGATGAACTTGGTAACTCTGGAGACGAATTTGGAACATCGCAGAAATTACAAGTAAACGGCAAACTTACCATACCATGGGAACTCGGTTCAAACACTTAAACATCAACTTGGAATCTCGTACACAACCACGAGTCTGTCACTCGGGGTCACTCATGGGTCAACTTGCACCGTGAGACAGGGCCATTATGCGTCAAAGTAGAAATAGCACATCAAGCTGCTAAACCCAAATAAGTTTACTCAACGATTATGAAAATTACAAAGAAATCAACCACCAAAATGCAGATGGTAAAAATCAGAGAGGGAGAAATACTTACTAAAATTGATGATGTCAAAGGAAGATTTTTTTAAAATATTTCAAAATAGACTTTATTCAGGTAATAAATATATACAATACATGAACCGTGCAAAAATTTCATCTGACATTTTCGGAGGCTATACAAATTGTTCAATACAGTTTATATACTTTGCTCAAATTTCACAAATCTGTCTCCCACCCTTGCCACTCATGTGGCCCACTGTCGTGGGATACCTTTCCTTATTTTGAGGGGTGTCTCCACCACACCGTGCCTCCCATGTCCAGCAGCGGAAGGACATGGGGGGTGCAACATTCCCTGACGGACATCTCGCTCTGCTGGGTGGTGAACAACGCTCGGGCAGTCCAAAGAGCATCTTTCACCGAGTTGATGACTCCAGCAGCACTCGATGTCAGTCTCTGAATGTGTCCCTGGGAACAGTCCGTAAATCACAGAGTTCTCTGTGACGGAGCTGTTCAAAGGAAGATGGAAACAAGCAAAACCCAGTTGACAAAGAATTCACAAATACCATCCCCCCAATACCAATCACTACTGTGGAACCAGTTATTCTCCATGACGAGATCGTCAGCTCAATTAGAAAGCTTTCTGATGGAAAAGCCCCAGGCTATGACAGCATTACTGGAGTAGAACTCAAGCAGCTGGAGACAAAGGAGTTAATATTATACACAAACTGTGCAATAAAATATGGGACGCAGAAGAATTCCCCAATGACTGGGGAAAGGCAATCATTATAACAATCTACAAGAAAATAGACAAGCTAGACTGTGGCAATTATACGGGAATCAGCCTGCTTAAT
Organism: Okamejei kenojei; assembly: GCA_035221665.1. NCBI lineage: Eukaryota > Metazoa > Chordata > Chondrichthyes > Rajiformes > Rajidae > Okamejei > Okamejei kenojei. Next base: position 3,971,277 of record CM069165.1, read on the forward strand.
CATTCATGCAAAATATTCATCCTAACATTTCAAAGACGCATCACGAAAAGGTCAGAAGAGATTGCATCAGAAGCCCAAGTGGGGTTTAGACCAGGTTGGTCATCCATAAATCAACTGTTCATTCTAAGACAAACAATGGAAAAACACCTCGAAAAGAAAAAATAAGTCTTGCTTTATTGACTTTGAAAAGACCTTTGATTCTGTGTTGCAGGAGGGATTGTGGAAGGCACTGGTTTCTTTGGTTTTTCGAACAAAATTATAAGGCCACTAAAAGCACTTTACCAGAAATCTACAATTGCTGTAAGAGTGAATGGGAAACTAACAGATTGGTTTACCACTGCAGTTGGAGTGCGACAAGGGTGTGTGATCTCACCACAGCTATTTAACATCCTGATTAAACTGGTCATGTTGTATACATTGCACGACACAAATATAGGCATAAATATCCAAGGTCAGCTCCTAAATAACCTGCGCTTCGCAGATGACATTGCACTCGTTGCTCTGAGTGAAACTGACCTCCAGACTCTGGTAAACTTCGTACATGAAAGCAGTAAAGTAATGGGACTGAAAGTCAACTTAGGAAAAACACAAGTGCACGCAATCTCCAAATAGAACATAAAAATAAATATCATAATGGTACATCATTAGCTCAGGTTGAGGAGTTCACATATCAAGGAGGAAAGATATGGCAAACTGGCTCCCGTTCCGAAGACGTAAAATTACACATTAGGAAAGCTGTTGGGACTGTTCAAAACCTCCAAAAGATATGGAGCGCCAAAGACATCCGAAGCAGCACTAAGATTGAGCTCTATAAAGTACTTGTGCTCTCAATACTGTTGTGGTCACTTGAACAAGCAGTTTGATTTCAGTTTTTTTTTTGCATTGTCGATAAACTTGAGAAAAACGCAAGTGATTTTTTTAGCTTAAACCAGTTATCAGAAAATATATTATGCTTGCCTTCTGAACTTTAAGTTTATGAAAGAGAAAGAAAGAGATTAATAAAGAGATATAATAATTTTTATGTAGAGGTTCCCTGAGACATAAAAATTATTTCAAGTGTTCTGCAAGGGTAAAAAGGTTGAGAAACGCTGATGTAGAGGAACCAATTAAAGGGCAGGCCATCCTAACTGGGTATTGTGTAATGAGGAAGGATTAGTTAGCAATCTTGTTGTGCAAAGCCCCTTGGGCAACAGGTAGCATAATGTGATAGAATTCTGCATTAAGATGGAAAGTGACACATTTAATTCAGAGACAAGTGTCCTGAACTTAAAGAAAGGTAACTTTGATGGTATGAGACAGGAATTGACTAGGATAGACTGGCAAATGATTCTTAAAGGGTCTGAAGAAGGGTCTCGACCCGAAACATCACCTATTCCTTTGCTCTATAGATGGTGCCTCACCCACTGAGTTTCTCCTGCATTTTTGTAGGTTTTCATGAGTTTCCTCCTCATCCTTCTCAACTCCAGTGAGCACAGGCCCAGAGCCTTCAAATGCTCCTCACAGGTTGACCCAATCATCCCCAGGATCATTCTTGTAAACATGCTCTGGACCTTCTCCAACACCAGCACATCCTACCTCAGATATTGGGTCCAAACTTCATCTACCTCTGTTTTACCACCTTCATGGATCATTGGAATTGCACAGGCCCCACTGTTCATCAATACTTTCTAGAGCCTTACCATTCAGGCTCTAGTTTCGGGATACAGCATGAAAACAGGCCCTTTGGCCCACTGAGTCCACGCCGACCATCGATTGCCCATTCAAATTCAAACTATTTCTATGTTATCAAACTTTCTCATCCACTCTCTACACACAAGGGGCAATTTACAGAGGGCCAATCAACCTACAAACCTGCACGTCTTTGGGTTGTGGGAGGAGACTGGAGCACCTAGAGGAAACCAACAGTCACAGGGAGAACATTCCATGCAGACAGCATCCGAGATCAGGAACAAACTTGGTTCTCTGGCGCTGGGTGGCAGCAGCTCTGGCGCTGTGTCTAGGTGCCGCTTCTGTGTACATACTAACATTATTATTCCATCCAAAAGCATCACCTCACAATTACCATCTGCTGTTGCAATGCCTTTGTTACCACTGGCAGTGTTGGTCTGTGAAATGATGCATGGCCGTGGAAGTCATAATGACATCCTTGGCATTTAGCCATCAAAGAAGCTGCAATATGGGAGAAAAATATTCAAATTGGTCTAGGCTGTTAACAAAGCATTTCACGAAGCATACAGCGTACACAGCCAGGAAGTTACATCTATAAGGCATTATATGAAGCACAGTGCAAATAGGAAGTGGTCAAGATGAGACTTTTAATTATATAGATATGAAGCCTGGTTTGAGTACTGTGTGCAGTTACAGAAATTCAGATACAGAAGGATTGTGAGGTTTGGAGGGGGCTCAGAGGGATTTACAGGAGCTCTTGAGAGATGAGGAATTATGTGTGGCAGACACAAAATGCTGGAGTAACTCAGCGGGACAGGCAGCATCCCTGGAGAGAAGGAATGGGTGACGTTTCGGGTCGAGACCCTTCTTGTGTGTATGTGGGTGGGCAAGGGAAGCCGAGGATGTTTCCTTACAGCTCAGGGGCAAGAGGAGCAGTAACAGCACTGTGGTGCAGCTTGCAGAGCCACATTTTTGCAGCTCCTCTGACCCCGGTTCAATCCTGACCTCAGGTGCTGCCTGTGAGGAATTTGCACACTCTCCCTCTAAATGTGTGAGTTCCCTTTGGGCACATCAGGGAAGCAGTCCCAGCTGTGAAGGGTGTGGTTGCGATAACCAGAAGGTATTGATTTAAGGTGGTTGGATGAAGAAATAAAGACAGACATTGGAAGTACATTTTACATGTGAGCATTTGAAATAGCAGACAAAATGTGTAGGAAGGAACTGCAGATGCCCGTTTAAACCGAAGATAGACACATAAAGCTGGAGTAACTCAGTGGGACAGGCAGCATGTCTGGAGAGAAGGAATGGACGTTTCGGCTCAAGACCATTCTTCAGACTGAAAGTCACGGGAAAGGGCAATGAGAGATATAGATGATGATGTAGAGAGATATAGAACAACGAATGAAAGATATGCAAAAAAGTAACGATGATAAAGAAAACAAGCCATTGTTAGCTGTTTGCTGGTGGAAAGGGAGATGCTGGTGCGACTTGGGTGGGGAGGGATGGAGAGAGCGGGAATACCGGGGTTACTTGAAGTTAGAGAAATCAATGTTCTGGGCTGTAAGATGCCCAACAAAATATGAGATGCTGTTCCTATAATTTGCGTTTAGCCTCACTCTGACAATGGAGGAGACCGAGGAAAGAAAGGTCTGAGTGGGAATGGGAAGGGGAATTAAAGTATTTAGCAACCGGAAGATCAGGTAGGTCCAGGTGGACTGAGCGAATATGTTGTGGGCTGGATGTGGGAGTGGTGGTGGGTTGGTAGAGGTGGTGGGAATGATTGAAGTGTCGCGGGTAGTAATGGGGATTGGGGTAGTATCAGGGTGTGGTGTGGGGACGGGTGTGGTGGCTGGGGGATGGGGTGTTGGGGATGGAGGGCGAGGGGAGTGGTGGTGGATGGTCAGGGAGGTGTTGGGAGAGATTGAGGTTGATGGGTGTTGCTGGGTGTTCATGTTGGTGGGGGGTGGCGGGGGGATGGTGGTGGGGAGTGGCAGGTGTGGAGCGAGGATGGAGGGGATGGGGGTGTGGAGTGGTGAGGGTTGGCGAGAGTGTCCCTACTCATCCCCTGGTTGGGGATGAGTAGGGACGACAAGGTCACTGTGTTGACGGTGCAGGTTTAAAAGGGTGGCATGGTGGCGCAGTGTAGAGTTGCTGCCTTACAGCGCTTGCAGCGACAGAGACCAGGATTCGATCCCGACTACAGGTGCTGTATTTACAGAGTTTGTACGTTCTCCTTGAGACCGCGTTGGTTTTCTCCGAGATCTTCTTTCCTCCCAAGCTCCAAAGATATACAGGCTTATTGGTTAATTGGCTTTGTATGAATGTAAAATGTTCCCTAGTGTGTGTAGGGTAGAGTTAACGTGTGGGGATTGCTGGTCGATGTGGACTTGGTGGGTCAAAGGCTTGTTTCCGCGCTGTACCTAATCTCTAAAGTGATTGGAAACAACCAGCGCTGCTTCTGGGTTTCTTGGTTTTTGGTCAGATTTGCTCTGAAACAGAGAAGGAAGCAGATCCAGTGAACTGCTCAAAGAAACTGGAGAAATGTTGGAAATGGTATGGGTTTGCAGGCCAGTGGGGGAAAAGCGAGGGGCAGGGGGATTGGTGATTGTTCAAGCATTTGTGGCTATCTTCCTTTCAGGCAGTGGGCAGAGGCAGCTATGTGTTTGACACTTGATACAGCTAGTTATAACTAGTCCCAAAGATGTGCGGATTTGTCGGTTTATTGGCCTCTGTAAATTTTCCCGTGTGTAAGTGGATGTGAAAATGAGGTAGCTTTGGGGTTATGAGGAGAAGGCGGGTGAATGGAGATGATGGGGAAAGATCAGCAATGATTGAATGGTGTAGTAAATGATGGGCCGAATGGCAATTCTGCTACTCGAACATATGAACTTATGAACATAGAACTAGTATGAAAGGGAGATTGATGGGCACCATGGACTCGATGGGCCAAGGCGCCTGAATCCTTTCTGTACCTCAGGTTCAGTTTTATTATATTTACATGTGCTGGCGTAGAGTGAAAAGTATTGTTTTGTAAGCTATCCAATCAAATCAGATTAAAAATATTAATAAATACTTACTTACTGCCCATTATGCCTCCTGGCATGTAGGGCAGCAACGAAGGTCCTCCACTCCTGTCTGTTCTGGGCTAGCTTCTGGACACTACCCCAGGTCAGGTCCAAATAGTGTTGATTCCTTCAGTTGCTGTTTCCGTAATATATTTGTTTTACGAGGCAGGGTTGTTAGCCCTGTGCTCAACCCCCAACTTGGAGGACCAGTGGATCGCTCTTCGTCTCGCCTCTACCCTTCGACCTGTCCAGCATGGGAGACCCTAACAGGATCTCCTGTTAGGAGACAAATCTACTGTTGGCATAGCTCTAGGGGACACTGAGACACACAAGCTCCCCGACCACGACAAGGTTGCAATCCAACGGGGAGATTCATAAATACAATCAGGCCCAATCAAGTTCAATAGATAGAGCAAAGGGGAACATGCAGCGTGCAGAATATAGTTCTCAGCATTGTAGTGCATCAGTTCCAGAGACTGTCCAATGTGCGCCATAGGGTGGAGGTGAATTGGCCAGTACCCTAGTTTCATTAGTTCATAAGTACTAGGAGCAGAATTTGGACCTTCGGCCCATCAAGTCTACTTTGCTATTCAATCATGGCTGATATATCTTTTTCTCCTAACCCCATCTCCTCCCCATAACTCCTGACACCCGTACCAATCAAGAATCTACATAGCTCTGCCTTAAAACCATCCATTGACGGTCTCCACAACCTTCTGTGACAATGAATTCCACAAATTCATCAATTTCTTCATCACTGAAAAATACCTCCTTATCTCCTTCTAAAGGAACGTCTTTTAATTCCGAGGCTATGACCTCAGGTCCTAGACTCTCCCACTAGTGAAAACATCCTCTCCACATTACAGTTTATGATCGTTCTATTAATCAGACAATTGGCCTGCCACATGCTGTATCCAGAGGCTTGCTGTGTGTGTGGGTACTCTTCCCATCCCTACTAATGATGCCCATTTTTGATGATTGCCGCCCACAAAATGCTCTGCCCGCCATCAAATCCCAAGAGGCCAGGGCAATGGTGAGCTGGATGGAATAGTGCTCTGAAACAAAGCTCTGCCATGTATATTTCTCTGAACGGTGGCTCAGCGTTGCTGCCTTACAGTGCCAGAGACCTGGGTTCCATTCCGACTACGTGCGCTGTCTGTATTGAGTTGGTACGTTCTACCCGTGACCGCGTGGGTTTTCTCTGAGATATTTGGTTTCCTCCCACATGCCAAAGACGAACAGGATTGTATGTTAATTGGCTTGGTATACATGTAAATTGACCCAGTGTAACTTGTTGTCTGAGATGTTATCTGCTGTTTGGGCCCAGCCTCGCATGTTGAGTGGAAGCAGTAATGGCCCTGCAGCTGGTGCTGGCTGGCGCCAGCCAATTGAAAAGCAAAAACGGGCAAATGCTGGAAGTTCAAAATGAAAATGGGAGAGGCGTTGTAGGCTTTGCAGGTCTGACCCCATTAATGTGTCAGGTCATCGACCCTCCATTGAAAGAGTCATAAAACAGAGAAACAATTCAATTCAATTCAATTCAATCTTTATTGTCATTGTGCAGTGTACAATACAGAGGCAAAAAAATGCAGTTGGTATCTCCGAAGGGCGAGCTTACGAATAAACAAGTAATACATATACATATGCAGTGGTATCTGTGCAATTTGCTGGTGATTGGATAGTCCGGTGGGGAGGGGGGGGGAGGGGTGAGGGGTGGAGACAGGCAGTCATTGAGGTGTAGCATTGAGAAGTGTGACAGCCGCAGGGAAGAAGCTGTTCTTGAGCCTGCTGGTCCGGCAGCGGAAGGACCTGTAGCGCCTCCTGGATGGGAGGAGGGTAAACAGTCTATGGTTGGGGTGTGAGCTGTCCCTGATGATGCTGTGCACCCTGCGCAGGCATCATTTACTATGGACAGACTCAATGGAGGGGAGTGAGGAGCCTGTCATGCGTTGGGCGATATTCACCACCCTCTGCAGAGCTTTCCGGTCGGCAACAGAGCAGTTACCATACCATACTGTGATGCAGTTGGTAAGGATGCTCTCAATAGTGCAGCAGTAGAGGTTCACCAGAATCTGGGGAGAAAGGTGGACCTTCTAAAATCTCCTCAGGAAGAAGAGACGCTGGTGAGCCTTCTTGATCAACGAGGATGTGTTGTGGGTCCAGGAGAGGTCATCGGAGATGTTGACCCCCAGGAACCTGAAGCTGGAGACACGTTCCACCTCCGTCTTGTTGATATGGATGGGGTTGTGCGTGCAGCCTTTCTATCTCCTGAAGTCAACAATGAGCTCCTTGGTCTTCTTGGAGTTGAGGACCAGGTTATTGTCCGCACACCATGCTGTTAGGTGCTGAACCTCCTCCCTGTAGGCCGACTCATCGTTGTCGCTGATGAGGCCAATCACCGTCGTGTCATCTGCATACTTGATGATGGTGTTGGTACCATGTACAGGTATGCAGTCGTAGGTGAAGAGGGAGTAGAGGAGGGGGCTCAGCACGCAGCCCTGGGGTATGCCAGTGTTCAGGGTGAGCGTAGAAGAGGAGTGGTTATCCAACCTAACAGCCCTTTAGCCCTACTCCTCGTCTATGCCGACAAAGGAGCGTTGCCGGGCTGCTCCCATTTGCCTGTGGTCGGCCCATATCCCCCCCCTCTAAACCTTTCCAATCCGTAACCCTCACCAAACGTCTTTTAAACACAATAAATCTGGCTGTTTGTTTCATGCCCCTCCACTCTCTGTTGAATTGATTGCCCCTCAGGTTGCCCTTAAAATCATTCTCCTGTCACCTAGTTGTAGATTCCCCGACAATAGGTGCAGGAGTAGGCCATTCGGCCCTTCAAACCAGCACCGCCATTCAATGTGATCATGGCTGATCATCCACAATCAGTACCCAGTTCCTACCTTCGCCCAATATTCCGTAACTCCGCCATCATCAAGAGTCCTATCTAGCTCTCTCTTGAAAGTATCCAGAGAACTGGCCTCCACCACACTCTGAGGCAGAGAATTCCACAGACTCGCAACTCTCTGTGTGTAAAAGTGTTTCCTCATCTCCGTTCTTGTCGTCAATGCCTACTATGTTCTGTTGTGCTGAAGCAAAGCAAGAAGTTGATTGTCCTATCAGGGACACATGACAATACACTCACTTGAACTTGAACTTAAATGGCTTAGTCCTTATTCTTAAACTGTGGTCCCTGGTCCTGACTCCCCGAACATCAGAAACATGTTTCCTGCCTCGAGTGTGTCCAAACTAATAATAATCTTAGATGTTTCCATAAGATTGCCTCTCATCCTTCTAAATTCCAGAATATACAAGCCCACCCGCTCCATTCTCTCAGCATATGACAGTCCCGCCATCCCGGGAATTTACCTTGTGACCTACATTGCACTCCTCCGAAAGCAAGAATGTCCTTCCTCAACTTTGGAAACCAAAACTGCACACAATACTCCAGGTGTGGTCTCACTAGGGCCCAGTACATCTGCAGAAGGACATCTATGCTCCTATACTCAACTCCTCTTGTTATAAAGGCCAACATGCCATTCGCTTTCTTCACTGCCTGATGTACCTGCATGCTTACTTTCATTGACTGATGAACAAGGAGCCTCAGATTCAATTGTACTTCCCCTTTTCCCAACTTGACACCAATTAGATAATAATCTGCCTTCCTGTTTTTGCTACCAAAGTGGATAACCTCACATTTATGCACATTAAACTGCTATGCATCTGCCCACTCACTCAACCTGTCCAAGTCACCCTGCATTCTCATAGCATCCTCCTCACAGTTCACACTGCCACCCAGCTTTGTGTCATCTGTAAATTTGCTAATGTTACTTGTAACCCCCCCAAAAATGTCAAAAAGTCAAAGTATCCTTTATTGTCATTCAGACATTATGGTCTCAACGAAATTTAGTTCATAATATCGTTGAACCCTGTTCAATAAAAAAAAACACACAATAAACACATAATGAACATCCACCACAGTGAGTTCACCATGCACCTCCTCACTGTGATGGAAGGCAAAAGTCTTAAAGTCTTTGTCTTCTTCCCTCCTTGTTCTCCCTCTGCGCTGAGGCGATCCAGGCCTCTGATGTTGTCGTCCACTGGGCCTACGGCCAAGCCTCCGAAGCCGGGCCGCCACCACCGCCGCAGCCGGAACGCTGGAACACCGCCACATCTCTGGATCTGGGTCCGCCGACGGAACGCTGGAACACTGCCACAGCTCTGAAGCCGGGTCCACCGCCGGAACGCTGGAGCACCGCCACAGCTCTGAAGCCGGGTCCGCCCTTCATCTAAATCATTGATATATATTGTAAATAGCTGCGGTCCCAGCACCGAGCCTTGCGGTACCCCACTAGTCACTGCCTGCTAGTCTGAAAAAGACCTATTAATCCCTACTCTTTGTTTCCTATCTGGCAACCAATTTTCTATCCATGTCAGCACTCTACCGCTCTACCGCCATGTGCCCTGCCATGTGCAGGGAGGGTGTGTAGGATGGCAACAATGTGTTCGCCCTCCCTCTCCACCTCCCTCTCTGGGCCAGCGGGCAGGGTGCCAGTGCGCAGTGCCCCTCACACTGTCTTTCTCTTTGCTCACAGCTAGTGCAGAAGACTAGCAGTGCCGTGCTCGGGCTGGTGGTGCTACGGTGGGGATGTCTCGCCGCAGTCCCCGTCTCGCCACCAACGGCTATTACCAGCACAACTATGACACCTCCAGCAGCAGCGGCTGCTCCGCCAAATCTGGTGCTCCATCTTACAAGGAGACTCCTGTCAGGTACGTCTCTCCAACTCTCTCATGTCTCGTTTCCCCCCCCCCCCCCCCCCCCCCCCCCCTCGTTCTTTCCTCTCTAAGCTTTGCTTCTATCCAATAGTAAAGATGCAGCCTCCACCCTAGTACCTCACTCAGGGAGCTGTGTATCACAACTCCAACTACCCCCCCCCCCCTCCCTTCCCTCTCCTCCCCAAGTACCCCCGCCCAACTCCGAATCTTCCCCCCCCCCCTGCATTCCCCCCTCCCACCACCCACAGGAAAAAGTTCTAGACAAAAACTCAAGGACATTTCCAACAGCCTCTTCTTTCCTGCTTGGAATCTCAGGTGGAGGATGGTAGGATGTGTATATCTTCCATAGGCCAAGGACAGGGTATCCGTGCCAATAAGTTGTTGATGAAGCCATTTGGTTGATGGGCTCATGAGGGATGTTGGTAGCCCCAGAAATAGTGGATGCATTGGTGATAATTTTTCAATACTCCTTAGATTCTGAAGTAGTTCCTGAGGATTGAGGATACCTAATGTAACCCCACTTTTTAAAAAGGGAGGGAGAGAGAAAACGGGGAATTACAGACCGGTTAGTCTAACATCGGTAGTGGGGAAAATGCTAGAGTCAGTTATTAAAGATGGGATAGCAGCACATTTGGAAAGTGGTGAAATCATTGGACAAAGTCAGCATGGATTTATGTAAGGTAAATCATATCTGACGAGTCTTATAGAATTTTTCGAGGATGTAACTAGTAGAGTGGATAAGGGAGAACCAGTGGATGTGTTATATCTGGACTTTCAGAAGGCTTTCGACAAGGTCCCACATAAGAGATGCAAACTTAAAGCACACGGTATGCAAAAGTATGCAGACTTAAAGCACACAGTATTGGGGGTTCAGTATTGATGTGGATAGAGAACTGGCTGGCAGACAGGAAGCAAAGAGTAGGATTAAACGGGTCCTTTTCAGAATGGCAGGCAGTGACTAGTGCGGTACCGCAAGGCTCAGTGCTGGGACCCCAGCTATTTACAATATATATTAATGATCTGGATGAGGGAATTGAATGCAACATTTCCAAGTTTGCGGATGACACGAAGCTGGGGGGGGGGCAGTGTTAGCTGTGAGGAGGATGCTAGGAGGCTGCAAGGTGACTTGGATAGGTTCGGTGAGTGGGCAAATGCATGGCAGATGCAGTATAATGTGGATAAATGTGAGGTTATCCACTTTGGTGGCAAAAACAGGAAAGTAGACTATTATCTGAATGGTGGCCGATTAGGAAAAGGGGAGATGCAACAAGACCTGGGTGTCAGTACACCAGTCATTGAAAGTAGGGATGTTGTCTTAGCCCTACCCTGTTTGCTATATATATATTGAACCATTGGCTCAAGCGATTCGTCAGGATAGGGAACTTTGGGGAGTAACTATAAGAGACAGAACATAAAATTGGACTTTTCGCAGATGATGTAATGATGTATCTCACGGAAGTAAACACCTCATTTCCAAGGATGATGGGGATCATAGATAAATTTAATTTTTATGCAGGATATAAAGTGAATATTTCAAAAACTCAAATCCTCCTATTTAATTGTCCTCCTCCAGAAGAAATCAAACAAAATTATAATATTAAATGGGATTCAAAATCAATCAAATACTTAGGAGGACATATAACAAAAAATATATCAATGTTGTATGGGGCCAATTATAATCACATCAACCAAAACATAAGAAAGGATATAGAAAGATGGTCCACCTACCCAATGGATTTTAGTAGTAAGATAAATGTGGTGAAAATGAATATTTTGTCAAGGCTATTGTACTTCTCTGCCAATAAAGATACCATTAAAACAATTCACGGAATGGGATAAATTAATATCTAGATTTATTTGGGGAGGAAAGAAGGCCAGGATTCGATACACTACACTCCAGTTGCCAAAGGACAAAGGTGGAATGGCACTTCCAAATTTTAGGATATATTTCTATGCAGCCCAACTTCGACCACTAATTAATTGGTGTGAGGACAGCTATATAGCTAGGTGGAAAGAGATTGAGACATATATCCCTGACTTCCACATCCAAACACTTTTGGGAGAAAACGTGATTCCTGGGCATATCAGGAGTATAATCCATCCAATAACGATATTTACTTTAGAAACCTGATTCACTCTTACCAGACAACTTAAACTGAATAAACGACAAAAAGTTTTAAGATGGATAGCTTTGGATAATGAATTTAAACCAGGGAAGTATGATTCAACATTTAAAGAGTGGATGAAGAAAGGAATGAATGCATTTTGTACTATTATTGAAAATGGAGACCTAAGAAGTTTTCAAGTTTTGAAGGATAGATTTGCACTTCAGAACCAAGACTTGTTTAGATACCTGCAAATGAGAGATTATCACAATAAAAAGGTAAAAAGGGGGGCACTAGAAGAAAATAATCCAGTGATAGAAGTGATAGTGCGTATCATCAAAAAACATTAAGGATTTATCATATTAAGGATTAAACTTTATCATAGTTTAATGGAATGTCAAGCTAAAACTACATTTAATGTAAAATTTAAGTGGGGAAAGGAATTGAACATTACAATCTCAGAAGAAGAATGGCATCGTATGTGTGTAACACTACGGAACCCACTAATTCACAAAATTGGAGAGAATTTAATTGGAAAAATTTGATTTGTTTCTTTATTATGCCTAACATAAAAAGCAAGCAAATTCTAAGGCAGCAAACATGCTGAAGGCAATGTGTCAAACATATATTCTGGAGTTGCCCAAAAATAGAACCATTTTGGGACAGAGTGAATTCAGAATGAACGGAGGTAATAGGATATATAGTCTGCAAGAAGTGTTCCATTTTATACCTGGGTAATATAACTACAGTGGTGCTGAAGGAAGACCATTACTTGGTTAAAATCCTACTCACAGCTGGCAGAAAGGCCATTACAAGAAAATGGCTCGCAGCGGACACACTCAGACTTAGATAATTGTTAGACATAGTACAGGAAATATTTGTCATAGGGAAAATGACATATTCCCTAAGAGTGAAAGAAGACGAGTTTAACAGAAAATGGGGAAAATGGATTAGGTATAGAAATATAGACATCAACACTGTACAATTTTATAGACAATAATGTAAGTTATTGGAAAATATTTTATTATAAAAATAGTTCTGTATACTGCATCATTAATTGTGAACTGAACCCCCACTACACTGTTGTACGTTTCATTGTAATGTTGTATGTTTCGTTGTTATATTTGTGTTTTATTTATGTGTACATAAAAGCAATAAAAACTAAAGTGGAAAAAGAAAGTAGGCATGTAGGTGCAGCAGGCAGTGAAGAAAGCAAATAGTATGTTAGCATTCATAGCAAAAGGATTTGAGTATAAGAGCAGGGAGGTTCTACTGCAGTTGTACAGGGTTTTGGTGAGACCACACCTGGAGTATTGTGTACAGTTTTGGTCTCCTAATCTGAGGAAAGACATTCTTGCCATAGAGGGAGTACAGAGAAGGTTCACCAGACTGATTCCTGGGATGGCAGGACTTTCATATGAAGAAAGACTGGATAGACTCGGCTTGTACTCGCTAGAATTTAGAATATCGAGGGGGGATCTTATAGAAACTTACAAAATTCTTAAGGGTTTGGACAGGCTAGATGCAAGAAGATTGTTCCCGATGTTGTGGAATTCCAGAACAACGGGTCACAGTTTAAGGATAAGGGGGAATTCTTTTAGGACCGAGATGAGAAAAACATTTTTCACACAGAGAGTGGTGAATCTGTGGAATTCTCTGCCACAGAAGGTAGTTGAGGCCAGTTCATTGGCTATATCTATGAGGGAGTTAGATGTGGCCCTTGTGGCTAAAGGGATCAAGGGGGTATGGAGAGAAGGCAGGTATAGGATACCGAGTTGGATGATCAGCCATGATCATATTGAATGGCGGTGCAGGCTCGAAGAGCCGAATGGCCTACTCCACCTATTTTCTATGTTTCTATGTTGGAGGGAACGTGACATGGGGCTGGCTTGACACGCTGAGTTACTCCAGCACTTTGTGACATTTTTTATGAACCAGCATCTGCAGTTCCTTGAGGAGGGGAAGAGGGGGAGAGAGAGGGAGTCATGATATTCCTTCCCCGTGTGAAACAAACTTCTTCCCCCCTCCTACCCAGCTCTGACAAGTGACTCTCTCCATCCTTCCCCCACCCAAGTGCTCACCAGCTTCTCATTCTCACTTAGCAAGCAGCTAGCAATGGCCTGTTTCCTTTGTCATTGTTACTTTTTTTGCTCAGCTTTCATTCATTTGTTCCATATTCACTACATCACCGTCTCTATCTCTCGTTTCACTTTCCCCTGACTCTCAGTCTGAAATAGGGTCTCCACCCGAAATATCACCTGTTCATTCTCTCCAGAGATGCTGCCTTCCCTGCTGAGTTACTGCTGTTTTTTGTGTCTATCCGGTATGAACCTGTATCTGCAGTTCCTTCATACACCTACCTGTGAGATTTCTGCTGCCATCTTTTAGTTTAGTTTGTTGGTCACGTGTACCGAGGTAAAAACTTTTGTTGCGTGCTAACCAGTCTGCGGAATAACTACATGTGAATACTATCGAGCCATTCACAGTGTACATGATAAGGTGAATAGCGTTTAGTACCAGATAAAGCCAGTAAAGTCCGATCAAAGATAGTTCGATGGTCTACAATGAGGTAGATAGTAGTTCAGGACAGCTCTCTAGATATTAGTAGGATGGTTCAGTTGCCTGATGACAGCTGGGAAGAAACTGTCCCTGAATCTGGAGGTGTGCGTTTCCACACTTCTACACCTTTTGCCCGATGGGTAAGGGGAGAAGGAGGAGTGGCCAGGGTGACAGATGCTTGAATTTGCTGGTGGCCTTGCCAAGGCAGCGTGGGGTGTAGCGTTGTCTCGGCAAGGCCACCACCATAATCAAGGACGAGTCGCAACTTGTTTGTTATTGGGCCCAGGCACGCTGTTGTCAGTTTTAAGATGCCTGCTCTCGGCGATTCATGGTGCAGCATTATGCTAATGGTGGGCAAGTGCATTTGGCCTGATTCATCTTTCTATTCCATTCTATCTTTCTCCATCGCCTTGACACCGTTGTCTCATACTGGATCATCACCGAGGTCGTAGGAGGTCTTTGTAACTCTCCTTCATGCTCGAGAGTGGTCTCCGCGTACTTGAGGCCTCAGCTAGGTCGCGGCATTTTTTTCAATATGTTTAAAAAATGCCCGTGAGTAAAAAAAGGTCGCCATGGATAAAATCAATACTTTTTTTACTCGTAGGTTTGGTAGTAGTAGATCGTAGTAGGTTGTAGTAGGTCGACATGTTAGACGTAGGTAATCGAGGATAGTGGAACATAGTCGAAGGTAGTCATAGATAGTCTTCATCATAGTCGAAGGGAGGTCGAAGAAAATCGAAGGAGGTCGTCTTCGCCCTCCACTATTCGGTGTCCACATTTCCCAAAGTTAGTCGTAGCTAGTCAAAGCTAGTCTTCAACATGGTCGAAGGAGGTCTTCTACATAGTCAAAGGAGGTCTTCAACATGTCATGTTTTTAAACTCTTCTAAACTCGCCAATTAGGTCGCCCAAGTGGGACAGGCCTTTTAGGCAGCAACTATACTGCTACAACAACATGCCGAGCTTAGCATCCGTGCTATCCATTCAAGTCATACTGTCAGGTCTCGCGTTTGATCTAGTTTCTCTTTCTTATTGGTTTTTAGTATTAGAGTTTGCATTCTTGTTTTATTTTGGTGTGTCACATCTCCTCTTGTTTCCGGTCCCATTTCCTGTCATGTCGTTTACCCTCATGTGATTGTTGGTCCCGCCCTGATGTGTTTCACCTGTGTCTCGTTATCCCCTGTTAGTCTGTATTTAAGCCCTTTGTGCCAGTTCGTTGTGTATGCTGCTTGGTATCACCTCGTTCCAACTCTAGAAATCTTGTGATCTTGACCATTGCCTGTTTTTCGACCACTGTTTTTGCCTGCTCCTAGATAATACTGTTGCCTCTGTTTTTGCTTACCTGTGTACCGACTTGGGCCGATTAAACTCTGAAGACGGATCTGCCCTGTGTCTGAGCCTGCATTTGTGTCCTCCTCCTCGTTCAGTTCTGATATTACGAACTGGCCAACAATGGACTCAGTGGGTTATGATCTTTTTCGTGCAGCGCTCCAGAGCAAGTGGAGCGCTTCTCGCATTACGAGGGTCAACTCACCTCGATCGTCGCTGGGTTCCGGGATCTCGGCGAGCGTCAGCAGGGGTTCCAGGCGGACATTGGTTCACAGGTGAACACTTTAAGTTCTCGGTTTGAACACCTGATTACTCAGCTGAATTCTTTGTTTCTTGCTGCAGCTTCCGTGCCTGCCAAGTCTGTTTCCTTGTCTGTGTATTCAGGGGCTCCGATGGCCACAGCTGCCGCAGCGTCTCCATTCGTCCACCTGGCAAGACCGGAACACTTTTCGGGGGAATCGGAGAAGTGTAGACCTTTTTTGATTCAGTGTGGGCTGCATTTTGAACTTCAAGCGGCTTCCTTTCCATCAGAACGCTCAAGGGTAGCCTTTATCACGCACCTGTCGGGTAGAGCGGAGGCTTGGGCCACGGCGGAATGGTCTCGGAATTCTCCTGGTTGCCAGATGTCGGTCCTGTTCATGGAAGCTCTGTCCTGCACGTTTGATCATTCCAATCCTGGCCGAGAGGCTTCACAGAACCTGGTCTCCATGAAACTAGGTAATAGCTCAGTTACGGATTTTGCTATTGAATTTCGAACTGTTGCTGCTAAGAGTGGATGGAATGAGGTTGCTTTGTTGGAGGCTTTTCGCAATGGATTGTCTGAAGTTATCAAGGATCAGTTGGCTCCACTAACCCTGCCTTCCGACTTCGAGTCTATGATTTCCCTGGCTGTCCAAATTGACGCTAGACTCGGAGAAAGAGAGCGAGAGAGGAGATCGGCAGCAGTTCGGTCCTCCTCCCAACAGTGGCGGCAGCGTCGCCCTTCGTCCCTCTCGGCCGGTCCAGTCACCCTACAGCGCCACCTGTCCCTTCAGAGGAGTCCATGCAGGTGGGACGAGCCAAACTCAGCCCGGAGGAACGGCAGCGCCACCTAAGGGAGGGGAGGTGTTTTTACTGTGGGGAACTGGGACATTTGTTGAACGGCTGTTCAGTAAAAGACAAGGCTAACCAATGAAAGAGGGGACATTGGTGAGTTGTACCACTCCTATGAGCCATTCCTCTCGTCATCTCGCAACTGTACAATTGTTGGTGCATTCCCAGTGGCACTCCCTGCAGGCTTTGGTTGATTCTGGGGCAGATGAGAACTTCATGGACATTCGCTTGGCTGATGAATTGAAGCTGGAACGTGAACAGCTTCAAAATCCTCAGGAGGCTAGTGCACTGGATGAGCGCCTACTGTACAGGGTGATTCACTGAACTCAACCTGTTCAACTCATCATGGCAGGTAATCAGCTTGAGACCATCAATTTTCATTTCTTCGACTGTCCCCTTCATCCTCTGGGTTTGGGGCTCCTTATCATAATCCTTGGCTGTCTTATCATAATCCTCAGATGAACTGGGGTACTGGGGAAGTAATTTCTTGGGGAAATAACTGTAAACTCATCTATCTGCATAATTCTTCTCCTGAGTATGAAGGATCCATCAAGGAGCAGTTTGGGATCCTGGGATCTTCCAGGACCACCCCCCGGCAGCCTCCCCGTTCAAGGGAGGGGGATTTTCCAGATCTCACCAAGGTTCCCTCATGTTATCTAGACCTAAATGAGGTGTTCAACAAGGCCAAGGCCACCTCTCTTTCACCGCATAGACCATACGACTGCTGCATTGACCTTCTGCCAGGTACAGCGCCTCCTAAGGGTCGTCTTTATTCCTTGTCTTCACCTGAGCGGCTCGCTATGGAAAAGTACATTGACGACGCCCTTGCTGCTGGGATCATCAGACCTTCCTCTTGACCTGCAGGAGCTGGATTCTTCTTTGCAAATAAGAAGGATGGAACACTTCGGCCCTGCATTGACTACAGAGGGCTCAATGACATTACTGTTAAAAACAGATACCCACTTTCTCTTATTTCCTCTGCATTTGAACTGTTAAAAGACGCTAAAGTATTCACTAAGTTAGATCTTAGAAATGCTTATCATCTGGTAAGGATAAGGGAGGGGGATGAATGGAAGACTGCGTTTAACACACCCAGTGGTCATTATGAATATCGGGTCATGCCGTTTGGTCTTACTAATGCTCCAGCAGTTTTTCAAGGCATGGTTAACAATGTATTACTGGACAAATTTGTGTTTGTGTACCTTGATGACATTTTGTTTTTTTCTCCAGACTAAACTTCCCATGTGCAGCATGTACACCAGGTGCTGGAACATTTGCTCTTGAATGATAAGTTTGTGAAAGCTGAGAAATGTGAATTTCATGCTAACACTATTCAATTCCTTGGTTATGTTATGTCACCTGATGGTATACAGATGGACCCGGGCAAGGCCAGTGCTGTGGCCACTTGGCCTACACCCTCCAGTCGTAAGCGACTTCAGGGGTTCCTTGGGTTTGCTAATTTTTTTTTTATAGGAAGTTTATCCGGAACTTTAGTGTCACTGCTGCACCACTCCATGCTCTCACCTGACCCCACGTGCCTTTCTCTTGGTCCCAAGCAGAAACTGCATTTATGAGACTCAAGAGGAGTTTCTCCTCAGCCCCCATCCTGGTTCACCCTGACCCGTCACTTCAGTTCGTGGTTGAGGTGGATGCCTCGGGTGTGGGCATCGGGGCCGTACTCTCCCAGAAATTCTCCACAGATGGTCGACTCTATCCCTGCGCTTTCCGCTCAAGAAAGTTTTCTCCTGCTGAGAGAAATTACGAAGTGGGTAACCGTGAACTGTTAGCGGTTAAAACTGCCTTGGAGGAATGGAGACATTGGTTGGAGGGTACCAAGCAGCTGTTTCTAGTTTGGACAGACCACAAGAACCTGGAATACATCAAGTCAGCCGAACGCCTCAACTCGTGCCAAGCAAGGTGGGCACCCTTCTTTAATCGATTTGATTTTGTACTGTCTTACCGCCCTGGTGCCAAGAATGGCAAACCTGATGCTCTCTCCAGACTGTTTGATCCTCACCCGTCCCCTAAGGTTTCAACTCCCATTCTGCCTGCTTCCTGTTTTGTTGGGGCGGTTACTTGGGAGATTGAGAAGAGAGAATGGACAGACTGAACGCCTAAACCAGGAATTGGAGACAGGACTGCGGTGCTTGGTGGCACAGAATCCTTCAAGAGCAAACACCTTATTTGAGTGGAGTATGCACACAACACACTTCCTTGCTCATCCTCTGGTTTCTCTCTATTCCGGTGTGCCTATGGTTATCAACCGCCATTGTTCCCTGCTGGGGAGAAGGAGTCCAGTGTGCCCTCCACTCAGGCTCTCATCTCAGGCTGTCGCAAGGTTTGGAATGGGGCTCGTGAGATGCTGTTGCGCAGTTCTGCGCGTTACAAGAGGATGGCTGATCGTGGGAGAACGCCGGCTCCAGTATACTCGCCGGGCCAAAAGGTGTGGCTCTCCACTCAAGACTTACCTCTGAGGGTGGAATCCCGGAAGCTGGCACCTCGTTTTGTTGGGTCTTTCCCCATATCGAAGGACATCAATCCCGAGGTCAAATCCAGCGGTTCGTCTCAAACTCCCCGTGCCATGAGGGTCCACCCTACTTTCCATGTCTCCCGACTGAAGCCATTTAAGGAGAGTCCTCTGGTCCCTGCCTCCACACCCCCTCCGCCCCCCCCCTGGTTCCTTGATGGGGGCCCAGTGTTTACGGTCAGCCGGTTGCTGGGGATGCGCCGTCGTGGTTGTCAGTATCTTGTGGATTGGGAGGGTTATGGACCTGAGGAGTGGTCTTGGGTGCTGGCTTGCAACATATGCAATCCGGAACTTATCAGGGAATATCGGCGCCAACATCCTGACAATCCTGGGCCATCAGGAGTGGAGGGGGTGGGGGGGGGGGGGTATTGTCAGGTCTCGCGTTTGATCTAATTTCTGTTTCTTATTGGTTTTTAGTATTAGAGTTTGCATTCTTGTGTTATTTTGGTGTGTCACATCTCTTGTATCAGGTCCCATTTCCTGTCATGTCATTTACCCTCATGTGATTATTGGTCCCACCCTGATGTGTTTCACCTGTGTCTTGTTATCCCCTGTTAGTCTGTATTTAAGCCCTTTGTGTTTTAGTTCTCATTGCCAGTTCGTTGTGTATGCTACTTGGTATCACCTCGTTTCAGCTCTAGAAATCTTGTGATCTTGACCATTGCCTGTTTTTCGACCACTGTTTTTGCCCGCTCCTAGATAATACTGTTGCCTCTGTTTTTGCTTGCCTGTGTACCGACTTGGGCCGATTAAACTCTGAAGATGGATCTGCCCTGTGTCTGAGCCTGCATTTGTGTCCTCCTCCTCGTTCAGTTCTGATACATACAATGCACGAGTACAAGCTCCTCGCAATTTACGGAGAGTTACGTGCTTGAAAAGCAGCACATCATTCAAAAATATGTAAATTAACAGTAAATGTGAACGCTTTATTCTGAAAATACCAGCTTGTAAATTAGGCGATTTACAAATCTACCCAATCTGTGCTTCTCATGATCTTATTGGAGGGGACATGATTGAGTACGATTGGAGGGGACAGCCTACCTGGGGGCAGCAACAGCGGCCGGGCCTCCGGCACAGAGACCGTCCCTGATGCTCAGAAGGGTAGAAAAAGGAGGAGGGCAATTGTAATGGGGGACTCTATAGTTAGAGGGGCGGATGCATGATTCTGTGGATGCGGTCGAGGATGTGTCGGAACATGTCCAAAAGATTCTGAAAAGGGAGGGAGAGGAGCCTGATGTTGTGGTACACATAGGTACCAATGACTTAGGCAGAAAAAGAGAAGAGGCCCTGAAAGGAGGATTTAGGAGGGGGGGTAACAATTTCAGGATTACTGCCTGTACTGCGTGACAGTGAGAGTAGGAATGGAATGAGGTGGAGGATAAATGCGTGGCTGAGGGATTGGTGCAGTGGGCAGGGATTCAAGTTTCTTGATCACTGGGACCTCTTTTGGGGAAGGCATGATCTGTACAAAAAGGACGGAATGCACTTGAACCCGAGGGTGACCAATATCCTGGCAGGGAGATTTGCAAAGGCTACTGGGGAGACTTTAAATTAGAGGCTGGTGGAAGGGACTCGGGTAGAGGGGGCTAGGGGACAGGGTGTGGGGCAAGAGGCAGAGAAGGGAAGCACTCAGACCAAAATGTAGGTGAGAAAGAGGAAAAAGATAATAGACAGCGAATAAGGGATGGTGGGTTTATAAAATATGTATATTTTAATGCTAGGAACATTGTAAGAAAGGTGGATGAACTTAGAGCCTGGATTGACACCTGGGAATATGATGTGGTAATCAGTGAGACATGGTTGCAGAAGGGCTGTGATTGGAAACTAAATATTCCAGGATTTCGTCGCTTCAGGTGTGATAGAATTGGAGGGACCAGAGGTGGAGGTGGTGCATTGCTTGTCAGATAAGATATTACAGCAATGCTTTGGCAGGATAGATTAGAGGGCTCGTCTAGGGAGGCTATTTGGGTGGAACTGAGAAGTGGGAATGGTGTAGCAACACTTTTAGGGGTGTATTATAGACCACCAAATGGTGAGCGAGAATTGGAAGAGCAAATATGTAAGGAGATGGCAGATATTAGTAGTAAGCACAAGGTAGTGATTGTGGGAGATTTCAATTTTCCAAAAATAGACTGGGAATCATATACTGTAAATGGGCTGGATGGTTTGGAGTGTAAAATATGTGCAGGATAGTTTTTTGCAGCAATACATAGAGGTATCGCCCAGAGAAGGGGCAGTGCTGGACCTCCTGTTAGGAAATGAGGCAGGTCAGGTGACGGAGGTATGCGGTGGTGAGCACTTCAGGACCAGTGATCATAATACCATTAGTTTCAATATAATTATGGAGAGAGTCTGAACTGGACCTAGGGTGGAGATTTTTGATTGGAGAAAGGCTAGCTTTGAGGGAATGCGTAAGGAGTGAATTGGGACACTGTTTTATGGGAAGGATGTAGAAGAGAAATGGAGGACATTTAAAGGGGAAATTTATGTCCCTGTTAGGTTGAAAGGAAATAGTAAATATTGGAAAGAGCCATGGTTTTCAAGGGAAATTGGACACTTGTTTCGAAAAAAGAGAGATAGCTAGAATAATTATAGGAGGCATGGAGTAAATGAGGTGCTAGAGGAGTATGAAAAATGTAAAAAGAATCTTAAGAAAGAAATTAGGAAGGCTAAAAGAAGATATGAGGTTGCTTTGGCAAGAAAGGTGAAAGTAAATCCAAAGGGTTTCTACAGCTATATTAATAGCAAACGAATAACGAGGGATAAAATTGGACCATTAGAGAGCCAGAATGGACAGCTATCTGCAGAGCCAAAAGAGATGGGGGAGATATTGAACAATTTCTTTTCTTCGGTATTCACCAAGGAGAAGGATATTGAACTGTGAGGTAAGGGGAAAGAGTAGAGTAGCTATGGAAACTATGAGATTCAAAGAGGAGGAAGTACTGACACTTTTGAAAAAAATATAAAAGTGGATAAGTCTCCAGGTTCTGACAGGATATTCCCATGGACATGGACAAAGAAGTTACTCCGAAACCTCTGTCCCTTAATTCTCATGTCATGCCCTCTTGTTTGAATCTTCCCTACCCTCAATGGGAAAAACGTATCCACGTCAACTCTGTCTATCCCTTTCATCATTTTAAAGACTTCAATCAAGTCCCCCCTTAACCTTCTGCGCTCCAAAGAATAAAGTCCTAACTTGTTCAACCTTTCTCTGTAACATAGTTGCTGGAACCCTGGCAACATTCTAGTAAATCTCCTCTGTACTCTCTCTATTTTGTTGACATCCTTCCTATAACTAGGCGACCAAAATTGTACACCATACTCCAGAATTGGTCTTACCAATGCCTTGTACAATTTTAACATTACTTCCCTACTCCTATATTCAATGCTCTGATTTATAAAGGCCAGCACACCAAAGGCTTTCTTTACCACCCTATCTACATGCGATTCCACCTTCAGGGAACTATGCACAGTTATTCCTAGATCCCTCTGTTCCACAGCATTCCTCAATTCCCTACCATTTACCATGTATGTCTATTTTGATTTGTCCTGCCAAGATGTAGCACTTCACACTTATCAGCATTAAACTCCATCTGCCATCTTTCAGCCCACTTTTCCAAATGGCCCAAATCTCTCTGTAGACTTTGAGAATCTACTTCATTATCCACAATACCACCTATCTTAGTATCATCTGCATACTTACTTATCCAATTTTCCACCCCATCATCCAGATCATTGATGTACATGACAAACAACAGTGGACCCAACACAGATCCCTGAGGCACCCCCACTGGTCACCGGCTTCCAACCTGACAAACAGCCATCCACCATTACTCTCTGACATCTCCCATTCAGCCACTATTGAATCCATCTTGCTACTCCGCCATTAACACCCAAAGATTGAACCTTCTGAACCAACCTTCCATGGGGAACCTTGTCAAAGGCCTTACTGAAATCCATATAGACAACATCCACTGCTTTACCCTCATCAATTTCCCTAGTTACCGCTTCAAAAAAATTCAAGAAGGTTTGTCAAACATGACCTTCCAGGCACAAATCCATGTTGACTGTTCCTGATCAGACCCTGTTTATCCAGATGCTTATATATATTATCTCTAAGTATCCTTTCCATTAATTTGCCCACCACTGACGTCAAACTAATAGGTCTATAATTGCTAGGTTTATTCTTTGAACCCTTTTTAAACAATGGAACAACATGCGCAGTACGCCAATCCTCCGGCACTATTCCGTTTCTAATGACATTTTATGTTTACGATTTGATCAAACAAAGCAGACCAGGGAGAACTGGAACAAAGGTAATGTTTCAAGCCTACCCTATTGATCCAACGTTGTGTGTAGTTAAACATTTGAATCAATATATAAAAGTTACCAAAACTCTTCGAGGTGATGAAAAAACATTAATGATTACGCATAAGAAACCACACAAAGCTTCAGTACAAACAATTTCAAGGTAGTTAAAACAGGTGTTACTTTTAGCAGGAGTAGACACTGATGTGTTCAAATCTCAATCCACCAGGGCAGCAGCTACATCCGCGGTGAAGCTACAGGACGTACCACTGGAACACATTTTAGAAACCACAGGGTGGTGTAAAGAAGAAACTTATAACCATATAACCATATAACAATTACAGCACGGAAACAGGCCCTCTCGGCCCTTCCAGTCCGTGCCGACCATTTGTTTTCCCCTAGTCCCATCTACCTGCACTCAGACCATACCCCTCCATTCCCTTCACGTCCATATACCTATCCACTTTACTCTTAAATGTTAAAATCGATCCTGCCTCCACCACTTCTGCTGGAAGCTGATTCCACACAGCCACGACCCTCTGAGTAAAGAAGTTCCCCCTCACGTTACCCCGAATCCTCTGTCCCTTAATTCTCATGTCATGCCCTCTTGTTTGAATCTTCCCTACCTCAATGGGAAAAAACGTATCCACGTCAAATCTGTCTATCCCTTTCATCATTTTAAAGACCACAATCAAGTCCCCCCTTAACCTTCTGCGCTCCAAAGAATAAAGACCTAACTTGTTCAACCTTTCTCTGTAACATAGTTGCTGGAACCCTGGCAACATTCTAGTAAATCTCCTCTGTACTCTCTCTATTTTGTTGACATCCTTCCTATAAACTAGGCGACCAAAATTGTACACCATACTCCAGAATTGGTCTTACCAATGCCTTGTACAATTTTAACATTACTTCCCTACTCCTATATTCAATGCTCTGATTTATAAAGGCCAGCACACCAAAGGCTTTCTTTACCACCCTATCTACATGCGATTCCACCTTCAGGGAACTATGCACAGTTATTCCTAGATCCCTCTGTTCCACAGCATTCCTCAATTCCCTACCATTTACCATGTACGTCCTATTTTGATTTGTCCTGCCAAGATGTAGCACTTCACACTTATCAGCATTAAACTCCATCTGCCATCTTTCAGCCCACTTTTCCAAATGGCCCAAATCTCTCTGTAGACTTTGAAAATCTACTTCATTATCCACAACACCACCTATCTTAGTATCATCTGCATACTTACTTATCCAATTTTCCACCCCATCATCCAGATCATTGATGTACATGACAAACAAACAGTGGACCCAACACAGGTCCCTGAGGCACCCCACTGGTCACCGGCTTTCCAACCTGACAAACAGCCATCCACCATTACTCTCTGACATCTCCCATTCAGCCACTGTTAAATCCATCTTGCTACTCCGCCATTAACACCCAAAGATTGAACCTTCTGAACCGACCCTTCCATGGGGAACCTTGTCAAAGGCCTTACTGAAATCCATATAGACAACATCCACTGCTTTACCCTCATCAATTTCCCTAGTTACCGCTTCAAAAAATTCAAGAAGGTTTGTCAAACATGACCTTCCAGGCACAAATCCATGTTGACTGTTCCTGATCAGACCTGTTTATCCAGATGCTTATATATATTATCTCTAAGTATCCTTTCCATTAATTTGCCCACCACTGACGTCAAACTAATAGGTCTATAATTGCTAGGTTTATTCTTTGAACCCTTTTTAAACAATGGAACAACATGCGCAGTACGCCAATCCTCCGGCACTATTCCCGTTTCTAATGACATTTGAAATATTTCTGTCATAGCTCCTGCTATTTCTACACTAACTTCCCTCAATGTCCTAGGGAATATCCTGTCAGGACCTGGAGACTTATCCACTTTTATATTTTCCAAAGTGTCAGTACTTCCTCCTCTTTGAATCTCATAGTTTCCATAGCTACTCTACTCTTTTTCAAAGTTCTACAATAAACCTGTTCACACAATGACAGGCTTTGGACACGCGGTGTTGGGTTCACTATAATCACCTGCTTTGTTTCACTATCATATAACCATATAACCATATAACAATTACAGCACGGAGACAGGCCCTCTCGGCCCTTCCAGTCCGTGCCGACCATTTGTTTTCCCCTAGTCCCATCTACCTGCACTCAGACCATACCCCTCCATTCCCTTCATGTCCATATACCTATCCACTTTACTTTTAAATGTTAAAATCGATCCTGCCTCCACCACCTCTGCTGGAAGCTCATTCCACACAGCCACCACCCTCTGAGTAAAGAAGTTCCCCCTCACGTTACCCCTAAACTTCTGTCCCTTAATTCTCATGTCATGCCCTCTTGTTTGAATCTTCCCTACCCTCAATGGGAAAAGCTTATCCACGTCAACTCTGTCTATCCCTTTCATCATTTTAAAGACCTCAATCAAGTCCCCCCTTAACCTTCTGCGCTCCAAAGAATAAAGACCTAACTTGTTCAACCTTTCTCTGTAACATAGTTGCTGGAACCCTGGCAACATTCTAGTAAAGTTGATATTATCGATCAGTTGATATTATCGATTATGTTATCACTTATATCTTTTATCACTTTGTAATGGTTTCCCCAGGTGTAAAAAAAGGGGGTTATTATGTTCTTTTATCATTAAAAGATTTATGGAAAGAACTAAAACTGGCCTGGTAAAAGGTTTTTTACTCATGTATGTGTTGACCTAGCCGGACTGTCGTCTGGAATGACTCTACGACATGGAAAACACAGAAGCTTCAAAATCTTCACGTAGTCACTCACGTGACTCCGAAGTAAAATAGTAAGATTAAACGAGAACTTACCAGTTCGAAGTTTGATCATTATTTTATGAGGAGTAACGATGAGGGATTACGTGCCCTCCGCTCCCCACCCTCATAAAATAAATGATCATCTGGTAGTTCTAAATCTATGATGAGCCTTACTATCTTACTCCGGCTATTGTGTTCTGTATATTTCATGCCGCTGCTTTGAAGTATGCTGTTCTAGCGCCTGGCGGGGCTTCTTCACGTAATCCCTCATCGTCAGTCCTCATAAAATAACGATCAAACTTCGAACTGGTAAGTTCTCGTTTAATCTTACTATTATAGTATACATCTTAATAGTGAATAACACAATTTCAAATAGCGATATCAATAGAGACATGTATACCAATCAAAAAGAAAAACAGAAAGTTATTTTCATCTAATCCTGCCGGGTACCCATTGAGTTGTGATGCCAAGAACAGCTACCCCTTCAAATATTCTGTATATGGAGACCATATCTGTTCAAAGAGTTCGTATTTGTCCACTAGGACAAATCTGATTCTTTCCAAATGCAACGTCTCCAACATTTCCACTGTCCACATTTTAATTGTGGGGGAATGAAGTAGATGTTCAAAGTCTACAGAGAGATTTTGGGCCATTTGGAAGAGTGGGCTGCAAGATGGCAGATGGAGTTTAATGCTGATAAGTGTGAGGTGCTACATCTTGGCAGGACAAATCAAAGTAGGACGTACATGATAAATGGTAGGGAATTGAGGAATGCTGTGGAACAGAGGGATCTAGGAATAACTGTGCATAGTTCCCTGAAGGTGGAATTGCATCTAGATAGGGTGGTAAAGAAAGCTTTTGGTGTGCTGGCCTTTATAAATCAGAGCATTGAATATAGGAGTAGGGAAGTAATGTTAAAATTATACAAGGCATTGGTGAGACCAATTCTGGAGTATGGTGTACAATTTTGGTCGCCTGATTATAGGAAGGATGTCAAAAAAATAGAGAGAGTACAGAGGAGATTTACTAGAATGTAGCCTGGGTTCCAGCAACAGAGAAAGGTTGAACAAGTTAGGTCTTTATTCTTTGGAGAGCAGAAGGTTAAGGGGGGACTTGATTGAGGTCTTTAAAATGATGAAAGGGATAGACAGAGTTGACGTGGATAAGCTTTTCCCATTGAGGGTATGGAGGATTGAAACGAGGGCATGACATGAGAATTAAGGGACAGAAGTTTAGGGGTAACATGAGGGGGAACTTCTTTACTCAGAGAGTGGTGGCTGTGTGGAATGAGCTTCCAGCAGAAGTGGTGGAGGCGGGATCATTTTTAACATTTAAAAGTAAAGTGGATAGGTATATGGACGGATAGGGAATGGAGGGGTATGGTCTGAGTGCAGGTAGATGAGACTAGGGGAAAATAAATGTTCGGCACGGACTGGAAAGGCCGAGAAGGCCTGTTTCCGTGCTGTAATTGTTATATGGTTACACACACTAGGAACAATTTATAATTATCTGTAGCCAATTATCTTACATCCTTGGAGTGTGTGAGGAAACTGGAGCACCCGGAGAAAACCCATGCAGTCACAGGGAGAAGGTAGAAACTCCGTAGAGACAGCACCCGTAGCCAGGATTGAACCCGGGTCTCTGGTGCTGTAAGGCAGCAACTCTACCGCTGAGCCACCGTGCCGACCCAAAAGGTTGTCTGTGAGTGGCAATGTGTACGATGAATGAATATTTAGTGATGTGGTCA
The DNA here is from genome assembly GCA_035221665.1 of Okamejei kenojei. NCBI lineage: Eukaryota > Metazoa > Chordata > Chondrichthyes > Rajiformes > Rajidae > Okamejei > Okamejei kenojei. The sequence continues at coordinate 3,999,232 of CM069165.1, forward strand.
CAATGGACAGAGGGGATGCTGCTGCGAAACTTCAACACGTTTGGCCGTGTATTGCGCTGCGTGATCTGCATGGTGGCAGGCGATCAGATGGGGGTTTTTGCTTGACTGGCACATATGGGCTGGATGGCCTCCTGTGTCATTGAGGTTTAAAATCTTCTTGCACCCTGGCATCTGGAAACCTGAGCACTGCTCAACCACAGTGCCGGTAACCTCTACCCTGACCCAGCTAGTCTGATTTAAAGTGTAGGGTGCTGGTTTACACTGCAGGTAGACACGAAATGCTGGAGGAACTCAGCGGGACAGGCAGCATCTCTGATAGAAGCAATGACGTTTCAGGGTGTGACCTTTCTTCCGAATCAGTCTGAAACATAGTAAATCGGTGCAGGATAAGGCCATTCAGCCCTTCAAGCCAGCAACGCCATTTAATATGATCATGACTGATCATCCAAAAATCAGTACCCCGTTCTGGCTTTTTTCCCATTTGCCTTGATTCCCTTATCCCTAAGAGCTAAATCTAACTATCTCTATATTGTTATATGTTTATGTTTATAATTAGCCTCCAGTGCCTTCTGTGGCAGATAATTCCGCAGAATCACAACTCTTTGGGTGAAAATGTTTTTCCACATCTCAGTCCTAAATGGCCTACTCCTTATTCTCAAACTGTGATCCCAGGTTCTGGACTCCCCCAACATCGGGACATTTTTTTTTTTGTAACTGCCTTGTCCAATCCTCTAAAAAAATGTATGTTTCAATATATTCCCTCTCATCCTTCTAAATACCAGTGAATATAATCCAGTGGACCCATTATTTCATCATATGTCAGTCCCACCATCCCAGGAATTAAACTGGTGAACCTACACTGCACTCCCTCAATAGCAATAATGTCACAACTCACTAATGTGAGATGTCACTAATGTCACAAGAGTTATGAATTTGTGGAATTGTCTAACACAGAGAGCCATGGAGGCCGATTCACTATATGCATTCAAAAGAGAGTTAGATGGAGCTCTTAGGGCTAGCGTAATCAAGAGATATGGGGAGAAAGCAGGAACGGGGGTACTGATTGTGGATGATCAGCCATGATCATATTGAATGAGGCTAGCTCGATGGGCTGAATGGCCTACTCCTGCACCTATTTTCTATGCTTATAATCATTACCCACAATGTGTTTTGGATTGCTATGCCTATTTCACAGAAGTTGCTGCTTCTCTTTCACAGTCCTGGTCTGCCTCCACATTAAATCATCGCCCTTTATCGTTTCAGTGCTTTCAACACCTCGGCAGCAGCAGCGGCTGGCAGGAGCCCGTCGGTACGTGTCCGGGGAGGGCAGCGCGGGGGTTGGAAGCAGGGCACCAGCGCATTTCTTTAGTCAGAGGGTGGTGAATCAGTGGAATTCATTGCCGCTGAAAGCTGTGTAGGCCAAGTCAGTGGATATTTTTTAAGGCAGATATAGATAGATTCTTGATTAGTACAGTGGTTACGGGGAGAACGCAGGAAAATAGGGTTAGGAGGGAGAGAGAGTTCAGCCTTGATGGAATGTCAGAGTAGAATTGATGGGCCGAATGGCCTGATTCTTGTCCTATCACTCATGACTTTTTGACGGCAGTGTTCTTAAAGCCTTAATCCTTTCCTCCAACAGACTGGTAAAGGGCTTCTCCTTGTTTTAAAGTACCGCGATCACTGGTGCATGTCGGAGACTCGCGCTGCAGTATCTCATTTTTTATCGGAAACTAGCCCTTTGGCCCACCGAGTCCGCGCTGACCCGCGTTCATCGCACAGCTGCAGTGAGACTTTGCCCATCCCGCCCGAGCGTAGTAACACACACGGTTCAGTTACTGTAGGGAGCACTGGGTTGGGATCTGAGGCCCCTGGTGGTGGGAGACGACCGACACCGAGCGGCAAATACTGAGAGGTGAGGGAGTATACCTTCCTTTATAGGAAGGAACTGCAGATGCCGTTTACACTAAAGAAAGACACAAAATGCTAGAGTAACTCAGCGGGACAGGCAGCATAAGGTCATAAGTGATAGGAGCAGAATTAGCCCATGCGACCCATCAATCCAACTCCACCATTCAATCATGGCTGATCTATCTTTCCCTCTTAACCCCATTCTGCCTACTCCACATAAACCCTGACACCTGTACTAATCAAGAATTTATCTATGCATTAAAAATATCCACTGACTTGGCCTCCACAGCCTTCTGTGGCAAAGAATGCTACTGATTCACCACCCTCTGACTAAACACATTCCTCCTTATCTCCTTCCTAAAGGGGCATTGTTTAATTTTAAGGCTATGAACTCCGGACCTCGACTCTCCCACAAGTGGAAACATCCTCTCCACTTGCACTCTATCCAAACCTTTCACTTTTCGGTAAGTTTCAATGAGGTTCCCCTTCATTCTTCTAAACTCCCTTCATTCTTCTAAACGTGTACAGGCCCAGTGCCGTCAAACGCATTTCTGGAGAGATAGAATGGGTGACGTTTCGGTCGAGACCCTTCTTCAGACTTAGTCAGGGGAGAGGGAGATTTGGAAGGGTAAGGTGCGAAAACAAGAGATCAAAAGGGATGAAGATCAAGGAAAATGTAGAATAGATCATTGTTAGCTAGGGGAAGGTGACAACGAAGCACACAAAGCTAGAATGTAATCAGGAGGACAGTTAAACTGGCCGGAGAGCTAGGATGGTGGAGGGATGGAGAGAGAGGGGGAAAACAAGGGTTGTTTGAAGTTAGAGAGGTCAACATCATATCGTTGGGTTGTAAGGTGTCCATGTGAAATATGAGGTGCTGTAATATTTTCCTGTGATGACTTCCCTTGGTAACCTGTATCTCGCATCCAGCAGTCGGAGGGCCGTCCAGCTTTCAGGGCAGCTACAAAGACAAAGTAAACGGAGCGTGTGGCAGGATGGGGATACTGACAGCACCTTCCACTTCTTCCAACATCTACTTATCGTCGACATCTGGCTACTCCTCCGAGGATGAGCTGCAGGGTAGGTGGAACATTCATCATCCCACGTCCCTGTCGGGAGAGAGGACACACTGGCTGGGGCTGGAAAAGAGGCTTTAGGGATTTAATATTGAATGAAGTTGGGCAGTGGGGCAGCTGAGCGGGTACTTACTGCGGTGGGTGGGAGGTGTTACTAGGGTGGGTGGGTGAATGGAAGATGTTACAAGGGTGTGGACAGGGTCGGTGGGAAATGTTACTAGGGTGGGGCAGATGATGGGGGCAGTTTCTAGGGCATGGACAAGGTGGGTTGGTGAGTGGAGATGTAACCAGGGTGGGTGGTAGATGTTGGGCGTGGGCAGTGGGTGGAGTGGAGGATGTTTGGGGGGTTTGGGCGAGTGGAGGATTTCGGGAGGTGTGGAGGTGGGTGAGTGGGAGGATGTTGGGGGGGGTGGCTGAGTGTGAGGGTGTGGGTGAGTGGAGGGTGGGGGGGGTATGGATGAGTGGCGGGAGTTGGTGTGGACGGGGAGTTTGTGGAATGAGTGGAGGGGGTTGGGGGTGAACATCCCATTGCTGGGGAAGGGCGAGGTTGAGTGGGCTATAACAAGGCGTGGGTGTCGGGACATGGGTGGGTACATGTGCTGTGACTGGGAAGGGAGTGAGGGACATGTAAGTGGGCTGACAGTGGGGAGGATAAATGGAGTGGGTGGTGTATGAGGGTCCGTTACTGGGACAGGTGAGGGGTTGTTAGTGAGGTGGGATGTGGGTGGGTGAGTGGGCCGTGTACTGAACTGGGCAGGAGCTGAACTTGTTATACAGGATTGTAGATTTCCCAGATGCTGGGTTACATCAGGGGACTGAGCTGCTGTTTGGGGCAGCTAATCGCCATTCATTCACACACATGCACACGCACACACACACACACACACACACACACACACACACACACACACACACACACACACACACACACACACACACACACACACACACACACACACACACACACATATGTAAACACAAAAATAGGGTTTTTAGCCATTTGACAACACAAAACTCCCCCTGCATAGCGCCTGTTCACCAAGATGTAGAAAGTGATGCCATTTTGCTAAAGAGCATCATTCCATTGCAATCTCCAGGTTTGTATCAGCAGCAACACCCTGTGTATCCATCCACATAAAATAGTAAGATTAAACGAGAATCTCACCTGTTCGAAAGTTTGATCGTTATTTTACGAGGAGTTACGATGAGGGATTACGTGAAGAAGAGCCCGCCTCACGCTGGGTAACGGCATACTTCAAAGCAACGGCATGAAAAACACAGAACACCAAAGCCGGAGTAACATAGTAAGGCCCATAAAAAAAACTTAGAACCACCATTTGATCATTTATTTTACGAGGGTGGGAGTGGAGGGCACGTAATCCCTCATCGTAACTCCTCGTAAAATAACGATCAAACTTCGAAAGGTGAGTTCTCGTTTAATCTTACTATTTTACTTCGGAGTCACGTGAGTGATACGTGAAGAGTTTTAAAGCTTTCTGTGTTTTTTATGTCGTAGAAATTAATCCGTACGACAGTCCGGCTAAGTAAACACATACATGAGAAAGCAGACAAAAGTTAGATCTTTTTTCACAATTTAAATTTTTTTAATGGTTGAAAGACCATATAATACCCTCCTTATATTTGAGGGAAAAAATGATTACAAGTGACAAAAGATATCAGTGACTACACAAACTGATTATAGCAATTAATAGCAAACAAAGCAGGTGATTATAGTGCTCCAACACGCGTGTCCAAAGCTTGTCATAGTGTGAACAGGTTTGTTGTAGAACTTTGAAAAAGTTTCTTCTTTACTCCACCCTGCGATTTTAAAATATGCTCGAGAGGTACGTCCCGCACCTTCGCCGCGGACGTAGCTGCCGCCCTGGTGGAGTGAGATTTGAAGACATCAGTGTCTACTCCCGCTAAAAACCAACACCTGTTTCAACCATTTTGAGATAGTTTGAACTGAAGCTTTTGTGTGTGGCTTTTTGTGCGTAAGCAGCAATGTCTTTTCGTTTCCTCGAAAAGTGTCCGTAACTTTAATATATTGGTTCAAATGTCTAACCACACACAAAGCAGGCCTCAATATGAAAAGCTTGAAAAAGTTACCTTTGTTCCAGATCTCCCTGGTCTACTTTGTTTGATCAGATCGTAAACATAGAATAAAACGTTATCTGTAGTCACATGCATACAGTCTAAACGCAACATTTGTAAAGTTGCACTCTTTGGGCTGAGACCAGTGCCATTAACATGACCAATTTCAATGTTAACCTATCCAATGTCAACCCTTCAATTGGCGTCCATTCTCTAAGTAGAGCAAGTACTATGCTCACATCCCAAATCTCTGTATATCTAGGTTTTGGCGGATTCATGTGAAAAATTCCTTTCATGAATCGTGATATTAATGGATGCGACCCAATTAACTTCTCACCAATCATAAGTCCTAAATAGGACGACAAGGCACTGCGTGCAGTGTTAATGGCACTGTAACTTAAATGTTGCCCAAGTGCAAATTGGCAAGGAATTCCAAAACATGAGTAACATTCACAGATTCATCAGAAATATTTGACTGTGTGCAAAATTCTTCCCATTTCTTAATATGTGTCATATATTGTTTCTGTGTGCTATGTCGCCATGATGCACCAATAACTGTCAAAGTTTGGTCCGACAATCCCAGTTCCTGTAGTGGTTGGTCAAAACCTGCAGATTAACAAATTCATATATGCATATAATGGGTAACCTTCATTTGTTACTGGATTAGTCAAGATATCACTACAGTTAGGAATCTGCATATATGGTTCTTTAATCTTATTTAGCATAACTGGGAACCAAGGTTGAGTTGGCCAATTAGGCACTACCAACAATCCGGAAGCTGAATCTTGCTCTATTTTCTTCAAGATCTCTGGATCAGAGCAAATGGTGGAAAAAGCATAAAAGAACATTTTTCCCCAGTGTAATGAAATGCATCTACTGCAACTGCGTCCGGATCGTGTTCCCAAGACACATAATGAGGCAATTGATGATTAAGCCTGGATGCAAACAAATCAATTTCTGGCAACCCAAATCGTCTAACAATATTCTCAATATTGCTGGCTTAAGCATCCATTCCGTATTATCTTTAAAAATCCTGGACCTTCCATCTGCTACCACATTGTCTTTACCTGGAATATAGCTTGCTGAAATCCATATCTGCCGACCAATACACCATTGCCATATCTCATTGACCAGACAATCACATGATACTGATCTAACTCCCCCCATGTGATTAATGTAAACCACAGCGTTTTATTGTCTAATTGTATTAATACATGCAGACATTGTTTAGCAGAACAATATGCTTTAAGCCATAAAAGGCCCCCAATAACTCCAAATAGTTAATACCATACTTTTGGAGAAACACTTGCTCTTCAGTTTTCCATCTACCTCCACAACTGGAAGATAAATCTGTGGCCCCCCATCGAGAGCACTGCATCTGTTTGCAAAACCATTTCAGGCTGTTTAATCATAATCTTCTTAGCAGCTTGTGGGATATTTTCAACCACCATTGCAATTCCAATACTGTTTCTTTGTTAATTGCATAGGTCTGTCAAAGTGACCTGCCTTATCTTTAAGAGCCCTTACTTTGTCCCTTTGAAGATTTTGATAATGTAATGGCCAAATTCCACTGCCGGAAAAAGCTGCCACTAGTGTACCAATGACTTTTGCCACTTCTCGGATGGAGGGATAAGGTTTGTGAATGAGGTAATTACACATTTGCAAAATATCATTTGTCTTCTTTGCTGGCAACGTAACTAACATAGTCACTGAGTTAATTACAAACCCAGAAAATCAATTGATTGAACTGGCTGCAGCTGGGATTTAATTGGATGAATTAAGAATCCAATCTCTTTAAACAAAGTTTTAGTAACTGAAATTGAGTGCTCAGCTGACTCTTGACTATCATTAATAATCAGAATATCATCCAGATAAGCCATTACAATGTGTTTCTGTGCTCTTAATTGAGCTAAAACTGGTTTCAACAGTTTTGTAAAAACGAGTCTAGGAGCTGAACTTAATCCATTTGGTAAAGCTTTGAACTGCCATAATTGCCCCTGCCAATAAAACTTTAAGTATCTCCGAAAAAGATGATGAATTGGTACAGAATAATAGGCGTCTTTCAAATCAATCTTAGCCATATAAGAACCTGCTGAAATCAAATATTTTGCAGTTTTAAATGTCTCCATCTTAAAACGTTTGTATTCTACAAACTTATTTAGATCTGTAAGGTCTAGAATAATTCTACAACCACCATCTTTTCTTATCTCTGCGAAATATATTAGAGACAAATTGATGCTTATGTTCATAAGTTTTTTCAATTACCCTTTTTCGGATAATTTGCCAATTTCCACATCAATCTCCATTCTTTCTTCTGGAGAAAAACATAAGCATAAGCAGGTTTATTCTGTACAGGAGGATTGACCCCTTCTTTAAAAGTAATAATAGCTCTGAAACTGCTTGTAATATAAATCGATCAGAAGTAATTATTAAGCCAGGCATTATAAAATTTTTGCAATCTCCCTCAACTGGAGATTCATCCACAGTTTCTTTAAGGATAGAAGTCTTTAATACCTCTCCATAGGAGCGTGATGGTCTCCTCTTTCCCCAATGCAGGGAAGCAGTGGCCTGTGTAGCACGATAATACCTTCGTGACAAATTTCTGCCTCTATAACGAAAATCAAAACTCCTTCGGGCCGAAAAACCCTTTTCTTTGTCCAAAGACAAAAGGCTTAATAGTGCTAAAATATTTAGCTTCTTCATCCAACTGCTTCAGTTGTTTCGGCAGATTTTCTCCAAACAAATATCCAGGAGCTTGAACTCCACTTTCTTGACACAGGCTTGCATATCTAGGGTGAAATATGGGCCGAATCGCCATTTTCCTCATGCAATTGATCTCATAAAACGAATTGCACATTAAACCCAAAGTATCTTTTTGAATCTTGTCCATTTCCACATTTCCATTTGCCTGCCAAATGCCGTGATGGCAGCCGAAAATAATTTTAGCACCTTTTGAAATTTCATTTCTTGGGCTCTCATACTTGGAGTCATAGATGCCCATACCATCGGATTCACCGTAGGCACTTCCAATGAGGCCACAATTGCCTGGTGCTTTATATAATTCTGATAATTCATTCATCACAGTATTATGAAGCTGGTGAGATACCATATAATTTATATTGGCAGCTAGGCTTTCTTCCATAGCCTCACCACTTCCTTCGGGTATAGCAAAACTTTGTGCTATCTTAGGCAATCAAGCTTTTTCTTTTTACTTTGTGGCGTGCTTTCAAAAATCATTTCAAATTCAGCAGGGTCTGCCTTCTGCAGCCCTAATTCCATCGGGATATTATCCCATGAGACTTCTTCCAGCCCAAATCGTGGGTCTGGAGTATCATATTCCCAACTTGGCCCACAGCCATATTCATCATATTGAAAACCCCTCAGGGATTTTCTGGGATTCATGAGGGTACTGTGACCCTTGTCTCATAATAGTTTGGAGAAACTTTCTCCATATGCTCCATTTTTTAGCCACAATTTTTTTTATCTGGGGGTCTTTCAAAATCAGAATCATCAGAAACCACGGGCCTCACAGTTTTCTTTTTGCATTTCTTAGGAGCATATTCCTCCGTGGTTATAATTTCCGGAGAATCTGGAAATTCTATATCGGGTTAAATCAGTGGCCAACGGTATCGGAACCGGGTCCACTCTAGCTTCGCTTCCCGTATATTTACTTTCACCCCGGGAGGCTCTTTTCACCCGCGAAGCCTTCCTTCCCGATTTCTCCATTTTGTTAAAATTTTATCTTGTGCTCAATCAGCACGTTAACGTCTAAATTTTTACTTTTAGTTTCGCTGTTGGAACCATCCAGCGTAACCTAAAACCCGCGCCGATGTAACTTCACTTACCTGCGGGGCCGTTCCGACCGCTGCGAGGAGCTGCTCCTTACCGCAGCTCCTTCTTTCGCCGTCAGCGTCGACGTCATGCCGTTACCAGCGTGAGGCGGGCTCTTCTTCACGTAGTCACTCACGTGACTCCGAAGTAAAAATCATTAATTAATCCACTTCCTGCAACGTTTTGGAGATAATGTTCTAGGTCCTGTCAATATTGAATCTGTGACCTCTGTTTATTGATCCCTCAATAGCAAAACTTTTCTGTCTAACTGTCTAAATCAATTAATAGGCTTAAAGTCTGGAGAAGGGTCTCGATCTAAAACTTCACCCATCCTTTTTCAGACAGAGATGCTGCCTGACCCGCTGAGTTACTCCATAACATTGTGTCTATCTTAGGCTTTTGACATCCTTCCTTTAGTTTAGTTTAGAGATACAGCGTGGAAACAGTCCCTTCGGCCCACTTAGTCGGCACCGATCAGCGATCCCCGCACACTAACAGTTGAGCTGTGGGCCGATCAGTTGCATGGTGCTTTTGTGAACAGCAGCACAAACATTGACCCCTGACATCCTATTCCTTTTCTCCAGAGATTCTGTCTGTCCCGCTGACGTACTCCAGCTTTTTGTGTCTATCTTTGCCCATGTTGGTTATGGGATAAGATTGACTGGGACGGAGGGGGCTGCTGTCCATTCACAACCCAGGCAATCTCTCTGTGCTAAAAGTGATACTACATGCTCGGTGGAAGTGTCATTGACAATCTCCCGTTTATTTAGTATGGACACTTAAAGAGGCCATTCAGCCCGTCGTGGCATCTGGAGTACCCCCATCAGTGCTGTTGTCCCGTTGATATCCGTGCAACTTATATTTTTCTTGGGTGCTCTCTCGCTCCCCTGGGTTCTCCTGCCACCACCTTGCGGTGGACTTTCTGTGGTGGTCCCTCCAGGGGAGAAGGTCTCTCAGCCTGACGTGGTTCCACAGTATCAGTGGGTTCCGTGTAGGAGAGTCTGACCTCTCTCTGTTTCCACTGATGGGAAGGATCGGGGACCAACGTTGTCTAATGTTGTTCTGCTGTCTCTTTCGGAAAAAGCTTTGTCCCTGGTGTACTGGTGGTTGGGGTACCAGTTAACAACGGCCAATCCCTTGATCGATGTCTTTACTCTGTCCATTTACATGATCAGGGGATCCGCAGACTCCCTTCCTCCACCTGGTCAACTGAAGCAGTCACCCATCCCCGCTGCCTCCTCCATCTCCTCCCCACATCTATACTGAACACACCCTGCCACAGAACACCCAATCACACTGAACCCCCGATAAACCCACCACAGAACAGCCCGGGGGGGGGGGGGGGGGGGGGGGGGTGGGGGAGGGAGGATCTCGTACAGGACAGAGACACTTGAGAGGCTAGAAGTTTGTATGGAGAGTGGTGTGGGGAAGGTTAGTGGACAGAATAGGCAGATGTAAGGCAGAGAGCGAGGAAGGAGTGTTGGTTTAAACTACACATAAAGGGGCCTGACGGGTAAGGCAGATGAGCTTAGGGTACGAGCCAGGTACGAGCAACTGGGACATTGTAGCCATGACTGAAACCTGGTTAAGGGAGGGGCAGGACTGGCAGCTCAATATTTCAGGCTACGGGAGCTTCAGGAGAGATAGGGGTGAGGGAAAAAGAGGAGGGGGGTTGCATTGTTGGTTGACGAGGATGTCACGGAAGTGTTCAGCGGTGACATTACAGAAGGATCGTCTAGTGAGGCTATATGGGTGGAGTTGTGGAAGAGGAAAAGGATGATCACCTTGTTGGGGGGACAAGACCCCCAAATAATCAACGGGAATTAGAAGAACAAATGTGCCGGGAGATTGCAGACAGCTGCAGGTCAAATAGGTTGTTGTAGAAGGGGATTTTAACTTTCCCAATACAGACTGGGAAAATCATAGCATGAAGGATTTAAATGGGGTTTCAATTCCTCAAAAGTGTGCAGGAGAGTTTTTTTAAAGCAGTATTTGGAGGCCCCCACATGTGAGAGGGCAACACTGGATCTAGTATTGGGAAAGACAAGTTAACGTAGTGTGTGTGGAGGAGCCTTTTGGGTCCAGTGGCCACAGTTCGATTAGGTTTAAGATAGTTATGGATGGGGATATAGAGGGTCCACGTGTTAACATGCACAACAGGGGGAAGGCCAACTTTGAGGGCATGAGAGAAAATCTCGCTCAAGTTGATTGGAGCATGTTATTAGAGGGGAAAAATGGGATGTTTTAAGTGTGCTGACGAAAGCTCAGGATATGTACGTTCCCGTTAGAGTGAAGGGCAAAGCAAGCAAACGTAAGGAAGCTTGGCTGACGAGGGAAATTGAGGCGATGGTCAAAAACAAGAAGGCTGCATGGGACAGGTATAGGCAGCTGGGATCAAGTGCATCCTGGAGGCGTTTCCGGAACTAAGGAGTAAACTGAAAAGGTGATCAGAAGGGCAAAAAGGGGCCAGGAGATAGCTGTGTTAACGAAGAAACTGCAGATGCTGGAGAATCGAGGGTTACACAAAAAGCTGGAGAAACTCAGCGGGTGCAGCAGCATCTAAGGAGCGAAGGAGATAGGCGACGTTTCGGGTTGAGACCCTTCTTCAGGGTCTCGACCCGAAACGTCGCCTATCTCCTTCGCTCCTTAGATGCTGCTGCACCCGCTGAGTTTTTCCAGCTTTTTGTGTAACCCAGGAGATAGCTGTGGTGGGTAGCAACAATCCCAAAAGATTTTATAAATATGTAAGGGGGGAAAGGGTAACCAGAGAGAGAGGGACCTCTCAGGAATCAAAGCAGTCACATCTGTGTGGAGCTACAGGAGATGGGCAAGGTCCTCAATGAATATTTCTCCTCTGTATTTACTGAAAAAGACAGTAGGACAGAAGGTAGACAAAAATGCTGGAGAAACTCAGCGGGTGAGGCAGCATTTATGGAGCAAAGAAAAGGTGGCCTATTGGGTCGAGACCCTTCTTCAGACTGATGTGGGGGGGGGGGGGGGCGGGAAGAAGAAAGGAAGAGGCGGAGACAGTGGGCTGCGGGAGAGCTGGAAAGGGGAGGAGGGAGAAAGCTAGGACTACCTGAAATTGGAGAAGTCAATGTTCATACCGCTGGGGTGGAAACTACCCAAGCGAAATATGAGGTGCTGCTCCTACAATTTGTGATGGGACTCACTCTGGCCATCGGGGGACCCCGGACAGAAAGGTCGGATTTGGAATGGGAGGGGAAGTAGAAGTGCTGAGCCACCGGGAGATCAGGTTGGTTAATGCGAACTGAGGTGTTGGGTGAAGGGATCGCCAAGCCTATGCTTGGTCTCACCGATGTAGAGCAGTTGACACCTAGAGGAGCAGATGGAAAAAATGAGGTTGGAGGGAGGTGCAGGTGAACCTCTGCCTCACCTGGAAAGACGGCTTAGGTCCTTGGATGGAGTCGAGGCGGAGGGAACGCAACAAGTGTAGCATTTCCTGCGGTTTCAAGGGAAAGTACCAGGGTAGGGGGGTGGGAAGGGTCGAATTGACCAGGGAATTGTGGAGGGAGAGGTCTCTGCGGAAATCAGAAAGGGGAGGAGATGAGAAGATGTGGCCAGTCGTGGGATCCCGTTGGAGGTGGTGAAAATGTCAAAGGATTATCTGTTGTATGTGATGGCTGGTAGGGTGGAAGGTGAGGACAAGAGGGATTCTGCCCTTGTTACAAGAGGGGGAATGGGGATTGAGTGCAGTATACGGGATATAGAGGAGACCCTGGTGAGAGCCTCATCTACATTTTCTATACTGAGTTGGATGATCAGCCATGATCATATTGAATGGCAGTGCAGGCTCGAAGGGCCGAATGGCCCAATCCTGCACCTATTTGTTATGTTTCTATGTCTGCAGTCAAAGAGGGGAACCGCCATTCCCTAAAGAATGAGAACGCCTCAGATGCCCTGGTTTGGAACACCTCATCCGGGTGCAGATGTGGCGTAGAAGGATGAATTGGGAGTAGGGGACAGAGTCCTTTCAGGAAGCATGGTGGGAAGAAGTGTAGTCCAGATAGACATGGGAGTCAGTGGGTTTGTAGTAGATGTCGGTCAGTAGTCTATTACCTGCTATGGAGATAGTGAGGTCTAGAATCGGTAGGGAGATGTTGGAAATGGTCCAGGTGAATTTAAGTGCCGGATGGAAGTTAGTGGTGAAATGGATGACAGTGAGTTCTGCATGGGTGCAGGAGGTAGTACCAATGCACTCGTCAATGTAGCGCAGGTCGAGTTCAGGGATAGGGCCACGGCACGCCTTGAACAAGAAATGTTTGACGTACCCTATAAAAAGGCAGGCATAGCTGGGGCCCATGCACATGCCCCATAACTACGCCTTGGATTTGGAGGAAATGGGAGGAGTCAAAGGAAAAGTTGTTGAGGGTAAGGACCAGCTCCGCTAGGACTGTAGGACGGAGGAACTTGGAGCAGTCAATGGAAGTGTCTTGAGGGCAGTTAGTGTTACCATCGAGGAAGTACTGAAGGTATTGTCGTGTTTGAAGGTAGACAACTATCCGGGACCTAATCAGATATATCTGAGGACATTGCGGGAAACTAGAGGGGAAATTGCGGGAGCCCTGGTTGAAATTTACGAGTCGTCCTTAAACACTGGAGGGGTACTGGAAGACTGGAGGGTGCAAATGTTCTGCCACTTTTCAAGAAGGGCTGCAGGGAAAATGCTGGGAACTCTTGGCCGGTGTGCTTAATATCTGCAGCTGGAAAGTTACCAGAGTATTCTGAGGGATAGGTTATACAGGCATTTGGATGGGCAAGGGTTGATTGGGGATAGCCAGCATGGTATTGTGCGTGGGAGGTCGTGTCTAACAAAGGTATACATGAGAGGAATAGATTGGATAGATGCACAGCTTCTTGCCCAGAGAAGGGGAATCGAGGACCAGAGGACATATGTTCAAGATGGGGAAAATATTTAATAGGAATCCGAAGAGTAACATTTTCACACAAAAGGTAGTGGGTGTATGGAACAAGTTGCCTAGGTAGGTAAGGCTGAGATTATCCCATCGTTTGCAAAAAACAGTTAGATAGGTACATGGATAGGACAGGGTTGGAGAAATATGGAATAAACGCAGGCAAGTGGGACTAGTGTAGCTGGGACATTGTTGGTCGGTGTGGGCAAGTTGGGCCGAAGGGCCTGTTTCCAAATTGTATCACTCTATGACTCTAGTCTGTGTAGGGTAGTGTTAGTGGGCGGAAATCGTTCGTCGGTGCGGTTTCGGTGGGCCGAAGGGCTGTGTCTGTGTTGTGCCTTTAAAGTTTACTTAAAAAATGATAACCCATTTATTGTACGCCAGGTAAATGCACCACAGGCCAAACCACTTGTACTATCCCAGATAAACCCACTAGAAACATAGAAAAATAGGTGTAGAAGGAGGCCATTTGACTCTACGAGCTATGGACTACAAGATAGCTTGCCCACACACTTCCCCAGATACACCCAACACAGAACAGCCCTCTGATACTGTATCCTAGGTTAACTAATCTTTGTATCAGTGTCACCATGGCTCTGAGCTTTGGGTGTGTGGAGTGAAGGTCTGTCAGCAGAGTGGGTCCATGGAGTGGTCTGTCCATCACGACTATAATCATTGACCTGAGTCTATCGGTTTGATGGGAGCATTCGATTTGCTTGTAACGTGCGTGTGGGAAGGAACTGGAGATGCTGTTTTAAACTGAAGATAGACACAAAAAGCTAGAGAATCTCAGCGGTTCGGGCGGCGTCTCTGGAGAGAAGGAATGGGTGACGTCAGCAGACACCAGAGATGCTGCCTGACCCACTGAGTTACGGCAGCTTTTTATGTCCATCTTGCTTGGGACGGGGTTGCGTTCAATAGCCGGCTGACTTGTGTGTGTTTCCCCTCCAGGTGTGTCCCTCACGTGGAGAAGTGGATGTTGCTGGCATTACAGGGTAAGGACCTGCTCCATTTCTTTGTCGATCATTGATGTCTGCAGGACAATATGAAGAGGAAATCTTTACAGAGTTCAAGCAGTTGAGGCAAAGCATGAGGAGAAACAGTCAAGTTGAGAGGATTAAAGATGGAGGGAGGGATTGGGGTGGGCCCTGGGCTGTATTTAGCATTCTGTTTGGCAGAACAATGCTGGCCAATTGATAGTGTAAACTGAGTATCCGGAGCCCAAGGTTCTTATTGGAATTAGAGAGTGAGGTCCAAGCAGCTGAATTGAGATTATGTTATATTGTACAGGCTCAGTGCCTACAAATGCTCATCACGCGTCAACCCACTCATTCCTGAGATAATTGTTGTAAACCTCCTCTGGACTCTCACCAACACCAGCATATCCTTCTTCAGATGTAGAGCCCAAAACCGCTCACAATACTCCAAATGTGGTCTGGCCAGTGCCTTATAGAGCCTCAACGTTGCATCCCTGTCTTTACATTCTATTGTCAGGGTGCTTGTATTTGATAATCTCGCTGTTCTAACATGTGCAAAGATGCTAATCTCCGGATTGCTCCCAGTAGCTGGTACAGTGAGTGTAGGTGTGGGAAGGGAGTGTGGGTGATGAGTAGGGGAGTGATGGTGCAGGAGGGTGGGCTGTATATTCCTCGGGCACTGGCACTGGTTCTGAGGGCAGGTGGCACCTCGAGGCTGTGACCAATCTCCTCGATGGGTTTGTTAATGCCGTTTGGATGGGTTGATATGGTTTGGTATGGAAGGAAATTTTAGCCAAGATTTGGGGGGAAGATGGGCAGAATGGGGAACGAGAGCATGAAGTCAGTGTATGTATGGGAGGAAGAGTAAAGAAAGGCTGGAAAATCCAATGGAGGAATGTGGCTCCACTTGATGCAAGGATTCGATCGAGGGGAAAATGTCAAAGGCTAGAGGGCATAGCTTTCAGGTGAGAGTGGCGACGTTTAAAGGAGATATCGCCCCAAAGTTGTTTTTTTAAGAGTGGTAGGTATCTGGAACGTACCGGGATAAGGGTGGAAGCAGATACGATAGTTGATATTTAAGAATATTTTAGATTTTAGATATGCACATGGATATACAGGGAATGGTGGGAAATGGATCACATGCAGGTAGAGATTAGTTTAACTTGGCATCATGTTTGGCACAGACATTGGGCTGAAGGTCCTGTTCCTGTGCTGTTCTATGTTGGAGGATGACTTGCTTTCACTCTGAATTTGTTATGAGCAGCTCATCATGGAGAAGGGAGACTGAGGGATGACAGTACTAGGTAATGAAACGCTGTAAACTGTGAAAGGGATGATATTGTAGGAAGGAACTGCAGCTGCTGGTTTAAATCGAAGAAGGGTCTTGACCCGAAACATCACCCATTCCTTATCTCTAGAGATGCTGCCTGTCCCACTGAGCTTATTTCAGCATTTGCGACTATCTTCAGAAGGGATGATATGTTAGAAAGTCGTCAATGTCGAGTGTAAAATCAAAATGGGCAATTGCTGACTTGTGAGTGCACTGTTGACCCTAAATAGGGTGTGAGAGAGAACAATTTCATAAGCAAATTTCCAACAAGTGTAAATGTGCAAGGACAATGTTATTGGATTTCAATTCCCCGAATCGTGATTAGTTGTAACTGTTCATGCGAGGGGGATAATATTGTTACAGTAAACAAATGTAATATTTTATGGGATGCGCAGGGAATAAGGGGAGGCATCAAGGGTCGGTTATTTTAGTCAATGGGTAACTCACCAGGCTCAGATGAAATGTATCCCAGGATGTTGAAGGGAGCCAGGGAAGAAATTATAGATGCTCCGACTGTGATATTTTGATTCTTCCTCACTGCAGGAGTAATACTGGAGGATTAGGTTACTAACATACGGTTGTTTAAAAAGGGAGCATGGAAGAGCCCAAATAATTACAGGCCAGTTTGCTTAACCTGTGGAGGACAAATTATTGGAATAGATTCTAAATGGTATCAAATTCATTTAGAAGTGAATGATTTTTAGAACTGAGAGTAAGCATGCAGGTACAGCAGGCAGTGAAGAAAGCTAATGGCATGTTGGCTTTCATAACAAGAGGAGTTGGGTATAGAAGCAAAGAGTTCCTTCTGCAGCTGTACGGGGCCCTAGTGAGACCACACCTGGAGTATTATGTGCAGTTTTGGTCTCCAAAGTTGAGGAAGGACATTCTTGCTAGTGGATGCCAATTCTCGGGATGCTTTCAAGAGAGTTAGATAGAGCACTTATAGATAGCGGAGTCAGTGGATATGGTGAGAAGGCAGAAACGGGTACTGATTGTGGGATGATACCATTTAGAATCTATTCCAATAATTTGTCCTCCACAGGTTAAGCAAACTGGCCTGTAATTATTTGGGCTCTCCCATGCTCCCTTTTAAACAACCATATGTTAGTAACCTAATCCTCCAGTACTACTCCTGCAGTGAGGAAGATTCAAAATATCATGGTCGGAGCATCTATAATTTCTTCCCTGGCTCCTTTCAACATCCTGGGATACATTTCACAAAGTTGGGGGGCAGAGTTAGCTGTGAGGAGGATGCTAGGAGGCTGCAAGGTGACTTGGATAGGCTGGCAGATGCAGTATAATGTGGATAAATGTGAGGTTATCCACTTTGGCAGCAAAAACAGGAAAGTAGACTATTATTTGAATGGTGACCGATTAGGAAAAGGGGAGATGCAACGAGACCTGGGTGTCATGGTACACCAGTCATTGAAAGTAGGCATGCAGGTGCAGCAGGCCGTGAAGAAAGCGAATGGTATGTTGGCATTCATAGCAAAAGGATTTGAGTACAAGAGCAGGGAGCTTCTACTGCAGTTGTACAGGGTCTTGGTGAGGCCACACCTGGAGTATTGCGTACAATTTTGGTCTCCTAATCTGAGGAAAGACATTCTTGCCATAGAGGGAGTACAGAGAAGGTTCACCAGATTGATTCCTGGGATGGCAGGACTTCCATATGAAGAAAGACTGGATAGACTTGGCTTGTACTCGCTGGAATTTAGAAGATTGATCTGGGATCTTATAGAGACTTCCAAAATTCTTAAGGGGTTGAACGGGCTAGATGCAGGAAGATTGTTCCCGATGTTGGGGAAGTCCAGGACAAGGGGTCACAGTTTAAGGTTAAGGGGGAAGTTTTTTAGGACCGAGATGAGAAAATCATTTTTCACACAGAGTGGTGAATCTGTGGAATTCTCTGCCACAGAAGGTAGTTGAGGCCAGTTCGTTGGCTATATTTAAGAGGGAGTTAGATGTGGCCCTTGTGGCTAAAGGGATCAGGGGTTATGGAGAGATGGCAGGTACAGGATACTGAGTTGGATGATCAGCCATGATCATATTGAATGGTGGTGCTGGCTCGAATGGCCTACTCCTGCACCTATTGTCTATTGTCTAAAAGTTGAGTTAAGGAGAGGTCGTCAGGATGGACTTCTTGCAGGAAGGCTCTGTCTGACTTATGGTTACATTGTTTGAGTTGGTGACAAAGAATTGATAAGGGCTGCATGTTTCATGGTTTTCACTGGGGTTTTTGGCAGGTTGGTCAAAAGGTAAAAGGTGAGTGGTACATTGGAACCAAATTTGATTTCTAGTAAAAAGCAAAGGTTAATGTGTGGGAGGAACTGCAGATGCTGGTTTACACAGAAGATAAACACAATATGTTGGAGTAACTCGGCGGGTCAGACAGCAACTCTGGAGAAAAGAAATAGGTGACGTTTTGGGTCGAGACTCTTCATCAGACTGAGAGTCGGGGGGAAAGGGAAATTAGACAAATGAATGAAAGATATGCAAAAAAGTAACAATGATAAAAGAAACAGGCTGTTGTTAGCTGTTTGTTGGGTGAGAAAGACTACAGACAATGAGACTCATCAAGTTGACTTTGAAGCTGGTATAACTTGGGTGGGGGAGGGATGGAGAGAGACGGAATGCAAGGTTTACATGAACTTATAGAAATCAATATTCATACCATTGGGTTTTAAGCTGCCCAAGCAAAATATGACATGTTGTTCCTCCAATTTGCGTTTGGCCTCACTCTGAGGCCAGAAAGGTTAAGTATGGGAAGGGGAATTAAAGTGTTTGGCAACCGGCAGATCAGGTAGGTCCAGGCAGACCGAGTACAGTGAGTGGACTGAGGTGATTGCATATCTTGAATGTTACTTGCTTCAGTGCAACCTTTCTGCCTCTGCAGGTGTTGGCCTCTTGTTGTCATCCAGAGGTTTCTGGTCTCGTGCCGAGAAGCTGGGCGCGCTGAAAAGCCACTCTGGTGAGTCCCTGACCGTACCATCCTCGTGCACTCTCGCTCTTCCTCCTGGAACCCTCCGCCTCCGCAGGTCATGTCTGCCCATGAGCAGTCCGGGTGTCTGGCGTTATGGGGAGAAGGTAGGAGAATGGTGTTATGTGGGAGAGATAGATCAGCCATGATTGAATGGCGGAGTAGATGGGCTGAATGGTGTAATTCTGCCCCTTTCACTTATGGCCTTGCCAAGCAAGTTGGCAAACAGGGCTCAATTGGTCCACAGTCCTCTAAACCCTTTGTCAATATTTCTGTTCTTTTCAAAGACCAGTGAGTCAGAAACCAGTGAGTACCTGGTGGATCTTGAATGCACTGAAACTCTTCCACAGCAGTAGGAGCTTCTAATACATATTTAAAATTCCATGTGTGGGTTTTAGTAGATTGGAAGTTGTTCTTTGTCCTTCCGCGGCCATGTCTGACTTAATCAGCCATCTTGTCGATCAGAATAGGCTGTCCTCCCTGCCAACACACTTCAATACACCATCCCTCTTGCCACTCACAATACTGAATACATTTGGCTGTCCCTCCCTCCTTGTTGTGCATGGGCTTCAATCAGCCATCCCTCCCGGCTTCTCACTGTGCCCTTGTCTAGTTGCCCATTCACTTACACTGGAGGCCTGTCCTCCTGATGCAGCTGATGCTTGCTGTGGGAATGGCATGTATATTGGTCGCAGCATTAGTGCAGCTAGTAGCATGTGCTTTGCAGATCTGAAAGGGAAGGGTGGGAGAGAGCATGTGAGGAAATCCCAGAGGGAGTGCAATTTCCCCCCACCCCATGTTTTGTATTTCAGATTTTGAAATTCGGTGAAAAAAAATCTATTAAAATCTCCGCTTTCCGCGAGACAGTGGGGATGTCACTGTTAAGTGCTTGTTAATTGTCTCTAATAACATTGTATTAACACAATGTGTCATCAATTGTGTTTTGACCTTCAAGTATTACTGAAGGTATTCACGGAGAATTTCTTAAAGCTGTCTGCCGGGTAACCATATAGCACCATATAACAATTACAGCACGGAGACACGCCCTCTCGGCCCTTCCAGTCCGTGCCGACCATTTGTTTTCCCCTAGTCTCATCTACCTGCACTCAGACCATACCCCTCCATTCCCTTCACGTCCATATACCTATCCACTTTACTTTTAAATGTTAAAATCGATCCTGCCTCCACCACCTCTGCTGGAAGCTCATTCCACACAGCTAAGTAAAGAAGTTCCCCCTCACGTTACCCCTAAACTTTTGTCCCTTAATTCTCATGTCATGCCCTCTTGTTTGAATCTTCCCTACCCTCAATGGGAAAAGCTTATCCACGTCAACTCTATCCCTTTCATCATTTTAAAGACCTCAATCAAGTCCCCCCTTAACCTTCTGCGCTCCAAAGAATAAAGACCTAACTTGTTCAACCTTTCTCTGTAACATAGTTGCTGGAACCCTGGCAACATTCTAGTAAATCTCCTCTGTACTCTCTCTATTTTGCTGACATCCTTCCTATAACTAGGCGACCAAAATTGTACACCATACTCCAGAATTGGTCTTACCAATGCCTTGTACAATTTTAACATTACTTCCCTACTCCTATATTCAATGCTCTGATTTATAAAGGCCAGCACACCAAAGGCTTTCTTTACCACCCTATCTACATGCGATTCCACCTTCAGGGAACTATGCACAGTTATTCCTAGATCCCTCTGTTCCACAGCATTCCTCAATTCCCTACCATTTACCATGTACGTCCTATTTTGATTTGTCCTGCCAAGATGTAGCACTTCACACTTATCAGCATTAAACTCCATCTGCCATCTTTCAGCCCACTTTTCGAAATGGCCCAAATCTCTCTGTAGACTTTGAGAATCTACTTCATTATCCCACAATACCACCTATCTTAGTATCATCTGCATACTTACTTATCCAATTTTCCACCCCATCATCCAGATCATTGATGTACATGACAAACAACAGTGGACCCAACACAGATTCCTGAGGCACCCCACTGGTCACCGGCTTCCAACCTGACAAACAGCCATCCCACCATTACTCTCTGACATCTCCCATTCAGCCACTGTTGAATCCATCTTGCTACTCCGCCATTAACACCCAAAGATTGAACCTTCTGAACCAACCTTCCATGGGGAACCTTGTCAAAGGCCTTACTGAAATCCATATAGACAACATCCACTGCTTTACCCTCATCAATTTCCCTAGTTACCGCTTCAAAAAACTCAAGAAGGTTTGTCAAACATGACCTTCCAGGCACAAATCCATGTTCCTGATCAGACCCTGTTTATCCAGATGCTTATATATATTATCTCTAAGTATCCTTTCCATTAATTTGCCCACCACTGACGTCAAACTAATAGGTCTATAATTGCTAGGTTTATTCTTTGAACCCTTTTTAAACAATGGAACAACATGCGCAGTACGCCAATCCTCCGGCACTATTCCCGTTTCTAATGACATTTGAATATACACATGAGGTAAATATTGTTCATGTAGCTAGAGGGCCAAGAGGTATGGGGAGAAAGGTATAGGGAGTCGCCCAATTGGGGACTCAATTCGGATGATCAGCCATGATAACACTGAGAGGTTGAGTGGGCTTGAAGGGGCACATTGCTTCCTCCTGTTCATAATTTCCATGTTTCTATTCCATATCCCAGAACTCTGGTACTGAACAAGCACACATGATGGGACAATGCGTGACGTTTTTCGACATATATATCAATACCTTGCATTCTTCTGACTGGGAAGAACTGTTATGCAGACAGAGTAGGTTTCACATAAACCTGGGGAAAGCAGAAGACACACACTAGCTGTGGTGTCCCCAACAGCAAATCTTGAAGTTGTGGACCTATAGCGTCCCTGTACCTTTCCCCAAGATTATTCAAAGGTCACTGCTTTCCAGACAGAAGGGAGCAGCAGTACAAGGATTATATACCTGAATGACAGCTCTGGGTGAGTGAGATTGGTACCACAGAGGAATGCCAAACAGACTGAGAATAGTCTTGGTCTCTAACGTCCTCTGTGCATCGTATGTGGATCACAGTGCCTCCTAACAAGAGAAAAAATAATCATAATCATATCACTGAATGGACAAAGTTAATCATGAATCCTTCACGGAATATGCAGGTTTGCAGAGAACTGCAAAACTCTTTCAGAGGGATTGGAATGTTTTTGCTTGACTGCTGACCACTAAGAAACATAGAAACATAGAAAATAGGTGCAGCAGGAGGCCATTTGCCCCTTCGTGCCAGCACCGCCATTCATTGTGATCGTGGCCGATCGTCTCCAATCAATAACCCACGCCTGCCTTCTCCCCATATCCCTTGATTCCACAAGCCTCTAGAGCTCTATCTAACTATCTCTTAAATCCATCCAGTGAATTGGCCTCCACTGCCCTCTGTGGCAGGGAATTGCACAAATTCACAACTCACCGGGTGAAAAAAAAAAATTCTCACCTCATTCGTAAATGGCTTCCCTTTTGTGAGATATGCGATGTGCTCACAATCACTACTCAAAGACTAAATCGTGGAAGCAAGAGATTCTTTATTTTCGAGTCTGCAGAGTCGGGTGCCTCTCCAAGTTGAGACACACTGAAGTCAGAAGGGTAAACCCCCTTTATACACACAATTCTACATTCAACTTCCCCTTCGAACCCTTCTCCAATCAGGGCCCTGAGGTGCACAATCTGTAGGTACGTCCCCCCAGTACCTCCCACATCATACATGTGCATGGTAATGAGCAGTTTCTTGACCAGGGGTGTGTTGTAATATTCATTTATTTTTTTATTTTTTTATTTTTTTATTTTTTTAATTTTTTTATTGTAGAAACAATATATACCAAGTACATTCTTATACGACATTGAGAACTGTGTAATATACAAAGTTATATCAAATTGATTATCGATTAATACTATTTATGTTAATTGTAATATTATCCATTATACATTTCATGGTTATTTATTTTATATAATTGGGAGTATATGTAGAATATTCCTAAAATAAGCAATACACTTAGATTTCTCAAATCATAGGTATTCTTCTAATTACTAAATAGAAATCCCCGCTAGTATAACTACGTAATACCCAATCTTAAACAAAGTTTTATAATATTCATAATGTTATCAAAATATTAATAATGTTTGTATTATTGTTAACTTTATATTTCATAATTATTGTATAATTGAAAATACATAGTTTTATATAATTACAAGTTTAAGACATCTATAATCTTTTCATACGAACAGAAATAAGTGTGTACGTATTAAAAATTTATATAATATGTTTCTATATTTTTTTCCTTAATTAAAGATAGGAAGATAGAGAAAAAGAATAGAAAATAAAAAGAAAATGTGAAAAGTTTGATGGAGATTGAAGTATTACTAAATAATCCATTCTTGGAGATACATTCATGATTTGTTATATGTATTTCTTCATCCATTCAGATATTCAGGCCTCAGTCAAGTCCCTGCGCCGAACCATTGTGACCCTGTAGATATTTAATATAGGGAGACCATATCTCCTTGAAGAGATCTAACCTGTCCATAAGGACAAGTCTCAATCTCTCCAAGTGAAGTGTCTCCGTCATTTCTGTATTCCACATTTTAATTGTTGGGATACAGGGCCTTTCCAAAATTTTAATATTAATTTTTTCCCAATTATTAAAGAATAGTCGATAAAAGTTCTTTGATTCCTTGTAATTATTTGTTCCGTTTCCGGTATTCCAAGTATGATTAACTTTGGGTCATGAATCATAGTAATATTAATAACTTTCGAGATTATCTTAAATATTTCATTCCAATATTCTAGAATCTTCGTACAATTAGTAAATGAATGTGACAAAGTTGCTTCTAAGATTTGACATTTATCACATATGGTGATAGTTTTGGAAATATATTATGTAATTTAGATTTAGAATAATGTAATCTATGTAAAAATTTTAAACTGTATAAGAGCATGTTTAGCATTTAAAGAACAGTAATGTATATGTTGTAAGCTTTCTTCCCATATTTCTGGACTTATTATTTGACTTAATTCATTTTCCCAGCGCTGTCTATGTATTTCCGATGATGGAATATCACTTTCCAACAAAATATTGTAAATGTATGATATCATTTTTTCTGTATTTGGATGTTTATTCAAGCATTCATCTAAAATTTCACTCTTTCTATTTCTGAGTTCTTGTGTATTTGCAGAGATATAGTTTCTGATTTGTAAATATCTGAAATATTCATTATTATGAAGCCCGTAGGTTTGTTGTAATTCTTGAAATGAAAGAAAAGAATTTTCCTTATAAAGATCCCCTATATTTAAAATTCCTTTATTTTTCCATTGTATAAAAGCTTTATCCATCATTGACGGTTTAAACGTAAAGTTGTTGGCAATTGTAAGACCTAGCGGTATAAATTTTAGTTTTAGTGTTTTCTTTATTTGTTTCCAAATACGTATTCCACTTTCTATTATCAAATTTTCACTATAAATTTTCTTAGGTACATTAATATTAGCAAATATTATAGAGCTAATTTCAAATGGAAAACAGTCTTCTCTTTCCATTTTTAACCAATTTGGTTTATTATCTATTTCTCCTAACCAAAAATTCATATTTTTAATATTAACTGCCCAATAATAAAACATAAAATTTGGTAAAGCTAAACCCCCGTTTATTTTAAGCTTTACATAAATGTTTTTTATTTATTCTATGATTCTTATAATCCCAGATAAAGTTAGTGACTATTGAATCTACTTTTTTAAAAAAATTTTTAGAGAGATATATCGGGATTGATTGAAGTAAATATAATAATTGTGGGAGGAAAATCATTTTTATTGCGTTTATTTTACCTAACATTGAGATAGGTAAGCTTTTCCAGTATAAGATATTTTTATTTAATTTATTCAATAATAACGGGAAATTAGACTTAAATAAAGAATCAAATCTTTTTGTAACAAAAATACCAAGATATTTAATATTTTCATTTGTTATCTTAAAAGGAAATTGTTGTAATATCTGTAAATTATTCATGGTTATTGGCATAAGTTCACTTTTATTCCAATTAATACTGTATCCTGAAATTAAACCAAATTCCGTTATTAGTTTTAACAAATTACGGATACTTATTTCCGGTTTAGTAATATAAAGTAATATATCGTCCGCATATAACGAGATTTTATTCTTAGTATCTTTAGTATCATATCCATATATTTCTGGGTGCAATCTTACCCTTTGAGCAAGAGGTTCGATTGCTAACGCAAACAGTAATGGTGATAAAGGACAGCCTTGTCTACAACCTCGAGATAAACTAAACTTAGTTGATAACATATGGTTTGTTATTATTCTAGCTGTTGGGTTTGGCATATAATAATTTAATCCAAGTAGTAAACCTATCACCAAGCTTAAAGGCTTCCATCACCGAAAATAGATAAGGCCATTCCACCTGGTCAAAAGCTTTTTCTGCATCCAACGAAATGACTACTAAGTCTTTTTTTATCACTTCTTTCGAATATATGATATTAAATAACCGTCTTAGATTATATGAAGAATATCTTTTAGGTATAAATCCTGTTTGATCAGGATGAATTAATTCGTTAACAATTTTGCTTAATCTTTGTGCAAGAATCTTTGTTAAAATTTTTTGATCCGTATTTAATAAAGCAATTGCTCTATATGATCCTGGGTCATCCAAATCTTTATTTATTTTGGGTATAAGTGTTATAATAGATTCGTTCAATGTATCTGGTAATTTCTCTTTGTGTATATATCTGTTCATATAATGATTTTAAATATGGGACCATTTGGTCATGAAAAATTTTATAAAATTCCGAGCCTATACCATCTGGTCCTGGAGTTTTACCATTTTTTAAAGATTTAATAGATTCTTGGATTTCTTTTATTGAAATATCGGCATTTAATAGTTCTCTATTTTGTAAATCTAATTCTTTTAAGTTACATACATTTAAAAAGGCATCTATTTCTGTTTTTATTTACTGTTGTGTTACCAGTATACACATTTTTTATAATATTGCATAAATCTTTCATTAATATCCTTGGGTTGTATTAATAATTCACCGTTTTGTGATTTAATCCTATGTATAATTTTTTCAGCTTCAATTTTCCTTAATTGTCGAGCCAATAGTTTTTTGTGGTTTGTCTCCAAATTCAAACAACAATTGTTTAGTATGTTGGTAATATTTTAAAACTTGATCAGTATATATTTTATTTAATTTATACTTCAATGCTACAATTTTATTATGTATTATTATATCTGATTTTGTTGCATTCTGTATATCTAATTGTTTAATCTCCCTTTCTAAGTCCTGTTGTTCCTTCCGAATCTTCTTATTATGGAATGCTTGTGAAGAAATCATAATTCCTCGAAGATATGCTTTTAAATGTTTCCCATAATAAAGAGCGAGATATTTCTGGTTGATCATTTATTTCAAAAAACATCTTAATCTGAGTTATAGTGTATTCCTGAGTGGTTTTATTTTTTAAAATTTGTGGATTAAGTTTCCATTGTCCTAGATTTTCTGTTTTACCATTTATTTTAATTTTAAATGTTAATGGTGCATGATCTGAAATTATAATATTATGATATTTGGATTCGTAAGTAAGTGAAATAAGCTTTGCATCTACTAGGAAGTAATCTATTCTTGAATAAGTTTTATGTACTGGCGAGTAGAAGGAATATTCTCGACCAGTAGGATTTTCTGTTCTCCAAACATCTTTAATGTTAGTCGTTTGGATGTATGCGTTTAATAAATCACTAGTATGCGATTTAGGTTTCCTTTGTTTTGAAGATCTATCTAAATAAGGGTCTAATGTACAATTAAAATCTCCTCCAATTATCAAATTGTAATGTGTTAATTCTGGAATATTATTAAGTACTTTCTTAAAGAATAAAGGACTATCAAAATTTGGTCCATAGATGTTAACAAAAATCATTTTTTCCCTGTTTATTTCTCCTATTACAATAATGTATCTGCCATCTTTATCAGATATAGTAGATATATGCTTAAATAAAGTACCTTTACGAAATAATATTGCTACGCCTCTTGATTTATGCGTAAAGGAAGAGTGATATATTTTATCTATCCATTTAGCTTTCAGCCTATTTTCAGCGTCTTTCTTTAGGTGAGTTTCTTGAATATAAATTACATCAGCTTTCATTGCCTTTAAGTGTGTCAATATTTTTCCTCTTTTTATTGGTTCATTGATACCTTTAACATTCCAACTGCAAAAGGTTAATCCCTCGTTCCCCATATTTCTTTTTAAATCCTGCATTTTAGGTTTGTGGGAATCTAAAATAGGGTCCAAGGGTCCGCGCAGTAGACCTAACCTTACACCCGAACACCGAATAGATGAATTTTAGATCTCTTTTATGTACTTCACGAATATATCTCCATTGTTCCAGTGTATAGCTCCATTCAAACTGAAAGATATAGTAAACATAAAAGAATAATGAAAAGTAAGTAAAAAGCTTAGAAGAGTGCATAAAGAGTAGAAAAACTACAAATAAAATATTTGTAGTTTGTGAGAGCCAGACTATATTGGCTATTAATCTAAAGGCTTCCGGCATTGATGTTATTAATTTAGCCAGCTCCTAATTTTAAGGAATTATTATTCCATGATAATATTTTAACGGGAATATAATATTAAAGAAATGAAAGGAGTGATATTAATCATCATAAAAGTATATATATATAAAATTAGTTTAAAAAAAATCTAATTATAAAGCCACAGATAAAGAGTTTTTTTTTTTGTTTTTTTTTAAATACAAAAAATAGAAATCATTATTAAAAGAGGAAAAAATACATTAAGGGGAGGTTATCTCCAAATGTAACAAGACATAAAATATTAATTATTAGTAGTGTTAATTAGCAATAGTGAACAGTCTTGGTTAATAACAGTCATAGTAATAATAAAACCGCGTTATAATTTTAGTATGTGTGTTATTTATTTGTGTTAGTTATATATTATGACTAATTGTCAATGTTCGGTGAGCTTCTTCCAATCCGGAAAAACATTTCGATCCATACGACATTGTCCGTTCCTTCTGATTTCTTCTAATTCCATATTGTCGTATAAAGTCTCATAGAATGTTAAGAGACCGTACTAGGTCTTTAAAAATAGTAAAAGACAGTATATTTGCTTGTAGAAGGTTTTCAAGTGTCAAACTGCTTTGCAAATTCCATTGCTTCTGTTGGAGTCTTGAAAAAGTGTTCCACGCTGTTATAAGTAACTCTTAGGATGGCTGGATAATTCAGACCGTATCTCAAGTTTTCTACACCCCTCATAAGGTTTTTGGCTTCGTTAAACGCTTTTCGTTTTCTGGCAACCTCTGGGGGATAGTCTCGATAGATACTGATTCTTTTGTCCTTGAAATATCAGATTCTTTGTTCTCGAGGCTCTCCGCATAATATCCTCGAGAGTGAAATCATATTGTAACTTTACAATGATTTGTCTTGGGGGGGGCGTTTGCACTGGTCTGTCTTCTGCCGACTCGATGTGCATGAGCTAAAACAGGCATATCATCCAAAGATAAAACAGCTTGCAGTAATTTAGCAGTGAATTCTCGAGTGTCTTCGTGTTTCTCTAGACCTTCAGGAATCCCTGCAATCCTCAAGTTCTGCCTTCTTTGATAGCCTTCTAGCTGCGTGCATTTATCTGTTACTTTGGATAACAACTCCAGTAGGCGTTCTTGCTCTGTTATCAGCTTTGCTGTAGACACAGTACTAGCCTCCGCTATCTTTTCAAGGTTTTTAATGCCACAACTTGTTGTTCGACCACATTTGCAATAGGGTCAATCTTATTTTTAAAGTCTTTTTTAACATTTTCAAGTTTAGCCTCCATCTTGCGTTCCATATTATTAATCATATCAATGATTTCATTCTTCAATATTTCTGATTCTTTCTTGAACTTATTATCAATTTGTGTCTTTGTATCTTTTTGAAATTCACTCCATTGTTTTTTTCATCAAGTCCATCTGATTATTAATTTGAGAGATTTCTTCCTTTATATCTCCCTTTATTTCTTTCATTTCTTTCTTTATATCTTTCATTTCTGCCTTGAACTCACGTTTTAAATCAGCCATCTGGTGAGAAATAAAAGTTCTCAAGTCCTCACCTCCTGTGTCTGCTTTCCTGGAGACGTCTTCCAGGGAACTGGCCCTACTCGAGTCCGAGGCTTCTCCCAGGCCTTCTCCCGCTCTCGCCCGGGTTTTTCGACCCTTCGTTTTATCGGTAGGGCTCCGTGCCGTCATGATTTGTCGCAGGGCTGATGACGTCAGCCGGTACCGTCGATGTTGAAGCGGCAGACAGTAAAAGCAGGCGATCGGTAAGTTCTTTTAAATCCGTTTAAATCCCCGTTTTTTCAAAATTTTTGCGGAGCTGGCTAGCGCTATGCTTTAAGGCTCCATAGCGCCACCGGAAGTTCTCATTTATTTTATTAAGCATGCTCAGTTGTTCATGACCTACCCTAGTTTTACTCACCTCCAAGTGAACTCTCTCAATCCTCCTATATCAGCACTAAAGCTAAGCTATAGTGACAAGGGTCCCATCTATCACTCCATTCTACTGATAGGGATCTATCTAGATCACTCCCTTTTACCGCTATACAATGCTTTCACTTCTTACTCGAGGATGGGTCTGGTAACTTTTATACACAGCTGTGTCACAATCCTCTCCTAGGCCTCTATTGGTTTAAATCCTCTTTAAAGCCCCTTACAGTAGTGGGGTTTAATCACTTCATCCCTCACAATCCTCCCTTTTTCTTTTGCTACGCAACTATTGATTAAATCTCAATTTCAAGCTCCTTCAGTTCAAATTGATGTAACATTGTCCCAATCTCCTTTTCCTGTGGATCCTGGACCTTCCCTGGTCGCATTATCATTATTTTCTGAATTTTCCCTTTCTCTCCAACAGGCATGACTACAGCCTGCATCTGACTTATACTCCTTCTAATAAGTTCCCTAAAACAAGGGATGCAACAGGGGATAAAGATCAGTCCAGCCCCTGCACATAGAAACACGAGTCCCACCGTTCTCCACCATGTTCCTCCGAGGATGGAATCCCACCATCGGGTTCCCATAATTGAATTCCACTTCTGTATTGGAACATGTGCCAACATACGGATTCCTTCTGATATGTCCTGTCCGTTGTCATCGATATTTAGGCAGCAATTAGAGAGGTTGAATTCCCCGCATACCCCTCCTTCTTCTGTCAGGAGGTAATCTAGGGCCAACCGGTTCTGGTATATTGCTGCTCTCATCTGTGTCTGCTGCTTTGCCAGCATCTCCAGTGCCCCCGCAGTTTGGTTGGTAATTACCTCCAGTACTGCCTAAAGTCTTATGATCCGGTTTAACATGTATACCGGGGTTCGGTAGCCCCAGGATCCATCCTGTGCCCAAGTGGCTGGTCCATACTATGAGATGATTCTTGCGGGTGGCCATTCATCATCTTCCCATTCTCCAATGTCTATTTTCCTCTCCTTCTGATATAGGTCGTCAAATACAGATGTTCCTAGCGACCGCCCTTCTTCGGTGTTTAACAGGAAAAAATCCCGGTTGTACCAGTCCAATAAAGCAAGTCCCGCTCCAATTTGGCGGTAACACCGAGTATGCCTTGTGTCCGTATATCCATAACAGTCCTTCAGGGGCCGGTCCACTAGTGGTAACCTTGTTCCATATGTCTCGCAACACCGGGATTCCTTGATAAGGGTTGTTCCCGGTGCAGTTCCATAGTCCAGTCAATTCCATTCCGTCGGTCTTCATCCAGATAGTGCAGTTTCTCCCGTCTTTCTTAGTTGGATACCATTTAGGCTCCTCTGGCCACCACACTCGGGACTGATTTGGCCACTGGGTGATGATGCATTGGCAGGGGCTGCTGCCTACTAGGATGGCATCCTTTGCCCAGGGCCTAGCGATACACTCAGTCCCAACGGGAGCGTCTGTCGGGACCCATGCCTGGAGATCTCGGTCTTGTCCAACTGTCAGGTTCCACTCCATCAGGTCCCATACTTCAACAATGGATCCTCTCCACGGCTAACGTGAGCCACAGACCCAACAGTTAGTCACATTCAGGATTCCAGCTATCCGGAGGTCCAAGTCCACAAACATGTTTTTTGCTCCTTCAGGGATCTCAATCTGCTTCTTTATTTCTTCGTACAGTGTCTGGTGCAATTGAGGCTGAGTAGGTAGGGGAGGCTTGGTTACTACTACTTCCGTTAACTTTGTTATTACTTCCTCCTTTATTTTATCTAATGTCCATCTTAAGGCCTGGAAAGGGAGACTTAACTGCCCTGTCCTAGTCATACAAACCCATCTCTCCCCCTTTGGGCAGGTAACGTACACAAACCTCCCTACATATCCTCTATTCTCTACCCTATAATACTTCTTTCCCCCGTCCTCACAAATAGTTCTAGTCCTCAGGTTATAGCAAGCATCGTTCACATGGGAATGATAGGTAAATGATCTGGTTGTCCGCCCTCCGTATCTGATAGGATGATAACATTTAACACAGTTATTAATACATTTTACCATAATTACATGTCGAGCAAGCAATACCACGACTGCTCCTTTCATGCTGCTAGTTATACATTTATTTTTTTCTAAAAGTTAATGTTAGGGGCTTATTTCCTGGCTTCACCATCCACTGTTCCTCCTTATCAGGAGCGGGTGGATCAACGAGTCCTTTAACTCGGGTCGCGTTGGTCCACCCTTTTTCTTTTGTTCGTACTGCTGTCTCGGTTGTCAGTAATACTAGGTATGGACCGCTCCACCTGGGCTGGAGTTTCTCATCCTTCCAATTCTTGACCAGTACCCAGTCGCCGGCCTTTACAGCATGTATTGGAGTCGAGTGGTGGGCTTTGAGCCAATAATTCTTTAGCTTTTAATTCTGTGAGGGAACGAGATACTGCCAGTAAATACTTCCTTAAGAATACATCACTGCCCTCTATGGTGGGTATTCCTTCTATCTTTCCCAAATAAGGTAACCCAAACAACATTTCATAGGGGGATACTGCTAACTTTGCATGGGGTCTCCGTTGCTTTTCTCAAAGCCTTTCTGTTTCCCTACTGCTCCAAACATGTGCCAGACTCCATGTACATATGCTGCTCTTAAAGCCTTAATTTCTGCCAATTGAGCCAAGCAAGATTGCAGGCAAGCTTCCAATTTGATTACCTTAAAGTCTAATTCATCCTGATGCATCACTTCAAACCCTGCATACTTGCTATTATGATCCCTTTAACAAGAACCATCCACAAGCAAAACCTTTTTGTCCTCTTCATTCAAAGGCTCTGACTGTAAAACATTTCTCAGACTTGTGTGTCCTTCTTCCTTCATTATTTTTCTTAATGGCATCACAATTTCAACATACTTCCCAAACTAGTCTGAACTATACCCTGCCATTCCCAATATCATCATCATCATCTGTTCTACTGTCTGAGGTCTGGGAACTTCAATTATCGCTTCCATTTGATCCTGCGCTATAGCTTTACTTCTTTAGATATTACTCATCCAAAATATTCTACCTGCTGCTGACAAAACAACTTCTTCCTTGATACATTATGACCTCCTGTGCCATCTTTTCCAAGATAATTACAATGTCTCTCTCTCACATTGCTTCTCACTTGTGGAACAAACCAACAAATCATCCACATACTATATCAACACCTTCCAAATCTGCCTACAACATCTGATTGAAATCATGGGGCCAGTATTTAAAACCCGACCGCATTCTAGCCTAGGTGTATTTAATACCTCTTCTTAATGTTCTTACCATAGCTATGTTCACCATTATCTTAATATTATTTTTATTATTTCCTGATTCCCATACCTGTTCACATCCCCAACACACCTTATCCATTACCTATCTCCTTACTAGCCTTCCTTGACCTCTTCCTTGAGATCCCTCCCTCCCTTGGGACCCCAGACCCAGTCCTGTCTGGGCTTATATCCAGATTTATTTCGCTCCTGATAGGGCATTTGAGGAAACACTCTCCCAAATACATTTATTATTGGCATGGAATCTCTGGCCCCTGTTTTGCTCTGTCATATGACTCACTGTGTGTCGGTGCATCACTTATTTCAGGCTTTTCAACCAGGTCTGTTGTTACTGACAACATTGCCTTTCCTTTTTCATGCTCTTTCTTTTTGAGCTCTTCAAGTTACATTTGCATCATTTTTCTCTGCACCTCTTCCTGCTGGTCTGCAGGTCTTTTTCCTATCTTTGCGATATTTCTCAACCTCATTGACCAAATGATCACTGAATCAGGGGTGGGAAATAGATTACAATCCCACCACCTCCTCCAATCTAGACTTGACTTTAGGAGGAATGACATCCACCACAGTGGTTCAAAATATAGTGTTCATTAACTGGTTGCCTTCTATTTTTGTTCAGTTTCCAGTCTCCACCTTTTCAGCTTGTTCTCCAGATAGGTTGCTGGATTTTTGTCTGAGGGTCTGCCATACCCTCTGCCTGACTGTGTCAAACAGCATGCCATTGTTTATTGCATTGTTCACAGCATTTTTTATACCAGCCATCTTCAGGAGTTCTGTCAGTTTAGTGGTTGCTATCACTTTCACCAACAGTGCCTTCAAATCTCCCATAGCCAATAATCATCCTCCAAAGCCATAATCCATTTCCTGCCCCGTTAGGAATATTGGGTATTTCTTAGCCCTCTCAGTTTATGGGTGCCCCAAAGGATAATCTGTGTCTGGCCTGCTCTTATATTTTTAAAGCAGTCTCATCAATTTATCCCTCTGCTTCCCACTTTAATCCTTTCTGATCTGCCTTCTTTCTCATTCTATACTCAATTCCTTACTTCTTAGATAGTTTATCCTCCTTTGCAAATTTATTCACCTTCCTTTTAAAATCTTCCACT
This sequence comes from Okamejei kenojei, assembly GCA_035221665.1. Classification (NCBI taxonomy): domain Eukaryota; kingdom Metazoa; phylum Chordata; class Chondrichthyes; order Rajiformes; family Rajidae; genus Okamejei; species Okamejei kenojei. The sequence goes on from CM069165.1 coordinate 4,033,245, forward strand.
GACTTCTCGATTCTCATATTTTACCACTACCCCTTCTACCTCGGGGGCAGTCATCATTTCCCTCCTATCCCCGAGATTCTGGCTTGTTTTTCACCCAATCCAATTTCTTCCGGTACCTTAGTTACGCTTGATCTCTCCGCTCCCGAATTACCATAAATACCATATCCTCTCCCTGGGGTCCTAATTTCAAGTTTACCAGAGGTTCCTGTGTGTATCCCATACACCCCAGGGAGCAGAACCCCCGACTTCCCTATTCTTCCTCCATGAGTGTGTACGACTGCACCTCCCGTCGTAGCCTGGGACATTCCCTCTTGAAATGATGCTCCTCGTTACAATAGTAACACCGGGATGGCCCCGTGAACCACCCTCCTGATCCTTGTTCCTTGTTTTCCCGGGGACCCCAACTTCGGTCCCTCCATTCACCTCTTCCTCGTCCTCGGTCTCTGCCTCTTCCCCTTCCCCATGAGCACCCGGCCTTCTATCACCTTAGTCTCCCTTCTTCTTTACCCATTGCTGTACTGCCTGCAACATCATTTTTGCCTTTCCCTTCTGTTTTCCCACCTTTCCAACTTATCTGTGGCATTTAATTCATAATTTTACTTCGGAGTCACGTGAGTGACTACGTGAATAGAAGCCCGTACAGCCGTTGGTGCGTCATGACGTCAGACCCTGGTGCAGTCGGGAACGGTTGGAGCAGCAGCGCTCCTCCGAGCGGCAAGTTTAAACAGGTTACACGAAAAGCTGGAGAATTTAGCGGGTGCAGCAGCATCTAAGGAGCGAAGGAGATGGGCCACGTTTCGGGTCGAGACCCTTCTTCAGACTTCACCCTCCATTCTCCAGCATCTGCAGTTTTCGTTAACAGGTTTAAACGGAGGTAAGGTTTGTTGAAATACTTTACCACAGGTCATTTTCTGCGATGGTTGGGAGTAGATATGTTGCAGAAAGTGAAGAAGGTGTCGGCGAGGCGCTCCGGGGGTAGAAAGGAGAGTGACCAGGAGAGTGTTGAGGATGGAGGCCCGTCTGGTACACCTGGTCCGGTGCTGGCTACACAGCCAGTGGTTGTGGACCCACTGCCGGGGGGCAGTGGAGGCTTGCACAGTAGGGTGGAAGGCCACTGGCAAGTCTCTGTGGCCCGTAGATGAGTCGGGCCTGGAGGTTATACCCTCCATAGGAGAGTCCGTTTGCTCACGGCTCTCCCACGTCGAGATTCTATTACAAAAGAATGCTCGACAGGGACCAGCTCCGTGAGGAGGAGTGGTGCCCAAGCCAGGCTGATGGAGAGCTTGTGCTAGCAGCACCTGTTTTCAAGGCTGCAGAACTATCCTGCCTGTGAGAGGATGTTCCAGCTCTGTGAGGAGGAGTGGTGCCCAAGCCAGGCTGATGGAGAGCTTGTGCTAGCAGCACCTGTTTCAGGGCTGCAGAACTATCCTGCCTGTGAGGAGGATGTTCTATCAGGGCCGTTTGCTGACACTGTTTCTATGCTGGGGGAGAGCAAGGTGTTCGGTTGGAGGTAATTCCGAACATTGCTGGACGTTTGCTGAGTGTAGAGAGGCAGGAAAGGCGATTGATGTAGAATTGGCCGAAGCCATTCAGTATATGCTCTCCCACCAGTTACAGGAGCTAGCTATGGATGAAGTAGCAAAAAACTATAAAGCTCCTGTTAATTGTGATCTCCTGAAGGTACCGGTGGTTAATCACCAAATTTGCATAGATGGGTTTGCCTGCTAGGGCCCAGGAGATGAAGTTTTTAAAAAGTGCTTAAACTGTTGTAAGCAGGTATTACAGCTGTGGTGAAAGTTATTGATACAAATGATATGGTTGAAGCACACCAGGATGAACTGGGACTCCTTTGTAATGCATTTTGAAATTAATAAAGTCGGGAGGGCCGCTATTAGGCCAGTGCTAACCCGAATTTGGCGAGTTGTGCAAACCGACCAGTGTACCACCACGAAATCTGTTGTTTGGTGGTAATCTTGCAAAAAGGGTCAAAGACTGTTATGAGGTTGTTATAACCATGGCCCTCATTAAGCCAGCTGGAAGCAAGGCAAAAAAGGTTCTCTACAAGAAGTCGAGGACAACAAGGCCGCAAGGAAAGATGCTGGTAAGGAATATAACATTTGACAGACGATGAATTAACTGATGTTCCTGTTCAAATTGGGGAAGGTTAAAATTGTTTTCAAACAATGGCAGCAGTTGACATCAGATTTGTTCATACTTAGTGTATTGAAGGGGTGAAAAATTGGATTTTACTATGACAGTCTACCTAATCAACATTTTCCTAGTCGTAAACTTATTTTCAGATGAGGAAAATGTGCTTATTCAAGCAGAGATTCAGTCGTTACATAAGAAGGGGTAATTGAGCCTTCTGTCTATCAAAGTCAACAATTTCTGTCGAGTATATTTCCCAGATCTAAAAAGACTGGGGGATGTAGAATTATTCTGGATTTATCGAATTTGAACAAATTTGTTTGTTATAGGCATTTCAAAATGGAGAACTTTACCACGGGCAAACATCTAGTGTCCAAAGGGTATTATATGGCAACCATTGATTTAAAGAATGCGTATTACGCAGTGTCTATTCATGGTGATGATAGAAGATATTTGAAATTTATTTGGATGACTGAGCTGTGGCAATTCAGGACATTGCCGAATGGATTAAGTTCAGCTCCTAGATTATTTACTAAATTGGTAAAACCTGTGTTAGCATAGCTTAGAGCTCAGGGGCATGTGGTAATGGCCTATTTAGATGATTTCTGATTGTTGGAAAGACTCATGCTGAAACTCAATCATCAGTTTCAGTTGTTAAAATCACTTTTGAACAAATGGGATTTGTTATTCACCCAGGTAAATCTAAATTATCACCAGTCCAAATTATTGATTATCTGGGATTTACCATTAATTCCAATCACATGTTGGTAACTTTGCCCAGGGATAAATTGAATCAGTTAATTGAGGACTGTGTTAATCTCGTTGGAGAACAACGGCCTTTGATTAGACAAGTAGCCAGTTTTATTGGGAAGTTGTTGCAGCCTTTCCAGCTGTGCAGTATTGTCCTCTGCATTATCAACAATTACAACCATCAAAGGAACAGGCACTGAGAATACAAAGGGGCTATTTTTGATAGGCCCTATGCAGTTGTCAGCTGGGGCGATTGCTGACATACAATGATGGATAGTACATGTTTCAAAAAATTTAAGGAAGGTTTCGTGGAATCACCGTCACTGATATTACAGACTGATGTGAGTGCACTGGGTTGGGGTGCAACAGATATGTCTTCTAGTTGTGGAGGCAGATGGAATGTGGATGAGACATCGCTTCCTCAATTAAGAGGGATTGATTATTTAGAGTTGTTGGGCACCTGGTATGGGCTCAAAGCTTAATTGTTCTACCAAGGAGGGATCTGCATGTGCAGCTCAGATTCACAACACCACAGCAGTGGCATATGTAAACCACATGGGTGGAGTTAAGTCACAGTCTTGTGATAGACTGGCTAACCAGATTTGGAGCTGGTGTATTGACCAAAATATCTGGCTTTCAGCACTTTATTTGCCAGGAAGAGGTCACGTCAGTTAATGACAACATTGAATGGATGTTAAATCAGGATGTGTTTAACCAAATGATTGATCAGTATGCATTGCCAGATATTGACTTGTTTGCATCTCGATTAAATCATCAGTTACCTAGATATGTTTCATGGTAACCAGATACTGGGGCAGTAGCAGTGGATGCATTTTCGCTGCATTGGGGGAGGAATGTTTGTGTATGTATTTCCTTCATTCTGTCTCATCAGCAGATGTTTGCAAAAGATCAAGGAGGACACCGCTTCAGGGGTATTGGTAGTGCCAGATTGGCCTACACGAGCATGGTTTCCCATTGTATTACAAATGGCTAGGGAGCCTTACATGCTTATGCCCAAGAATAAAAATCTACTGGTAAATCCAGTCACTGGGGATCAACATCCTTTATAGGATCGTATTGATCTGTTAATTTGCAGATTTTAAGGAGGCCATACCTGGGGAGAGGACTGTCTCATCGGACGGTGGATGTTCTCACGTCGGCCTGCAAGGATAGTACACAGCAGCAATATATATCACCTATATAAGGAAGTGGGAGCAATTCTGCCTACAGCAGGATATTGTATATCACACGGCAGGGATCACGGATGTATTGGAGTTTGTCAACTCTTTATTTTGACCAAAAAATTAAGTTACAGTGCAATTAATTCAGCCAGAAGTGCTCTGTCTTCTTATTTACCTATGAATGCAGAATTGCCTACAGTAGGGACACATCCGTTAGTTCACGATTCATGAGGGAGTTTTCAATTCTAATCCTCCTAAACTCAGGTATGCCGGTATTTGCAATGTGAGTGAGGTTTTTATGCTTCTTCGCCAGTGGCTCCGGTTACAAGCCTATCTATAGCCAAATTAACTATGAAGGTGGTCATGCTTCTGGTGTTGGTTTCAGCCCAACGTGTACAAACATTGCAAAAGCTACGGCTAGATAGAATGCATGTGTCGGCTAATGCCATTATATTTTATGTCTATGATTTGCTTAAACATAATAAAAGAGGCATGACAGGATGTAAGATGGTGTTTTCAGCATACCCGCAGATGATCGCTTCTGTATAGTCTCACATTTATCTCTTTACATTGAGATTACTAAACCTCTGAGAGGAACAGAGTTGGCTTTGTTTATTAGTCACAAAAAACCACACACAGTAAGGTGTCGGTGCAAAAACGATTTCAAGGTCCTCGCGGCCGCAGGATGGTCCAGTGAGCTAACTTTTTCAGAGGTTTTGTCACAAGCCGATTTCAAGGCTCGGGTGTTTGCTGATTCTGGTGTCAGTACTGTTACATTTTTCCCCTGAGTTAGAGGGGTTTGTTATGATTTGTTTGTAAATAAACTTATTTCATTTAACAAATGTATTACTGATGCATGATTGATTGTTAACGACTTTTGAGTCAATCCAGGCAGTGTGAACGTCGGATTTGAGTCTGCGGCGTGAATTCACAGTGCTTTGAAGTCTTCACGTAGTCACTCACGTGACTCCGAAGTAAAATAGTAAGATTAAACGAGAACTTACCAGTTTGAAGTTTGATCTTTATTTTATGAGGAGTCGAGTTGAGGGACTACGTGCCCTCCGCTCCCACCCTCATAGATCTCATCTGGTAGTTCTAGTTTTATCATCTTACCGTTATACTTCGGTCATTGTTAGCTGTGAATTCATTCCGCTGCTTTGAAGATTGACGCACCAACGGCTGTACGGGCTTCTATTCACGTAGTCCCTCAACTCGACTCCTCATAAAATAAGGATCAAACCTCAAACTGGTAAGTTCTCGTTTAATCTTACTATTAACACTTTCATCTTATCACACATTCATCTTGACAGTATCTTCCTTGGGCCACTTCCTCACCAATTTTCTTTCGTTCTCCCCATTTCTCAGAGTGCTTTCTTTAGATACAGGGAACGTTTTACTTAGCAATTCAACTGCAGTTATCTTACTTATTGTATTATCTTTCTTTGTGCACTATATCAATTGTTTGCATCTTAAAAATAGGTAAAATACAACATATTAAAGCAAACCATACAACCTTCACTTTTTCTGTCGAACAGCGGCGATCAAAGGTGAATACCTCTTTAACTCATGTTTAACTCATTGTCTGCCAACTCTTTTTTTTTCTCCCCGGGCCCCATTAATTTATTACCCTTCTCCAACCAGAATGTTTATCTAAACAAACCATAAAAACTGCTTGTTGTTCAGCAATTAACTTATTTCTAATTTTGTTCAAACCATTCTCCCTACAATTCCCAAATTCAAATTCCTAGTTTAAATACATACGACTAACAATTTTCCAAATTAACTTTACTGAAATGAAATCTATAGAAGCCAATCCGTTACCTTACAGCTGTTCGCAACCTCCCCATTGCTTACAATTTCTTAAAGGAACGCACACACCTACCCTTACAGCATGTGGCCTACAGCAAACAAACCTATCACATATACAAACTTCCTCATTCATGCAAAACTGGTTTTTACACACAAATCACATTAGTTCCATTCTTACTTCAATGAGATTGTGTGAAACAACTCAATATTTCTTTCATGTGCTTCTCCTTTCTTTTTTAACTTTTTTGTACTCAAAACATTTGGCACTTTGATTTTCCTTAGATTTTTGCAATGTCTGAGTGATACTCCGAATATTCTGTACAGCCCAGTGCCACCAGACTGAACTCCCCCTTATTGGTTACTATGGTTAATCAAAATAACAGAACTTAATCGTAGTCTCCTTATCTTTACCCCCGGGGCTTTCTTCTCCCCAAGATTGCCAGATTCGCCCCAATGGACTATCAGGCAGAATGTGCGGCTCTTCACCAGTGTGTGTCTTATCCTGTTTCCCCCCGGACTCTTACTTTTCCTGTTCCGGTTATCTTTATCTTATCGGACAATTCCCATCTGACAGACCCCCGGTCGCCCAGGCAATACTTAATAGTCAGTTTTCTTACCCGGGTCTTGTGCACAAGAATCACTCGACCGTCCCTTATTTATTTATCTGACACTCCCTCTTGCTTCCTCAGTCTTTTGCCCGAATATCACTCGCTCAAACCGCTGATGGCAAGCAAGGAGATCAGAGACTGCTGAAATCAGCAGGGTGCACCTTCCCTTCCTTCTATGCTTCCACCGAGCGGCCGGAGTGGCGATCCCGGACGAGCCCCCAGTTTGTGAGATATGCGATGTGCTCACAATCACTACTCAAAGACTAAATCGTGGAAACAAGAGATTCTTTATTTTCGAGTCTGCAGAGTCGGGTGCCTCTCCAAGTTGAGACACACCAAAGTCAGAAGGGTAAACCCCCTTTATACACACAATTCTACATTCACCCGCCCCTTCGGACCCTTCTCCAATCAGGGCCCTAAGGTGCACAATCTGTAGGTACGTCCCCCCAGTACCTCACACATCATACATCGCATGTCAAGACATGTGCATGGTAATGAGCAGTTTCTTGACCGGGGTGTGTTGTAATATTCATTTATTTTATTAAGCATGCTCATGACCTACCCTAGTTTTACTCACCTCCAAGTGAACTCTCTCAGTCCTCCTATATCAGCACTGAAGCTAAGCTATAGTGACAAGGTTCCCAACTATCACTCCATTCTACCGATGGGGATCTACCTACATCACTCCCTTTTACCGCTATACAATGCTATCACTTCTTACTCAAGGATGGGTCTGGTAACTTTTATGCACAGCTGTGTCAGAATCCTCTCCTTGGCCTCTATCGGTTTGAATCCTCTTTAAAGCCCCTTATAATAGTGGGGTTTAATCACTTTATCCCTCACACTTTTATTCTAAGACTGTGGCCCCTGGGTCTGGACTCGTTCAACATTGGGAACATTTTTCCTGCATCTAGATTGTCCAGTCCTTTTATAATTGTAGATGTTTCCATAATATCCTGCTCATCCTTCTAAACTCCAGTGAATACAAGCCTAGTCTTTTCAATCTTTCCTGATATGACAGTCCCGCCATCCCAGGGATCAATCTCGTGAACCTACGCTGCACTGCCTCAATCACAAGGATGTCCATCCTCAAATTAGGAGACGAAAGCAGTACACAATACTCCAGATGTGTTCTCACCAGAGCCATATACAACTCAGAAGAACCTCTTTATGCCTATACTGAAATACTCTTGTTATGAAGGCCAAAATTCCATTACCTTTCTTCACTGCCTGCTGTACCTGCATGCCAACTTTCAGTGACTGGTGTACAAGGACGCCCAGGTCTCCCTGCACTGCCCCCTGACCTAAACTAACCCCATTGAGATAATATTCTGCCCCCACGTTTTTGCCGCCAAAGCGATAACCTCACATTTATCTATATTATACTGCGTCTGCCATGCATCTGCCCAGGTCACCCTGCAACCTCCTAACATCCTCTTCACAGTTCACACTGCCACCCACTTTGTGTCATCAGCAAACTTGCTAGTGTTGCTCCTAATTCCCTCTTCCAAATTATTAATATATATGGTAAACAGTTGTGGCCCCAACACCGAGCCTTGCGGCACTCCACTCGCCACTTCCTGCTATTCTGAAAAGGACCCGTTCACTCCTACTGTTTGCTTCCTGTCTGCCAACCAATTTTCTATGTATGTCAACACCTTACCCCCAATACCATGTGCTCGAATTATAGTCACCACTCCCGTGTGGGACCTTATCAAAGGCTTTCTGGATACACTACAGCCACTGACACCCCTACATCTATTTTACTTGTCAAATCCTCAAAAAATTCCAGAAGACTAGTCAAGCATGAATATCCCTTTCATAAATCCATTTTTACTTGGACTAATTTACTTTACCACTATCCAAATGCCGCATTATTACCTCTTTAATAATTGACTCCATCATCTTTCCCACCACCGAAGTCAGGCTAACTGGTCTGTAATTCTCTCTCGCTCCTTTCTTGAAAAGTGGGATAACATTAACTATCCTCAAATCCACAGGAACTGATCCTGAACCTATTGAACATTGGAAAATGATCACCAATGCGTCCACGATTTCTAGAGCCACCTCCCTGAGGACCCAGGGATGCAGACCATCAGGCCCACGGGATTTATCATCCTTCAGCCCCAATACTACTTCTCACCTAATAAATTTCTTTCAATTCCTCTGCCCCCTTAGATCCTCTGCCCTCCAGTACATCTGGGAGATTGTTTGTTTCTTGCTTAGTGAAGCCAGATCCGAAGTACCTGTTCAACTCTTCTGCCATTTCCTTGTTACCCTCATCAGGGCATCGGAGATGTCCTCATTCTTCAGGGAACGGGGGTTCCCCTCTTCTACCATAGATGAGGCTCTCAACATGGTTTCTTCGATACCCCGTCACACTGCTCTCCCTCGCCATCCACCCATGCGTAACAAGGGTAGAGTCTCCCTGGTCCTCATCTTCCACCCTATCAGCCATCATGTACAACAAATAATCCTTCTTTCACTCAATAGATGCTGCCTCACCCGCTGAGTTTCCCCAGCATTTTTGTTTACCTTTGATTTTCCAGCATCAGCAGCTCCTTCTTAAACATAAAAAACAATTTCACCCGTGTCTGCCTTCAAGGGACCCACATTTGACTTTGCTACTCTTTTTCCCTTAACATATCTAAAGAAGCATTTACCATCCTTCTTTATATTACTGGTCTGCTTCTGCTCGTACGTCATCTTTTCAGCCCGTATTGTTTCCTTCTGTTGTCCTATGAAGGTTTCCCAATCCACTGGCTTCCAGCTACTCTTTGCTGTGTTATACATCTTTTCTTTTAGTTTTATTCTATCCTTGTCTTCTCATGTCAGCCACGGTTGCCTCCGACTCCCCTTAGAATCTTTCTTCCTTTTTGGAATGAAATGATCTTGCATCTTCCGGCTTATGCCCAGAAATTCCTGCCATTGCTGTTCCACCATCATTCCTACTAGGATCCATTTTCAGTCTACCATTGGCCAGCTCCTCTCTCATGCCTTCATAGTCCCCTTTGTTCAACTGCATCGCTGCCACTTCCGATTTAACCTTCTCCTTCTCAAATTGCAATTTAAAACTAATCATATTATGATCACTACTTGCAAGCCGTTCCTTTACCTCGAGTTCTCTTATCAAATCTGGTTCATTGGACAACACTAAATCCAGAATTGCCTTTTCTCTGGTCGACTCCATTAAAAACTACTCTAAGATTCCATCTCGGAGGCACTCTACAAACTCTTTCTTGGGGTCCTGAAGCAACCTGATTATCCCAGTCTACCTGCATATTGATTCCCTTATCACCACAGTTGCATTACTTTTGTTACATGCCAGTTTTAACTCCTGCTGCAACTTACACCCTACATCCTGGCTACTATTGGGGTTCTGTAGATAACACCAATTAGTGTCTTCTTGCCTTTACAATTCCTCAACTCAATCCACAGTGATTCTACCTCGTCAGTCCCTATGTCTTCCCTCGCAAGGGACTGAATTCCATCCCTCACAAGCAGAGCTACCCCCCCTCCTCTGCCCACCTGCCTGTCCTTTCCATCGGATGTATAACCCTAAGTATTAAGTTTCTAGGCCTGATCCTCCTGCAGCCACCTAAGTAATCCCCACAATGTCTTATCTACCAACCTTTAACTGAGCCTCAAACTCATCTACTTTAATCCTTATACTTGGCCATACTCTCCTATCCCTTTGTGAGCTTTCTTTCTCGTTAATGCTGGGGTCATTAACTATCCCTTTACGCTCTTTCCCTTTAATCCATCCTTGACTATCCCATTTGACACCCCCCCCCCCCCACCCCCACTTATTCAGTTTAAAACCATCTGTGTAGCAGTGGCAAACCTACCTGCCAGAATGCTGATCCCCCACCTGTTAAAAATATAACAAATATAACCATATAACAAATACAGCACGGAAACAGGCCCTATCGGCCCTTCCAGTCCGTGCCGACCATTTGTTTTCCCCTAGTCCCATCTACCTGCACTCAGACCATACCCCTCCATTCCCTTCACGTCCATATACCTATCCACTTTACACTTAAATGTTAAAATCGATCCTGCCTCCACCACTTCTGCTGGAAGCTCATTCCACACAGCCACCACCCTCTGAGTAAAGAAGTTCCCCCTCACGTTACCCCGAAACTTCTGTCCCTTAATTTCTCATGTCATGCCCTCTTGTTTGAATCTTCCCTACCCTCAATGGGAAAAACGTATCCATGTCAACTCTGTCTATCCCTTTCATAATTTTAAAGACCTCAATCATGTCCCCCCTTAACCTTCTGCGCTCCAAAGAATAAAGACCTAACTTGTTCAACCTTTCTCTGTAACATAGTTGCTGGAACCCTGGCAACATTCTAGTAAATCTCCTCTGTACTCTCTCTATTTTGTTGACATCCTTCCTATAACTAGGCGACCAAAATTGTACACCATACTCCAGAATTGGTCTTACCAATGCCTTGTACAATTTTAATATTACTTCCCTACTCCTATATTCAATGCTCTGATTTATAAAGGCCAGCACACCAAAGGCTTTCTTTACCACCCTATCTACATGCGATTCCACCTTCAGGGAACTATGCACAGTTATTCCTAGATCCCTCTGTTCCACAGCATTCCTCAATTCCCTACCATTTACCATGTACGTCCTATTTTGATTTGTCCTGCAAAGATGTAGCACTTCACACTTATCAGCATTAAACTCCATCTGCCATCTTTCAGCCCACTTTTCCAAATGGCCCAAATCTCTCTGTAAACTTTGAAAATCTACTTCATTATCCACAACACCACCTATCTTAGTATCATCTGCATACTTACTTATCCAATTTTCCACCCCATCATCCAGATCATTGATGTACATGACAAACAACAGTGGAACCAACACAGATCCCTGAGGCACCCCACTGGTTACCGGCTTCCAACCTGACAAACAGCCATCCACCATTACTCTCTGACATCTCCCATTCAGCCACTGTTGAATCCATCTTGCTACTCCGCCATTAACACCCAAAGATTGAACCTTCTTAACCAACCTTCCATGGGGAACCTTATCAAAGGCCTTACTGAAATCCATATAGACAACATCCACTGCTTTACCCTCATCAATTTCCCTAGTTACCGCTTCAAAAAATTCAAGAAGGTTTGTCAAACATGACCTTCCAGGCACAAATCCATGTTGACTGTTCCTGATCAGACCCTGTTTATCCAGATGCTTATATATATTATCTCTAAGTATCCTTTCCATTAATTTGCCCACCACTGACGTCAAACTAATAGGTCTATAATTGCTAGGTTTATTCTTTGAACCCTTTTTAAACAATGGAACAACATGCGCAGTACGCCAATCATCCGGCACTATTCCCGTTTCTAATGACATTTGAAATATTTCTGTCATAGCTCCTGCTATTTCTACGCTCTTCCCTCAATGTCCTAGGGAATATCCTGTCAGGACCTGGAGACTTATCCACTTTTATATTTTTCAAAAGTGTCAGTACTTCCACCTCTTTGAAGCTCATAGTTTCCATAGCTACTCTACTTTTTCCCCTTAACTCACAGAGTTCAATATCCTTCTCCTTGGTGAATACTGAAGAAAAGAAATTGTTTAATATCTCCCCCATCTCTTTTGGCTCTGCAGATAGCTGTCCATTCTGGTTCTCCAATGGTCCAATTTTATCCCTCGTTATCCTTTTGCTATTAATATAACTGTAGAAACCCTTTGGGTTTACTTTCACCTTTCTTGCCAAAGCAACCTCATATCTTCTTTTAGCCTTCCTAATTTCTTTCTTAAGATTCTTTTTACATTCTTTATACTCCTCTAGCACCTCATTTACTCCATTTTTCAATTTCCATTTTTCAATAATTTTCCAATTTGTCCAAGAACTCAACACATCCAGCACAATTTCAGAAATAATTTAATGTTACAATCGCAATTGTTTAAGTAAACTTGAAAGCTAATTTTCATACAATGTCCAACAGGTTGGAGCACAGAATCCAGCTGAAACTTTAAAAGTACAGCTGAATGGCCACCGGGTGGCAGTGGTTGGATAAGTACCCTCCCAAATATTAACCATTTACTTGCTCTCATAATTGTTCCATTCAATACAACTATAATAAACAAGGAGCTATTTTTGCAAAAATGTAAGTACAATGAGAAAAATTTCTATAACATAAAATGGAAGCAAAACTTCTACCAGCTGACCAAGGTATAAAAATATTTTTATTTGTGGGCAGTTAGCTGGGAACATTTGCAACAAATTTCTACTGTCTGCATAAGTTCTTTTTCTCAATTATATAAAGCCATATAGCAATACATCTGACCTAGTTTAGAGACTAACCGGAAAGGACAATTTATATTGTAGAACATATATTTTTCATATATTGTAGAACATATATTTACATCGCAGGAACAGGGCCTTTTGTACATGTATTTGTCCAAATGCCTTTTAAAGATTACCATTGTATCTGCTTCCACCACCTCCCCTGGCAGCACACCTACAGCTGTGCAAGAAAAACTTGCCTCACACATCTTCTTTAAACATCCCCCCCCCTCTCACCTTAACTCTATGCCCTCGCGTATTTGACATTTCCACCTGGGGAAAAGACTGCCCCCACTTCATCTATATATTTCCCATAATTGTATATACTTCTATCAGGTCTCGTCTCAGCCTCTGATGCTCCAGCAAAACATTCCGTCCGTCCAACCTCCCCTTATAGCTAATATTCTATTCTAGCATTCTGTCTAATCCAGGCAGCATCCTGGTCATTCTGCAGATGGCTGAAGCCTAAAGTAGATCTTCAGCTTTCTATACAATTTCAATTAAGTCCAAAGTTAGCTTGAGAAGAACCAAGCTTCTATCCACATTTCAAAGCATGAGCTTGTCTTCTTTTCATGCACTTCTACAGGTGTTTAAGATTTTATTCGTCTGGCACTATTTGCATCTCCACTGATCCAGCTAGTATCGGCGTTCATCTCAAATGTCTCCTGATCTCCAGACTATCAATTTTGTTCCCACTTTCTCTGCAGCTTAAACTGCTTCAAGGAATAAAACTAGTTAACCAACAGAAGAGGGGAGCAATTAAATCAGGGCAGCACAGTGACTGATCGGTAGATCGTCTCCCTGACAACACCAGAGATTTGGGTTTGATCCTGACTACAGGTGCTGTCTGTACGGCGTTTGTACATTCTCCCTGTGACCACATGAGTTTTATCCGGTTCCCTCCCACACTCCAAAGAAGTACAGGTTTTTAGGTTAATTGTAAGTTGTAAAATTGGCCAGAGGGCAGAATAAGATCCACCTTTTCTTCGTAGGCATTAAATGACTTGGAGTTTCAGATTTGCAGATGATGCTGTGAACAGGGGATATTAATGGAATTCAAGGCAAATACAGAATAGGGGTTGAACAGGCTCGTTACAGCTCTAATTTTATGTGAAATATATTATTTTGGGAGGAGGAATAAGGCAATGTAAACTAGAGGGCACAGTTCTAAAAGGAGTGAAGAAACAACAGTGTCTCTGGAATGGGTGACATTTCGGGTTGAGACGCTTCATCAGACCTTCACATCCTTCTTACACACGTGGGTGATATATGTGCCTAGTTTACTGAAAGAAGGAAGTTTAGGATGTTTAGGATGTGTTAGGATGTTTAAAAACTCCTGTACTTTATAAATAACCCCTCAGGATACAAGTGCAAAGAAGTGATGGGGGAACTTTAAAACACAGGCTTGGCCACAGCTGGAGTAATGCATCCAGTCCTGGCTGTCTGGAGAGAGAGCACAAGAGATTAAACAATGTGTTTGCAGGGATGGTAGAACAGTAGACAGAATGAAGATGGCCGATGGTGCCCCAGGGCAAGGCCATCCCACCGATGGCTCAGCCTTTAAATGAGTTGTGGCTGGAGCAACATCAAGCAGTTACAAGTTAAATTAACTTTCAGCAGTGTGAACCTCAGCAGCTCTGGGGAAACCTGTACTGTGAACATAGATTTGTACTTGCCTATTCAGGATATATCGCCCAGTGTGAAAGAGCACCCCATTCCTTGGGAGCAAGTCAAACATGACAAAAGTGCCAGCCCACACAACACACTTTCAGTCTGTTTCATTCACAGTTATACTTGGCCCGGGCTTTTGTCCGATACTTACCAGCAGATTCCAGTGCATAATCCACCAATCCAACCCTGTCAGGCCTGTGCTGTTTCAGGGCTTGCTCCACAATGCTTTCCACTTCCTACCAAAGGAAAAAATAACAATCATCTGGGATAAGAAGGGGGCAGTAGAGTGCAATAGAGTGCAGAGCCCACACACATACAGAAACCAGATGTGCAATGCTCCCTTCAACAGTTTGCACAAAATATTCCCTCTTATCCATTCCCATAATCTGGAATTAGCAAGGTCTAATAAAAGTGAGCAAAGGACAGCCTAAGTATACTGCATACTGCAGGATTATGTGATTAGGTCAATAATTATTAACGTACATTGACATAGGACAGGTTTGGAGGGATATGGGTTAATCGCAGGCAGGTGGGACTAGTGTAGCTGGGACATGTTGGCCGATGTAGAGTAATGCAATGTTCCATTCAGTTTGACATTGCCTTACTACCTGACCTTCACATAAAGGTTCCTAAAGAAAACTATCTTTGACCACAAGTGACCAACGTAGAACTCGATGGATCCCATCAGATGGCTCCTCAATCAGACAGAGGAACTTGGCAACAGTAGTGTGAGGAGCCCTCCCAGACAGACCCTGCCTGCTCGGTCAGAAAAGCACCCCACTGCACGCTGCCATTGAGATGGTTGTGGTGTGGACAGCATTCACCTCCTTATGCACTGGGTGTTTGTCAGGAAGGTCAGAAGAAGAATGCAAGGGCTGTTGTTATGGTTCATCTTAAGGGGTTGGACAGGCTAGATGCAGGAAGATTGTTCCCGATGTTGGGGAAGTCCAGGACAAGGGGTCACAGCTTAAGGATAAGGGGGAAATCCTTTAAGACCGAGATGAGAAAGACTTTTTTCACAGAGAGTGGTGAGTCTCTGGAACTCTCTGCCACAGAGGGTAGTTGAGGCCAGTTCATTGGCTATATTTAAGAGTGAGTTGGATGTGGCCCTTGTGGCTAAGGGGATCAGAGGGTATGGAGAGAAGGCAGGTACGGGATACTGAGTTGGATGATCAGCCATGATCATATTGAATGGCGGTGCAGGCTCGAAGGGCTGAATGGCCTACTCCTGCACCTAATTTCTATGTTTCTATGTTTCTATCCTGAGCAGTTGTGGATCAGTGATGTAGGAGCTGTTCACAGGGGCGCACAACAAGATCAATGTCAACTACTGCTGGAAGATCATTATCTCAGCAGATGATTCACTTTGGTCTCCCCAAAAATTGATCTTCCTGCATAAGATGTCAGTAAATTAATTGCTGCTGACTGGCACATTCCAGGGTGCGAGAGTATGTGGTGTGTGGGACACACTGAAGGTCAGTGCAGTCACCACAGAGGCTGTGGGGGACTGGCCTTGGTCTAAGGTCCAGCCATCACTAGACACCGAGGGACTCTCAGACACTTCATGGGAGCACTGTTTAAGGATGTGGTGTTCATTGCCACATTGCAAGCGAGAGTGCTGAATTGATGGAACGTAGAGCAAGACATGCCCCAATTTCATTAATTGTATATATTATGAATAAATTACTTTTCTGAAATACAATAGTCTGTTCCAAAGTTAGTGCCATTGGCAGCTTGCATGCTTGTACCTTAACAATCCCTGCTCTGACAGCTGCCGAGTGTGCCTCCATTGCCAGACCAGGATAAAGTGAAGCATCTGAGCGGATCTTCTTCTTCAAGCCAGCGAGCAGGTCCTCGAGTTCCTTGCGATGCACCAGCTGTGCTGTCAGTGGTTCCCCTGTGCTGTCTTGTGATGAACCGAAGAGCAGCTTGTCGCCAAGTGGGAGCAACGCCGTCTTCTTCTAAACACACAAGAGCAGAATAGTCAGTGTTCCTCCTTGTAAACATTGAAATCAATGCAAAGCAGTATCTTTGTAATCGTAAAAAAAAAAAAATTACAATTGTTGATCCTTTGGTGAGGGAGACAAGGCAAGGGAATACATTATACCTGAAAGGACACTGAACTATGGTGGGGAACAGAAAGATCTTGGAGAATGTTGTGTAGGAAGGAAATGCAGATGCTGGTTTACACTGAAGATAGACAAAAATGCTGGAGTTACTCTGCGGACCAGGCAGCATTTAATGCTCCAGAGTTGTTGTGCGACTCACTGAGTTACTCCAGCATTTTGTGTCTATCTTTGGAGTGCTTGTTCATGGGTCATTGAAGGTAGTGGGACAGTCATCTTGGAACTGTGGAAAGCGTTTGCTCAGCAGTACCTGTAACATTGTGTGGATTCTGGTTGCCTCGCTACAGGATTGATGGGAGTGCACTAGAGAGGCACAAGAAAGGTTTACGACATTGGCAGGACTGGAGAAGAAAGATTGCATGGAAAGAGTCGCCAGGAACTGCAACAGGTAGATTGTTTGAGTGGTTATAATATTATAGAAAAAAAGACAAAATGCCGGAGTAATTCAGCAGGACAGGCAGCATCTCTGGAGAGAAGAATGGATCATATTTCGGATTGAGACCCTTCCTCAGACATCTCATCCCGAAATGTCATCCATTCCTCCACCCCAGAGATGCTGCCTGTCTCGCTGATGTCGATCTGTGCTGTGAACCATCTGCAGTTCCTTCCTACAAATAAGGCTATGATATTCTGACTGGTCCATTCAGAGTAAACAAGGTAACCATCTTTCCTACACAAAATTGGAAATGTAATTCATTTGGCACAAGGGTTTAATGCAATTAGTACAGTGGGCCAAAGGTTCACTACCTGAATGGTTGTTGGAAGCAGATCTCACATTTACTGGGCACCTGGACCAGCAGTAGAAGAGGCTGTGAGTGAGATTCACCTGGCCTCCCAGCAAGTAAAACAGAAGCTGGGAACTATAGGTCAATTGACAGGTAGTTGGATAGGACAGGTCTGGAGGTATATGGACCAAACGCAGGCAGGTGGGACGAGGGTAGCTGGGATATGTTGGCAGGTATGGGCGAGTTGGGCCGAAGGATCTGTTTCCTCACTGTATCACTCTATGATTCTAATTCATCCAGCACTCATAGTTCACAAGAGGAAATAACTAATCATTTGGTAAGCTGAATCTAATCAAATGCAGACAAAATGCTTTAATGAAAATCATGTGTTGCAAAACTTGACAGGATAGGGAGTTGATAAGATAAACCTGTAAATGTAGTAGGAGGGAAATGTAAATGCTGGTTTAAACCAAAGATAGACACAATAAGCTGGAGTAACTTAGCGGGTCAGATAGCATCTTTGGAGAAAAGGAATTTTCTATTTGTTTTCTCAGAGATGCTGTCTGGCCCGCTGAGTTACTACAGCTTTTTGTGTCTATCTCCTGTAAATGTAGTGTGTATTTAGATCTCCAAAAGGCATTTACCAGATATGAGGCTGCTGCAAAATAATTAAGAGCCCAATATATTGGAGGATGCGTGCTAACATGGACTGAAAGGTGGCAGTCATATAGGAAAGAAAATTAGAATAAATGCATGAAAACTGTTGATGGAATATATTTGAAAAACAAAATGCTGGGAGCACTCGGGTCAGGCTGCATCTGTAGCCAGAGAAACAGAATTCATGTTTCCAGTCAAAGACCCTTCGTCAGAACAGGGGAGGCGACAAAAGAAACTTGTAAAGCTGCACAGGTGGGTGGATGGCTCAGATAGTGTAACGTCAGGTGACCATGGCGATAAGCTGCCATCAAAGCTATCTGGTCAGGGAGAGAATAGGAGCAGTTAGGTGATAAGAAAAATAGACAAAAGATCGTAGCAGTTAGGTGATAAGAAAAATAGACAAAAGATAGTAGCAGTTGCAAAATGCAGAGCAAGAAGACATGTCTCGGAAGGAACGGCAGATGCTGGATTAAACCGAAGATAGACAAAAGGACAGGCTGCATCTCTGGAGAGAAGGAATGGGTGATGTTTCAGGTGGAGACGCATTTCAGACATGACATGTCTGGCAGGTCAGCATACACATACCCTCCACATTTAAAAAAAACAAGCCAACCTTATTATCACAAATGGACAACTGATACTAGAGGAATCAGGTTACCCAAGATTATCGAATTTAGTTCAAGCCCAGAGGACGGCCAAGAGCCCAAATGGAAGATTAGATGCCATTCCTCAAGATTACTTGAGCCTCATTGCAACAGCGCAGGAAGTCACAGACTGTTCAGTCACTCCCACATCCAAGAGTCAGAATGAGATAACAGGAAGCTCAGGAGTGCTCCGTGGTTCGAACACAGGTGCTCCGCAAAGTAGAAACCCAATGCCTGTTTGGTTTCTCCAATGTAGAGGAGACCACGTTGTGAACACAGGGAAAGGAGCAGAAGGGGAAAAGGAGAAACAGTGAGAGAAAGGGAAGAACGCAGTAGATAGGGAGGGGGTGAGTGGGCATTGAGTGTTAGAGAAGGGGAGGAAAGAGGGGAAAATACTTTCCACTTCACCTCAATCTCTGTGATCATCTCCAAGGCAGAAGTGCTACGTTATGGCCCTTTACAGTTAAATAAAAACTCTTTGGGAAAACTTACATCAGTATATTGTTAACACTGCTATCCAATTCTCGCATGCAGGAGCCCATGTCCTTCTGTGCCGCACGTGCATCCTGCAGTTCCAGACGCGTCTGGCTGAGCTGCTCCTCCAGCAGCGCCAGTGCAGTTAGTAGCTGCTTCTGTTCATCTGTCAACCTATAATAATAATAATAATAATAATAATAATAAATATAATTTTATTAGCCAAGTATATATACATACAAGGAACTTGCCTTGGATGAAAACATGATATACAGTAGACAATTAAAAATAAAACATTATAATTTAAACACTTGGAAATAAAGTACCAGAGTTAAAAGAGCTGACAGACTTTTGGCTGTTGAGTAGAGCTACTGCTCGTAGAAAAATACTGTTTAAACTACTGTCTGTGGCCCATACAAAACCTGTCCTTTACAGGACAAAGCAAGCCATCAGAGTGCAGAGCAGAGGCGACATGGTGATGCAGCAGTAGAGCTACGGCCTTACAGAGCGAGAGACCCGAGTTCAATCCTGACTACCTGTAAGGGTGATCGTTGGTCTGCGCGGACTCGGTGGGCCGAAGGGCTTGTTTCTACGCTGTACCTCTAAACTAAAATGACGTTGACCTGTTTCACGCAGCAACCAACAAAGACCCCCCCCCCCCTCCCCAAGGGTCTTCTGCTGCTCCACTCATGGCTAGAAACACTCTGTACCTTTCCACAGCAGATTCCATTTCCCTCACCTTCTGCAACAACCTCTAGGAATAGGAATTTAAAAAAAGTTTATTTTCAAGTTCGGAGGCTTTTTAATTCTAATCGCAGCTACTTTTTTCACAACATACAAGTCAAATTTACAAATATGTAAAGCAGAAGTCACTTTTCCATACTTCATATTTCTTGATGACATATGCCATTTCAGCCTATCAAATCAATGCCAGCTCTCAGAGAATCCCAGGGGTGGAAAATTGCAACTTTCATGTGGTCCGCCCTGTTTCGACTAATGCAATCAACTCGACGTGCACAAACAGAAGATCAGATAGAACAAGTTGTCCTACAACTTTAGGCCATGCATGCCACACAAAAGTAGAAGAAGAAGAAGAGAATCCCAGTCCTTCATGAATTTTCCTTGAAACTAGTTCCTCACAAATTCCCATCAATTGTCTGCAGAATCCACCATTCGATATAAAGCAAACTTCACTGAACTGTAGCAGCTTAACACCCAGAGGATGGGAAATGCAGGGAATTCTCTGCCCAAGTGGTTACGGAGACCAGTCCTTGAGACCAGTATAACACCGAGGTGACTGGCCTTGATATTACAGAATTGAGAGTATGATGTTAAATGGTGCCGAGATAAATGGTCTGACTGCGAGGGAGAGCAACTGAGGGGTAGCACGGTGGTGCAGCGGTAGAGTTGCTGCCTCACAGCACCAGAGGCCCAGGTTCGATTCCAACTACCGGTGCTGTCATTACGGAGTTTGTAAGTTCTCCCCGTGACCTCGCACCTGCAGGCCAGCCGAGGAACAGAGCAAGACAGTCAGGTTGAGCAGTATGGTGGAGCAGTGGCGGAGTTGCTGCCTTACAGCGCTAGAGATCCGAGTTTGATCCTGACTACAGGTGCTGCCTGTTCGAAGTTTGTATGTTCTCCCTGTGACCTGCATGGGTTTTCTCTGAGATCTTCAGTTTCCTCCCACACTCCAAAGATGTACAGGCTTGTAGATTAATAGTAAGATTAAACAAGAACTTACTAGTTCGAAGTTTGTTTGTTATTTTATGAGGAGTGACGATGAGGGATTATGTGAAGAAGCCCCGCCTGGCGCATGATCGGCATCCTTCTAAGCAGCGGCATGAAAAACACAGAACATAATAGCCGGAGTAAGATAGTAAGGCTCAACATAGATTTAGAACTACCAGATGATCATTTATTTTATGAGGGTCGGGAGTGGAGGGCACGTAATCCCTCATCGTTACTCCTCATAAAATAACGATGAAACCTCGAACTGCTAAGTTCTCGTTTAATCTTACTATTTTACTTCGGAGTCACATGAGTGACTACGTGAAGATTTTGTAGCTCTGTGTTTTTTATGTCGTAGATTCATTCCATACAACAGTCCGGCTAAGTCAACACATAAGTGAGTAAATAACCTTTTCCAAAATTCAGCTTCAGTTTATTTAATAAGTCTTTTAATCATAAAAGAACAAATAATAACCCCTTTTTATACCAGGGGAAAATCACTACAAAGTGATAAAAGATATAAAGTGATAACATAAATCGATAATATAAATCGATAGTGAAACAAAGCAGATGATTACAGTGACCCCAACACCGCGTGTCCAAAGCCTGGCATCGTGAGAACAGGTTTATCGTAGAACTTTGAAAAAGTTTCTTCTTTACATCACCCAGCGGCTTCTAAAATTTGTTCGAGTGGTACGTCCTGTAACTTCACCGCGGACGCAGCTGCAGCCCTGGTGGAGTGAGATTTAAACACATCAGTGTCTACTCCTGCTAAATCTAACACCTGTTTTAACCACCTAGAAATGGTTTGTACTGATGCTTTTGTGTGTGGTTTTTTATGCGTAATAAATAACACTTTTTCATCACCTCGAAGACTCTTGGTTACTTCTATATATTGAGTCAAGTGTCTAACTACACACAACGTTTGATCAACAGGGTAAGCTTTGAACATTACCTTAGCTCCAGTTCTCCCTGGTCTGCTTTGTTTGATCAGATCATAAACGTAAAACACAATGTTATCTGAAGCCACATGCATACAATCTAAATGTAGCATTTGCAATGTTTGCACTCTTTGTGGTGATACCAACGCCTTTAATATTACTACTTTAAATGTTAATTTTTTCAAAGACATAACTGTGGTTGGAGTCCATTGCCTAAGCAAAGTAAGTACAATGCTGACATCCCAAATTTCTGTATATCTTGGCTTGGGCGGATTTTTGTTAAAAATCCCTTCCATAAACCAGGATATTAATGGATGAGATCTAATTGATTCATGGTCAGAAATTTGTCCTAAATAGGACGATAAAGAACTACGAGCACTATTAATGGCACTATAACTTAAGTGCTGCTAAAAATACAACTCAGCAAGGAACTCTAATATGTTTGAAATGTTCACAGTATAAGATATATTTGACTGTCTACAAAAGACTTCCCATTTTGTAATATGTTTTCTTTTTATATTGTTTCTTAGTGCTATCTCGCCATGCTGAGGTTATAACATCCATGGTCCTATCCGACAGTCCAAGCCCTTGCAGTGGTCTGGTCAAAGACCTGCAGATTAACAAATTCATATGAACATGTAATGGATGAATTTATTTTGTTACTGGTTGTATTAACCATATAACCATATAACCATATAACAATTACAGCACGGAAACAGGCCCTCTCGGCCCTTCCAGTCCGTGCCGACCATTTGTTTTCCCCTAGTCCCATCTACCTGCACTCAGACCATACCCCTCCATTCCCTTCACGTCCATATACCTATCCACTTTAGTCTTAAATGTTAAAATCGATCCTGCCTCCACCACTTCTGCTGGAAGCTCATTCCACACAGCCACCACCCTCTGAGTAAAGAAGTTCCCCCTCATGTTACCCCGAAACTTCTGTCCCTTAATTCTCATGTCATGCCCTCTTGTTTGAATCTTCCCTCTTGTTTGAATCTAACAAATCACTGCAGCTAGGAATCGACGTACATGGTTCCTTGATCATCTTTAACATCAAAGGGAACCATGGTTGTGTGGGCCAATTTGGAATTACCAACAGCCCTCTGGCAGAACCTTGTGCTATTTTCTTAAGACATTGCCTAACCAGGCCAAATGGAGGGAAAGCACAAAATAACATATTTCCCCAATGTAGTGAAAATGCATCTACTGCTACCGCACCTTGATCAGGTTCCCAAGACACGTGTTTAGGCAATTGATGATTTAATCTTGATGCAAACAGATCAATGTCTGCTAACCCATACCGAATGACAATTTTACTGAAAACTTGTGGGTTTAACATCCATTCTGTGTTATCTTTAAATACCCTTGATCTGTTGTTTGCCACCACATTGTCTTTACCTGGGAGATACCTTGCTGAAAGCCAAATTTGGTGCTCAATACACCAATGCCATATCTGATTGACCAGACAATCACATGATACTGATCTTACTCCACCCATGTGATTAATATATGCAACAGCTGTGGTATTGTCTACTTGTACCTGGACATGCAGATCCTTTTTTTGTAGAACAATAGGCTTTTAATCCATAAAATGCCCCCAATAACTCCAAATAATTAATACCATATGTTTGGAGAAACAATTCCTCTTGGACAGTCCATCTGCCCATCACAGCTGGTGGAATTATCCATCGCCCCCCATTCGAGAGCACTTGCATCTGTTTGTAAAAACACTTCAGGCTGCTGTATTAAAATGTTTTTAGCAGCTTGTGGAACATTCTCAACCCACCATTGTAATTCCAACAAAGCTTCCTTTGTTAATTGCGTAGGCCTATCAAAATAGCCTGCTCGCTTTTTTAAAGCTTGCGTTTTTTATTTTGAAAGTTTTGGTAATGCAATGGACCAAATTCCACTGCAGGAAATGCTGCTACTAATTTACCAATAACCTTTGCTACTTAACCATATAACTATATAACAATTACAGCACGGAAACAGGCCCTCTCGGCCCTTCCAGTCCGTGCCGACTATTTGTTTTCCCCTAGTCCCAATTACCTGCACTCAGACCATACTCCTCCATTCCCTTCACGTCCATATACCTATCCACTTTAGTCTTAAATGTTAAAATCGATCCTGCCTCCACCACTTCTGCTGGAAGCTCATTCCACACAGCCACCACCCTCTGAGTAAAGAAGTTCCCCCTCACGTTACCCCGAAACTTCTGTCCCTTAATTCTCATGTCATGCCCTCTTGTTTGAATCTTCCCTACCCTCAATGGGAAAAACGTATCCAAGTCAACTCTGTCCTATCCCTTTCATCATTTTAAAGACCTCAATCAAGTCCCCCCCTTAACCTTCTGCGCTCCAAAGAATAAAACCTAACTTGTTCAACCTTTCTCTGTAACTTAGTTGCTGGAACCCTGGCAACATTCTAGTAAATCTCCTCTGTACTCTCTCTATTTTGTTGACATCCTTCCTATAACTAGGCGACCAAAATTGTACACCATACTCCAGAATTGGTCTTACCAATGCCTTGTACAATTTTAACATTACTTCCCTACTCCTATATTCAATGCTCTGATTTATAAAGGCCAGCACACCAAAGGCTTTCTTTACCACCCTATCTACATGCGATTCCACCTTCAGGGAACTATGCACAGTTATTCCTAGATCCCTCTGTTCCACAGCATTCCTCAATTCCCTACCATTTACCATGTACTTCCTATTTTGATTTGTCCTGCCAAGATGTAGCACTTCACACTTATCAGCATTAAACTCCATCTGCCATCTTTCAGCCCACTTTTCCAAATGGCCCAAATCTCTCTGTAGACTTTGAAAATCTACTTCATTATCCACAACACCACCTATCTTAGTATCATCTGCATACTTACTTATCCAATTTTTCACCCCATCATCCAGATCATTGATGTACATGACAAACAACAGTGGACCCAACACAGATCCCTGATACTTCTCGGATGGAGGGATAAGGTTTGTGAACGAGGCTCCAACATACATTTGAAATATCAACAATTTTGTCCGTTGGTAAAGTTACTAACATAGTAACTGAATTAATCACAAAACATAAATAATTAATTGTTTGTGCTGGCTGCAGCTTGGATTTAATTGGATGAATCAGGAAACCTAGTTTTTCAAATAAACTTTTAGTTGCTGAAACTGATTTTCCAGCTGAATCCTGATTACTGACAATTAAGATGTCATCCAGATAAGCCATAACAATGTGCTTTTGTGCTCTTAATTGTGCTAAAGCTGGTTTCAACAGTTTTGTGAAGAGCCTAGGAGCTGAACTTAACCCATTAGGTAATGCTTTAAACTGCCACAGCTGTCCCAACCAATTAAATTTTAAGTATCTTCGAAAAAAACGATGTATTGGTACTGAATAGTACGCATCCTTCAAATCTATTGTAGCCATATAACAACCTGCTGATATCAAATGCCTTGCAGTGTTGAATGTTTCCATCTTGAAATGTTTATACTGGACAAATGTATTAAAGTTTGTAAGGTCCAGAATAATTCTACAACCACCTTTTATCTCTTGGAAAAATGTTTGACACAAATTGGTGTGGATGCTTAACGGTTTTTTCAATCACACCTTTTTTAAACAATTTGTCAATTTCCACATTAATTTCTGCTTCCTCAAAAGCAGAGAACATAAAACCATGAATAGGTTTATACCGGTGGATCAATACCTTCTTTAAATGTTATTGTAGCTCCTGAAACAGTTTGTAAAATAAACCGGTCAGATGTGATGCAAAGCCATTCATCATAAAACATTTTTAGTCTCCCACCAACTGGAGATTCGTCCAAAGTTTCTTTTTGAACAGAATAAAGTTTTTGTACCTCTCCATAGGAACGTGGTGGTCTCCTTCTCCCCGTATATGGGTAAACATTAGGCTGTGCTGGATGGCAATACCTCCTTACCATACTCCTGCATCTGTTTGTTCCAAAATCATATCCCCTTCTTGGTGTATTGTACCTTTTTTGGCCAAAAACGAAGGGTTTCATGTAGCTAATAGATTTAGCCACTTCATCCATTTCTCCGACTTGTTTAGGCAGGTTTTCTCCAAATAACCAGGAGTTTGAACACCACTTGATCGGCACAGACATGCAAATCTAGGATGAAATATGGGCCGAATCGCAATTTTCCTCATGCAATTGAGCTCAAAAAAGGAATTGCACAATAAACCCAGTGTATCTTTTTGGATTTTGATCATTTCCGACCCTTCCATTTGCTTTCCAAAAGCAGTAATGGCAGCTGAAATAAGTTTGAGGATTCTTTGAAAACGTATTTCTTGTCCCCTCATGACTGATGACATAGGTGCCCATATAGTCGGATTCACCGTAGGTACCCTCAATGAGGTGCAATTTCCCGGTGTTTTATATAAATCTGCTGTTTCAGCCATAACAGCATCTTGAAGTTGGTGAGATACCATATAATTAATGTTGGCAGCTAGGTTTTCTTCCATAGCCTCACCACTTCCTTCAGGTATAGCAAAATCTCTTGCCGCATCAGGCACACATGGCCTTTTCCTTTTACTTTGTGGTGTACTCATAATCAACATCACCACTTTCAGGGTCTGTCTCTTGCAGCCCTGGTACTCCTGAGATTTCATCAAAGGAGACTTCCTCCACCCTAAATCCTGGGTCTGGAGATTCATATTCCCAATTTGGCATACAGTCATATTCTGGATATTCAAACCCCTCAGGGTCTGTTTGGGAAAATTCTGGGTTCTTGGACGCTCGTCTCATAATACTTTGGAGAACTTTCTCCATATGTTCCATTTTAAGCCACATGGCTTTATTATCCGGAGGGCTTTCATTATCAGATTCATCATCAGAAACCATGGGCCTCACGGATTTCTTTTTACTTTTCTTAGGCACATTTAACTCCGTGGCTTCTGCTTGTGGAGCAACTATGGTCTCACTAATGGTTAAATCAACGGCCACCGGTATCGGAACAGGCTCCGCACTAATCTCTTGTCCCGACTCTTTAACCTCACCCCGGGACGATCTTTTTACCCGTGAAACCTTCCTCTGAGATTTCTCCATTTTCTTTACTTTTTTTGTAATGATATTTTTATTAGAAGTAATCCATCATAACAACGGTATAACAACTTTTCAAATACACAACCAACTTATTTCAATAAGTATACGAATGTTACGAGTAATTCTTATAAACTTCTATTTTTTTAGAAAGTAGAAATAGAAAATAGATTTTAATCAATAAGAATCAAATACACAGGACTAGATGTTAAGAAGTCCCTTGTGCCAGTAGGTGGGGAGCATTTCACGACATTCATTGATTGCTGAGAGTGGTCGACGCTCAACATCAGGGGGGGGGGGTACGTATACGTATATCTTGGCCTGGGTAACCTTCAGGACAGCTGGGCACAGGACACATCATCAGTAGTGTACCCTTGCATCACTGGGTGTTTCGGCCTTTTATCACTATACACCCTCCACAAGGGCGGCCCGCTGCAGGATGATCAGCCCTCAGCGCGTGTCCTGTGTCAAACTGCCTCAAAGATTCACCATGACGTATTTGGGGCCCAGCATGGGTCTTTCCGCTTGAGCCAAATCCAACAGCTGCTTCTTTCAGCCGCGTCTGAGAGTGATCTTATGGTCTTCTGCAGAGCCTGACCGTGGATTCCAAGCTCCTTCAGCAGTCTGATGGTAGATGACGCAACAAATCCTCTGCATCCCACTTCAACTGGATAAACGTTGATGTTCCAGCCACGCTGCGTTGCCTCTGCTGCAAGCTCTGTGTAGCGCAGCTTCTTACGCTCATAGGCCTCCACAACAGAGTTCTCCCATGGAACTGTGAGCTCTATGATGTAAGCAGTCTTCTGTGAAAGGGACCAGAACACCAAGTCTGGCCTGAGGTTGGTTGAAGCAATTTCAGGTGGAAAAATTAGTTGTCGGCCAATGTCCGCCACCATCCTCCAGTCACGGGCCCTGCATAGGTTTCCTTCTTCTGATCTGGTGGAAGGATGTTTCGGTGTTTTCTGTCCTTCTCGGACAAAGGTTGTCGCCCTTAAGTGGGAGGGGTTGCTTGCTCTCGGAGGCAAGGAGTTGGTCGCACACAGCCTGTTCTCAAGGGCTGTTGCCAGGCTCTTTAATACCTGATTATGCCTCCACGTGTATCTCCCTTGCGTGAGGCTGGTCTTGCAGCCTACCATGATGTGTTTGAGGGTCGCTGGAGTTGGGCAGAGGGCACAGGTTGGATCATCGCCGTACCACTGATTGAGGTTATTTGGTGATGGAAGGACGTCGTATGTCGCTCTGATGATGAAGCTGATCTTGCTTGATTCCATTTCCCAAAGTTCTTTCCAGCTGATCTTCCTCCGCTCCACACCTTCCCACTGCATCCATTGCCCGTTTGGCAAGAGAGACCGCCTTTGCACTTCTTGCGGCCTCCTCCTGTCGCTGCACCTCCTCAACCACCAATGTCCTCCGCTCTGATGTTGTGGCCTTTCGCCAAGTTGGTTTACTTGTCGTAAGGCCAAAGCCTCCTCTTCCCTGCTGCACTTGCCCCACGACGTCTTTGTGCCTCAGGGCTGATGAAGCTTGCTGTACTGCATCAGATGGTGTCCACTTCCGGCCGGTTACTAGGGGCGGCGCAACAGCACTGATGGTCTTGTCTCTAGAGTCCCTCAGTGTCATCTGGAGTCTTACTTTGGAACACTTGTATTCCTCTGTTAGACTAGTGAGAGGTAGTTCCAGGACCCCTTTGCCATAGAGGCCGATGTTAGTTAGACATCGTGGGACACCGAGCCATTTCTTCGCGTATGAAGTTATGGTTCGCGCCATCTTCTCCACAGTTGTTATTGGAGCTTCATAAAATAGTGATTAAATAATAATTTAGATTATATAGAAAGAGAAGAGAGAGAAAAAAAGTATATATTCTTGTTATATGTATTTAATTAAAACAAAGTATTACATATATATTAAAAAAAAAAGAGATTATAGTATACATCTTAATAGTGAATAACACAATTTCAAATAGCGATATCAATAGAGACATGTATACAAATCAAAAAGAAAAACAGAAAGTTATTTTCATCTAATCCTGCCGGGTACCCATTGAGTTGTGATGCCAAGAACAGCTACCCCTTCAAATATTCTGTATATGGAGACCATATCTGTTCAAAGAGTTCGTATTTGTCCATTAGGACAAATCTGATTCTTTCCAAGTGCAACGTCTCCAACATTTCCACTGTCCACATTTTAATTGTGGGGGATAATGTTCCCTTCCAAAATTTCAATATCAATGTTTTCCCTATTATGAAACAGTAATCCAATAAATTTCTTTGGTTTACTGTTAATATTAGATTTGAATCCGGAACTCCTAATATTATTAATTTTGGATCTGAGTCCAGTTTAATTTTAAGAACTTCAGAGATAACTCTAAAGATTTCTGTCCAATAGTAATTAAGTTTTATACATGTTACAAAACAATGTGTTAAATTAGCTTCCAAGTTCTGACATTTATCACAAATAGGAGAAATTTTCTGTATTGGGTGTTAAACCCCTGTCTCACTGTGCGAGTTGGCCCACGAGTGACCCCGAGTTTTCACTCGTGGTGATCACGTAGCGGGAACGTCGGAACTCGCACGAGCAACTTATCGACTCGTGGCGCTAACGGCAGGTACTCGGGAAACTTGTTAACTCGTGAAAAAAATCAAACATGTTTGATTTTTTCCACGAGTCAAATTAACTGTTCAAGTGTAAAATGGAAACATTTTAACTCGTTGTAATAACGTAGTGGCCCCGTGCGTTATCTTAGTGTCTCGTGAGTGTACTGTGGGAACTTTAATAATCTGTTCTTTTGCTCCGTAAGACTGAACCAAAGATAGACACAAAATGCTGGAGTTTATAACTCAGCGGACCAGGCAGCATCTCTGGAGAGAAGGAATAGAGTCGAGACCCTTCTTCAGACTTCCTTCGCTCCAGAGATGCAGCCTGTCCCGCAGAGTTACTCCAGCATTTCGTGTCTATCTTCGGCCTTTCTGCCACTTGTCCCCGTGGCTTCAACTCTGTCTCAATGAACGGCTTAAAGACCTGCCGTAGGGGCAAGTCTGGGGTGGTGGGTGGGATGTGTCCACGTGTGATGCTCCATCCACCCCCCCGGGGCCGAGAGTGTGGGATTGGGAAGGAACTGCAGATGCTGGTTCACACCGGAGATAGACACACACAATGCTGGAGTAACTCGGCGGGACAGGCAGCATCTCTGGAGCGAAGGAATGGGTGGCATTTCGGGTAAGTCTGAAGAAGGGTCTCGACTCTATTCCTTCTCTCCAGAGATGCTGCCTGGTCCGCTGAGTTGTGTGTGTGTGTCTCTCTCCTCTCTGTCTATCTGTGTGTATCTGTGTGTGTGTCTGCTGTCGGGTCCCGGTGGCCGCTCAAAGTCACCCGAGCTGCTTGATTCCTCTGAAGTGGTGGCCAGCTGCTGTCTGTGTGTGTGTGTGTGGTGTGTGTGTGTGTGTGTGTGTGTGTGTGTGTGTGTGTGTGTGTGTGTGTGTGTGTGTGTGTGTGTGTGTCTCTCCCTCTCTGTCTATCTGTGTGTGTGTGTGTTTGTGTGTACTGTCGGGTCCCGGTGGCCGCTCAAAGTCACCCGAGCTGCTTAATTCCTCTGAAGTGGTGCCAGCTGCTGTCTGTGTGTATCTCTGTGTGTGTGTGTGTGTGTGTGTGTGTGTGTGTGTGTGTGTGTGTGTGTGTGTCTCTTTCTCCCTCTCTGTCTATCTGTGTGTGTGTGTGTGTGTGTGTGTGTGTGTGTGTACTGTCGGGTCCCGGTGGCCGCTCAGTCACCCGAGCTGCTTAATTCCTCTGAAGTGGTGGCCAGCTGCTGTCTGTGTGTATCTCTGTGTGTGTGTGTGTGTGTGTGTGTGTGTGTGGTGTGTGTGTGTGTGTGTGTGTGTGTGTGTGTGTGGTGTGTGAGTGTGTGTGTGTGTGTGTGTGTGTGTGTCTCTCTCTCTCTCTCTCTCTCTCCCTCTCTGTCTATCTGTGTGTATCTGTGTGTGTGTCTGATGTCGGGTCCCGGTGGCCGCTCAAAGTCATCCGAGCTGCCTCATTCCTCTGAAGTGGTGACCAGCTGCTGTCTGTGTGTATCTCTGTGTGTGTGTGTGTGTGTGTGTGTGTGTGTGTGTGTGTGTGTGTGTGTGTGTGTGTGTGTGTGTTGTGTGTGTGTGTGTGTGTGTGTGTGTGTGTGTGTGTGTGTGTGTCTCTCTCTCTCTCTCCCTCTCTGTCTATCTCTGTGTGTGTGTGTGTACTGTCGGGTCCCTGCGGCCGCTCAGTCACCCGAGCTGCTTAATTCCTCTGAAGTGGTGGCCAGCTGCTGTCTGTGTGTATCTCTCTGTGTGTGTGTGTGTGTGTGTGTGTGTGTGTGTGTGTGGTGTGTGTGTGTGTGTGTGTGTGTGTGTGTGTGTCGGGTCCCGGTGGCCGCTCAGTCACCCGAGCTGCTTAATTCCTCTGAAGTGGTGGCCAGCTGCTGTCTGTGTGTATCTCTGTGTGTGTGTGTGTGTGTGTGTGTGTGTGTGTGTGTGTGTGTGTCTCTCTCTCTCCCTCTCTGTCTATCTGTGTGTATCTGTGTGTGTGTCTGATCCCGGTGGCCGCTCAAAGTCATCCGAGCTGCCTCATTCCTCTGAAGTGGTGACCAGCTGCTGTTCTGTGTGTATCTCTCTCTGTGTGTGTGTGTGTGTGTGTGTGTGTGTGTGTGTGTGTGTGTGTGTGTGTGTGTGTGTGTGTGTGTGTGGTGTGTGTGTGTGTGTTGTGTGTGTGTGTGTCTCTCTCTCTCTCTCCCTCTCTGTCTATCTCTGTGTGTGTGTGTGTGTGTACTGTCGGTCCCTGCGGCCGCTCAGTCACCCGAGCTGCTAATTCCTCTGAAGTGGTGGCCAGCTGCTGTCTGTGTGTATCTCTCTGTGTGTGTGTGTGTGTGTGTGTGTATCTCTGTGTGTGTGTGTGTGTGTGTGTGTGTGTGTGTGTGTGTGTGTGTGTGTGTGTGTGTGTGTGTGTGTGTGTGTGTGTGTGTGTGTGTGTGTGTGTGTGTGTGTGTGTGTGTGTGTGTCTGCGTCTGCTGTCGGGTCCCAACGGCCGCTCAATGTCAGTCACCCGGGCTGCTTCCTTTTTTAAAATTATTTAAAATAGAGATCCATTGCAAAAAAGTATTTAAAAACATAAAAAAAACAAGAAATGCTTGGTAGAATGCGCATTTTCCCATTGTAGGTCATATCAATAGATGCGGCCGCGCTGAAATAACTCAAAACCACAGGATGGAGATGTATTTTAACATTGTTGCTTTATTAAACCATACCTTCATTCACGGTTGGCTCAAGAGTAACGGGAGAGGAACTTGCTAACTCGGGAGAGGAACTTGCTAACTCGGGAGAGGAACTTGCAACATCGCAGCAATTACATACCCGTGGGAACTCGGCCACACACTTGATCATACACTTGCAGTCTCGTGCGCAGCCACGAGTCTATCACTCGGGGTACCTCGTGGGTCAACTCGCACAGTGAGACAGGGGCATTAGAATGAATTCTATTTAAATTCGTTTTTGAATAATGTAATCTGTGTAATACCGTAAATTGTATCAATATATGTCTAGCATTTAAGGAACAGCGATGTATACATTGTAGGCTTTCTTCCCAAGTTTCCTTCGTTATAGATAAACCTATTTCATTTTCCCATGTTTGTCGATATATTTTGGAAGTTGGGATTTCCATATCCAAAATAGTATTTTATATATCTCTATCTCTATCTCTATCTCTATCTCTATCTCTATCTCTATCTCTATCTCTATCTCTATCTCTATCCGCTATTAATTTTTCTGTATTGGATGTTTATTAAACAATTCATCTAATAATCCTGTTTTCTATTTTTATAGTCTTGCGTATTTGACAATATAGTGTCTAATTTGTAAATACCCAAATATGTTATTTGACTGCAATCCATAGATATCCTGTAACTTGAAATGAAGGAAATTTTCCTTTCTTGTAAAGGTGTTCTATCCTTTTAATTCCTAAATCATTCCAGTGTTTAAACCCCTTGTCCAATACAGAGGGCCTAAACAAAGGATTATTCATAATTAGCAAACAAAGTGACAAATTATCCATATGTAGGGTCTTAACTATTGGTTTCCAAATACGTCTATTGCTATGAATTATAGGGTTGTCACCAAACATTTTTTTTTGTACTTCCCTTGGTGCAAAAAGAATCGAACCTACATCAAAAGGCAAACTTTACTTTTTACTTTCACTTTGCTGGCTCTGTACGCCAGCGTAACGGTTTTTACAACACCCTAAAAGTGACTTCATATGCACTTACCTGCGGGCCCGTTCCTTAACGCTGAGAGGAGCTGCGGTCTGCAGCTCTTGCTCTGCCGTCAGCGCCGACGTAATGCCGATCATGCGCCAGGCGGGGCTTCTTCACGTAGTCACTCACGTGACTCCGAAGTAAAATTGGCTTAGTATTAATGTAAAATTATCCCTAGTGTGTGTGGGATGGTGTTAGTGTGCGGGGATCGCTGGTCGGTGTGGACCCGGTGGGCCAAAAGGCCTGTTCCCACGCTGTATCTCTAAACTAAAGTCCATATCAACCCGACCCAGAATATAGCCATCGCCGCCCTTCAATGAGACCGTGCACCGCACATTATTGTCAAGGCCAGGTTCCACAGCATGGAGAGGGACACCTCTAACCTAATGCAGGCCAACTGCAGCCAACACAGGCAAACTCTCCATCCTGCAACCCCATCTCAACCCCCAACTCTCCACGCCATTCACTTAGCATCGCTGGTCAGTGCGGACTCGGTGGGCCAAAGGGACGGCTTCCATGCTCTATCTCTAAACTAAACTGAACCAGCAGCTTTGTACTTCATTCAGAAATCAGTTAGGGCAGGTTGGAGTGGGATTCAGAGGGTGAATTCAAGGAGGTGCACTGCCCCTGCTGTCATTCTTGGGTACTCTCTCCCTCTCTCTCCTCGGGGTGGAAATTGCTATCAAAACATGGGGGGGGGGGGGGGAACACAATTCCTTGGTAGCCACGTGCATGCGCGCACACACACGCGCGCCCACGCGCACGAGGCTTCGGCCATGGGCCATGTGGACGGTAACATCGGGAGCTGACCTGATTGGTGACTGACTCCGAAGTGCAGCTTCATCCACCCCGAATCGGCCCATTTGCAGGGCATTTCATTGCCCGGCGTGGTTTAAAATCGGCCGACGGGGGCTTCAACATCGGGAGCCTCGATCGCCTTGATGCAGCAGATCGATTTTAAGCCGCGCCAGGCGATGCAATGCCCTACGAATCGGCCAATTCAGCCCTGAGAAAACGTTTGATAACCGCTTGAATCTTTCAAAAGCGACAATGTGATAAATAACACTTAAACAAATAAAACTGAAGCAAATAATGGCTGACAGAAGAACTGCCCTTGGAGGGGGAAAGAGAGAGAGATGGGAAAAAAAATGCTAAATAACGTGCGTGACCTGAATGAAGGACTTACCTGCAATCCAGCCAGGCAACCCGTTCGAACCATTTAAATCTTTCCCATCCACCGATACATCCAATTAGTTCAAATAGTAATTGTACCCATAATTGTATGGAAACTATGAGATTCAAAGAGGAGGAAGTACTGACACTTTTGAAAAATATAAAGGTGGATAAGTCTCCAGGTCCTGACAGGATATTCCCTAGGACATTGAGGGAAGTTAGTGTAGAAATAGCAGGAGCTATGACAGAAATATTTCAAATGTCATTAGAAACGGGAATAGTGCCGGAGGATTGGCGTACTGCGCATGTTGTTCCATTGTTTAAAAAGGGTTCAAAGAATAAACCTAGCAATTATAGACCTATTAGTTTGACATCAGTGGTGGGCAAATTAATGGAAAGGATACTTAGAGATAATATATATAAGCATCTGGATAAACAGGGTCTGATCAGGAACAGTCAACATGGATTTGTGCCTGGAAGGTCATGTTTGACAACCTTCTTGAATTTTTTGAAGCGGTAACTAGGGAAATTGATGAGGGTAAAGCAGTGGATGTTGTCTATATGGATTTCAGTAAGGCCTTTGACAAGGTTCCCCATGGAAGGTTGGTTCAGAAGTTTCAATCTTTGGGTGTTAATGGCGGAGTAGCAAGATGGATTCAACAGTGGCTGAATGGGAGATGTCAGAGAGTAATGGTGGATGGCTTGTTTGTCAGGTTGGAAGCCGGTGACCAGTGGGGTGCCTCAGGGATCTGTGTTGGTCCACTGTTGTTTGTCATGTACATCAATGATCTGGATGATGGGGTGGAAAATTGGATAAGTAAGTATGCAGATGATACTAAGATAGGTGGTATTGTGGATAATGAAGTAGATTCTCAAAGTCTACAGAGAGATTTGGGCCATTTGGAAAAGTGGGCTGCAAGATGGCAGATGGAGTTTAATGCTGATAAGTGTGAAGTGCTACATCTTGGCAGGACAAATCAAAATAGGACGTACATGGTAAATGGTAGGGAATTGAGGAATGCTGTGGAACAGAGGGATCTAGGAATAACTGTGCATAGTTTCCCTGAAGGTGGAAAATCGCATGTAGATAGGGTGGTAAAGAAAGCCTTTGGTGTGCTGGCCTTTATAAATCAGAGCATTGAATATAGGAGTAGGGAAGTAATGTTAAAATTGTACAAGGCATTGGTAGACCAATTCTGGAGTATGGTGTACAATTTTGGTCGCCTAGTTATAGGAAGGATGTCAAGAAAATAGAGAGAGTACAGAGGAGATTTACTAGAATGTTGCCAGGGTTCCAGCAACTATGTTACAGAGAAAGGTTGAACAAGTTAGGTCTTTATTCTTTGGAGCGCAGAAGGTTAAGGGGGGACTTGATTGAGGTCTTTAAAATGATGAAAGGGATAGACAGAGTTGGACGTGGATAAGCTTTTCCCATTGAGGGTAGGGAAGATTCAAACAAGAGGGCAAATGACATGAGAATTAAGGGACAGAAGTTTAGGGGTAACGTGAGGGGGAACTTCTTTACTCAGAGGGTGGTGGCTGTGTGGAATGAGCTTCCAGCAGAGGTGGTGGAGGCAGGATCGATTTTAACATTTAAAAGTAAAGTGGATAGGTATATGGACGTGAAGGGAATGGAGGGGTATGGTCTGAGTGCAGGTAGATGGGACTAGGGGAAAACAAATGGTCGGCACGGACTGGAAGGGCCGAGAGGGCCTGTCTCCGTGCTGTAATTGTTATATGGTGTTATATGGTTACCCGGCAGACAGCTTTAAGAAATTCTCCGTGAATACCTTCAGTAATACTTGAAGGTCAAAACACAATTGATGACACATTGTGTTAATACAATGTTATTAGAGACAATTAACAAGCACTTAACAGTGACATCCCCACTGTCTCGCGGAAAGCGGAGATTTTAATAGATTTTTTTTCACCGAATTTCAAAATCCGAAATACAAAACATGGGGTGGGGGGAAATTGCACTCCCTCTGGGAATTCCTCACATGCTCTCTCCCACCCTTCCCTTTCAGATCTGCAAAGCACATGCTACTAGCTGCACTAATGCTGCGACCAATATACATGCCATTCCCACAGCAAGCATCAGCTGCATCAGGAGGACAGGCCTCCAGTGTAAGTGAATGGGCAACTAGACAAGGGCACAGTGAGAAGCCGGGAGGGATGGCTGATTGAAGCCCATGCACAACAAGGAGGGAGGGACAGCCAAATGTATTCAGTATTGTGAGTGGCAAGAGGGATGGTGTATTGAAGTGTGTTGGCAGGGAGGACAGCCTATTCTGATCGACAAGATGGCTGATTAAGTCAGACATGGCCGCGGAAGGACGAAGAACAACTTCCAATCTACTAAAACCCACACATGGAATTTTTAAATATGTATTAGAAGCTCCTACTGCTGTGGAAGAGTTTCAGTGCATTCAAGATCCACCAGGTACTCACTGGTTTCTGACTCACTGGTCTTTGAAAAGAACAGAAATATTGACAAAGGGTTTAGAGGACTGTGGACCAATTGAGCCCTGTTTGCCAACTTGCTTGGCAAGGCCATAAGTGAAAGGGGCAGAATTACACCATTCAGCCCATCTACTCCGCCATTCAATCATGGCTGATCTATCTCTCCCACATAACACCATTCTCCTACCTTCTCCCCATAACGCCAGACACCCGGACTGCTCATGGGCAGACATGACCTGCGGAGGCGGAGGGTTCCAGGAGGAAGAGCGAGAGTGCACGAGGATGGTACGGTCAGGGACTCACCAGAGTGGCTTTTCAGCGCGCCCAGCTTCTCGGCACGAGACCAGAAACCTCTGGATGACAACAAGAGGCCAACACCTGCAGAGGCAGAAAGGTTGCACTGAAGCAAGTAACATTCAAGATATGCAATCACCTCAGTCCACTCACTGCGCTCGGTCTGCCTGGACCACCTGATCTGCCCGGTTGCCAAACACTTTAATTCCCTTCCCATACTTAACCTTTCTGTCCTCAGAGTGAGGCCAAACGCAAATTGGAGGAACAACATGTCATATTTTGCTTGGGCAGCTTAAAACCCAATGGTATGAATATTGATTTCTATAAGTTCATGTAAACCTTGCATTCCGTCTCTCTCCATCCCTCCCCCACCCAAGTTATACCAGCTTCAAAGTCAACTTGATGAGTCTCATTGTCTGTAGTCTTTCTCACCCAACAAACAGCTAACAACAGCCTGTTTCTTTTATCATTGTTACTTTTTGGCATATCAAAATCAAATTTGGTTCCAATGTACCACTCACCTTTTACCTTTTGACCAACCTGCCAAAAACCTCAGTGAAAACCATAGTCTCCATGAAACATGCAGCCCTTATCAATTCTTTGTCACCAACTCAAACAATGTAACCATAAGTCAGACAGAGCCTTCCTGCAAGAAGTCCATCCTGACGACCTCTCCTTAACTCAACTTTTAGACAATAGACAATAGGTGCAGGAGTAGGCCATTCGAGCCAGCACCACCATTCAATATGATCATGGCTGATCATCCAACTCAGTATCCTGTACCTGCCATCTCTCCATAACCCCTGATCCCTTTAGCCACAAGGGCCACATCTAACTCCCTCTTAAATATAACCAACGAACTGGCCTCAACTACCTTCTGTGGCAGAGAATTCCACAGATTCACCACCATTTTTGTGAAAAATGATTTTCTCATCTCGGTCCTAAAAAACTTCCCCCTTAACCTTAAACTGTGACCCCTTGTCCTGGACTTCCACAACATCGGGAACAATCTTCCTGCATCTAGCCCGTTCAACCCCTTAAGAATTTTGGAAGTCTCTATAAGATCCCAGATCAATCTTCTAAATTCCAGCGAGTACAAGCCAAGTCTATCCAGTCTTTCTTCATATGGAAGTCCTGCCATCCCAGGAATCAATCTGGTGAACCTTCTCTGTACTCCCTCTATGGCAAGAATGTCTTTCCTCAGATTAGGAGACCAAAATTGTACGCAATACTCCAGGTGTGGCCTCACCAAGACCCTGTACAACTGCAGTAGAAGCTCCCTGCTCTTGTACTCAAATCCTTTTGCTATGAATGCCAACATACCATTCGCTTTCTTCACGGCCTGCTGCACCTGCATGCCTACTTTCAATGACTGGTGTACCATGACACCCAGGTCTCGTTGCATCTCCCCTTTTCCTAATCGGTCACCATTCAAATAATAGTCCTACTTTCCTGTTTTTGCTGCCAAAGTGGATAACCTCACATTTATCCACATTATACTGCATCTGCCAGCCTATCCAAGTCACCTTGCAGCCTCCTAGCATCCTCCTCACAGCTAACTCTGCCCCCCAACTTTGTGAAATGTATCCCAGGATGTTGAAAGGAGCCAGGGAAGAAATTATAGATGCTCCGACCATGATATTTTGAATCTTCCTCACTGCAGGAGTAGTACTGGAGGATTAGGTTACTAACATATGGTTGTTTAAAAGGGAGCATGGGAGAGCCCAAATAATTACAGGCCAGTTTGCTTAACCTGTGGAGGACAAATTATTGGAATAGATTCTAAATGGTATCATCCACAATCAGTACCCCGTTTCTGCCTTCTCACCATATCCACTGACTCCGCTATCTATAAGTGCTCTATCTAACTCTCTTGAAAGCATCCCGAGAATTGGCATCCACTAGCAAGAATGTCCTTCCTCAACTTTGGAGACCAAAACTGCACATAATACTCCAGGTGTGGTCTCACTAGGGCCCCGTACAGCTGCAGAAGGAACTCTTTGCTTCTATACCCAACTCCTCTTGTTATGAAAGCCAACATGCCATTAGCTTTCTTCACTGCCTGCTGTACCTGCATGCTTACTCTCAGTTCTAAAAATCATTCACTTCTAAATGAATTTGATACCATTTAGAATCTATTCCAATAATTTGTCCTCCACAGGTTAAGCAAACTGGCCTGTAATTATTTGGGCTCTTCCATGCTCCCTTTTTAAACAACCGTATGTTAGTAACCTAATCCTCCAGTATTACTCCTGCAGTGAGGAAGAATCAAAATATCACAGTCGGAGCATCTATAATTTCTTCCCTGGCTCCCTTCAACATCCTGGGATACATTTCATCTGAGCCTGGTGAGTTTACCCATTGACTAAAATAACCGACCCTTGATGCCTCCCCTTATTCCCTGCGCATCCCATAAAATATTACATTTTTGTTTACTGTAACAATATTATCCCCCTCGCATGAACAGTTACAACTAATCACGATTCGGGGAATTGAAATCCAATAACATTGTCCTTGCACATTTACACTTGTTGGAAATTTGCTTATGAAATTGTTCTCTCTCACACCCTATTTAGGGTCAACAGTGCACTCACAAGTCAGCAATTGCCCATTTTGATTTTACACTCGACATTGACGACTTTCTAACATATCATCCCTTCTGAAGATAGTCGCAAATGCTGAAATAAGCTCAGTGGGACAGGCAGCATCTCTAGAGATAAGGAATGGGTGATGTTTCGGGTCAAGACCCTTCTTCGATTTAAACCAGCAGCTGCAGTTCCTTCCTACACATATCATCCCTTTCACAGTTTACAGCGTTTCATTACCTAGTACTGTCATCCCTCAGTCTCCCTTCTCCATGATGAGCTGCTCATAACAAATTCAGAGTGAAAGCAAGTCATCCTCCAACATAGAACAGCACAGGAACAGGACCTTCAGCCCAATGTCTGTGCCAAACATGATGCCAAGTTAAACTAATCTCTACCTGCATGTGATCCATTTCCCACCATTCCCTGTATATCCATGTGCATATCTAAAATCTAAAATATTCTTAAATATCAACTATCGTATCTGCTTCCACCCTTATCCCGGTACGTTCCAGATACCTACCACTCTTAAAAAAACAACTTTGGGGCGATATCTCCTTTAAACGTCGCCACTCTCACCTGAAAGCTATGCCCTCTAGCCTTTGACATTTTCCCTCTCGATCGAATCCTTGCATCAAGTGGAGCCACATTCCTCCATTGGATTTTCCAGCCTTTCTTTACTCTTCCTCCCATACATACACTGACTTCATGCTCTCGTTCCCCATTCTGCCCATCTTCCCCCCAAATCTTGGCTAAAATTTCCTTCCATACCAAACCATATCAACCCATCCAAACGGCATTAACAAACCCATCGAGGAGATTGGTCACAGCCTCGAGGTGCCACCTGCCCTCAGAACCAGTGCCAGTGCCCGAGGAATATACAGCCCACCCTCCTGCACCATCACTCCCCTACTCATCACCCACACTCCCTTCCCACACCTACACTCACTGTACCAGCTACTGGGAGCAATCCGGAGATTAGCATCTTTGCACATGTTAGAACAGCGAGATTATCAAATACAAGCACCCTGACAATAGAATGTAAAGACAGGGATGCAACGTTGAGGCTCTATAAGGCACTGGCCAGACCACATTTGGAGTATTGTGAGCGGTTTTGGGCTCTACATCTGAAGAAGGATATGCTGGTGTTGGTGAGAGTCCAGAGGAGGTTTACAACAATTATCTCAGGAATGAGTGGGTTGACGCGTGATGAGCATTTGTAGGCACTGAGCCTGTACAATATAACATAATCTCAATTCAGCTGCTTGGACCTCACTCTCTAATTCCAATAAGAACCTTGGGCTCCGGATACTCAGTTTACACTATCAATTGGCCAGCGTTGTTCTGCCAAACAGAATGCTAAATACAGCCCAGGGCCCACCCCAATCCCTCCCTCCATCTTTAATCCTTTACTCTCAACTTGACTGTTTCTCCTCATGCTTTGCCTCAACTGCTTGAACTCTCTGTAAAGATTTCCTCTTCATATTGTCCTGCAGACATCAATGATCGACAAAGAAATGGAGCAGGTCCTTACCCTGTAATGCCAGCAACATCCACTTCTCCACGTGAGGGACACACCTGGAGGGGAAACACACACAAGTCAGCCGGCTATTGAACCCAACCCCGTCCCAAGCAAGATGGACATAAAAAGCTGCCGTAACTCAGTGGGTCAGGCAGCATCTCTGGTGTCTGCTGACGTCACCCATTCCATCTCTCCAGAGACGCCGCCCGAACCGCTGAGATTCTCTAGCTTTTTGTGTCTATCTTCAGTTTAAAACAGCATCTCCAGTTCCTTCCCACACGCACGTTACAAGCAAATCGAATGCTCACATCAAACCGATAGACTCAGGTCAATGATTATAGTCGTGATGGACAGACCACTTCATGGACCCACTCTGCTGACAGACCTTCACTCCACACACCCAAAGCTCAGAGCCATGGTGACACTGATACAAAGATTAGTCAACCTAGGATACAGTATCAGAGGGCTGTTCTGTGTTGGGTGTATCTGGGGAAGTGTGTGGGCAAGCTATCTTGTAGTCCATAGCTCGTAGAGTCAAATGGCCTCCTTCTACACCTATTTTTCTATGTTTCTAGTGGGTTTATCTGGGATAGTACAAGTGGTTTGGCCTGTGGTGCATTTACCTGGCGTACAATAAATGGGTTATCATTTTTTAAGTAAACTTTAAAGGCACAACACAGACACAGCCCTTCGGCCCACCGAAACCGCACCGACGAACGATTTCCGCCCACTAACACTACCCTACACAGACTAGAGTCATAGAGTGATACAATTTGGAAACAGGCCCTTCGGCCCAACTTGCCCACACCGACCAACAATGTCCCAGCTACACTAGTCCCACTTGCCTGCGTTTATTCCATATTTCTCCAACCCTGTCCTATCCATGTACCTATCTAACTGTTTTTGCAAACGATGGGATAATCTCAGCCTTACCTACCTAGGCAACTTGTTCCATACACCCACTACCTTTTGTGTGAAAATGTTACTCTTCGGATTCCTATTAAATATTTTCCCCATCTTGAACATATGTCCTCTGGTCCTCGATTCCCCTTCTCTGGGCAAGAAGCTGTGCATCTATCCAATCTATTCCTCTCATGTATACCTTTGTTAGACACGACCTCCCACGCACAATACCATGCTGGCTATCCCCAATCAACCCTTGCCCATCCAAATGCCTGTATAACCTATCCCTCAGAATACTCTGGTAACTTTCCAGCTGCAGATATTAAGCACACCGGCCAAGAGTTCCCAGCATTTTCCCTGCAGCCCTTCTTGAAAAGTGGCAGAACATTTGCACCCTCCAGTCTTCCAGTACCCCTCCAGTGTTTAAGGACGACTCGTAAATTTCAACCAGGGCTCCCGCAATTTCCCCTCTAGTTTCCCGCAATGTCCTCAGATATATCTGATTAGGTCCCGGAGAGTTGTCTACCTTCAAACACGACAATACCTTCAGTACTTCCTCGATGGTAACACTAACTGCCCTCAAGACACTTCCATTGACTGCTCCAAGTTCCTCCGTCCTACAGTCCTAGCGGAGCTGGTCCTTACCCTCAACAACTTTTCCTTTGACTCCTCCCATTTCCTCCAAATCCAAGGCGTAGTTATGGGCATGTGCATGGGCCCCAGCTATGCCTGCCTTTTTATAGGGTACGTCAAACATTTCTTGTTCAAGGCGTGCCGTGGCCCTATCCCTGAACTCGACCTGCGCTACATTGACGAGTGCATTGGTGCTACCTCCTGCACCCATGCAGAACTCACTGTCATCCATTTCACCACTAACTTCCATCCGGCACTTAAATTCACCTGGACCATTTCCAACATCTCCCTACCGATTCTAGACCTCACTATCTCCATAGCAGGTAATAGACTACTGACCGACATCTACTACAAACCCACTGACTCCCATGTCTATCTGGACTACACTTCTTCCCACCATGCTTCCTGAAAGGACTCTGTTCCCTACTCCCAATTCATCCTTCTACGCCACATCTGCACCCGGGATGAGGTGTTCCAAACCAGGGCATCTGAGGCGTTCTCATTCTTTAGGGAATGGCGGTTCCCCTCTTTGACTGCAGACATAGAAACATAAACAATAGGTGCAGGATTAGGCCATTCGGCCCTTCGAGCCTGCACTGCCATTCAATATGATCATGGCTGATCATCCAACTCAGTATAGAAAATGTAGATGAGGCTCTCACCAGGGTCTCCTGTATATCCCGTATACTGCACTCAATCCCCATTCCCCCTCTTGTAACAAGGGCAGAATCCCTCTTGTCCTCACCTTCCACCCTACCAGCCATCACATACAACAGATAATCCTTTGACATTTTCACCACCTCCAACGGATCCCACGACTGGCCACATCTTCTCATCTCCTCCCCTTTCTGATTTTCCGCAGAGACCTCTCCCTCCACAATTCCCTGGTCAATTCGACCCTTCCCACCCCCCTACCCTGGTACTTTCCCTTGAAACCGCAGGAAATGCTACACTTGTTGCGTTCCCTCCGCCTCGACTCCATCCAAGGACCTAAGCCGTCTTTCCAGGTGAGGCAGAGGTTCACCTGCACCTCCCTCCAACCTCATTTTTTCCATCTGCTCCTCTAGGTGTCAACTGCTCTACATCGGTGAGACCAAGCATAGGCTTGGCGATCGC
The DNA here is from genome assembly GCA_035221665.1 of Okamejei kenojei. NCBI lineage: Eukaryota > Metazoa > Chordata > Chondrichthyes > Rajiformes > Rajidae > Okamejei > Okamejei kenojei. Next base: position 4,077,038 of record CM069165.1, read on the forward strand.
TTCACCCAACACCTCAGTTCGCATTAACCAACCTGATCTCCCGGTGGCTCAGCACTTCTACTTCCCCTCCCATTCCAAATCCGACCTTTCTGTCCGGGGTCCCTCGATGGCCAGAGTGAGTCCCATCACAAATTGTAGGAGCAGCACCTCATATTTCGCTTGGGTAGTTTCCACCCCAGCGGTATGAACATTGACTTCTCCAATTTCAGGTAGTCCTAGCTTTCTCCCTCCTCCCCTTTCCAGCTCTCCCGCAGCCCACTGTCTCCGCCTCTTCCTTTCTTCTTCCCGCCCCCCCCCCTCCCCCACATCAGTCTGAAGAAGGGTCTCGACCCAATAGGCCACCTTTTCTTTGCTCCATAAATGCTGCCTCACCCGCTGAGTTTCTCCAGCATTTTTGTCTACCTTCTGTCCTACTGTCTTTTTCAGTAAATACAGAGGAGAAATATTCATTGAGGACCTTGCCCATCTCCTGTAGCTCCACACAGATGTGACTGCTTTGATTCCTGAGAGGTCCCTCTCTCTCTGGTTACCCTTTCCCCCCTTACATATTTATAAAATCTTTTGGGATTGTTGCTACCCACCACAGCTATCTCCTGGGTTACACAAAAAGCTGGAAAACTCAGCGGGTGCAGCAGCATCTAAGGAGTGAAGGAGATAGGCGACGTTTTGGGTCGAGACCCTGAAGAAGGGTCTCGACCCGAAACGTCGCCTATCTCCTTCGCTCCTTAGATGCTGCTGCACCCGCTGAGTTTCTCCAGCTTTTTGTGTAACCCTCGATTCTCCAGCATCTGCAGTTTCTTCGTTAACACAGCTATCTCCTGGCCCCTTTTTGCCCTTCTGATCACCTTTTTCAGTTTACTCCTTAGTTCCGGAAACGCCTCCAGGGATGCACTTGATCCCAGCTGCCTATACCTGTCCCATGCAGCCTTCTTGTTTTTGACCATCGCCTCAATTTCCCTCGTCAGCCAAGCTTCCTTACGTTTGCTTGCTTTGCCCTTCACTCTAACGGGAACGTACATATCCTGAGCTTTCGTCAGCACACTTAAAACATCCCATTTTTCCCCTCTAATAACATGCTCCAATCAACTTGAGCGAGATTTTCTCTCATGCCCTCAAAGTTGGCCTTCCCCCTGTTGTGCATGTTAACACGTGGACCCTCTATATCCCCATCCATAACTATCTTAAACCTAATCGAACTGTGGCCACTGGACCCAAAAGGCTCCTCCACACACACTACGTTAACTTGTCTTTCCCAATACTAGATCCAGTGTTGCCCTCTCACATGTGGGGGCCTCCAAATACTGCTTTAAAAAACTCTCCTGCACACTTTTGAGGAATTGAACCCCATTTAAATCCTTCATGCTATGATTTTCCCAGTCTGTATTGGGAAAGTTAAAATCCCCTTCTACAACAACCTATTTGACCTGCAGCTGTCTGCAATCTCCCGGCACATTTGTTCTTCTAATTCCCGTTGATTATTTGGGGGTCTTGTCCCCCCAACAAGGTGATCATCCTTTTCCTCTTCCACAACTCCACCCATATAGCCTCACTAGACGATCCTTCTGTAATGTCACCGCTGAACACTTCCGTGACATCCTCGTCAACCAACAATGCAACCCCCCTCCTCTTTTTCCCTCACCCCTGTCTCTCCTGAAGCTCCCGTAGCCTGAAATATTGAGCTGCCAGTCCTGCCCCTCCCTTAACCAGGTTTCAGTCATGGCTACAATGTCCCAGTTGCTCGTACCTGGCTCGTACCCTAAGCTCATCTGCCTTACCCGTCAGGCCCCTTTATGTGTAGTTTAAACCAACACTCCTTCCTCGCTCTCTGCCTTACATCTGCCTATTCTGTCCACTAACCTTCCCCACACCACTCTCCATACCAACTTCTAGCCTCTCAAGTGTCTCTGTCCCATACGAGATCCTCCCTCCCCCACTTGGGCACAGGATGGATCCTGGGGCTACCGAACCCCGGTATACATGTTAAACCGGATCATAAGACTTTAGGCAGTACTGGAGGTAATTACCAACCAAACTGCGGGGGCACTGGAGATGCTGGCAAAGCAGCAGACACAGATGAGAGCAGCAATATACCAGAACCGGTTGGCCCTAGATTACCTCCTGACGGAAGAAGGAGGGGTATGCGGGAAATTCAACCTCTCTAATTGCTGCCTAAATATCGATGACAACGGACAGGACATATCAGAAGGAATCCGTATGTTGGCACATGTTCCAATACAGAAGTGGAATTCAATTATGGGAACCCGATGGTGGGATTCCATCCTCGGAGGAACATGGTGGAGAACGGTGGGACTCGTGTTTCTATGTGCAGGGGCTGGACTGATCTTTATCCCCTGTTGCATCCCTTGTTTTAGGGAACTTATTAGAAGGAGTATAAGTCAGATGCAGGCTGTAGTCATGCCTGTGGGAGAGAAAGGGAAAATACAGAAAATAATGATAATGCGACCAGGGAAGGTCCAGGATCCACAGGAAAAGGAGATTGGGACAATGTTACATCAATTTGAACTGAAGGAGCTTGAAATTGAGATTTAATCAATAGTTGCGTAGCAAAAGAAAAAGGGAGGATTGTGAGGGATGAAGTGATTAAACCCCACTACTGTAAGGGGCTTTAAAGAGGATTCAAACCAATAGAGGCCTAGGAGAGGATTGTGACACAGCTGTGTATAAAAGTTACCAGACCCATCCTCGAGTAAGAAGTGATAGCATTGTATAGCGGTAAAAGGGAGTGATGTAGATAGATCCCTATCAGTAGAATGGAGTGATAGATGGGACCCTTGTCACTATAGCTTAGCTTTAGTGCTGATATAGGAGGATTGAGAGAGTTCACTTGGAGGTGAGTAAAACTAGGGTAGGTCATGAACAACTGAGCATGCTTAATAAAATAAATGAATATTACAACACACCCCTGGTCAAGAAACTGCTCATTACCATGCACATGTATGATGTGGGAGGTACTGGGGGGGACGTACCTACAGATTGTGCACCTCAGGGCCCTGATTGGAGAAGGGTTCGAAGGGGAAGTTGAATGTAGAATTGTGTGTATAAAGGGGGTTTACCCTTCTGACTTCAGTGTGTCTCAACTTGGAGAGGCACCCGACTCTGCAGACTCGAAAATAAAGAATCTCTTGCTTCCACGATTTAGTCTTTGAGTAGTGATTGTGAGCACATCGCATATCTCACAAAAGGGAAGCCATTTACGAATGAGGTGAGAAATTTTTTTTTTCACCCGGTGAGTTGTGAATTTGTGCAATTCCCTGCCACAGAGGGCAGTGGAGGCCAATTCACTGGATGGATTTAAGAGATAGTTAGATAGAGCTCTAGAGGCTTGTGGAATCAAGGGATATGGGGAGAAGGCAGGCGTGGGTTATTGATTGGAGACGATCGGCCACGATCACAATGAATGGCGGTGCTGGCACGAAGGGGCAAATGGCCTCCTGCTGCACCTATTTTCTATGTTTCTATGTTTCTTAGTGGTCAGCAGTCAAGCAAAAACATTCCAATCCCTCTGAAAGAGTTTTGCAGTTCTCTGCAAACCTGCATATTCCGTGAAGGATTCATGATTAACTTTGTCCATTCAGTGATATGATTATGATTATTTTTTCTCTTGTTAGGAGGCACTGTGATCCACATACGATGCACAGAGACGTTAGAGACCAAGACTATTCTCAGTCTGTTTGGCATTCCTCTGTGGTACCAATCTCACTCACCCAGAGCTGTCATTCAGGTATATAATCCTTGTACTGCTGCTCCCTTCTGTCTGGAAAGCAGTGACCTTTGAATAATCTTGGGGAAAGGTACAGGGACGCTATAGGTCCACAACTTCAAGATTTGCTGTTGGGGACACCACAGCTAGTGTGTGTCTTCTGCTTTCCCCAGGTTTATGTGAAACCTACTCTGTCTGCATAACAGTTCTTCCCAGTCAGAAGAATGCAAGGTATTGATATATATGTCGAAAAACGTCACGCATTGTCCCATCATGTGTGCTTGTTCAGTACCAGAGTTCTGGGATATGGAATAGAAACATGGAAATTATGAACAGGAGGAAGCAATGTGCCCCTTCAAGCCCACTCAACCTCTCAGTGTTATCATGGCTGATCATCCGAATTGAGTCCCCAATTGGGCGACTCCCTATACCTTTCTCCCCATACCTCTTGGCCCTCTAGCTACATGAACAATATTTACCTCATGTGTATATTCAAATGTCATTAGAAACGGGAATAGTGCCGGAGGATTGGCGTACTGCGCATGTTGTTCCATTGTTTAAAAAGGGTTCAAAGAATAAACCTAGCAATTATAGACCTATTAGTTTGACGTCAGTGGTGGGCAAATTAATGGAAAGGATACTTAGAGATAATATATATAAGCATCTGGATAAACAGGGTCTGATCAGGAACAGTCAACATGGATTTGTGCCTGGAAGGTCATGTTTGACAAACCTTCTTGAATTTTTTGAAGCGGTTTCGGGGTAACGTGAGGGGGAACTTCTTTACTCAGAGGGTGGTGGCTGTGTTGAATGAGCTTCCAGCAGAAGTGGTGGAGGCAGGATCGATTTTATCATTTAAGGGTAAAGTGGATAGGTATATGGACGTGAAGGGAATGGAGGGGTATGGTCTGAGTGCAGGTAGATGGGACTAGGGGAAAACAAATGGTCGGCACGGACTGGAAGGGCCGAGAGGGCCTGTTTCCGTGCTGTAATTGTTATATGCCTGCAATTCTGAAAAGGACCAGTTTACTCCTACTCTTTGCTTCCTGTCTGTCAACTAATTTTCTATCCACGTCAACACCCTACCCCCAATACCATGTGCTCTAATTTCAGTCACCAGTCTCCCGTGCGGGACCTGTCAAAGGCTTTCTGAAAGTCTAGATACACTACATCCACTGGCTCCCCTTCATCTCTTTAATAATTGACTCCAGCATCTTTCCCACCACCGAAGTCAGGCTACTGGTCTGTAATTCCCCTTTTTCTCTCTCCCTCTTCTTGAAAAGTGGGATAACATTAGCTATCCTCCAATCCACAGGAACTGATCCTGAATCTATTGAACATTGGAAAATCGCCAATGCGTCCACTATTTCTAGAGCCACATCCCTGAGGACCCTGCGATGCAGTCCATCAGGCCCAGGGGATTTATCATCCTTCAGTCACATTAGCCTATTCAATACTATTTCTCGACTAATGAAAATTTATTTCAGTTCCTCGACCCCCTTGGATCCTCTGTCCTCCAGTATTTCTGGGAGATTGTTTGTGTCTTCCTGAGTGAAGAAAGATCCGAAGTATCTGTTCAACTCTTCTGCCATTTCGTTGTTCCCCATAATAAGTTCACCCTTGTCTGCCTTCAAGGGACCCACATTTGACTTTGCTATTATTTTTCCCTTAACATATCTAAAGAACCTTTTACTGGCCTTCTTTGCGTTCCCAGCCAGCTTCCCCTCGTACTTAATCATTTCAGCCCGTATTGCTTGTTTTGTTTCCTTCTGTTGTCCTATGAAAGTTTCCCAATCCTCTGGCTTCCGGCTACTCTTTGCTGAGCTATACATCTTGTCTTTTAGTTTTATTCTATCACTAACTTCTCTTGTTAGCCATGGTTGCTCCTACTCCCCATAGAATATTTCTTCCTTTTTGGAATGAAATGGTCCTGTGTCTACCTGCATATTGAAATCCCCCATCACCACTTACTTTACTTTTTGTTACATGCCAGTTTTAACTCCTGCTGCAACATACACCCAACATCCGGGCTACCATTTGGGGGGTCTGTAGATAACACCAATTAGTGTCTTCTTGCCTTTACAATTCCTCAACTCAATCCACAGTGACTCTACCTCGTCAGTCCCTATATCTTCCCTCTGAATTCCATCCCTCAACAGCAGAGCTACCCCCCCCCCCCCTCTGCCCACCTGCCTGTCCTTTCTATAGGATGTATAACCCTGAATATTATGTACTCAGATCCGATCCTCCTGCAGCCACGTATCAGTCATCCCCACTTTGTCATATCTGAGCCTCAAGCTCATCTACTTTGCTTCTCACACTTCGCGCATTCAAATACGGTACTTTTAATTCCTTACGCATCTCACCATTCACATTGATCCCTATTACACTTGGTCATACTCTCCTACCCCTTTGTGAGCTTTCTTTCCCGTTAATTCTAGGGGTCATTAACTATCCCTTTATTCCCTTTCCCTTTAACTCCGTCCTTGACTATCCCATTTGACACCCCGCCCCCCCCCCCCCCCCCCCCCCGTTTAGTTTAAAACCACCTGTGTCGCAGTGGCAAACCTGCCTGCCAGAATGCCGGTCCCCCACCTGTTAAGGTGCAATCCGTCCCTTTTGTACAGTTCCCCCATACTCCAAAACAGATCCCAGTGGTCTAAGAATCTAAATTCTTGGATTAGGTCTAAGAATCTAAATTCAGGGCCTGTCTCCGTGCTGTAATTGTTATATGGTTATATGGTTATATGGTGACCAGGATCGAACCCGGGTCTCCGGCGGTCTGGGGCATTAATTGTAATGCTAATACTTGGGCCTCTGCTGATATACCGGCATGATTACCCAATATTACTGATTATTAATCCATTGTATTATTGATTATATATGTTGCGCCCGTTCTCCTTTACCTCTACATTGTGAGCACCTTGCTTGCATTTACCGGATAGCGCGCAACAAAACCTTTTCCCTGTGCCTCGCTACAGGTGGCAATAGTAAACTAAATCAATCTATTTACATGTATCTATGTTGTTGCTTTAACCGGCCTGTTAAGGCACAGCAACTAAGAATGTCATTGCATTCAGTCTTCATTCTTGTCTTCATTCTACACTTGAAATGACCACAATGACCTTTAAACGGTATTTGGACAGGTACACTTGCAGGAATTATCTGCAGATGTTGGTTTAAACCGATAGACACAAAGTGCTGGAGTAGCTAAGCGGGTCAGGCAGCATCTCTGGAGGGAAGGAATGGGTGACGTTTCGGGTTGAGACTCTTTTTCAGACTGAAGGTATGGTTAATTGGCTTGCTATAAGTGTAAAGTCCCTAGTGTGTGTAGCATAGTATTAATGTGTGGAGGTCGCTGGTCGGTGCGGACTCGGTGGGCTGACAGGCCTGTTTCCGTGCTGTATCTCTAAACTGATCCCTGTCCAGCTAGCAGGGCTATGTATGGCTGAGTGCCGGGACACGGTGACATCTGGCTCTGATCTCCACAAAGCCAATCACGTATAGAGCAGGGCCGCCGATCAATGGGCTTCTGGTGCTTGGAGTCGGTCCACAGACTCAGAGAGGAAATTGGATGTTACTCCAGCTTTTTGCATATATCAGTGACTTGAAGAGTGGGCTAGACAACGAGTGATGCAGCTGGTCGCGGCTCCCCTGATCTACACTATTCCCACGCACTTATGGGCCTGTCCCACTGAGGCGACTCTTTAGGTGATTGTCAGGGACTAGTTTTACTTGCATTCACCTACAACACCTCACGACAACCTCCGACAGCAAAAATTGTTGCTCATGTCGCTTGTAGTCGCCCAAACGATCGCCTGAGTGGGACAGGTCCTTCGGGCTGTGGCTCGGTACAGCCCTCGGGCTTGGTCTCTCGCAATTTCTCCTTCCCAACTATAACCCAATGTTGGCAGCCCTGTACTTTTAAGGCAGAGATAGACAAATTCTTGATTAGAACGGGTGTCAAGGGTGATTTTAGGAACAGGGATGGGTTGTTGGGTGGAGGTTGCTATGCCAAGAATCTGCAGTCTCTATCCCTCTATGGTCTCTCCCAATTTACCTCAACCCTGCACAATGAGAAATCATGCAACAATTTTCCAGCAGAGCCCATTGCTGCTTTTGGTTAATGATGTGACAATTATTAAGTTAATGCAGAGAACAAGAGTTACTGATATATTTTTAACACACTGCCCCCAAGACAGATACTCTCACACCATTTACAAAGTATCAGGACAAGTACCTGAATCAGCAGGACCTCCGTCTCGGGCAGTGTGATCAAATGCAACCCGAAATACGCTTTATCCAATTTCCTCTACATCTTTATTTGCTTAAAAACCTATACCCTCTGGATTTAGGCACCTCTGTGAGCTACAGGCAAATGCTGGCAAATGGGATTAGTTGTACTGGTACTTAATGGTTGACGTGGATGTGTTGGGCACAAAGGGCCTGTTTCTGTGCTATGACTCCATAAGTGGACTTTAAAAATCTAAACTCAATTGAAGATTTGACAAACGCACTAGCAATCTACATCCTGGTGAGGGGCATGGGGACCATAAAGCGTTGTAGTTTGGTTAAAGCAGATGGAAGGAGCCACTTTCCCTTAAGGACGGATATTTTCGCTATGGGGGGGGAAACACATCAAAAGTGCAGCAGATTAACTGTAGGGATGGCAGGGCTGATGTATGAATAGCAATCTGGTCAATATTCAATGGAGTTTGGAAGGAATTATCATTTTATAGAAACCTACCAAATTTAGAAGTTCTAACAAGACTGCAAAGATTAGAGGTAAGATGTTCCTGATGCTGGGGAGTTTCAGGACCAAGATTACAGTGCGAGGATAAGGCGAGGTCATGTAGAGCTCAGAGGGGGAGAAATGTCTTCATCCAGAGTGGTGAACTACCACTTCCAGTTTACATTCAATTTGGAATATTTTGGAGGACCAAGAACCAAGAATTCTCTATCATGGAATGCAATTGAAATCAGATAGTTGAATATAACCATATAACAATTACAGCACGGAAACAGGCCCTCTCGGCCCTTCCAGTCCGTGCCGACCATTTGTTTTCCCCTAGTCCCATCTACCTGCACTCAGACCATACCCCTCCATTCCCTTCACGTCCAATGTCTCTAATAACATTGTATTAACACAATGTGTCATCAATTGTGTTTTGACCTTCAAGTATTACTGAAGGTATTCACGGAGAATTTCTTAAAGCTGTCTGCCGGGTAACCATATAGCACCATATAACAATTACAGCACGGAGACAGGCCCTCTCGGACCTTCCAGTCCGTGCCGACCATTTGTTTTCCCCTAGTCCCATCTACCTGCACTCAGACCATACCCCTCCATTCCCTTCACGTCCATATACCTATCCACTTTACTTTTAAATGTTAAAATCGATCCTGCCTCCACCACCTCTGCTGGAAGCTCATTCCACACAGCCACCACCCTCTGAGTAAAGAAGTTCCCCCTCACGTTACCCCTAAACTTCTGTCCCTTAATTCTCATGTCATGCCCTCTTGTTTGAATCTTTCCTACCCTCAATGGGAAAAGCTTATCCACGTCAACTCTGTCTATCCCTTTCATCATTTTAAAGACCTCAATCAAGTCCCCCCTTAACCTTCTGCGCTCCAAAGAATAAAGACCTAACTTGTTCAACCTTTCTCGGTAACATTAGTTGCTGGAACCCTGGCAAACATTCTAGTAAATCTCCTCTGTACTCTCTTTATTTTGTTGACATCCTTCCTATAACTAGGCGACCAAAATTGTACACCATACTCCAGAATTGGTCTTACCAATGCCTTGTGCAATTTTAACATTACTTCCCTACTCCTATATTCAATGCTCTGATTTATAAAGGCCAGCACACCAAAGGCTTTCTTTACCACCCTATCTACATGCGATTCCACCTTCAGGGAAAACTATGCACAGTTATTCCTAGATCTCTCTCTGTTCCACAGCATTCCTCAATTCCCTACCATTTACCATGTACGTCCTATTTTGATTTGTCCTGCCAAGATGTAGCACTTCACACATTATCAGCATTAAACTCCATCTGCCATCTTTCAGCCCACTTTTCCAAATGGCCCAAATCTCTCTGTAGACTTTGAGAATCTACTTCATTATCCACAATACCACCTATCTTAGTATCATCTGCATACTTACTTATCCAATTTTCCACCCCATCATCCAGATCATTGATGTACATGTCAAACAACAGTGGACCCAACACGGATCCCTGAGGCACCCCACTGGTCACCGGCTTTCCAACCTGACAAACAGCCATCCACCATTACTCTCTGACATCTCCCATTCAGCCACTGTTGAATCCATCTTGCTACTCCGCCATTAACACCCAAAGATTGAACCTTCTGAACCAACCTTCCATGGGGAACCTTGTCAAATGCCTTACTGAAATCCATATAGGGACAACATCCACTGCTTTACCCTCATCAATTTCCCTAGTTTACCGCTTCAAAAAATTCAAGAAGGTTTGTCAAACATGACCTTCCAGGCACAAATCCATGTTGACTGTTCCTGATCAGACCCTGTTTATCCAGATGCTTATATATATTATCTCTAAGTATCCTTTCCATTAATTTGCCCACCACTGACGTCAAACTAAAATAGGTCTATAATTGCTAGGTTTATTTTTGAACCCTTTTTAAACAATGGAAACAACATGCGCAGTACGCCAATCCTCCCGTTTCTAATGACATTTGAAATATTTCTGTCATAGCTCCTGCTATTTCTACACTAACTTCCCTCAATGTCCTAGGGAATATCCTGTCAGGACCTGGAGACATATCCACTTTTATATTTTTCAAAAGTGTCAGTACTTCCTCCTCTTTGAATCTCATAGTTTCCATAGCTACTCTACTCTTTCCCCTTAACTCACCGAGTTCAATAACCTTCTCCTTGGTGAATACCGAAGAAAATAAATTGTTCAATATCTCCCCCATCTCTTTGGGCTCTGCAGATAGCTGTCCATTCTGGTTCTCTAATGGTCCAATTTTTATCCCTCGTTATCCTTTTGCTATTAATATAGCTGTTAGAAACCCTTTGGGTTTACTTTCACCTTTCTTGCCAAAGCAACCTCATATCTTCTTTTAGCTTCCTAATTTCTTTCTTAAGATTCTTTTTACATTCTTTATACTCCTCTAGCACCTCATTTACTCCATGCCTCCTATAATTATTGTAGATATCTCTCTTTTTTCGAAACAAGTGTCCAATTTCCCTTAAACCATGGCTCTTTCCAATTTTTACTATTTCCTTTCAACCTAACAGGGACATAAAGATTCTGTACTCTTACAATTTCCCCTTTAAATGTCCTCCATTTCTCTTCTACATCCTTCCCATGAAACAAAGTGTCCCAATTCACTCCTTTAAAATCCTTACGCATTCCCTCAAAGTTAGCCTTTCTTCAATCAAAAATCTCTACCCTAGGTCCAGTTCTGACTCTCTCCATAAAATTCAAGAAGGTTTGTCAAACATGACCTTCCAGGCACAAATCCATGTTGACTGTTCTTGATTAGACCCTGTTTATCCAGATGCTTATATATATTATCTCTAAGTATCCTTTCCATTAATTTGCCCACCACTGACGTCAAACTAATAGGTCCATAATTGCTAGGTTTATTCTTTGAACCCTTTTTAAACAATGGAACAACATGCGCAGTACGCTAATCCTCCGGCACTATTCCCGTTTCTAATGACATTTGAAATATTTCTGTCATAGCTCCTGCTATTTCTACACTAACTTCCCTCAATGTCCTAGGGAATATCCTGTCAGGACCTGGAGACTTATCCACTTTTATATTTTTCAAAAGTGTCAGTACTTCCTCCTCTTTGAATCTCATAGTTTCCATAGCTACTCTACTTTTTCCCCTTAACTCACAGAGTTCAATATCCTTCTCCTTGGTGAATACCGAAGAAAATAAATTTCTTCGGTATTCACCAAAAGGCAGTTGCGTGTGGAGTGCCGCACGGCTCGGTGTTAGGGTTTACCATTACTGTTTACAATATATATTAATGATTTGGAAGAGGGATTAGGAGCAACACCAGCAAGTTTGAGGGTGACACAAAGCTGGGTGGCAATGTGAACTGTGAAGAGGATGTTAGGAGGTTGCAGGGTGACCTAGACAGGTTGAGTGAGTGAGCAGATGCGTAGCAGATGCAATATAATATAGATAAATGTGAGGTCATCCAATTTGCTGGTTAAAAACAAGGTGGCAGATTATTATCTTAATGGGGTTAGGTAAGGGGGAGGTACAGCTAGACCTGGGTGTCCTTGTACACCGGTCACTAAAAGTTGATGCTCTGATAAGACCACATCTGGAGTATTGCGTACAGTTTTGGTCTCCTAATTTTAGGAAGGATATCCTTGTGATTGAGGCAGTGCAGCGTAGGTTCACAAGATTGATCCCTGGGATGGCGGGACTGTCATATAAGGAAAATTTGAAAAGACCAGACTTGTATTCACTGGAGTTAAGAAAGATGAGGGGGTTCTTATAGAAATATAAAATTATAAAAGGACTGGACAAGCAAGATGCAGGAAACATGTTCACAATGTTGGGCAAGTCCAGAACCAGGGGCCACAGTCTTAGAATAATGGGGAGGCCATTTAAGACCGAGGTGAGAGAGTTGTGAATTTGTGGAATTCCCTGCCACAGAGGCCGATGGAGGCCAAATCACTGGATGGATTTAAGAGAGAGTTAGATAGAGCTCTAGCGGCTAGTGCAATCAAGGGATATGGGGAGAAGTCAGGCACGGGTTATTGATAGGGGACGATCAGCCATGATCACAATGAATTGCGATGCTGGCTCGAAGGGCCGAATGGCCTCCTCCTGCACCTATTTTCTATGTTTCTATGTTTCTCCTGTGCTGCAAGTCAAATAAGTTTTGTTCTGATCAGTGAAATAGTACAAAAGTTATGAAGGATTAAAAATCGTAAAAACCGCCCCTTCCCACACCCACTGTCAATCACGGTGGCGAGGAGAATAAAAAACTGAAGGAGCGAAGAAGTTGAGCAGTACCTTGCAGAGAGCAGCTTGCGGGCTGCTTCTGCGGTGACCAGCACGACGAGCCTCACCTGCCCCCCTTCCCCCACCCCTATTCCCCCAACAACCCTTCTCCAAACCCCCTACCCCCACCCACCCACCCACACTCACCTCTCCCCAACCCACACCCAGGCCTCCCGTGTGACTTAGTCTCGTACATAACTAAAACTCTGATCTTGTTATCTTCCGGGGTGTTCGTTTTTTTTCTATTTGCGCAAATATGGTGCACATTAGCCCTAAGATTTTTTGCCAACTCACTCACTGTTCTCAGGGGGCTGCGAGTACACCAAGTTTCGCTCGGATCAGTGGAATGATGTAAAAGTTAGCGAGATATAAAAATCGATCTCCTCTCCTGCCAGTCAGCGCCACTCAGATCTCGTCTCATGTCACTCCGCTGGACAGTCCCCCCTTCCTGCGCCATCGCCTTTTTACTTGAGCTGAGGGAAGCAGAGGTCTTTACTTGAGCTGGATGACCAGCGGAGGTCTGCAACCGGACCAAATTTTCGGAGGGACCGGAAGTGGCATGGCGCGGAGTCGAGTGAGATGTCGCCAAAGAGAAAACAGAGATCCTGATCCCGGCGGTGCAGAACGACCAGTGACTAGTGCCCGCTGTGTCCCCATCGCACTGCTAGTTCCAGCCCCTTCCCCTCTGGTCCCTCTCGCTGGCTCCTGCCTCCCTCCCCGTGATACCCCATTCTCCTCCGTGGCTCTTCCCCATCTTCTCTAAGCTCTCTACCCTCCCCCCCCCCACATGCCCACACACCACTCTCCCCCACGTCAAGGCAAGTCACATTTATTTATAGAGCACATTTTAAAAAACAACTCTCGTTGACCAAAGTGCTTTACATTTGTTATAAGAGTAGTATACACAAGCAGGCTACATACATATATACAAATAGCCCTCACTCAGAGGACGTCAGGAAAGGCTTGGGGGAACAGATATGTTTTTAGACTAGACTTAAAGGAGTCGATGGAGGGGGCAGTTCTAATGGGGAAGGGGATGCTGTTCCACAGTCTAGGAGCTGCGACCGCAAAGGCGCGGTCGCCCCTGAGCTTATGCCTAGACTGCGGGACATTCAGCAACCTCATGTCGGCCGATCTGAGGGACCTGCAGGTGGTGTAGTGGGTGAGAAGACTTTTAATGTAGGTGGGTGCAAGCCCATTGAGGTCTTTGTAGACAAAGAGGAGGGTCTTGAAATTAATTCGGAACCGCACTGGGAGCCAGTGGAGAGAGGCCAGGATCGGGGTGATGTGGTCCCTTTTTTTGTGCCCATCAGGAGTCTCGCTGTTTGCAGGCGGGACAGGGAAGATTGGCTGACGCCAGTGTAAAGGGAGTTGCAGTAATCGAGGCGGGAGGAGATAAATGTATGGATAATCTTTTCAAGGTCATCAAATCCAGAGGAATTGTTTTATTTTAGCTATCATTCGAAGCTGAAAGAAGCTTGCTTTTACCACGGCATTGACTTGTTTGTCAAACTTCAGTGCTGAGTCAAATATCACGCCAAGATTTTTGACTTGAAGTTTGAGTAGTGGGGTAAGGCTTCCAAGGCTGCCTGCTATCATTTTGATTGAGTCCGAGCGGCCGAGAAGGATGACCTCAGTCTTACACTCGTTTAGTTGGAGGAAGTTTTGGGCCATCCAGCACTTTATATCCTCGAGGCAGCGGGTAAGGTTAAGCAGATTTGATTGCTTTTTGGGCTTCAGGGGGAGGTACAGTTGTGTATCGTCTGCGTAGCAATGGAACATTGCCGTGCCTTTCAATGACTTGGCCTAAGGGGAGCATATACAGGGAGAAGAGAATGGGGCCAAGGATGGAACCTTGTAGAACCCCACAGCAGAGGATAGCTGGTGAAGAGAAAGAGTTATCAATGTTAGTAGAGAAACTCGTACCTTTGAGGTAGGAGATGAACCAGCTCAGGGCAGTGTCATCAATACCAACCCCTGCCCACACACCTCTTCCCCACAAACCTCCCTCCTGCCCACAACCTCTCCTGCTCTCACACACTCCTCCCCCAACCCCTCCTGACTCCCCACATCCCCTTCCCTCCCCGCCCACAATCCCACGCCCACAAACACACCTTCCCTCCCACGCCACACCCCCTGCCACACACTCTACTCCCCCTCATCCCTCCACCCCCCACACCACCCTCTCCGCCCATCTGCACCTCCCTGCCTACACATCGCCCCTCTTCCCCTCCCCCCCACCACCTGCCACACACCCCACTTCTCTCCTCCCTTCACCAAGGAGTGGAGGGGGAAGGAGTGCTGGGGGATGAGGGGAAATGAGCCACGCCTGTGCAGTTAGGGGCTATGGGTGAGTTGTGGAATATAGCGTTGGGGAATGGGTTGCGTTGGGGGGCCAGGCCTCCCGTATGCCTGGGACGCAACAGTTCCCACAGTCTAGTAGGATATGAGACCTGTAACATCCTGGTTCAGGAGAGCGACGTGTGTTGTCGGAGAGCAAGGATGGCTGTCGGAGAGCAAGGAGGGCTGTTGGTGCAGGGAAGGTCATCAGAGATTGAGGGGGTCTCACCCACAACTGTAATCCCCAGACCAGTGATGCATTCAGACATTGTCAATGGCAGAAGCATGTACACTCTCCAGAGCCAATCATCCCACCCCACGCCCCGCATTACAAATCCTAAAACACAGGAGCAATAGTAGGTATGTTACAAAACTTACCTTGAGCAGCGCTGCAGTTCTGCCACTCTCCGTGTGCGTGACTTTGGTGCCTTTCAGAGGGGGGCGGGTTTAAAATGCAGACAGTTCAAATCGATCCATCTCGGGGGATTTCGTTGCTAAAGAGAAATAGTTCTGACATTTGTTTTATGAAGGTATCTTTAAACTATGCTAGATGATTTATTAGCAAGAGTAATTAAAAAATCATCTTCTAAAGCCGTGAACGCCGACAACGGGAAGGAATTTACGTAGGGGATAAAAGAAGGTACACAGTTTATCTTTATATAAAAACGTGGTTCTTAGGAAGCCTTTAATCAAATTTTCATGTTGCGAAAAGGGGACAAAAAATTATATACGAACCAGCAGTGTTTTTCCTGCCGACTGTGGGTTAAATTCACCGCAAACCGCAATGTGCCAATCCATCGTGTTCCACAAAAACCCACTCGCAAGTTGATTTAAACGGCCATTAATTTACGGGAATTAAACACTAAATTCCTTCAATTTGGCCTATAAATTCATGAAAATGAGATTTAAACATCATGTTATTGTGAATTATTGTGTGAATGTTATTTGGACACTTAGGCAATTTAAAAACGTTTATCTTTTCTTAAGAAATGGATAGATGTTTAGATCTAGTAATTGAATGTTGTAATTAGCTACAATTAGGTAACTAAGTAATTATATGCTTTAATTTCTGGTCATCCAAGTAAGACTGTTTCATATTTGTTTCAGAATGCTTCAATCTATAATAAGTGAAAATTTCATTGTACTCTTAATTTTTAAGAAAGTTATGGGATTTTGACTGTCCTAGATCACAGCTTTTGAGTTAAGTCAATGGAAAGGCAATGGGGAACAAGATGCTATTTTCCGAGTATGAAAATGGCCATAATTTTTTTAATACTGAAGATATGGAAGTGAATTAGCTGTCAAATTAAACGTCTTTTTATGCTTTATCTGATGGCATAAATTGCAGACTTGATTTTAAATCTCAAAATGTTGCAACATTGCTAGCAATAGGGATGTTCCACGGCAGTCGGGTCACGACCCATGACCCGTACTGTTGCTATGCTATGCAAAGTGGAATACACACGATGAACTGCAGGTAAGCACTTACCATTGTTTCCAGCATAGCGGGCCCGTTAAAGCCCGCTGAAATTGTCATTTTTTGCGCTGTGAATAATTATGGAAATCGGGATAAGCGTGAGAGGCATTAGCCTACTTCAGAATTCCAAAAGTGAGGAGAAATTACGGTAGATAGAAGCGAGAGCTGAAGGGACAACAACAGCCAGAATGCTTGGCGAACATTGGCCGTTTGCTCACTGCATTTCATAAACTAAGGCATTATTTGTGTTTTTTCTTGATTCCTTTGGAATCTAAAAAGTTTCAGAAGTGATAAATCTGGCTGTAAAATTTTAAAATCGCAAGTGGGCTTTTACATACAAAAAGAAAACGCCTGTGAAGCAAAATTTACAGCAAGATTTATCACCTGAGACTTTTTAGATACCAAAGGAATCAAGAGAAAACACAAATAATGCCTTACAGTTGATGAAATGCAGTGAGCAAATGCGATAATTCCCAATATTTTAAATTCCGATATCTGCAGGGCCAATGTTCGCTAAGCACTTTAGCTGTTGTTTTCCCTTCAGCTCTCGCTTCTCTTTACCTTCATTTCGCTTCACTGGAATTCTGAAGTTGGGTACATGTCTCTCACGCTGATCCCGAATTGCACAATTTTTCACAGCGCAAAAATTCAACATTTTGGAGGTTTTTAACAGGTAGGAAAGAAAGCGTTTCATGCATTAATAACATATACCGGAAGTTACGGGTGTCCTCCAGATGGATTGAGCGGCTCCGTGCGTCAAGCCCTATGACCCTGCAGGCCCGTACGAAGCTTTCCAAAAAGGGGGGTGGCATGACAGGATTACAAAAAATTTAATGAGAAATAATGTGCGCGCTGCGCACATCACAAGCGCAAAGCATGACGCCCCTCGATGCCAGGGTCCAGGGCCCTGGAAGCTCTGGGGTTTTAGATGCTCTCTGATGCATTCTGAGCCTTACTTTGGATCATTTTTGCACCAAATTTATGACCAATATTTCCAAAGTTAACAGGAAACTGAGAGGTAGCTTTTTCACACTGGGAACTGGGTGTATGGATCGAGCTGCCAGAGGAGGTAGTTAAGGCTGGGACTATCCTAATGTTTAAGAGACATTTGGACACACACATGGATAGGCCATATTTAGATGGATATGGGCCAAACATGTGTGAGTGGGACTAGTTTAGATGGGACATGTTGGTCGGTGTGGGCAAGTTGGGCTGAAGGGCCTGTTTCCACTCTGCATCATTCTAGGACTAAAAAGTTAAGTAGAAAAATGCATGTAGATAAGTAGAGCAGATTTGAAAGAGGAGTGAAATGTAAATGCAGAGAGGGGTTTATGGGTGGAAACGAACATAGGAAAGGAAGGGGGGAGAGTGGGCTTGGGCAGATGGGTGAAGGGAAAATAGACACAAAGTGCTGGAGTAACTCAGTGGGTCAGGCAGCATCTGCGGAGAATATGAATAGGCGATGTTTCACAGAGTGCTGGAGTATCTCAGCGGGTCAGGCAGCATCTCTGGAGAACATAGATAGATGACATGTCACAGAGTGCTGGAGTAACTCAGTAAGTCAGGCAGCATCTCTGGAGAATAGGTATAGATTATATTTCGGGTCAAGACCGTTCTTCAGTAATATTCATGATGTGACATACATAGACATTCCTGAATGTTACCCAAACCATTGTGTGCTACTTTGTTACGGTGCTTGCCCTCTCCTATAACGTATCTGCTGCCTTGGCTGATGCAGGACAGGACACAAGCTTTGGGACATGGTGTGAAGCTCTTGCCGTCTGTCCCAGCCTGGCGAAAAATCTGGATGGAGGGGATGTGGAGAGGATGTTTCCACTAGTGGGAGAGTCTAGGACTAGTGGCCACAGCCTCGGAATTAAAATACATCCTTTAGGAAGGAGATGAGCAGGAATTTCTTACGTCAGAGTGGTGAACTGTGGAATTCATTGTCACAGACAGCTGTGGAGGTCAAGTCAATGGACATTTTTCAGGAGGAGATTGATAGATTTTTGATTGATAGGGGTGTCGGAGGTAATGGGGAGAAAGCAGGAGAATGGGTTTGAGAGGGAAAGATAGAT
This sequence comes from Okamejei kenojei, assembly GCA_035221665.1. Taxonomy (NCBI): domain Eukaryota; kingdom Metazoa; phylum Chordata; class Chondrichthyes; order Rajiformes; family Rajidae; genus Okamejei; species Okamejei kenojei. The sequence continues at coordinate 4,095,678 of CM069165.1, forward strand.
AGAGTCATAGAGTGATAGTGTGGAAACAGGCCCTTCAGCCCAGCATATCCCATCTGCACTAGCCCTACCTGCCCACGTTTGATCCATGTCTCTCCGAACGTGTCCTATCCATGTACCAGGCACGTGCCATCAGGGTGGGCAAGGTAGGCACTGCCTACCCTGACTAAAATTATAACATGGTAATAACTAAATATAAATAGTAAAGGCATGGGAGAATTATGCCTATGTAAGAGATCGATCTCTTAGGTAGGCATAATTCTCCATGCCTTTCACCCGCAGCGCTTGTAACACGGGAAGCTCTGTGCAGCTCACGTGCCGTCAGCGCAGCCTGAAGCCGTCAATGATAATCAGGGCTGAAGGCAGCAGAAATTCTGTCTTTGCAGCATTGCGCATGCGCATCGGTCTATTGCGCATGCGCAGAGCAAGTTTCTTGGCGGTGTTTTCAAATATGGTTTGTCAATATTTTAAGTGTATGTTAGGTCACAAAGAGAGAAGAATGGAGCTTGTGTACCAATAATGTGGTAAGTACATTTTGTGTTTATGTTTTTAAATACTGTGTTTCCCGGGGTGTGGGGGGGGGTGGGGGGGGGGGAGAGCTCCTTTCACAGTGTTTCGGGAGTCTGGCCCGGGGTAAGGTTGCGGGGAGGGTACGAATGTTATCAATGAGGGCATTGGGATAATGCCACTTGCGACTCTCCTTGCACGGAGGCGTGGAATGCCACCGCATTGAGGCCGGCGGGGGGGGGGGGGGGGGGGGGGAGTGGACAGAAGTAGCTCGGGTGGCTGAGCGGCCGCCGGGCCGGACCTTAGCTCCTTCTGCTGGTCCCCGCTCACCTCTGGAACTCTCCGTCTACAAACAACTCTCCTGCCGCTCGCTCGCCTCACTCGTGTCCTTAAATTCCGACAGCGCGATTGAGGTTACTTGGCTGTGGGAATTTCAGGATTTACAGGAAGTCGCTGACATGAGCGAAGTCGGCGAACGGCAGGTGACAGGTGTTCCGACGGAGAGCACTGCCAGAGGTGAGTGGGCCGGCAGAAGGCACTGAAGTGGCGGCCAGTGCTGCTGTCGGGTACCGGCGGCCGCTCGTAGCTACCCGAGCCGCTTCTATCCCCAGCTACAGTGCGGGGGCTACGTGCCCGGAGAGCTGCGGCAGCGGTGAGTGAGTACGTTTCTGGCATTATCCCCGACACCCTCCTTCTCAACACTCGTGCCCTCCCCACAACTTTACCCCTGACACAGACTCTCCACACACTGTGAATGGAACTGTTCCCCCAATCGGTCTAGGACTAGGAAGCCTTGGGCAAATTGAAATGTCAGTGGTTGTATTTATTCATTTATTTAACGGAGTGAACAATCTGCGCATTCGAGGTTTAATTATTTTTTTTTAGCGGACTGAGTGCCTACCCTGAGTAATTACTCACGGCACGTGCCTGCCATGTATCTGTCTAACTGTTTCTTAACTGTTGCGATAGTCCCCTCCTCAACTACCTCCTCTGGCAGCTTGTTCCATATAGCTACCAACCTTTGTGTGAAAAACATACCCCTCAGATTCCTATTAAATCTTTTGCCCTTCACCTTAAACTTCTGTCCTCTGCTCCTCGATTCACCTACTCTGGGCAAAAGACTCAACCATATCTATTCAAATCATGATTTTATACACATCTATTGGATCATCCCTCATCCTCCTGTGCTCCATGAAATAGATTTCCAGCCTACTCAACCTCTCCCTATAGCTCTGGCCCTCTAGTCCTGGCAACATCCTCATAAATCTTCACTGTACCCTTTCCAGTTTGATGACATCTTTCCTACAACATGGTGCCCAGAACTGAATACAATACTCTGAAAGCGGCCTCACCACCTTCTTATGCAACTGCAACATGACCTTCCAACCTCTATACGCTGCCTGACCCGCTGAGTTACTCCAGCACTCTGTGAAACTTCACAGAACAGGGCAAGATTAGCAAGTTTGCTGATGATACAGAAGTGAGTGGTTTTGCATATAGTGAAGATGGTTGTGAAAGATTGCAGCAGGATCTGGATCAATTAGCCAGGTGTGCAGAGGAATGGTTGATGGTTGCATGGTTCCTTGAAGGTCTTGTCGCAGGTATATCAGGTGGTGAAAACGTGTTTTGGCACTCTGGCCTTCATCAGTCAGAGTATTGAGTATAGAAGTTGGGAGGTCATGTTGCAGTTGTATAATACGTTGGTGAGACTGCATTTAGAATATTGTGTTCAGTTCTGGGCCGCATGTTATAGGAACGATGTCAAACTGAAAAGAGTACAGAGATCCCCATCCTGGATCAGTCCAATCAGGGTTGTGTCGTTCACAAACTTGGGAAGCTTGACAGTGGTGTCTGTGAAGGTACAGTCATTGGTGTGACGAGAGTAGAGGAGAGGGGACAGTACGCATCTTGCGGTGCTCCTATGCTGAGCATTTGTGGGTCCGAGATATGCTTTCTCTTCTCACATGTTGCTTCCTGTCTGTCAGAAAGCTGGTGATCCACCGACAGAGGGGTTCAGGCACAGTCAATTCAGAAAGTTTGGAGCGTAGTAGCTCTGGCACCTGGCGGTCTAGGTGCTGGAGGATGAAGTGTAGGGCCAGGTTGACTGCGTCATCCACAGATCTATTGGCCCAATATGCTAAATGCAGAGGGTCCAGCAGAGGGATTGTGATATTTTTCAGCTTGGCCAGCACAAGCCTTTCAATGGTATTCATGACTACAGAGGTCAGTGCGACAAGCCTGTAGTCATTAAGACCAGTATTGTATTGTATATCTTTATTATCATTTTTCGTGAGTACTTACATACCCAGAGGAAACGAAAAAATGTTACTAAACCAGTATCCATTCAGTGTGCGGTAAAAAATAAATAGAAATAAAAATAAAAATACATATATCACGAGTTCCAATCGGCAGCGGCACGACAATGGCTCTGATTCAGTGTGTCCAGTTTGGTGGTTAGTGCGCGATACTTTGGCAGGGGGTAAAGTCCGTTTATCAGTCTTATAGCCTGCGGGAAGAAGCTGAGGAGCATCCTGCTGGTTTTGCAGCTGATGCTCCTGTACCTCTTCCCAGATGGCAGGATGGAGAATATGTGATGCGATGGGTGGTAGGGGTCTTTGATGATGGAGATGGCTCTGCTGATACATCTCTTTCTGTATATGTCCAGCAGGAAAAGGAGTGGAGCACCAATAATCCTGCTGGTGGTCTTCACAATCCTGTCCAGTTGGTGCCATTCGTACGCCTTGCAGCTCCCGAACCAGGAAGTGATGCCGTAGGTTAATGTGCCCTCGATTGCCCCCTATAAAAAGTGCAGTGGGGAGACCTGCTTTCCGTAGTCTACGGAGAGGGTGTAGTCGGTGCTGGGCTCTCTTGACCAGTACTGTGGTGTTGGTCATGGACGTCAGGTCATCTGACAGGTGGAGTCCTAGAACCCTTTCCACATCAGTTCCATCGATGTGCAGTGTATGGCGTTGTTTTCCCGCCCTCCTGAAGTCAACCACCATCTCCTTCGTTTTTCCCACGTTGAGAATGAGGTTGTGGGATTTGCACCATCCTGTGAGCAGCTCCACCTCCATCCTGTAGGCCGACTCATCATTGTCACTGATGAGACCCACCACTGTTGTCGTCAGCGAACTTGTTGATGAAGTTGTTGTTGAGTCTAGCAGTATAGTTGTGTGTAAGCAGACTAAACAGCAGGGGGCTTAGGACACAGCCTTGGGGCGAGCCAGTGCTCACAGCTATGGTTTTTGATGTCCTACTGCCCACCCTGACTGTCTGCTGCCGTTGCGATAGAAAGTTCAGGACCCAGTTACATGTGCCAGCATCAACCCCCAATAACCCCAACTTCTCCTCCAGCTGCTGCAGAATGATTGTGTTAAAAGCAGAGCTGAAGTCTGTGAAGAGGATCCTGGCATAAGTATTTTTCCGATCAAGGTGTGGCAGTACGAGGTTCAGTGTTGTTGAGACTGCATCCTCTGTGGATCGGTTGGCTCTGTAGGCGAACTGCAGTGGGTCTAGGTCGGCAGGTAGGCTATTTTTGATATGCTGCACAACTAGTCACTCAAAACACTTCATTACTATGGGTGTTAGAGCCACTGGTCAAAAGTCATTATGGCAGGCTGGGTTTGGTTTCTTCGGGACAGGAACGATGGTGGCACTCTTAAGACAGTGGGGCACTATTGCCTGGCTGAGCGAGGTGTTAAAAATGTCTGTGAAGACATCTTTCAGTTGCTCGGCGCTGTCTCTTAGAACACATCCAGGAATGTTGTCCGGCCCTGTGGCTTTGCATGGGTTGATGCTGGCAAAGGCCTTTTTACCTCCGGCTGCGGACAGCCTGTGCGACTGGTCACTGGGAGATGGCAGTAGTGCACGTGTCTGGGTGCTGTTTTTAACCTCAAACCGTGCGTAGAACTCGTTCAGTTCATCTGGTAGAGAGGGTTCGTTTTGGCATATCCGCAGTGGAGGGGGCTTGTAGTCAGTGATGGTATGAAATCCCTGCCACAAGCGACGTGTGTCTTTGTCATTTGTGAAGTGACTATTAAGTTTTTGTCCATACAGCCTCTTCGCTTCCCTGATCCCCCGGGATAGGTTACTCCTTGCCAGTTTGTATGCTGCGTTGTCTCCAGATTTAAATACAGCATTCCGGATTCTCAGTAGGGAACACACTTCCACAGTTAGCCAAGGTTTCTGATTGGCACGCCTCCTGACTGTTTTTACCACCGTTACATCCTCGATGCATTTATTGATGTATCTGATGACGGAGTCTGTGTATTCTTGGAGGTTGATGCCACTGTCATCTGTTGCTGCCTCTCTGAAGATGGCCCACTGTGTGGTTACGAAACAGTCCTGTAGTGCCTCGGTAGCTCCATGTGGCCATGTTCTGACTTCTTTGACCGTTGGCCTGTCCTGTTTCACCCTGGGTCTGTATGCAGGTGTGAGCATAACCGCTAGGTGGTCAGAGTTGCCGATATGGGGGAGGGGGGCTGCTTTATATGCATCTTTAATGTTGGTGTACACCAGATCTAGTTTGTTCTTTCCCCTGGTTGCAATGTTTACGTGCTGGTAGAATTTAGGCAGGACAGAAGTAAGACTTGCCTGGTTGAAATCCCCAGCTGCCATGAAGAAACATCTGGATGTTCCCTCTGCTGCTCACTGATGTTGCTGTGTCATACATGAAAGCTGTGTCATAGCATCCTTCACGTCCACGCTCGGTGGTACATAGACGGCCGTTATGAAAACTGCCATTAGCTCCCTGGGTAAGTAGAAGGGTCGGCATTTCACAGTCATTAGCTCCACGTGGGGTGAGCAGTAAGTGGAAAACACCACAGCATCCCCGCATCATGATCTGTTCACATACACAGCCAGTTCCCCTCCTCTTGCCTTACCAGCTAACGAAGCTACTCTATCAGCTCTGTATAGCATAAGTCCCTCCAACTGGATCGTTGCGTCTGTGATGTTCTGATTCAGCCAGGTCTCCATTAGGACGTAGACTCAACAGTTCTTCACGCTTCGTTGGGAGGCTCTCCATGCTCTGATGTAGTCCATCTTGTTGTCGAGGGAGCGGACATTTGCCAACATCACTGTTGGCACTGCTGGTTTGTAAGAGTTCGCATTTAGCCTAGTGTAGGCTCCTCCGCGCTTCCCCCGCTTCTGCCTCCTCCTACACCGCTTGCGATGTTTCCCCATCAGCGTTGTTCCAGGTGCGGGTGCAGCCGCGGTTCTCCATGGGCCTGCGCACCTCCGTGGGCCTGCGCACCTCCCCACCAGTGTTGTTCCCAGTGCAGTTGCAGTTGCGGCTCTCCGTGGGCCTGCGCACCTCCCCACCAGCATTGTTCCCGGTGCTGGTGCAGCCGCAGCTCTCCGTGGGCCTGCGCACCTCCGTGGGAGCGTCTCAGCTCCACCAGGACGCTCCGTAAGGTAATGTTGCACCACAAAGCCTTGTTGCCGATATTTAAAAGAACCTGCCGCTCGTACTTACGCACACACACACTCCTCCGACACGCACCCTTCATACATACCATAGTAATCCTTACCTTTTTGGGTACAGGGACAATGGTGGAGACTTTGAAGCAGGCAGGGACAGTGCATCTTTGCAGGGACTGGTTAAAAATAATTAATTGGGTGTGTAGTGTTGGTTGGAGTGGGAAAGGGTCCACTCTTTTCATACTGGTCTTGCCTTAAGTAGGTGTGAAGTGGTGAATGGGAAGGAGAGAGTGCAGGGTCCATTCTTTGCAGACTGGCGTCTGGCTGTGTTTGTTGGGGAGAGGGTACCAGGGTTACTTTCTGATTTTCAAACCTGCAGTAAAACTCATTCAGGTTGTTCGTCAGCTGACGATTGTCCAAAGAGCGGGGGGCTTTCGTCTTATAGCTGGTGGTTTCTTGCAAGCCCTTCCATGCTGAAGAAGAGTCACTAGCTGAGAACTTGCTCCTCAACTTCTCAGAGTACCTTTCCTTGGCAGCTCTGATTCCTCTTCTCAGCTCTTTATCGATTAGGCTATCTTTTAACTCTTTAACGATTAGGCTATCGGCTTGCCCCCCCCCCCCCCCACCCGATCTCGAAATGGAAATATTACATCTGAATATAATGAACCCGTTAAAATGTATATATATGTCACAAATTATGGAATTCATATTTTTCAGTATTGTTATCGAGGAAAAGACAGCAGTTCCAATTGTTCAAAATTACTCATATGGAGGAGAAAATATAATAATAGCTCTAAATCCTACCTTAATTTTGCTATATCACTAAAGATAATCCCCCTTTCCCTCTTCCCTCCCTCATCTCTTTCCCCTCCCCTATCTCTCTCACCTCCCTTCCCCTCTCTCTCTCCCCCTCCTACATCCCCGCCCTCTTTCTGGCGGGGGGGGGGGGGGGGGGCAAAGATGAAGGTGGCGCAGGCCCAGCAGGGGCCCAGCGGGCGGGGAGCGATGAAGGTGACGTTGGCCCAGCGGGGGTGCCCTGGGCCCAGCGGGGATGGTGTGGGGGGAAGATGGCTTGGTGGGGGGAGGCGGGGGGAGGCGAGGGGAGCGGGCCCCGCCACAGCTGCGTCTGATGTTGGGTTTACAGCCGCTGGGCTCAGATTCAGCCACTCCCGCCCGGCGACCGGAGAACGGTCTCCTGGTCGCCAGGGTGGCCGTTGGTGAGGCTCCGACACCGCGGATGGAGAACCTGGACCGGGCGGGCGGGCAGGCAGACACCGCACCCCGCACCAACCCCCCCCCCCCAAGAGCCCAGAGAAATGGGCACTCTCTAATCTCGCGGGCCAGATTAGAGCCCCTCATGGGTAGTTTGAACCAAGGTTAAAAAACAGACTCACCCTCCTCCAATGCAATATTCCACTACTGACCTGGAGTAGACGACTCGAGGCATTGAGCTCAATGTGTGGAGTGCAAATGGCAGTCTGATCCCACCCGGGCCCACTGCGCATGTGCGGAGAGACGACGCCATTTTGTGTCGCTTCCCCAACTGCGCAGGCGCAGATGGGCGCATTTTTTTCCTCCCAAATCATCCGGCGGCCGGAACCAGAATTTTGGGCGCTCTCCCAACAAAGTGGAAACGTTGACTTTTTTTCCCGATGTTTTTTTTGAGATTTTTTAAATTTCTTTTTTTCGGGATTTTTTCTTACACTGGGGGAAAAAAGGGGGGTGCGGTCGCACCAAACGCAACCCCCCCTTCGGACGGCCATGACCCTGTGACCTTACGTGCAACCCCCCCCTATAGTATTTTGGATGGTTGGGATAGATTGACGAAGCGTCTGGAAGCCATTCATGCAAACATGTTAAATATAAGAGACCTAGGTAGAGTCCCGTGTTATTGCTAAAGCTATTTATAATAAGCCAGTTTGGTATTCCGACTGCACACGCAAATGTCGCTCGGGCTAAACACTGGCGGCGGCCGTGCCGCTGCATGGATGCAGTTGTGCGTCATGTCCCTATCCAGCCGCCGCTGGGCCGTCCCCTCCCGAGTGTCCTGTCCACGGGTGGCCCGGGGCCGGTGGGAGCGCCGGAGGGGGAGGGTGGGGCCGGCTCCAACTCTGCTCTGTCTGTCCCGGCTGGGCGGTGGCCCGTCGCAGCGGAAAAGAAGCACCAATTCCAGCTCAACCCCGCCAGCGCCTCCCCTCCTCGCTGTCTACCGGCCTGGGCCGACACTGCCGTCCGCGCACCTCTGGCTAGAAAACTGAGTGTACTGGAGGGGTGGACCTCTTCTCTGATCCAACTCTTCAAATTAATCAATCCGAAAAGCAGCAATTTTATTATTGACAGAGCTTTGGTAGAAGAGTCAACACCCTGCTGCCTGTGAACATCTTCTCCCCGACTGATCCTTACAGCTGGTTTATATATATTTTGTTGTCAAACAATGGCAGGTGTTTTTATCATTATCTGAGCGAGGCGCCAGTCAACCACTTAGCAACTCCCTAACCAATCAATGCCTTAGCATTTCTTCGTACCTCCTTAGCAACTCCTTAGCCAATCAACCCTAGGCAGCCCCTTAGCAATTTAATAATGTTTTTCAGTCATTGTGGCTCAATTGTATCTATATTTTTGCGATTGCAGGCAATCAGCATCTGGGCTTGTGAGTTCTCCACCTCTCCACTGCACAATTCTCCACTTGGCATTTAGCCAGCAAAGTTAATTTTTCGTAAGCATTTAGCAATGTCCACATAGTCAAGTATCCCGCCATCCTCTCTTGTTCCAAAATGTCATCCAACACATTTGCTGGGGTTGCTCTAAGCTTCATTAGGATGGCTGTGAGTACCTTATCGCATCCATGTCCAATCTAGGTCAAGACTTTAGTCAAACTGTTCTCCACTATTCTGTCTGTGAGGGATAAAGTGATTAAACCCTATTAAAGAAAGGAGTTTTAAAGAGAATTCAAACAGAGAGGGGCTGGAGAGGAGATTCTGACAGCAGTGTCTGAAAATTGCCAGACCCATCCTTGAGGCCTTGAGTAAGAAGAGATAGCTTTGTATAGTTAGAGAAGGGGGTGATGTAGAGAAATCCCTATCAGTGGAAAGGAGTGATGGATGGGACCCTTGTCACTATAGCTTAGCTTTAGTACTGATATAGGAAAACTGAAAGGGTTCACTAGGAGGTGAGTGAAACTAGGGTAGGTCATGAGCAACTGAGCATGCTTAATAGAATAAATGAATATTACAACACACCCCTGGTCAAGAAATTGCTCATTACCATGAACATGTTTGAACATGCAATGTATGATGTGGGAGGTGCGAGGGGATGTACGGTGGGTTGTACCTACAGATTGTGCACCTCCGACCCTGATTGGAGAGAGGTCCGGAGGAGAAATTGAATGTAAGATTTTGTGTATAAAGGTGGATGATCTCCCTGGCTTCGGTGTGTCTCGAGTTGGAGAGGCACCCGGTCTGCAGACTCGTAAAATAAAGAAATCTCTTGCTTCCAGGATTTAGTCTTTGAGTATTTATTGTGAGCATAAAGGGTATCTCACAAATTGGGGGCTCGTCCGCGATCGCCACTCCGGCTGCTTGGTGGAGGCAAGGAAGGAGGGGAAGGTGCACCCTGCTGATTTCAGCAGTCTCTGATCTCCTTGCTTGCCATCAGCAGTTTGAGCGAGTGATATCCGGTGAAAAGACTCCGGAAGCAAGAGGGGGTGTAAGGTAAATACGTACGGGACGGTCGAGTGATTCTTGTGCACAGGACCCAGGTAAGAAAAACGACTATTAGGTATTGCCTGGGCGACCGGGGTTTGTCGGACGGGAATAGTCCGACAAGGTAATGGGAAACCGGAATGGGAGGAGTAAGGGTCCGGGGAACCGGGATGAGGCTCATACCGATATGGAGCCTAACATTCCGCCCGATAGTCCGTTGGGGCGAATGTTGGATGGGGTGAAGGGAACACCCGGGGTAAAGAGTAAGGAAACTATGTGCCTCTCACCAGTATGGGGGTGAGGAACTTTATAAAGGAGATGAAAAGTTTATTGGAAGACCCCTTGGGACTGGCTGAACAAATAGATCAGTTCCTAGGGCCAAAAATGTTTTTATGAAAAATATTAAGTTGTTTCAAACAATCTCATTGAAGTAAGAATGGAACTAATGTAAAAACCGGTTTTGTATGAATGAGGAAGTTTGTATATGTGATAGGTTTGTTTACTGTGGGCCATGTTGTAAGGGTGTCTGTGTGTGTTCCTTTAAGGAATTGTAAGCAATGGGGGAGGTTATTGTAAGGTAACGGACAATGCTTTGAATCATCGCAACTTAAAAAGGGGAAGTTGGAAAATGTAGGTTGCTTGGCTTCTATAGATTTCTTTTCAGTAAAGTTAATTTGGCAAATTGTTAGTCGTATGTATTTGTAGGGGGAATGGTTTGAACAAAATTAGAAATAAGTTAATTGCTGAACAACAAGCAGCTTTTATGGTTTGTTTAGATAAACATTCTGGTTGGAGAAGGGTAATAAATTAATGGGGCCCAGAAAAACAAAAAGGAGTTGGCAGACAATGATGTCAATAAGGGGAAGTTTGTTTACTTCAGAAGAAAGACAGATGGTCCGACAGGCAGGAGAAGGGGTTGCAGGCTGATGCGCCGACTTGAAATAACCAAACAGGGGAAGGAAGAAAAAGTATGAGAGATCTCAGGGAGATAATAATCAAGGGAATTAGAGAAGCCGTTCCCAGGGGACAGAATTTCGAACGGGCTTTTGAAAATCAGCAGAACAAGGCCGAACTTCCGACAGTGTTTTTACAGTGTTAAGGAAAAATGTCCAGCAGTATTCGGGGATAGACCCTGATAAGACTGCAGGTCAGCAGCTGTTGAAGGTTAATTTTGTAACAAAATCATGGCCAGATATTAGAAAGAAATTGGAAAAATTGGAAGATTGGAATGAAAAACCATTGAATCAGTTGTTAACAGAGGCTCAAAAGATATATGTAAGACGGGATGAGGAGAAACAGAAGGGAAAGGCAAAAATGATGTTGCAAGCAGTACAGCAAGTAGTATTGGAGGACGAGGAAGAGGTGAATGGAGGGACCGAAGTTGGGGTCCCCGGGAGAACAAGGAACAAGGATCAGGAGGGTGGTACATGGGGCCACCCTGGTGTTATTATTGTAAAGAGGAGGGTCATTTCAAGAGGGAATGTCCTAAGCGACGACGGGAGGTGCAGTCGTACGCACTCATGGAGGAAGAATAGGGGAGTCAGGGGTTCCGCTCCCTGGGGTGTATGGGATACACACGGGAACCTCTGGTAAATTTGAAATTAGGACCCCAGGGAGAGGATATGATATTTATGGTAGATTCGGGAGCAGAAAGATCGAGTATAACTAAGGTACCAGAAGGAATGAGATTGGGTAAAAAAAACAGGTTAGAATCTCAGGGGTAGAAGGGAAAGTGATGACATTACCCGAGGTAGAAGGGGTGGTGGTGAAATATGAGATTCGGGAAACTATGGAAGATTTAATCTTGGTACCCCAGGCAGGGATAAATTTGATGGGAAGAGACTTACAAATTCAATTAGGAATGGGAACAGCCCCCGTAGGGGGACAGATAATAGTCCAATTGTATAAATTGACCACGGAGGACGAGGGAAGAATAGTCCCGCAGGTGTGGGCCAAGGACGGAAACCGGGGTGGGCTGCAGATCCCACCCTTGAAAATAGCTCTGAAAAAAGAAAGTGAGATAGTACGGGTAAGGCAATATCCAATTTCTATGGAAGGAAGAAGAGGACTTCAGCCAATTATAGAGAACTTACTAAAGGACGGTGTATTAGAGAGTTGTATGTCCCCATATTTTGGCCCTGTCTCACTGTGCGAGTTGACCCACGAGGTACCCCGAGTGACAGACTCGTGGCTGTGCACGAGACTTCAAGTTTATGATCAAGTGTGTAACCGAGTTCCCACGGGTATGTCATTGCTGCGATGTTCCAAGTTCATCTCCCGAGTTACCAAGTTCCTCTCCCGTTACTCTTGAGCCAACCGTGAATGAAGGTATGTTTTAATAAAGCAACAATGTTAAAATACATCTCCATCCTGTGGTTTTGAGTTATTTCAGCGCGGCGGCCATCTATTGATATGACCTACAATGGGAAAATGCGCATCCTCCAGTAACCAAGCATTTCTTGTTGTTTTATGTTTTTAAATACTTTTTTGCAATGGATCTCTATTTTAAATAATTTTTAAAAAGGAAGCAGCTCGGGTGACTGACATTGAGCGGCCGCCGGGACCCGACAGCAGACACACACACACACACACACACACAACACACACACACACACACACACACACACACACACACACACACACACACACACACACACACACACACACACACACACACACACACACACACACACACACACACACACACAGAGAGAGAGAGAGATACACACAGACAGCAGGACTGGCCGCCACTTCAGAGGAAGGAAGCAGCTCGGGTGACTTTGAGCGGCCGCCGGGACCCGACAGCAGACACACACACAGATACACACAGATAGACAGAGAGGGAGAGAGAGAGAGAGACACACACACACACACACACACACACAGATACACACAGACAGACAGAGACACACACACACACACACACACACACAGATACACACAGACAGCAGGACTGGCCGCCACTTCAGAGGAAGGAAGCAGCTCGGGTGACTTTGAGCGGCCGCCGGGACCCGACAGCAGACACACACACAGATACAAACAGATAGACAGAGAGGGAGAGAGAGAGAGACACACACACACACACATACACACACACACACACATAGAGAGAGAGATACACACAGACAGCAGCTGGCCACCACTTCAGAGGAAGCAGCTCGGGTGACTTTGAGCGGCCGCCGGGACCCGACAGCAGACACACACACAGATACACACAGATACACAAACACACACACACACACACACACAGACACACACACAAACACACACACACACACAGACACACACACACAGACACACACACAGCCACACACACATATGTGGCGTTTCTGCTCGGGACCCTTCTTCAGACAATCCAATGTCCCATAATATATTCTTTAAATATTAAGTTTTCTGTTGAAAGTGTGGTGCCGTGGTTACGGGTTGTCGGAAGGAAGATGATGAGGTCTGGTACAAGTTGACTTTGTTTTCAGTAATCAGGCCTCTGTGTTGGCCGATGTCTGGTTGATCGAGCGTTCATACAGTTGCGAGTGAGCGAGGTCCATATATAGGATTTAAAGAAGGAACTGCAGATGCTGGAGAATCGAGGGTACACAAAAAGCTGGAGAAACTCAGCGGGTGCAGCAGCATCTAAGGAGCGAAGGAGATAGGCGACGTTTCGGGTCGAGACCCTTCTTCCTAATAAAGGAAGAAGGGTCTCGACCCGAAACGTCGCCTATCTCCTTCGCTCCTTAGATGCTGCTGCACCCGCTGAGTTTCTCCAGCTTTTTGTGTACCCTCCATATATAGGAGCAAGGAACGCGAAGCCTCTGAGGGTTCATTGTTCCCCTGGTTTGGATTGCTCCCAGGAGAGCGGGCACAAAGACAAATTTAGGCATTTTTCTGTGGAAGGGGGAGGGCAGAATAGAATCGAAAGCATTGTACAGCAGCACTCTCCCCAACACGAAACACAGCGCAGCGTAAACAATTAAACAGCTTCACTTTTAAAAGCAAAGACACCACGTTTAAATTACACGGCCCCAAGAAATTGCCTCTCAATTGCTTCGGGGTTGGAATTGAAATATATATAATATATATAATATGTATATACATATTATACTACTTTGGTTCAGTCCCTTTCAGATTATAAAAAAGTTCCCATGATAGACTCACGAGACACTAAGGTAAACGCACGGGCCATTACGTTACTGCAACGAGTTTAAATGTTTCCATTTTTAACTTGAACAGTTAATTTGACTCGTGGAAAAAATCAAACATGTTTGATTTTTTTCACGAGTTAACAAGTTTCCCGAGTACCTGCCGTTAGCGCCACGAGTGGACAAGTTGAACGCGCGAGTTCCGACGTTCCCGCTACGTGATCACCACGAGTGAAAACTCGGGGTCACTCGTGGGCCAACTCGCACAGTGAGACAGGGGTTTAAGTGTACTTGACTTAGAAGTGGTTTTCCCTTTCATTGATGATCTATCTAAATAATTATCTAAGGTACAATTTTACTTCGGAGTCACGTGAGTGACTACGTGAATAGAAGCCCGTACAGCCGTTGGTGCGTCATGACGTTAGACGCTGGTGCAGTCGGCAGGTTGGAGCAGCAGCGCTCCTCCGAGCGGTAAGTTTAAACGGGTTACACGAAAAGCTGGAGAATTCAGCGGGTGCAGCAGCATCTAAGGAGCGAAGGAGATGGGCGACGTTTCGGGTCGAGACCCTTCTTCAGACTTCACCCTCGATTCTCCAGCATCTGCAGTTCTTCATTACCAAGTTTAAACGGAGGTAAGGTTTTTAAAAAAAAATTACCACAGGTCATTTCTGCGACGGTTGGGAGTTTTGGTAGATATGTTGCAGAAAGTGAAGAAGGTGTCGGCGAGGCGCTCCGGGGGTAGAAAGGAGAGTGACCAGGAGAGTGTTGAGGATGGAGGCCCGTCTCGTACACCTGGTCCGGTGCTGGCTACACAGCCAGTGGTTGCAGACCCACTGCCGGGGGGCAGTGGAGGCTTGTCAGTAGGGTGGAAGGCCACTGGCAAGTCTCTGTGGCCCGTAGATGAGTCGGGCCTGGAGGTTATACCCTCCATAGGAGAGTCCGTTTGCTCACGGCTCTCCCACGTCGAGATTCTATTACAAAAGAATGCTCGACAGGGACCAGCTCCGTGAGGAGGAGTGGTGCCCAAGCCAGGCTGATGGAGAGCTTGTGCTAGCAGCACCTGTTTCAGGGCTGCAGAACTATCCTGCCTGTGAGGAGGATGTTCCAGCTCCTTGAGGAGGAGTGGTGCCCAAGCCAGGCTGATGGAGAGCTTGTGCTAGCAGCACCTGTTTCAGGGCTGCAAAACGATCCTGCCTGTGAGGAGGATGTTCTATCAGGGCCGTTTGCTGACACTGTTTCTATGCTGGGGGAGAGCAGTAAAGGTGTTCGGTTGGAGGTAATTCCGAACATTGCTGGGAAGTTTGCTGATTGTAGAGAGGCAGGAAAGGCGATTGATGTAGAATTGGCCGAAGCCATTCAGTATATGCTCTCCCACCAGTTACAGGAGCTAGCTATGGATGAAGTAGCAAAAAACTATAAAGCTCCTGTTAATTGTGATCTCCTGAAGGTACCGGTGGTTAATCACCAAATTTGCATAGATGGGTTTGCCTGCTAGGGCCCAGGAGATGAAGTTTTATAAAAGTGCTTAAATTGTTGAAAGCAGGTATTACAGCTGTGGTGAAAGTTATTGATACAAATGATATGGTTGAAGCACACCAGGATGAACTCGGACTCCTTTGTAATGCATTTTTGAAATTAATAATATCGGGAGGGCCGCTATTAGGCCAGTGCTAACCCGAATTTGGCGAGTTGTGCAAACCGACCAGTGTACCACCACGAAATCTGTTGTTTGGTGGTAACCTTGCAAAAAGGGTCAAAGACTGTTATGAGGTTGTTATAACCATGGCCCTCATTAAGCCAGCTGGAAGCAAGGCAAAAAAGGTTCTCTACAAGAAGTCGAGGACAACAAGGCCGCAAGGAAAGATGCTGGTAAGGAATATAACATTGACAGACGATGAATTAAACTGATGTTCCTGTTCAAATTGGGGAAGGTTAAAATTGTTCTCAAACAATGGCAGCAGTTGACATCAGATTTGTTCACACTTAGTGTATTGAAGGGGTGAGAAATTGGATTTTACTATGACAGTCTACCTAATCAACATTTTCCTAGTCGTAAACTTATTTTTCAGATGAGGAAAATGTGCTTATTCAAGCAGATATTCAGTCGTTACATAAGAAGGGGTAATTGAGCCTTCTGTCTATCAAAGTCAACAATTTCTGTCAAGTATATTTCCCAGATCTAAAAAGACTGGGGGATGTAGAATTATTCTGGATTTATCGAATTTGAACAAATTTGTTTGTTATAGGCATTTCAAAATGGAGACCTTTACCACGGGCAAACATCTAGTGTCCAAAGGGTATTATATGGCAACCATTGATTTAAAGAATGCGTATTACGCAGTGTCTATTCATGGTGATGATAGAAGATATTTGAAATTTATTTGGATGACTGAGCTGTGGCAATTCAGGACATTGCCGAATGGATTAACTTCAGCTCCTAGATTATTTACTAAATTGGTAAAACCTGTGTTAGCATTACTTAGAGCCCAGGGGCATGTGGTAATGGCCTATTTAGATGATATTCTGATTGTTGGAAAGACTCATGCTGAAACTCAATCATCAGTTTCAGTTGTTAAAATCACGTTTGAACAATTGGGATTTGTTATTCACCCAGATAAATCTAAATTATCACCAGTCCAAATTATTGATTATCTGGGATTTACCATTAATTCCAATCACATGTTGGTAACTTTGCCCAGGGATAAATTGAATCAGTTAATTGAGGACTGTGTTAATCTCGTTGGAGCACAACGGCCTTCGATTAGACAAGTAGCCAGTTTTATTGGGAAGTTGTTGCAGCCTTTCCAGCTGTGCAGTATGGTCCTCTGCATTATCAACAATTACAACCATCAAAGGAACAGGCACTGAGAATACAAAGGGGCCATTTTTGATAGGCCTATGCAGTTGTCAGCTGGGGCGATTGCTGACATACAATGGTGGATAGTACATGTTTAAAAAAAATTAAGGAAGGTTTTGGTGGAATCACCGTCACTGATATTACAGACTGATGTAAGTGCACTGGGTTGGGGTGCAACAGATATGTCTTCTTGTTGTGGAGGCAGATGGAATGTGGATGAGACATCGCTTCCTCAATTAAGAGGGATTGATTATTTAGAGTTGTTGGGCACCTGGTATGGGCTCAAAGCTTATTGTTCTACAAGGAGGGATCTGCATGTGCAGGTCAGATTGACAACACCACAGCAGTGGCATATGTAAACCACATGGGTGGAGTTAAGTCACAGTCTTGTGATAGACTGGCTAACCAGATTTGGAGCTGGTGTATTGACCAAAATATCTGGCTTTCAGCACTTTATTTGCCAGGAAGAGGTCACGTCAGTTTAATGACAACATTGAATGGATGTTAAATCAGGATGTATTTAACCAAATGATTGATCAGTATGCATTGCCAGATATTGACTTGTTTGCATCTCGATTAAATCATCAGTTACCTAGATATATTTGCTATATTTAAGAGTGAGTTGGATGTGGCCCTTGTGGCTAAGGGGATCAGAGGGTATGGAGAGAAGGCAGGTACGGGATACTGAGTTGGATGATCAGCCATGATCATATTGAATGGCGGTGCAGGCTCGAAGGGCTGAATGGCCTACTCCTGCACCTAATTTCTATGTTTCTATGTTTCTATATGTTTCATGGTAACCAGATTTTGGGGCAGTAGCAGTGGATGCATTTTCGCTGCATTGGGGGAGGAATGTTTGTGTATGTATTTCCTTCATTCTGTCTCATCAGCAGATGTTTGCAAAAGATCAAGGAGGACTCCGCTTCAGGGGTATTGGTAGTGCCGGATTGGCCTACACGAGCATGGTTTCCCGTTGTATTACAAATGGCTAGGGAGCCTTACATGCTTATGCCCAAGAATAAAAATCTACTGGTAAATCCAGTCACTGGGGATCAACATCCTTTATAGGATCGTATTGATCTGTTAATTTGCAGATTTTAAGGAGGCCATACCTGGGGAGAGGACTGTCTCATCGGACGGTGGATGTTCTCACGTCGGCCTGCAGGGATAGTACACAGCAGCAATATATCACCTATATAAGGAAGTGGGAGCAATTCTGCCTACAGCAGGATATTGTATATCACACTGCAGGGATCACGGATGTATTGGAATTTTTGTCAACTCTTTATTTTGACCAAAAAAGTAAGTTACAGTGCGATTAATTCAGCCAGAAGTGCTCTGTCTTCTTATTTACCTATGAATGCAGAATTGCATACAGTAGGGACACATCCGTTAGTTCACGATTCATGAAGGGAGTTTTCAATTCTAATCCTCCTAAACCCAGGTATGCCGGTATTTGGAATGTGAGTGAGGTTCTTATGCTTCTTCACCAGTGGGCTCCAGTTACAAGCCTATCTATAGCCAAATTAACTATGAAGGTGGTCATGCTTATGGTGTTGGTTTCAGCCCAACGTGTACAAACATTGCAAAAGCTACGGCTAGATAGAATGCATGTGTCGGCTGATGCCATTATATTTTATGTCTATGATTTGCTTAAACATAATAAAAGGGGCATGACAGGATGTAAGATTGTGTTTTCAGCATACCCCGCAGGTGATCGCTTCTGTATAGTCTCACATTTATCTCGTTACATTGAGATTAATAAACCTCTGAGAGGAACAGAGTTGGCTTTGTTTATTAGTCACAAAAAACCACACAGTAAGGTGTCGGTGCAAACGATTTCAAGGTCCTCGCGGCCGCAGGATGGTCCAGTGAGCTAACTTTTCAGAGGTTTTATCACAAGCCGATTTCAAGGCTCGGGGTGTTTGCTGATTCTGGTGTCAATACTGTTAAATTTTTCCCCTGAGTTAGAGGGGTTTGTTATGATTTGTTTGTAAATAAACTGTTATTTCATTTAACAAATGTATTACTGATGCATGATTGATTGTTAACGACTTTTGAGTCAATCCAGGCAGTGTGAACGTCGGATTTGAGTCTGCGGCGTGAATTCACAGTGCTTTGAAGTCTTCACGTAGTCACTCACCTGACTCCGAAGTAAAATAGTAAGATTAAACGAGAACTTACCAGTTTGAAGTTTGATCTTTATTTTATGAGGAGTCGAGTTGAGGGACTACGTGCCCTCCTCTCCCACCCTCATAGATCTCGTCTGGTAGTTCTAGTTTTATCATCTTACCGTTATACTTCGGTCATTGTTAGCTGTGAATTCATTCCGCTGCTTTGAAGATTGACGCACCAACGGCTGTACGGGCTTCTATTCACGTGGTCCCTCAACTCGACTCCTCATAAAATAAAGATCAGACTTCAAACTGGTAAGTTCTCGTTTAATCTTACTATTAAAATCCCCTCCAACTATTAGATTATGTTGAGTGGATATAGGGATATTGTTAAATATTTTCTTGAAGAATAATGGATTGTCAAAATTAGGACCATATATATTCATAAGGATTACTTTTTTTAGAATATAATTCACCTGTAATTATTATATATCGACCCTCAACATCTTCTATTATTGAGCTTCGTTTAAAAGGTATACCTTTACGAATAATTATTGCTACCCCTCTAGACCTATGTGTAAATGAAGAGTGATATACTTTGGAAATCCATTTTGCTGTTAACCTATACTGCGCGTCTTTTTTAAGGTGTGTCTCTTGGAAAAAATAATATCAGATTTCAATATATTTAATTGAGCTAAAACCTTACCTCTTTTAATTGGTTCAATAATTCCCTTAACATTCCAACTATAGAAGGTGATTCCATTACCCCCTACAGAAGGTGATTCCATCACCCCCAATCCTAGTGTTTATGTCATACATTTTATTATTAAGGTGGTTTATAATGGAGTAGATGTCTCAGCTCATCTAACCCAATCCTATACCCAAACATCAGATCGATGAAATTTAATTTCTGTGACATGGTCTTATACACATGTCTCTTTGAACTAACTATATAATACCAACCATACTTAAATCCATATAATATATAACATGAAATGAAATACATAATATAAAAAAAATAATAAAATATGTGAGTAAAGTAAGTGATGTTAATAAAGTGTAAGGGGGAAAAAAAGTGACTACAACTAGAGTTAGTGCAGTTAATATTGGTGTAAGCCACACTAGCGTGGCTACTAATCTACGGACTTCCGTGAAAAAAAAAGATGTTAATAATTCCAGCTCCGTTTTTGCCTTGAGGACTATATATGTCGGGGTGGGGTATTAAATTTATATACTTAATAATTAATAATACTACTAATATCAAATATAGTTAGTGTCATAGCACTATATTAAGAGAGCTAACATACACTTTTGAGGGGTAGTTAATACAAAACTATATTTATTAATAATCCATCCATCCCTCCTTGACCCCAAGATAGAGTCCATGTCCATTGTTCCTCCTCCTTCCCTGCAGATCCTCCTTCAGTGTAAATCCTCCTCCTTTTCTGTGGGTGGACAGTATCATCAGGTAAGTGATCAATAATCAGTATCATCAGGTAAGTGATCAATAATATTCAGTGTCCTTCATCTTCATCTGCTTCTTCCTCTACTTCTTCCTCTTCCAGTTTCTTCTGAATGTCTTGAGCGAATGCAAGAGCTTCTGTATGTTTGGTGAAGTGGTGCTCCTTGTTATCATGTTACCCTTAATGTTGCCGGTTACATCAGGCCATATCTCAGATTCTTAATGTTCCTCAGGATACCTTTTGTTTCTGCAAATAAAGATCTTCTCTTGGCCACTTCCGCAGGGTAATCTCTAAAAATACTAATGTTGTCTCCCTCATATTTGAGATTTTTCTTACGTGTTATTATCTTCATCATATCTTCAAAAACATGATCATACACCATATCCACAATCATCTTTGGGGGAGCATCCCTCCTCGGGGTACGTCTCGATGCCCTGTGTGCTAGGCCCAGTTCAATTTCAGAATATCTTTTAGGAGGTTTGCAGCAAATTTTCGAGGGTCTTGATTTCCCTCTCGACCTTCACTCAACCCAACAATACGCAGATTCTGACGCCTTTGACATCCCTCCAAGTCAATGCATTTCTCAATTATTTTGTTTAATAATTCTGATAAACGCTTGTTCTCGGCAAGAAGCTTCTCAGCTGATTCAGTCAGTTTTTTTATTGCGTCATTTTGTTGGTTAAGTGAAGTTATAATAGGTTCTAACTTGGTATCCAGCAGCACCTCCATCTCACCAGTTTTACGGTTTACATCATCCAACTGTTGCAAATCAGTACCTGCTTTATCTTTCCATTCGTCCATCATAGTCTTTACAGTGGCTATAACTTCCTTTTTGGACTCTTCTTTCAAATTCTCATGATACACCAAAATATCAGCTCTTAAAGTCTTTATTTCCTCTTTATATTCTTTTTTCATATTCTTAAGCATTTGTTTTAGCTCACCATAATAATTTTTTTGAGGTCGTCCATCTTTAAAATATCTTCCTGGGAGGCACTCAAACTTGAGCCCGAGGCTCCAATGAGGCCTACTTCCCTTTTCAAGGACTTTTTCCCTTGGTGGGGGGGGGGGGGGGGATGATGCATCTTAGTAAAGTTGCGCGCCTGATGACGTCACGCACATTTTTAATGCTACCGGAGCCGTTCACACCCGTTCTCCTCTGGTGAGTAGCTTCAGATAACCCCCTTTACCCCTGTTTTTTATACAATTTTAGCGGAGCTGAATGGCGCGAGTTCCACTCACTCTATAGCACCATCGGAAGTCTAAATATTTACAGATATGTGACTTTATAAAAAAATATATACCAAGACTACAGAACATAATGATAGACCCACTGGAAGTAGCAATGAATATTAAAATGGACTCACAAACATTAATATCATAATTATATAACAGTATTCTTAATGGAGAGTTGCCATCAACAGAGGCAATTAGAGAATACTGGGAAAATAATTAATGACAAAAATGTCTAAAGAAACATGGGAGAGGTATTTGATATATATACATAAATGATCGATTAATGCTAGACATAATTTAATTCAATTTTAAATATTACACAGATTCAAAAGTTAGGTTGAATAAATGTAATTCAAATATTTCTCCCATCTGTGATAAATGTATTTATCTGAATGCCAATTTCACGCATTCTTTTGTTTCTTGCACAAAATTTCGATGATTTTGGTGTGATATATTGGATATATTCACTAGTTTATTTAAGATAAAAATGGAACCTAGCATGGAAATGATTATCTTTGGAGTAATAGGAGATGGAAACAAATGAAATGTATCCCAAATATCATTTTTTAATTATGGTTTAATAACAGCAAAAAAACTCATACTCAAATTTTGGAAAAAGGCTACTATACCAAACTCAAAATGTGGATTGGTAATATGTTGGAAACTGCCCATTCGGAAGAAATGAGACTCCTCCTAATAGAAAAAAAGACCAATTCTTAATGAGTTGGGCTCCATTTATTGACCTCGTGGATTCATGTGGTGCAATAGTATCATAAAATTAAAATGTTTGGGTTTGGGCGAAAAATGATTAAGAATACAAGAAAACATCGACGTGGTGTTGGAGAATCTCCTTTCTGCTTCACTTTCTCACTTATTTCTTTCTTTACCCCACACTCACTAGACTATCCTTTACTCTTCACTATTTCTTTCTTTCTCATTTCTTTCTAAAAAAAAAGGAAGTTGTACAAAGAATATTTTAATTATTCTGGGAACCAGTATGAAGGTACCATCAAAATGTAATGTGCCTACTTCTAATGAATTAAAATAAAATGTTTAAAAAATGATAGCGGGGATATGGGGAGAAGGTAGGAACGGAGTACTGAAAGTGGATGATCAGCAATGATCACATTGAATGGCAGTGCTGGCTCGGAAGGCCGACTGGTACCGAACTCCTGCACATATTGTCTATTGTCGCACCACACCAGAAGCTGATGTATGACGCACCAGAGGCTGGTGTCTATCGCAAAAGAAGACCCTACCTCAGGCAACCCACTGTGGTTGTACCTGTCATTTTACGCTACCTTTGTGATAGTATCTAATGTGTTATAACTCCATGTTGGAACCCAACATTTGACACCTTCACCGATCTTGTTCAGTAAAGTCACCACGCGTTTCCTTTTTGTTTTCCTCCACATTGTTCTTTTGATACTACAACTTAAGGTCACCGAAAACCAAACAGAATCTACTCGTCTAATTACAGGTGGGAAAATTAAACATACTCACCCAATTAGGAGCCACATCGTTGACGGTCATCCTGTGTACTATCCTGCCGACTATGCCAATTGTAGGAGGGAATTGTGTGCTATATCCGTACCCTATAACCTGACTGTACTCAGATAGGCACAGACACAAAATAAAGCAGCTCATAGATCAGTGGGTGAGTGTATCGATCAAGTCGGTTTATTAAAGGCCTTATCGATGCACATCGCAGCAGCGTGAGTCAGCCCAAACAGCTTCATATGCTGTAGTAACCACAGCAGTTTTATATCCCTATGACATAATGGTTACTTGTCGAGTTGAAATAACTCGTTAATCAATGTCTCTGTAATCTGTCATTGTTGTCTTTCCTCAGAGATAATTTTAATCTTTCATTTCTTATTTAATCTTTTGTTTTGTTTCCTGTTGTTTAGAAACCCTCCCTAAATGCCAATGTCCCTGTAAGGATAATGTATTTGACTCGATAACCGAGGTCTCCTCGTTAAATAGGTCGTTTGTTAAACTTCTGGAGACTTGCCTTCTAAACAAAGTGACAAAGAGCTGCTGTAATTGCAAGGGGATGCAACAGATAAGAACGTAGATGGAACTATATAGGACAACACTCCCTCCTACAGATAACAACACCTGTTTTTCAGCAGAATGTTTCAACTTTGTCATTCTGGTTACATCCTTGACCATTTTCCCCATCATGCTTACCTATATGTGTGTTATTGGGTAAACCAAATTACAACCCACTCAAGCTACTCAACTTCCTTATAATTATCAAAATCCCAGATAACACCATCTAATTGTTACCTAAACGCTGGGTTACCCCTTCCTCAACTACCTCATCTTGCAGCTCATTCCATACACTCACCACCAATTGGGTGAAAAAGATATCCCTCAGATTCCTATTCAATTTCTTCCCCCTCACCATAAAACCTATGTCTTCTGGTGCTCGATTCACTGACTCTTGGCAACAGACTGTAAATCCTCCAGATCTATTCATCTTGTAAGGTAAAAGATGGTAATATTTCCGCTTGGCTGCCAATAACTAGCGGAGTTCTACATGACTCGGTGCTAGGACTGCTGCTCTTCACGTTGTATATACAGTGGCTTGCAAAAGTTTTCATACCCCTTGAACTTTTCCACATTTTGTCACGTTACAACCACAAATGTAAATGTATTTATTGGGATTTTATGTGATAGACCAACACAAAGTGATGCATAATTGTGAAGTGGAGGGAAAATGATACATGGTTTTCTTTTTTTTACAAATAAAAAACTGAAAAGTATGGCGTGCAAAAGTATTCAACCTCCTTTACTCTGATACCCCTAAATATAATCCAGTGCAACCAACTGCCTTCAGAAGTCAACTAATTAGTAAATAGAGTCCACTTGTGTGCAATCTAATCTCAGTATAAATACAGCTGTGCTGTGACTGCCTCAGAGGTTTGTTAGAGAACATTAGTGAACAAACAGCATCATGAAGCCTAAGGAACACACCAGACAGATCAGGGATAAAGTTGTGGAGAAGTTTAAAGCTGGGTTAGGTTATAAGGATTCTGGGAGGTAAGGATTCAGTATTTATTAGTAAAGTTTAAAGGATAAAGTTTTGTGTGTTTAAAAAAAAAAATTAATACAGAGTAATCTGGGAGTAAGATATGTCAGAGGAGATTGGCCCCGTGGTTTGTTCAGCCTGTGACATGTGGGAGATCAGGTATATGGACGGTGTCCCTGGTGACTACATTTGCAGGAAGTGTGTCCAGCTGCAGCTCCTGGCAGACCGCATTGAATGATTGGAACTGCGGCTGGATTCATACAGGAGCATCCACGTTGTGGAGAAAGTCGTGGATAGCACGTACAGTGAGTTGGTCACACCACAGGTAAAAGGAAAGAGGACAGAAAGGGATCGGGTGGCCAATAGCCAGCAAAGTAGTAGGCAGGTGATGCAGGAGTCCCCAGCGGTCATCTCCCTCCTAAACAAGTATACCATTTTGGATACTGTTGAGGGAGATGGCTCATCAGGGGAATGCAGCAACAGCCAAGTTCATGGCTCCATGGGTGGCTCTGCAGCACATGAGGGGGGGGGGGGGGGGGGAAAGATGGGAAGAGCAATAGTAATAGCGGATTCAATTGTCAGGTGAATAGAAAGGCGTTTCTGCGGCCGCAAACGAGACTCCAGGATGGTATGTTGCCTCCCTGGTGCAAGGGTCAGGGATGTCACTGAACGGCTGCAGAACATTCTGGAGGGGAAAGGTGAACAGCCAGTTGTCATGGTGCATATTGGCACCAACGATATTGGTTTTAAAAAAAAGGGATGAGGTCCTTTAGAGAAGGTGCACAGACACCTTAAAGTCGTCAGTACTTTATTAAGTATACATTATACATAGCCCTGGCTGTACGTGGTCTGTCACGAACATTAGAGAGAGAGCTAGGGGCGTGTGGGTTACAATTATACTAACTGGTGGGGGAGTGGTTAGCATGGACTTCGTTACTATCAGTTAAAGGTGTACACACATCATCTACCTCCTTCCTCTACCAAAACAAACAGTGAGTGACAGGACGACCACGTCTCATGCACCAGGGTGAGTGCAAACAGTAAAGCACAGGGATACAGGATCACATGTAATCGCCGTAACGGACCGGGGCCTGACCAGGCGACCAGACCGGGTCCGCACCTCGCCATCACCTCCTTCCCCGACGGGAACAAGCGGGGACGCTGGGGCATGGTGGGGGCTACGGACAGGAGAACGCCTTGCGACGAAGGCATCGGGGGGGGGGGGCGGCGAAGAGAAGGGCGAGGAAGCCGGAGAAGCGGGAACCGCAGCCGGGAGGTGTTCCGGAGGAGGACGAGGGGAGGTCGGCCCCAGAGGAACGGGCAAAGCACAGGGTCGCGACAGTGGCAGCGGGGGGGCATACGGAGCCGCCGGGGGAGGGAGAGGCTCGTTCCCGAGCCGGAGATGCTGGCGGGACCGGCAGTACACCCGTCCGTCGTGGTTGACAAGGTATGAACGAGGGGAACCGGCAAAACCGACGACCACGGCCAGCCTGGAACGGCCAGAAGAGGACCATATACGGACGACCTGGCCGGGGAGAAGAGGGCAGAGGACACGCCAGGACCTGTCGTGGGAACGCTTCTGGATACTGTGTTTTTCGGCAATGCGTTCCCGGACCAAGGCAGGTTTAAAGACGGAGGGGGACAGGGACTGCTGAGACACCGGGACCGTGGGCCTCGTGACTCGGGACATGAGTCGCTGAGCTGGGGAGCCCAGGGCATGGTCGCGGGAGATGTTTCGGAGGTTCAGCAGGGCCAGGTAGATGTCCGAGCAGGATAGGCGACAACGCTCCAACAATCCTTTAGCACTGCGGACCGCGCGCTCGGCCAGTCCATTGCTCTGCGGGTATTCCGGGCTGCTGGTGTAATGACGAAGGTTCCATCGTTCAGCAAAAGCGTGGAACTTGGCACTGGTGAACTGGCTGCCGTTGTCCGACTGCAGGCTGACGGGGGATCCGAAGGTGGCAAAGTGGCGGCGCAATTTCTCGATGACCGCGGAGGAAGAGAGGGAGTGGAGCTGGTCAACTTCAAACCAGCTGGAGTAAGAGTCGACAAGCACCAGGAAGTGCTTTCCATGCCACTCGAAGATGTCGGTTGCTAGCGCAGACCATGGCAGGTCAGCAGCTGGCTGCTGCAGGAGCGGCTGCCACTGTTGCTGTGGAGCGAGGCTGTTACAGGTAGGGCACGCGGAGACATGTCAGGCCAGAAAAACTGGCTCTGAGCGACAGAAAGGGTCGCCTCGGCCCCAGGATGGCCACGATGAGCGGTTTCGAAGTATGGTTCTCGTAGTGCTTCGGGCACCACCACCTTGTGCCCTTTCACAATCACACCATCACGCAGCACCAACTCGTCACGAACCAAGAAGTAAGGCACCGCTGCGGCCGGCAGGGAAGAACGGCGGTCTGGCCAACCCTGCTTGATGATCGCGGCCAGCTGCTGTAGCGAAGCGTCAGCCGCCGTGTGCTCGGCCAGGGACTTCAACTGACCGGAGGGCACGAAGTTCACGCCCAGGACTATCAGATCGGACGTCTCGTACGGATGCTGGGTTGTGGATGAGAGAGGCGCCCGAGACAGCGTGTCAGCAACAAACATGTCCTTGCCCTTGCAATACACCACTGTGAAAGTGAAGCGTTGTAGCTGGAGCATCATGCGCTGGAGCCGGGAGGAGGCCATGTGTATCGGCTTGTTGAGGATGGTTACCAGAGGCTGGTGGTTCGTCTCGACAGTGAAGCAGTTGCCCAGGATATAGTCTTTGAATTTGGAGCAGGCAAAGACAACCGCCAGCAGTTCTTTCTCAATCTGGGCATAGTGTTGTTCAGCGGTCGTCATTGTGCGGGATGCGTAGGACACAGGCAGTTGCACCCCGTCATGGATCTGCAGGCAGGCGGCCCCGAGGCCAAACTTTGATGCATCACACATGAGAACGATGGGGCGCTGGAGGTCGAAGTACTTCAGCGTTGGCATGCTGATCAGCTTAGATTTGAGGGTGTCAAATGCTTTCTGGTGTTGCGGGAACAAGGCCCAGGCAGTGTCCTTTTTCACCAGATCCCGCAGAGGGGCACACAGTTCGCTCAGGTCGGGGATGAACTTTCCCAGGTAGTTGACCATGCCCAAGAAGCGCTGCAGGCCAGGCACGTCAGCAGGTGCAGGCATCTCGGATATTGCGGCCGTCTTCTGCGGGTCGGGCTTCAGCCCCAATGCCGTGAAAACATGCCCCACGTAGGTGACCTCAGGGACCCGGAATCGGCACTTCTTCGGGTTGAGCTTCAGGTTGACCTCCCGGGCCCGCTGCAGCACCTGGCGAAGTGGTGGTCGTGCTCAGCGACATTCTTCCCATAAACCAGGATGTCGTCGACAATGATGGCACACGGAAGTCCAGCAAACAGTTGTTCCATGGTCCTTTGGTACACCTCGCTGGCAGAGTTGATCCCAAACGGCATACGGAGGAAGCGATACCTGCTGAAGGGCGTGCTGAAGGTCGTCAGGTGCGAGGATCGCTCATCTAGAGGTATCTGCCAGAACGAACTCTTGGCATCAAGAACCGAGAACACGGTGGCAGGGTCGACCTATGCAGCAACATCCTCCACCGTCCGCATGGGATAGTGCGGGCGCCTGATGGCCAAGTTCAAGTCCTTAGGGTTGATGCAGATCCGTATTTCGCTCTTGTCTTTCTTCGCAGCGACAACCATAGTAGAAACCCACCGGGTGGAGTCCGTTACTGGCTTCAGGATGCCCGTGGCCACCATCTCGCGAAGAGCAGACTCGACCTTGCACCTCATGGCAAAGGACACACGGTGCGGGGGACGGACGACCGGCGTGATGTCGGGATTGAGGGCAATCCTGCAGCTGCAGGGCAACTTCCCCAGCTTCGAGTCAAACCGGTCTGGGAATTCGGCCAGCGCGTTCAGGGGTGCCTCTACCAGGTGGACACCACTGTGGAAGCTTAGCAATCTGAGGTCCTGGCAGGCCTCCACGCCGAGCAGGGGGTCACATTTACCGTCTAGCAGGAAGAAAGAGAGGGGCCGAGTGGTCGTCAGCACCTTGCAGTGAAGAGTGGCCCTCCCCACAGGAACAAGTACGCCACCCCCATAGGCACGCAAAACAGCACTGTCTGTGGAAACGGGCTCATTATTTCTTATCTTCCTGAACAGGCTTGTTGACATAACGTTGGCAGCTGCCCCCGTGACCTTGGCAGAGAAGGCCATGCCATTCACTGTGACTCGGACGGTCGGGTCCGTTATCAGTCCAGCTGCACCTCGCAAGGAAAACACACTCAGCTCGCTCTGAGAAGAGTCAGGGTCAGACGGGGGAAGATCATCGTGCTGGAGATGGGAACCAGACGCTGTATCATCACGTATCAGGTAGCGAGACGGTTTCTGCTGTGGCTGTGCAGAACGGCATGCAGCCGAGAAGTGGTTGGGCCTGTTGCAGAAATTACAGGTTTTCCCCAACGCCGGGCACACATTAAAACGGTGTGAGACAAAGTTACAATTTGGACATCGTTGAGGCGGTCTGAAGCCCTGCAGTGGTCTTACCCTCTGTCGCCGGGGAGCATTGTACTGGGGACCAGCGAGACTGGCTGTGTGGACCACAGGGTCAGGTACAGCGGAGGAGACAGCCTCAGCTAAACGAGAGGCATGCAGCGCCTCATCAAATGTCAGATCAGGCTTACGCAGCAGCTCAGAGCGCAGCTTATCTTCCCCCAGACCAAAGACTAAAATGTCACGGGTCAAAGTATCAGGGGTCAGAACATGCAGGTCACACCGACGAGCCAGCTGGCGCAGTGCGGCCACGAAATTGTCAATAGATTCCCCAGGGTTGTGGCGTCTGGAGAACAGTTTGAAATGCTCTAAGATGTGGTTAGTGGGAAGGTCACACAGCGCCGTAAATTTAGCAAGCAGGCAATCGGGGTCCTGGATACTCTCACCATGTCCATAGACGAATGACTCCGAACGCTCGAGCGCTTTTGGACCAGCCAGGTTAAGCAGCAGGGAAGCCTTGACAGCGGGGGCCACAGCAGGGTGGGCGATTGTAACATAGTGCTCAAAGTCCCGTCAGAACACACTCCCGCGATGAGTGATGTCTGCATCAAAGACTAGGATGTCAGGTTTACGGCAGGCAGAAGCCATCATGGCACAGGGAGGGGGAACTGGGACTAAGAAAATAAAACGCGATAGACTGGAGACGCAGAAAGAAGCACTTCTGACGCCATTTAGAGAAGGTGCACAGACACCTTAAAGTCGTCAGTACTTTATTAAGTATACATTATACATAGCCCTGGCTGTACGTGGTCTGTCACGAACACTAGAGAGAGAGCTAGGGGCGTGTGGGTTATAATTATACTAACTGGTGGGGGAGTGGTTAGCATGGACATCGTTACTATCAATTAAAGGTGTACACACATATCATCTACAGGTCCTACAAGGTGAATTTAGGGAGCTAGGAAATACACTTAAAAGTAGGACCTCAAAGGTAATAATCTCTGGATTACTACCAGTACCACGGGCCAGTCAGAACAGAAATAGGAGGATATTACAGATGAATACGTGGCTTGAAAAATGGTGCAAGGGGGAGGGATTCAATTTTTTAGGGCACTGTAAACATTTAACCATATAACCATATAACAATTACAGCACGGAAACAGGCCTTCTCGGCCCTTCCAGTCCGTGCAGACCATTTGTTTTCCCCTAGTCCCATCTACCTGCACTCAGACCATACCCCTCCATTCCCTTCACGTCCATATACCTATCTACTTTACTCTTAAATGTTAAAACCGATCCTGCCTCCACCACTTCTGCTGGAAGCTGATTCCACACAGCCACCACCCTCTGAGTAAAGAAGTTCCCCCTCACGTTACCACCCCGAAACCTCTGTCCCTTAATTCTCATGTCATGCCCTCTTGTTTGAATCTTCCCTACCCTCAATGGGAAAAACGTATCCACGTCAACTCTGTCTATCCCTTTCATCATTTTAAAGACTTCAATCAAGTCCCCCCTTAACCTTCTGCGCTCCAAAGAATAAAGACCTAACTTGTTCAACCTTTCTCTGTAACCATAGTTGCTGGAACCCTGGCAACATTCTAGTAAATCTCCTCTGTACTCTCTCTATTTTTAGTTGATATCCTTCCTATAACTAGGCGACCAAAATTGTACACCATACTCCAGAATTGGTCTTAACCAATGCCTTGTACAATTTTAACATTACTTCCCTACTCCTATATTCAATGCTCTGATTTATAAAGGCCAGCACACCAAAGGCTTTCTTTACCACCCTATCTACATGCGATTCCACCTTCAGGGACCTATGCACAGTTATTCCTAGATCCCTCTGTTCCACAGCATTCCTCAATTCCCTACCATTTACCATGTACGTCCTATTTTGATTTGTCCTGCCAAGATGTAGCACTTCACACTTATCAGCATTAAACTCCATCTGCCATCTTTCAGCCCACTTTTCCAAATGGCCCAAATCACTCTGTAGACTTTGAAAATCTACTTCATTATCCACAACACCATCTGCATACTTACTTATCCAATTTTCCACCCCATCATCCAGATCATTGATGTACATGACAAACAACAGTGGACCCAACACAGATCCCTGAGGCACCCCACTGGTCACCGGCTTCCAACCTGACAAACAGCCATCCACCATTACTCTCTGACATCTCCCATTCAGCCACTGTTGAATCCATCTTGCTACTCCGCCATTAACACCCAAAGATGGAACCTTCTGAACCAACCTTCCATGGGGAACCTTGTCAAAGGCCTTACTGAAATCCATATAGACAACATCCACTGCTTTACCCTCATCAATTTCCCTAGTTACCACTTCAAAAAATTCAAGAAGGTTTGTCAAACATGACCTTCCAGGCACAAAATCCATGTTGACTGTTCCTGATCAGACCCTGTTTATCCAGATGCTTATATAATATTATCTCTAAGTATCCTTTCCATTAATTTGGCCACCACTGACGTCCAAACTAATGGGTCTGTAATTGCTAGTTTATTCTTTGAACCCTTTTTAAACAATGGAACAACATGCGCAGTACCGCCCAATCCCCCGGCACTATTCCTGTTTCTAATGACATTTGAAATATTTCTGTCATAGCTCCTGCTATTTCTACACTAACTTCCCTGAATGTCCTAGGGAATATCCTGTCAGGACCTGGAGACTTATCCACTTTTATATTTTTCAAAAGTGTCAGTACTTCCTCCTCTTTGAATCTCATAGTTTCCATAGCTACTCTACTTTTTCCCCTTAACTCACCGAGTTCAATATCCTTCTCCTTGGTAAATGCCGAAGAAAATAAATTGTTCAATATTGTTCAAACAAGAGGGCATGACATGAGAATTAAGGGACAGAAGTTTAGGGGTAACGTGAGGGGGAACTTCTTTACTCAGAGGGTGGTGGCTGTGTGGAATGAGCTTCCAGCAGAGGTGGTGGAGGCAGGATCGATTTTAACATTTAAAAGTAAAGTGGATAGGTATATGGACGTGAAGGGAATGGAGGGGTATGGTCTGAGTGCAGGTAGATGGGACTAGGGGAAAACAAATGGTCGGCACGGACTGGAAGGGCCGAGAGGGCCTGTCTCCGTGCTGTAATTGTTATATGGTTATATGGTTATATGATTGGCAGGTTGCAAATGTAACCCCTGTTTTTAAGAAGGGAGGGAGAGAGAAAACGGGGAATTACAGACCAGTTAGTCTAACATCGGTGGTTGGGAAACTGCTAGAGTCAGTTATTAAAGATGGGATAGCAGCACATTTGGAAAGTGGTGAAATCATTGGACAAAGTCAGCATGGATTTACGAAAGGTAAATCATGTCTGATGAATCTTGTGGATTTATCGAGGATGTAACTAGTAGCGTGGATAGGGGAGAACCAGTGGATGTGGTGCATCTGGACTTCCAGAAGGCTTCCACATAAGAGATTAGCATACAAACTTAAAGCATACGGCTTTGGGGGTTCAGTATTGATGTGGATAGAGAACTGGCTGGCAAACAGGAAGCAAAGAGTAGGAGTAAACGGGTCCTTTTCACAATGGCAGGCAGTGACTAGTGGGGTACCGCAAGGCTCAGTGCTGGGACCCCAGCTATTTGCAATATATATTAATGATCTGGATGAGGGAATTGAAGGCAATATCTCCAAGTTTGCGGATGACACTTAGCTGGGGGGCACTGTTAGCTGTGAGGAGGATGCTAGGAGACTGCAAGGTGACTTCGATAGGCTGGGTGAGTGGGCAAATGTTTGGCAGATGCAGCATAACGTGGATAAATGTGAGGTTATCCGCTTTGGTGGCAAAAACAGGAAAGTAGACTATTATCTAAATGGTGGCTGATTAGGAAAAGGGGAGAGGCAGCGAGATCTGGGTGTCATGGTACACCAGTCATTGAAAATAGGCATGCAGGTGCAGCAGGCAGTGAAGAAAGCGAATGGTATGTTAGCTTTCATAGCAAAAGGATTTGAGTATAGGAGCAGGGAGGTTCTACTTCAGTTTTATAGGGTCTTGGTGAGACCACACCTGGAGTATTGCGTACAGTTTTGGTCTCCAAATCTGAGGAAGGACATTATTGCCATAGAGGGAGTGCAGAGAAGGTTCACCAGACTGATTCCTGGGATGTCAGGACTGTCGTATGAAGACAGACTGGATAGACTCGGTTTGTACTCCCTAGAATATAGGAGATTGAGAGGTGATCTTATAGACACTTATAAAATTCTTAAGGGGTTGGACAGGCTGGATGCAGGAGGATTGTTCCCGATGTTGGGGAAGTCCAGGAAAAGGGGTCACAGCTTAAGGATAAGGGCAAATCGTTTAAGACCGATATGAGAAATACTTTTTTTCACACAGAGAGTGGTGAGTCTCTGGAACTCTCTGCCACAGAGGGTAGTTGAGGCCAGTTCATTGGCTATATTTAAGAGGGAGTTAGATGTGGCCCTTGTGGCTAAGGGGATCAGAGGGTATGGAGAGAAGGCAGGTACGGGATACTGAGTTGGATGATCAGCCATGATCATATTGAATGGCGGTGCAGGCTCGAAGGGCTGAATGGCCTACTCCTGCACCTAATTTATATGTTTATATAAAAAAATATCCCAGGCTTTGAACATCTCATGGAGCACTTTTCAAACCATCATCCGAAAATGGAAATAGTATGATACAACTGCAAACCTACCAAGACATGGCCATCCACCTATACTGACAGGCCGGGCAAGGAGAGCATTGATCAGAGAAGCAGCCAAGAGGCCTATGGTAACTCTGGATGAGCTGCAGAGATCCACAGCTCAGGTGGGAGAATCTGTCCACACGACAACTATTAGTCGTGCACTCCACAAATTGGGCATTTATCGAAGAGTGGCAAGAAGAAAGCCATTGTTGAAACAAAGCCATAAGAAGTCTCGTTTGCAGTTTGCCACAAGCCATGTGGGGGACTCAGCATACATGTGGAGGAAGGTGCTCTGCTCTGATGAGACCAACATTGAAGTTTTTGGCCTAAACGCAAAATGTTATATATGTCGGAAAACTAACACTGCACATCACCCTGTACATACCATCCCCACTGTGAAACATGCTGTGAGGATGCTTTTCTTCAGCAGGGACAGGGAAATGGTCAGAGTTGATGGAAAGATGGATGGAGCCAAATACAGGGCACATTTGGAAGAAAACCTGTTAGAGTCTGCAAAAGGCTTGAGACTGGGGCGGAGGTTCACCTTTCAGCGGGACAATGACCCTAAACATACAGCCAGAGCTACAATGGAATGGTTTAGATCAAAGCATATTCATGTGTTAGAATGGCCCAGTCAAAGTTCAAACCTAAATCCAATTGAGAATCTCTGGCAAGACTTGAAAATTGCTGTTCGCAGACGCTCTCCATCCAATCTGACTGAGCTTGAGCTATTTTGCAAGGAAGAATGGGCAAAAATTTCAGTCTCTAGATGTGCAAATACACCAAAAGACTTGCAGCTGTTATTGCAGCGAAAGGTGGTTCTGCAAAGTATTGATTCAGGGGGGCTGAATACTTTTGCACGCCACACTTCTTAGTTCTTTATTTGTAATAAAATTGTGGAAACACAGTATCATTTTCCTTCCACTTCACAATTATGCACCACTTTGTGTTGGTCTATCACATAAAATCCCAATAAAATACATTTACGTTTGTGGTTGTAATGTGATGTAGCATAGTGTGGAGTTATGCATTTTGGTCAGAGGAATAAAGGCGTAGATTATTTTCAAAATGGGGTATAAATCCAGAAATTGGAGGTGCAAAGGGATTTGCGATAACCAAAAGGTTAATCTGCAAGTCGAAGCAGTAGTAAAGAAAGCAAAAGCAATAGACAATAGATGCAGTTGGCAATTCGGCTCTTCGAACCAGCACCGCCATTCAATGTGATCATGGCTGATCATCCACATCAGTACCCCTTTCCTGCCTTCTTCCCATATCCCCTGACTCCGCTATCTTTAAGAGCCCTGTCTAGCTCTCTCTTGAAAGTATCCAGAGAACTGGCCTCCACCGCTCTCTGAAGCAGAGAGTCCCACAGGCTCTCAATTCTCTGAGAGAAAAAGTGTTTTCTTATCTCCGTTCTAAATGACTTACCCCTAATTCATAAACTGTGGTCCCTGGTTCTGGACTCCCCCAATATCGGGAACATGTTTCTTGACTCTAGCTTGTCCAAACCTTTAACAATCTTATATGTTTCAGTATTATGCCCTCTCATCCTTCTGAACTCCAGAGTGTACAAGCCCAGCCGCGCCATTCTCTCAGCATATGACAGTCCCGCCATCTCATGAATTAACCTTGTAAACTTACGCTGCACGCCCTCAATTGCAAGAATGTCCTTCCTCAAATTAGGGGACCAAAACTGCACACAATACTCCAGGTGTGGTCTCACTAGGTCCCTGTACAACTGCAGAAGGACCTAAATGCCAATGTCCCTGTAATGATACTTTATTCTACTCGATAACCGAGGTCCCCTCGTTAAAGAGGTCGTTCGTTAAACTTCTGAAGACTTATCTGCTAAACACAGTGACAAAGTTTAAAAAAATTGGACTTGGATATCAGAAATTTTAATTGGGATTATAAGTCCCATAGAATAGAAAGGCCACACCTGAATAAACCCAAAGTGGTAGGGGGATTATCACTCCCTAATTTTATGTATTACTATTGGTCTGTAAATATTAGAAAAATAATTCAATTGTTGGGTAACTCTCCTCAACAACCGGAGTTGATCATTATGGAGAAAGAGGACTGCTCTGCTTTTAATATTGACGTGATCCTTCTCTCACCAATGACGGTGAATAATACAAATAACAACAAAAATCCAATTATACATAGTACAATCAGAATAAAATACAACTTAAAATTAAGAAACTTATCTCTCCTATCGTCTATCGCTAAAAACCCTCTGTTTAAACCCTCAATTATAGAAAAAGCATTTATACAATGGGAAAGAGCAGGAATTAAAACTTTGGGAGTTTATGAAACGGGAAAACTACTATCATTTAAACAATTACAAATAAAATACAATCTGGGTATCAATCAGTATTTTAAATATTTCCAAATATGTGATTTTCTGAAAAAAACATGCACAAGAATTTCACAAAATGCCATCAGACTTACCAGATGAAGCAATGAATACAAAGGCAGAATCGGCAGATTTAATTTCATATATATATAATATTAAACTAAATGCAGTAATACCAATGACGGACGGTATCAGATTAAAGTGGGAAACCGAATTAAGCATAAAAACTTCCAATGAAAGGTGGAAATAGTACTTATAAATGCTCAATTAACATAAGACACACATTAATACAATTTAAAATCTTGCATAGAAACATAGAAACATAGAAATTAGGTGCAGGAGCAGGCCATTCGGCCCTTCGAGCCTGCACCACCATTCAATATGATTATGGCTGATCATCCAACTCAATATCCTGTACCTGCCTTCTCTCCATACCCCCTGATCCCTTCAGCCACAAGGGCCACATCCAACTCCATCTTAAATATGGCCAAAGAACTGGCCTCAACTACCTTCTGTGGCAGAGAATTCCACAGATTCACCACTCTCTGTGTGAAAAACGATTTTCTCATCTTGGTCCTAAAAGGCTTCCCCCTTATCCTTAAACTGTGACCCCTTGTCCTGGACTTCCCCAACATCGGGAACAATCTTCCTGCATCTAGCCTGTCCAACCCCTTAAGAATTTTGTAAGTCTCTATGAGATCACCCCTCAATCTTCCAAATTCCAGCGAGCACAAGCCGAGTCTATCCACTCTTTCTTCATATGGAAGTCGTGCCATCCCTGGAATCAGTCTGGTATAATCTTGCACAGATTATACTACTCAAAAACTAAAATAAATTTTTCCCTAACGTCTCACCAATTTGTGATAAATGCCAGTCTCAAAAAGCTACTATAGTGCACACATTCGTCTTTTGTACAAAAATTCAAAGGTTTGGACTGAAATCTTTGAAATCTTCACAAAACTGTTTAAAATAAAAATGACACCAAAGCCAGAATGGATTATTTTCGGAATGACAGAACGTAGCTCGGAATTAAATGTGTATCAAAAGAATCTCTTTGACTATGGCGGTAAAGAAAGCCTTTGGTGTGCTGGCCTTTATAAATCAGAGCATTGAATATAGGAGTAGGGAAGTAATGTGAAAATTAATGTTAAAATTAATGTCCTCCATTTCTCTTCTACATCCTTACAATAAAACAAAATGTCCCAATTCACTCATTTTAAATGCTTACACATCCCCTCAAAGTTAGCGTTTCTCCAATCAAAAATCTGAACCGTAGGTCCAGTTTTGACTCTCTCCCATAATTATATTGAAACTAATGGTATTGTGATCACTGGTCCCGAAGTGCTCACTAATGCATACCTCCGTCACCTGACCTGCCTCATTTCCTAACAGGAGGTCCAGCACTGCCCCTTCTCTGGTCGATACCTCTATGTATTGCTGCAAAAAACTATCCTGCACACATTTTACAAACTCCAAACCATCCAGCCCATTTACAGAATGTGTTTCTCAGTCTATTTTTGGAAAATTGAAATCTCCCACAATCACTACTTTGTGCTTACTACTAATATCTGCTATCGCCTTACATATTTGCTCTTCCAATTCTTCGCTCCCCATTTGGCGGTCTATAATACACCCCTAAAAGTGTTGATACACCGTTCAACTTCTGAGTTCCCCCCAAATAGCCTCCCTAGACGAGCCCTCTAATCTATCATGCCAAAACACTGCTGTAATATCTTCTCTGACAAACAATGCAACAACTCTACCTCTGGTCCCTCCAATTCTATCACACCTGAACCAACGAAATCCTGGAATATTTAGTTTCCAATCACAGCCCTCCTGATGTTCTGTTATGTCAAATAATAAAGTCCTAACATGACTAATAATGCTAAGATTCATTAATATATATTTATTGCGTTGTTGCGTTTAATGTGCCTGTAAATTACAATATTTGAGAATGTTATTTTTCCATGCTAGATGCATTTGCGAATTGTACACAATTAAACAGACGATCTTCAATAAGTACAAACAATGTCGACAATTTCCCCACTCCAGACATGGAAGTTCTATTGATAGCCTCATAGAAACTAGAGGACAGGACCCAGTTTACTACTTCACAGATTGAGGTGGGACACTGATAGGAAGATGCGAGGGATGGAATTCGGATGCTTTAACCGCCTCCAAATACCCGATCTTTTAATAACTGCAGCAATTGTGGAAAACGGATATTTAACCTTATTGTGCAGCTGTCTCTGAACTTGGTCTGTGACATGGCATAGGTAATCGTATTTGAGCAGCAACTCAGAAGCTGCATAATGAATCCCAATTCCTCCATAATAAAATATGCACCAGTCATAGTATTTCCCAACCACATAATGCGGCTAAAAATTAAAGTAACCGCAAACAGCGCCCATAACACTAAGAAATTCCTCGAGATAAAGACTCCAATCCTGAGTCTTTGCTATTTTCCGAACGGCCGCGATGAAGGAGTCGCTCGCGAGCTCTGCTGCTGATTAAAATGTTTCTGACTGTTACGGCATTTCGCAGCAAAATTAGCACAAATGGGACACAGGGGGTGAGAATATACTGGAAGAGCTCGATTGTTGCCCACGCCTGTGAAACACTGAGCATGCCGGGAGACAGATGTGGACATTTGCCAACTTTCGTTTGGAAGTTTAAATTTGTGAATAATCGGAACCACTTAATCCTAATATGGAAATAATAATCATCCGGTTGGGGAGGGGGGGGGGGGGGGGGGGGGGGGGGGAGGGGGGCACGATAGGTCACACATTTCTCAATTTTCATCCAATGACAGTTTCCGGACCCTCCCAGTGACTGCTTCAGGTGGGTATGGAATTGCTGACGTGCAAGTCAACTCCATATACAGGGGGAGCGGGTGGGATTCTACTTACTCTCCGCAGGTTATTAGAAAATATGTTTCTCTTTAACAATTAACAATATACAAGTCGACTGAGTACAAATCTATATTCACGGAGAACAATTTTAGATAAACGTACTTAAAATCATGAACTGGAAACGAAGAAGAATCCGAAAATAATTAATGATTAACAAGGGATTACTTTCGTTTTGTTGTATTATAAAAGCAAATCCAAGACCACGTTAGGATAGATTTTGGCATAGTCTTTAGACCAACATCTACAAAATGGTTTAAATTTAATTATGAATATTTATACATTGATTTATATAATAATTTTATCAATGACCACGTAATAACGTGCAGAATGCATTACTCTTCCGCCTAGCAGAGCTGGTCCTTACTTTTAACAACTTATCCTTCGACTCCTCCCACTTCCTCCAAATCCGAGCTATGCCTGCTTCTTTGTAGGGTCGTTCGATCAATCCCTGTTGCAGGCGCACGCTGGCCCTATCCCTGAAAAAATTTTGTTTTTTTTTTTTATCGCCCGCTACATTGACGACTGCATTGGGGCTACTACCTGTATGCATGCAGAACTCACGGACTTCATTAATTTCACAGCTAATTTCCATCCTGCACTCAAATTCACTTGGACCATCTCCGACATTTCCCTATTGTTTCTTGATCTCTCCCTCCATCCTCCATCACAGGAGATAGAATATGGGCTGCTGACATCTAATATAAACTTACTTTTGCTTCCCCCACAGGTATCCAGACAACACTTACTGCCTCCTGGAAAGGCCACTGTCCCCCTACTCCTAATTTCCGCCGCCGGTCTACGCTGCATCGGGGAGCCCAAGATTGATGTAGCCAGATCGCCCAGGACATCGGATATAATCCTCATTTTTTAGGAAACGCGGGGGTTCCCCTCCATCCTTCCTTAATGAGACCTCGCTAGGGCCTCTGATATCCCGCAGCTCCACAGCTCCCCATTTTGCCCCCATCCTCCCCTCCTCCCCCCAATTCGCAACAGAGGACAGAGCCCCCCCCCCCCCATAAATCCACACCTTTCACCCCATCAGCCGTCGAATACACCACATAATCCTCCGACATTTTAGCCAGCTCCAATGGGATCCCGCCACTAGCCACATCTTCCCATCACCCCTTTCCGCTTTCCGCTGACACCGTTTCCTCCGCAACTCCCCGGTTAACTCGACTCGTCCCACTGGTACTTTGCCCTGAAACGACAGGAGATGCAACACCTGTCCCTGTACCTCGTCCCTCGACTCCGTCCAAGGACCCCGACAATCTTTTCAGGCGAGGCAGAGGTTCACTAGCACCTCCTCCAAACACATGTACTGTATGCGCTGTTCCAGGTGTGGAATCCTATATATAGTACAAAACTCTTAAGGGGTTGGACATGCTAGATGCAGGAAGATTGTTCCCGATGTTGGGGAAGTCCAGGACAAGGGGTCACAGTTTAAGGATAAGGGGGAAATCTTTTAGGACCGAGATGAGGAAAAACATTTTTCACACAGAGAGTGGTGAATCTCTGGAATTATCTGCCACAGAAGGTAGTTGAGGCCATATTGGTTATATTTAAGCTGGAGTTAGATGTGGACCTTGTGGCTAAAGTGATCAGGGGGTATGGAGATAAGGCAGGTAAGGTATACTGAGTTGAGTGATCAGCCATGATCATATTGAGTGGCGGTGCAGGCTGAAGGGCCGAATGGCCTACTCCTGCACCTATTTTCTATGTTTCTATGTTTTTATATCAGCAAGAGCAAGCACAGGCTCGGCGATCGTTTTGCTGAACACCTCCGCTCCTGCCGCCTAAACTTACCTGAGCTCCCGGTAGCTAAACACATTAACTCCCCCTCCGTGAACGATAGACCAAACATACATTTTCCATGTCCTTACCGCCACCACCTCGAATCACAAACATTCCCACTTCAGTTACCCACCCCAACGTGAGGCCTACCCATCTACGCGCGCCAAGAACCATATTTTGACCCTTTGAGGAGCGTGAGTCCTAGCGCCAAATTGGAGAACAAAAGCACCCTGATATTTCGCTTGGGCGGGGGCTTGCAAAAACCCACTCGCGACCCAGCGGTGTGAATATTGTCTTCACTAACTTCAAGTAATCCTCACTCTCCGGTTCTCTCCATCCCTCCCCTTCCCAGTTCTCCGACGAGTCTGACTATCCCTCTGATGACATTGTGTCTGTTTGCTTTATTGTCACCTTCTCCGAACTAACAATGATCTATTCTACATTTTACTTAATCATCATCCCTTTTGATCTCTTACAATTCCTCGTCTCTGTAATCTCCTTTCCACTGACGGTCAGCCTGAAGAAGGGTTTCGACCCCATTCTTTCTATCCAGAGTATGCGCTGTTCCCGGTGTAGACTTCAATAGGTTGGTGAGACAAAGCGCAAACCTGTCCCGCTATTACTCCAGTATTTTGTGTCTTTCTTTGGAAATCCAGTGACATCTTCAGTAGCCATTGTTGAGAAAAATCATTTTCATGCTGGATAAATCTTTTGGGGGGATCTGACAATAAACTGAGTCTGCATCTGATGGAAAAATAAGAAAGCTGCAAGGGAACTCAGCGGGTCAGAGAATCTCTGAGGACGTAAAGAAGCTCAATATGAAGTGTCTCCATCCCATATCTCGATTATGCATTTGCGCTTCAGATGCTCTCTTAGGCGCAGGGTTCCCACACTAGCTCTCAATTGTTGCAATAAATTCGTTGAATTCCTCTCTGAAACCTCAGTGGCAACAGGAGAAATTATTATCCACATATACACTCATGTCCGGCTCCTACATTACACTCAATGTGCTGATGATTATGCGATGTCCCGGCTGAGGACGTGAACAACTACACAACGCTTCTAGGGCCCTCGTCCAAACAGAAGCACGTTGTCCGCAGCGCCCCTCGTGCTCCGAATCTCCCACCGCAGCATTGAATAGGTACCCCTCAATTATACTGGGTTGAAGCCTAAAGAATGTAGGGGAGTTGAAACAATTCTAGCAAAACGATAGAAGTTTGAAAGATGTCGCCCAAGTAAAGGCCCGCGAAATAGTAAAAAAGGCGGATTACACCATTTTACCAGCAAAACACCAAAAAAACCCTCCATCCCCCCCACGGGTCAGGCAAGAATTGTTTTGAAAAATAAACGTTTCGTGTCAGAGGCCCTTCGTACAATTTATTGACTGTTTTTTTTTCGGAATCTGATTTATTATGGAAAATTTTAGACCTTTCATGAGGTTTGGGTATTTTGGCTGATTATATACATGTCATTCTATAAAGGCAGGCAGCGTGTTAAGAAGCGCCAAAGCAAGATTATTGTAAAATCAGGTAGTGCACACTGATCTCATATGTCCGCGCATAACTGCGAGGAAAGGAACAACGGTTATGCTTTACGTCCATGGTCGTAGAGTTCCCCAAAACTCAAGGAACATTTAAAAAAAGCTAACGCGCAGTGCAATCAGTAGACGGATATTCCAAAATTAAATGAACTAGTTCCGTAATGCGAAAGAATAAATTGTATTATATGCATCCTGCAACTGAACATTACCGATAACTTCAGTGAAATAAATTACTCGTGGGCTTTTATCATGAAACAAAGCGCTTGCCGTCATGCGTTAAAATACCGTGATTAATCTTACCAATATCGCAATGTACAAAAAAAAAAAGGTTAAAATAGACGGTAGAACTAATTCCTTAAAAGTATTCCAATCACCAGCCGCAAAGAAGCGGAATAAACGAAAAATATTTATCACTGGGAGAGATTATCTGAGCTTGCGAATAAAAGCAGTTATATTTACGCTAGGCTGCCAAATGCAGTGTTGCACCGTGAATTAGGTTGGTTTCGGAATAATTGGTAATACATTGAGCGCTTTATGAGCACAGAACGGGAGGAAAACGAGCCGTATCCCAAATATTCGTCCAGGGAAAAAAAAAGCGCTGGCGTGAGCCCTCGGTAGAACTGCATGCATTAGAGAGCACTGCGTGCGGTCAATTCCATTTTCTGAGACAGAGTGAAGTCGGACAAACTCAACCAGTAGGTAATTTATGGCCGAGTCCCCCCACACCCCCCCTACGTTTTTTGCAAAAATTAAAAACACCCCCCCCATACGGAAGCGGGGGGGAAATGTTGCTGCATTACGCTGGCAGAGACCGGGTTCAATTCAGTGTATGGATCCTGTATTTTCGGAATTTGTTCGTTTTTCCCGTGATATTCTTGGGTTTTCCTCCCACACTCCATAGGTAATCTACAGGTAGGTTAATTGTAAGATAGATTGGGTTCTTGTCGGTTAATTGGGAGGGAGAAATTTCATGCTGTCAATCTTGTGTGCAGAACATGCGGCTATCGTTCGACTCTAAACCGCAAAAGTTGAAATACCAGCGCCGTATATCTGAACTAAAAACTAAACTAAACTGAGTACATAAAATTAAACCTTCGAAAATTACACCAACGATAATAGAAGATTCACATGCTGCGATATTCCACAATTATATTCAAGATTATTTTTTAAATAACATAATGGGCAATAATTGCAATTGCTTTGCAGTTATTTAAAATGTACGTCTAGAGGAATGAAATAATTTGAACATGACAGCTGAGCAGTGTCCGATAACGCGACAAAAAGCTTTGAACTATCATATCCGCGCCTCGCATTACTCTCACCACAATTAGACATTATTCTACACATATTCATAGAAACATACAAGCATAGAAAATAGGTGCAGGAGTTGGCCATTCGGCCCTTCGAGCCTGCACCGCCATTGAATATGATCATGGCTGATCATCCAACTCAATATCCTGTACCTGCCTTCTCTCCATACCCCCTGATCCCTTTAGCCACAAGGGCCACATCTAACATCCTCTTAAATATAGCCAGTGAACTGGCCTCAAGTACCTTCTGTGGCAGAAAATTCCAGAGACTCACCACTCACTGCGAAAAATGTTTTCCTCATCTCGGTCCTAAAGGAATTCCTCCTTATCCTTAGACTGTGATCCCTTGTTCTGGACCTCCCCAACATCGGGAACAATCTTCCTGCATCTAGCCTATCCAACCCCTTAAGAATTTTGTAAGTTTCTATAAGATCCCCCCTCAGTCTTCTAAATTCTAGCGGGTACAAGCCAAGTCTATCCAGTCTTTCCTCATATGAAAGTGCTGACATCCCAGGAATCAGTCTGGTGAATCTTCTCTGTACCCCCCTCTATGGCAAGAATGTATTTTCTCAGATTTGGAGACCAAAACTGTACGCAATACTCCAGGTGTGGTCTCACCAAAACCCTGTACAGCTGCAGTAGAACCTCCCTGCTCCTATACTCAAATCCTTTTGCTATGAAAGCTAACATACCATTCGCTTTCTTCACCGCCTGCTGCACCTGCATGCCTACTTTCAATGACTGGTGCACC
This sequence comes from Okamejei kenojei, assembly GCA_035221665.1. Classification (NCBI taxonomy): domain Eukaryota; kingdom Metazoa; phylum Chordata; class Chondrichthyes; order Rajiformes; family Rajidae; genus Okamejei; species Okamejei kenojei. Next base: position 4,139,964 of record CM069165.1, read on the forward strand.
ATGACACCCAGGTCTCGTTGCATCTCCCCTTTTCCTAATTTCCCACCATTCCGATTATTATCTATGCTCCTGTTTTTGCCACCAAAGTGGATAACCTCACATTTATCCACATTATACTGTATCTGCCATGCATTTTCCCACTCACCCAGCCTATCCAAGTCACCTAGCAGCTTCCTACACACCTAACACTACCCACAGCTTAGTGTCATCCGCAAACTTGGAGATGTTGCATTCAATTTCCTCGTCCAAATCATTAATATATATTGTAAATAGCTGGGGTCCCAGCACTGAGCCTTGCGGTATCCCACTAATCACTGCCTGCCATTCTGAAAAGGACCCGTTTACTCCTACCCTTTGCTTCCTGTCTGCCAGCCAGTTCTCTATCCACATCAATACTGAACCCCCAATGCCATGTGCTTTAAGTTAGTATACTAATCTCTTATGTGGGACCTTGTCGAAAGCCTTCTGAAAGTCTAGATATAACACATCCACTGGCTCTCCCTTATCCACTCTGCTAGTTACATCCTCGAAAAATTCTATAAGATTCGTCAGACATGATTTACCTTTCGTAAACTCATGCTGACTTTGTCTAATGATTTCACCACTTTCCAAATGTACTGCTATCCCATTTTTAATGACTGACTCTAGCAGTTTCCCCACTACCGATGTTAGACTAACTGGTCTGTAATTCTCCGTTTTCTCTCTCCCTCCCTTTTTTAAAAAGTTGGGTTACATTAGCTACCCTCCAATGCTCAGAAACTACTCCTGACTCTAAAGAGTTTTGAAACATTATCTCTAATGCAGCCACTATTTCTGGGGCTACTTCCTTATGTACTCGGCGATGCACACTCTGGCCCTGGGGATTTATTGGCCTTTAATCCATGGACTTTACGTAACACCACTTCCTGGCTAACCTGAATTTCACTCAGTTCCTCCATCTCATTTGACCCCCGGTCCCCTGCTATTTCCGGCAGATTATTTATGTCTTCCTCAGTGAAGACTGAACCAAAGTAGTTATTCAGTTGGTCTGCCATGTCCTTGTTCCCATTGATCAATTCACAGGTTTCTGACTGCAAGGGACATACATTTGTTTTAACTCTTCACATATCCGTTTTTATGTGCCCTGCCAGTTTTCATAATCTATTTTCCCTTTCCTAATTAAGCACTTTGTCCTCTGCTGGACTGAATTTCTCCCAGTCCTCTGGTAGGCTGCTTTTTCTGGCTAATTAGTATGCTTCATCTTTAGTTTTGATACTATCCCTGATTTCCCTTGTTATCCACGGATGCACTACCCTCCCTGATTTATTATTTTGCCAAACTGGGATGAACAATTGTTGCAGTTCATCCATGCAGTCTTTAAATGCCTTCCATTGCATATACACCGTCAACCCTTTAAGAATCACTTGCCAGTCTATCTTGGCCAATTCACGTCTCACACCCTCAAAGGTACCTTTCTTTAAGTTCAGAACCACTGTTTCTGAAAGAACAATTTCACTCTACATCCTAATGAAGAACTCAACCATATTATGGTCACTCTTGCACAAGGGGCCACGCACAACAAGACTGGTAACTAACCCTTCCTCATTACTCAGTACCCAATCTAGAATAGCCTGCTCTCTCGTTGGTTCCTCTACATGTTGGTTTAGAAAACTATCCCGCATACATTCCAAGAAATCCTCTTGCTCAGCACCCCTGCCAATTTGATTCGCCCAATCTATGTGTAGATTGAAGTCATCCATTATAACTGTTTTACCTTTGTTGCACGCATTTCTAATTTCATGTTTGATGCCATCCACAACTCCACGACTACTGTTAGGTGGCGTATACACAACCCCCACTAGAGTTTCTGCCCCTTAGAGTTCCGCCGCTCTACCCATATCGATTCCACATCCTCCAAGGTAACGTCCTTCCTCTCTATTGCTTTAATCTCCTCTCTAACCAGCAACGCCACTCCACCTCCTTTTCCTTCTGTCTATCATAGAAACATAGAAACATAGAAATTAGGTGCAGGAGTAGGCCATTCAGCCCTTCGAGCCTGCACCGCCATTCAATATGATCATGGCTGATCATCCAACTCAGTATCCCGTACCTGCCTTCTCTCCATACCCTCTGATCCCCTTAGCCACAAGGGCCACATCCAACTCACTCTTAAATATAGCCAATGAACTGGCCTCAACTACCCTCTGTGGCAGAGAGTTCCAGAGACTCACCACTCTCCCTCCTGAATATTGAATATCCCTGGATGTTCAGCTCCCAGCCTTGGTCACCCTGGAGCCATGTCTCCGTGATCCCAAACATATCATATTCATTAATAACTATCTGCACATTTAAATCATCCACCTCATTACGAATGCTCCTTGCATTGAGACACAAAGCCTTCAGGCTTGTTTTTACAACACACTTACCCCTTATACAATTATGTTGAAAAGTGGCTGTTTTTGACTTTTACCCTTGATTTTTCTGCCTGCCACTTTTACTTTTCACCTTGCTGCCTATTGCTTGTACCCTCATTTTTACATCCCTCTTTCTCTCTGCTCATGCTCCCATCCCCCTGCCACATTAGTATAAATCCTCCCTGACAGCACTAGTAAACACTCCACCAAGGACATTGGTTCCCTTCAAGCCCAGGTGCAAACCGTCCTGTTTTTTACTGGTCCTACCTCCCTCAGAACTGGTTCCAATGCACGAGAAACTTGAATCCCCCCCTTGCACCATTTTTCAAGCCATGTATTCATCTGCAATATCCTCCTATTTCTACTCTGACTAGGACGTGGCACTGGTAGTAGTCCAGAGATTATTACCTTTGAGGTCTTACTTTTCAGTTTATCTCCTAGCTCCCAAAATTCGCCTTGTAGGACCTCATCCCATGTTTCATCTATATCGTTGGTGCCAATGTGCACCACGACAGCTTGCTGTTCATCATCCCCCTCCAGTATGTTCTGCAGCCGTTCAGTGACATCCCTGACCCTTACACCAGGGACGAAACATACCATCCTGGAGTCTCGTTTGTGGCCGCAGAAACGCCTATCTATTCCCCTTACAATTGAATCCCCTATTACTATAGCCCTTCCACTCTTTTTTCTCCCCGCAGCCGCAGTGCCACCAATGGTGCCATGGACTTGGCTGCTGCTGCCTTCCCCTGATGAGCCATCTACCCCAACAGTATCCAAAATTGTATATCTGTTCAGGAGGGAGATGACCGCACGGGACTCGTGCACCACCTGCCTATTGCTTTGCTGGCTAATGGCCACCCGTTCCCTTTCTGTGCGCAGAACGTGCGGTGTGACAAACTCACTGTACGTGCTATTCACGAGTTTATCAGCACCGTGGATGCTCCAGTATGAATCCAACCGCAACTCCAATCGTTCAATGCCGTCTGCCAGGAGCTGCAGCTTCGTGCAAACGTAGTCAGCAGGGACACTGACCATATCCCTGATATCCCGCATGTTGCAGGATGAGCAAACCATGGGGACTATCTCAAATGACATGGTTTGCCCCCAAATTAAATCAACTCACTCACAATATAAAAATCTTAATCCTTTAAACGAACCTTTACTAAAAAGCACTGTACCTTTAGCTCACTGAACCTTTAGCTCACTGACTCCTTAGCTCACTGAACCCTTAGCTCACTGATCCCTTTGCTCACTGAACCCTTAGCTTGCTGTACCTTTAACTCACTTTACCTTTAATGCAAACCAGGGGTTGCACCCAATCAGCTGCTTCCTCCAGTCCGCTTCCACGAATCAGCGGCTTCCGCCAGAACACTTGTGTGGAACGTTACAGATTTGGGTTCTCCTCCTCTTGCTCCAACGGTTCCTGGGCCTCTCAGGAACCTCAGGAACTACTCCAAAATCTAAAGAGTTTTGAAAAATTATCACTAATGCATCCACTATTTCAGGGGTTACTTCTTTAAGTACTCTGGGATGCAGCCTATCTGGCCCTGCGGATTAATCGCCCTTTAATCCATTCAATTTACCTAACACCACTTCCCGGCTAACCTGGATTTCACTCAGTTCCCCCAACTCATTTGACCCCCGGTCCCCTGCTATTTCCAACGGATTAATTATGTCTTCCTTAGTGAAGACAGAAGCAAAGTAGTTAGTCAATTGGTCTGCCATGTCCTTCTTCCCCATGATCAATTCACCAGTCTCTGACTGCAAGGGACCTACATTTGTTTTAACTAACCTTTTTCTCTTCACAAATCTATAAACACATTTGCAGTCTGTTTTTATGTTCCCTGCCAGTTTCCGTTCATAATCTATCTCCCCTTTCCTAATTACGCCATTTGTCCTCCTCTGCTGGACACTGAATTTCTCCCAGTCCTCTGGTAGGCTGCTTTTCTTTAAAGGAATTGTTTTTTTTTGGAGGGAAAAAAACAAATTCACAGTACATCTGATGTATGGCATTACATTTTCATCCATTTTGTTTTTTTATAAGTAATAATAATAATAATAATAATAATAATAATAATAATAATATAAACAAAATAACCCTAACCCACCCTCCCTAAATGCCTCTTGGCAGCTTATTTTTTCACAATCCAAATATATCACAAAATCAAATGCATTTTTTAACAATAATAAAGTAACAAAACAGAATAAAGGCATATCCCCACTTAATGTCAAGTGCCCTCAGTCAACAGGTAGTTCCTTTAGACCCTCAACGTATGATCAAAAGGGTTCGCATTTCAAATAAAACTTTTTCACAGACCCCCTCAATGTGAATTTAATCTTTTGTAAGCTTAAAAAAAATCATGACGTCTTCTAGCCAAGCAGTGGCAGATGGAGGAGTGTTAGATTTCCAGACCAGCAAGATTCTCCTACGGGCCAAAAGTGATGTAAATGTAATGATATCAGACTGGGTTGTATTTAAACCCAAGGTTTTATCTGCTACACCAAAAACAGCTACAAGCGGGCAAGGTCTCACTGTCATCTCAAGGAGTTCACTGATGGTTTTAAAAACCACTGCCCAGTAGTTAACAGGTTTGGGGCAAGACCAGATTGCATGAGCTAGATTGGCTGGAGAGAACGAGCACCTGTCACAGCCAGCGTCCGTCCCTGGATATATGTTAGCAAGCCTGGGTTTGCTTAAATGAACCCTGTGTAAAACTTTAAATTATATGAGCCCCAATCTAGCACATGATGACGAGGAGTGGACTTTTTTCAGCGCTTCTGTCCAGCATTCCTCAGACAGATTCATACCAAGGTCATCCTCCAACCTAGCTTTAACTTTGTTCAGGTTTCGATCTCCTAAATACATCAATCGAGAATATACTGCAGAGATCAGTCCATTATTTGCAAAGGTAAGAGTGAGTTTTTCCAACACTGTGACAGGAGGGACATCAAGAAAAGAAGGAAATTGTTTCATGACAAAGTGGCGAACCTGAAGATATTTAAAGAAATGATTATGTGGGAGGCCATGTTTTTTGTGTAGGTAGACGAAACTATCAAATATGTTGTTAGTGTATTAATCCTTAATGGACATAAGACCATTAAAACCCCACTGTCGAAAGGTTGAGTCAAGTGTAGAGGGGGGGGGGGGGGGGGGGGGGGGGGGGGGGGAATACATGTTTACTGTGAATGGGACCCGGAACTGAAGCCGATGTAAGCTTATAATTGCAATGAAATTGGTTAAGCATGTTGATGGTTTATAGTACGACAGGGTTGGATGTAAATCTAGAGGGTTTCAATGGCAGGGAGGAATATACTAAAGCTGGGAGAGACGAAAAGTAACAGGATTGTGATTCAAGCAGACACCAGTCTGTATCTGGTCGGTGGAGCCAGAATAATATATTTCGGATATTGGATGACCAGTAATAATTAATAAAGCTAGGAAGGCCCAGTCCACCTACTTCACGATATCTTTGGAGAGTTCACTTATTGACCCTTGGAACCTTGTTACCCCATATAAAGGAGGTTATAGATTGGTTAACGGAGTTAAAATTTGACGGGTAGGAAAACCGGCAAACATTGGAACAAGTAAAGAAATCCGGGAAGTACAGTCATCTTCACTGACTGCACTCTCCCAGCCGCAGTGAGTGGCAGACTATGCCATCTCTCAAAGTCAGACCTCATTTGGCTAACTTGAGACATGTAGTTAGCTGCAAACAGGGATGTGAAAAAGCGGGTGATGTTTATTCCTAAATAGACAAACCCTTCTTGAGATATGGGAAATAGCAGGGTTTCCTGTTGGATCTGTAGGGCTAAGTTGATGGGAAAGCATTTGCTTTTTTGGAGGGTTTAGTTTATAGCCAGAAAAGGCCCCAAACTGATCCAACAAGGACACAATGGTGTATCCTGTCCTAATGTCCTGGAATAATGTAGTTGACCTAAGTGTCATAGATAGAGGCTCAATTGCAATGGCAAAAAGAAGCGGAGACAGTGGGCAGCCTTGGCGAGTGCCACGTGTTAATTGAAAATAATCAGATTCCAAATAATTTGTCTGTATACATGCTAAGGGTGAATGATATAATAGCTTAACCCATGCTACAAATATTTTGCCATATCCAAATCTCTCCATGACTCTGAACAAATATGGCCACTCCACTCGATCAAATGCCTTCTCCACATCCAAAGAGATAACAGCCTCTGGGCGCAGAGAAGCACTGGGCGAATAGACCACGCTGGCCAATCGACCGATATTAGAAAATGAATTACGATTTTTCATGAAACCTCTTTGATCTTCTGAGATTATTTTGTGAAGGCATTCTAAACGGCAAGCCCTAGGCTGCATTTTCTGGCTAATTTGTACGCTTCATCTTTTGTTTTGATACTATCCCTGATTTCCCTTGTTATCCTCGGATGCACTACCTTCCCTGATTTATTATTTTGCCAAACTGGGATGACCAATTGTTGTAGTTCATCCATGCAGTCTTTAAATGCCTTGCATTGCGTATCCACCATCAACCCTTTAAGAATCACTTGCCAGTCTATCTTGGCCAAATTCACGTCTCATACACTCAAAGTTACCTTTCTTTAAGTTCAGAACCCTTGTTTCTGAATTAACAATGTCACTCTTCATCCTAATGAAGAACTCAACCATATTATGGTCACTCTTGCCCAAGGGGCCACGCACAACAAGACTGCTAACTAACCCTTCCTCATTACTCAATACGCAGTCTAGAATAGGCTGCTCTCTCGTTGGTTCCTCTACAGGTTGGTTTAGAAAACTATCCCGCATACATTCCAATAAATCCTCTTCCTCAACACCCCTGCCAATTTGATTCACCCAATCTATGTGTAGATTGAAGTCACCCATTATAACTGTTTTACCTTAGTTGAACGCATTTCTAATTTCATGTTTGATGACATCCACAACTACACGACTACTGTTAGGTGGCGTACACACAACTCCCACTAGAGTTTTCTGCCCCTTAGAGTTCCGCAGCTCTACCCATATCGATTCCACATCCTCCAAGCTAACGTCCTTCCTCTCTATTGCGTTAATCTCCTCTCTAACCAGCAACGCTACTCCACCTCATTTTCCCTTCTGTCTATCCCTCCTGAATATTGAATATCCCTGGATGTTCAGCTCCCAGCCTTGGTCACCCTGGAGCCATGTCTCCGTGATCCCAAACATATCATATTCATTAATAACTATCTGCACATTCAAATCATCCACCTTATTACGAATGCTCCTTGCATTGAGACACAAAGCCTTCAGGCTTATTTTTACAACACACTTACCCCTTATGCAATTATGTTGAAAAGTGGCTGTTTTTGACTTTTACCCTTGATTTTTCTGCCTGCCACTTTTACTTTTCACCTTGCTACCTATTGCTTGTACCCTCATTTTTACATCCCTCTTTCTCTCTGCTCATGCTCCCATCCCCCTGCCACATTAGTATAAATCCTCCCTGACAGCACTAGTAAACACTCCACCAAGGACATTGGTTCCCTTCAAGCCCAGGTGCAGACCGTCCTGTTTTTTACTGGTCCTACCTCCCTCAGAACTGGTTCCAATGCACGAGAAATTTGAATCCCCCCCTTGCACCATTTTTCAAGCCATGTATTCATCTGCAATATCCTCCTATTTCTACTCTGACTAGGACGTGGCACTGGTAGTAGTCCAGAGATTATTACCTTTGAGGTCCTACTTTTAAGTTTATCTCCTAGCTCCCGAAATTCGCCTTGTAGGACGTCATCCCGTTTTTTACCTATATCGTCGGTGCCAATGTGCACCACGACAGCTTGCTGTTCACCCTCCTCCTCCTGAATGTTCTGCAGCCGTTTAGTGACATCCCTGACCCTTGCACCAGGGAGGCAACATACCATCCTGGAGTTTCGTTTGCGGCCGCAGAAACGCTTATCTATTCCGCTTACAATTTTATCCCCTATTACTATAGCCCTTCCACTCTTTTTTCTCCCCTCCTGTGTCGCAGAGTCACTCATGGTGCCATGAACTTGGCTGCTGCTGCCTTCCCCTGATGACCCCTCTCCCCCAACAGTATCGAAAATGTTATATCTGTTTCGGACGGAGATGCCCGCAGGGGACTCCTGCACTACCTGTCTACTGCTACGTTGGCTAATGGCCACCCGTTCCCTTTCTGTCCGCTTAACATTTACCTGCGGTGTGGCCAACTCACTGTACGTGTTATTCACGAGTTTCTCAGCATCGTGGATGCTCCAGTATGAACCAGATAGCCTAACACTTTAAGGAAACATTTACACAGCTAACAATATAATGTAGTATTGTCTATAAAAGGCAATTTCTGGTCGTGGGATGATTTCATTCTGACATTTTGGAGGAGACACAAACCCAGGAAAATGGAAGGGACCTCATTCGGATATCGATGGAAGTACGACAGTTCTAGATGCGAAATATTTTATGTCGAATTGAAAACAGCAGCAGGTCATGATCGCTAAAAACGAGGACTGAGTGAGGAATCGCATCGCCCACGGAAACCTATCGTGGCCAAAGAAGCACAGGCTCCTATAAAACTGCAGATGTGAATGATAGAAGGTACCAGAATCTGTATAATGTTCATTAATTTCCGTCCTTTGAGCTATTTGTATCATCAAGCAAGTTTTAATAACAGAGCATTGTGCCGTCAATATACGCAACTATGGCACAGGGTGGAAACAGATAGTGAAACCAGAAGAGTGAGGAAATCCTGACGGGAGTGAGTGGAACGAGATAATGATAACATTTCTGTCTCTGATTATTCGGCAGCAGATAAAATTCTTGCAGTTTCAACAAACATTAATTGCAGCTGACGCCTGTGCTCAGCGCTCGATCAGAGTGAAAAGCTGCAAATAAGACAATTTGCCAAATTCGGTGTGGAGTGAGAAATAAACCGTCTGAAGGGTAGCAATAACACATGATATGAAAGAGGATCGACGACGAAGAGTTTTTGAGAGAGAAAAGGATTAGACGAGAAGCAAAGGCGGGTAACATTCACATAATATATATCTTGACATGTACGGAATCGCCACAACTTTTCAGAAATAAACTGTTCAAACTCAGAATTATTAATCATTGACTGTTGCGAAGTAAATGAAAATCATATTGGAAAGACAATGTAACAGCAATGCCCCGCCGTTGCTACTTACCAGGGATTCCGAATAGCGCGAAAATCGGATAGATGACCTTTCCTATATCACAAAATAATTTTTTTTAACCCGCATCATTTCACGAAAGGCACCAATAACGCTGGTCGACATTATGTCTTCACACCGGTGAGGAGGACGGCACGTATCCAAAATACAACGCTCACTTAATGACATGGTAAGGTACTCGCGGCTGCTTAAAGCGGGCAGGAAGGAATCCCAGATGACATCATTAGGGTTCATTACCCAACGAGTTAACTTTCAGTCATTGAACAAATAACAAGATCTATAACAAAGTTATGCAGTTGAATATATCCCACTTATTTTTTTAATATGGAAATATTAATCGAAAATATATGTCACAACGAAACGACATGGATAATTGTTCTTTTACTTCTGCAGTAAGAAAGCTACAACATAGAAAAATATCAACAGAGAAATGAAGGGAACATAAAAACTGACTGCAAAAGTTTTTATAGATATGTGAAGAGAAAGAGGTTAGTTAAAACAAATGTAGGTCCCTTGCAGTCAGAAACAGGTGAGTTGATCATGGGGAACAAGGATATGGCGGACCAATTGAATAACTACTTTGGTTCCGTCTTCACTAAGGAAGACATAAATAATCTGCCTGAAATAGCAGGGGACTGTGGGTCAAAGGAGGAAATTGAGTGAAATCCAGGTCAGTCGGGAAGTGGTGTTGGGTAAATTGAATAGATTAAAGGCCGATAAATCCCCACGGCCAGATAGGCTGCATCCCAGAGTACTTAAGGAAGTAGCTCAGGAAATAGTGGATGCATTAGTGATAATCTTTCAAAACTCTTTAGATTCTGGAGTAGTTCCTGAGGATTGGCGGGTAGCAAATGTAAACCCCTCTTTTAAGAAGGGAGGGAGAGAGAAAACGGGGAATTACAGACCAGTTAGTCTAACATCGTTAGTGGGGAAACTGCTAGAGTCGGTTATTAAAGATGGGATAGCAGCACATTTGGAAAGTGGTGAAATCATTGGACAAAGTCAGCATGGATTTACGAAAGGTAAATCATGTCTGACGAATCTTGTGGAATTTTTCGAGGATGTAACTAGTAGCGTGGATAAGGGAGAACCAGTGGATGTGTTATATCTGGACTTCCAGAAGGCTTTCGACAAGGTCCCATATAAGAGATTAGTATACAAACTTAAAGCATACGGTATTAGGGGTTCAGTATTGATGTGGATAGAGAACTGGCTGGCAAACAGGAAGCAAAGAGTAGGAGTAAACGGGTCCTTTTCACAATGGCAGGCAGTAACTAGTGGGGTACCGCAGGGCTCAGTGCTGGGACCCCCAGCTATTTACAAAATATATTAATGATCTGGATGAGGGAATTGAAGGCAATATCTCCAAGTTTGCGGATGACACTAAGCTGGGGGGCAGTGTTCGCTGTGAGGAGGATGCTAGGAGACTGCAAGGTGACTTGGATAGGCTGGGTGAGTGGGCAAATGTTTGGCAGATGCAGTATAATGTGGATAAAATGTGAGGTTATCCACTTTGGTGGCAAAAACAGGAAAGCAGACTATTATTTAAATGGTGGCCGATTAGGAAAAGGGGAGATGCAGCGAGACCTGGGTGTCATGGTACACCAGTCATTGAAAGTAGGCATGCAGGTGCAGCAGGCAGTGAAAAAAGCGAATGGTATGTTAGCTTTCATAGCAAAAGGATTTGAGTACAGGAGCAGGGAGGTTCTACTTCAGTTGTACAGGGTCTTGGTGAGACCACACCTGGAGTATTGCGTACAGTTTTGGTCTCCAAATCTGAGGAAGGACATTATTGCCATAGAGGGAAACATAGAAACATAGAAATTAGGTGCAGGAGTAGGCCATTCAGCCCTTCGAGCCTGCACCGCCATTCAATATGATCATGGCTGATCATCCAACTCAGTATCCCGTACCTGCCTTCTCTCCATACCCTCTGATCCCCTTAGCCACAAGGGCCACATCCAACTCACTCTTAAATATAGCCAATGCACTGGCCTCAACTACCCTCTGTGGCAGAGAGTTCCAGAGACTCACCACTCTCTGTGTGAAGAAAGTCTTTCTCATCTCGGTCTTAAAGGATTTCCCCCTTATCCTTAAGCTGTGACCCCTTGTCCTGGACTTCCCCAACATCGGGAACAATCTTCCTGCATCTAGCCTGTCCAACCCCTTAAGAATTTTGTAAGTTTCTATAAGATCCCCTCTTAATCTCCTAAATTCCAGAGTGCAGAGAAGGTTCACCAGAGGGAGTACAGAGAAGGTTCACCAGACTGATTCCTGGGGTGTCAGGACTGTCTTATGAAGAAAGACTGGATAGACTCGGTTTATACTCTCGGGAATTTAGGAGATTGAGAGGGGATCTTATAGAAACTTACAAAATTCTTAAGGGGTTGGACAGGCTAGATGCAGGAAGATTGTTCCCGATGTTGGGGAAGTCCAGGACAAGGGGTCACAGCTTAAGGATAAGGGGGAAATCCTTTAAGACCGAGATGAGAAAGACTTTCTTCACACAGAGAGTGGTGAGTCTCTGGAACTCTCTGCCACAGAGGGTAGTTGAGGCCAGTTCATTGGCTATATTTAAGAGTGAGTTGGATGTGGCCCTTGTGGCTAAGGGGATCAGAGGGTATGGAGAGAAGGCAGGTACGGGATACTGAGTTGGATGATCAGCCATGATCATATTGAATGGCGGTGCAGGCTCGAAGGGCTGAATGGCCTACTCCTGCACCTAATTTCTATGTTTCTATGAAGGAGTTAGCAATGAACAGCTATCCTTATTTTTGTTCAATATGAATGGCGCCAAATGCCGGTGAACTGTGCTTTTATGTTGCATATCCCGCTCATCAGCATTCTGTAGGAGAAGCAGAATTACGACTTTATAGTTTCTAGCAGTGAGACTCCAGTCCAATTGACTCAACTTTTATATCTTCTTCCATCCTTTCCATTCTGAAAACCAACAACGGCAACATCGCCCACGCGGCCTGCACGTCACTATTTTTCGTTCAGGGAGGACTCACATCTGTAAATCGTTCTACAGTCACAGTCTTAGCGGTGACCTTGAAATGCAAATCCATTACAATAAACGTTAGCATGGTATCAGCATTTCTGATTAGTGGCAGCAGCTGCCTGCGAACATTTGACCCTGACTTAATTTAGACATGTTAATGTGGACAACTCACCGTTTGATGTTTTCTGTTTTTTCCGTTTTAGAGATACAACACGAAACAGGACCTTCGGCCTACCATGTCCGCGCCTACCGACAATCCCTGCACTTCACACACACTAGGGACAATTTACACACACACCAATTCAATTGACCTACGTACCTCAAGGAACGAACTGCAGATTCTGGTTTAAAACGAAGATAGACACAAAATGCTGGAGTAACTCTGCAGGACAGGCAGCATATCTGGAGAGAAGGAATTGGTGAAGTTTCGGGTCGAGACCCTTCTTCAGACTGATGTCAGGGGAGTGGGCGGAACAGAGATAGTAGAGTAGAGCTAATAGGACTTGTTGTTTCAATCCCTGTAATAAGTCGGCACTCTTGCTATTTGCAGTGGGATTGGAGTGGTGAAAGGTATGGTAGTTACGTCATCGGGGTCATCAGATGGGCACCTTCCTTCTTTGGCGTTTCATTGATAAGCCCACACCATCTCCAGAGGGCTCAACGGTGATGCCTGGCGTCCCAGTTACACCCCCTCAATTCCATACCCTCCTGCATTCATCTTGCAACCGAATTGTTGTCTCTCGTTTTGATCCAGATCCAATTGCTGCTTTTTCCGCAGCATTTGATAATGATTCGATTGCTTGTTGGAGGCAACGACACCTCACCCCCATTTTCTTTAATAGCCTGGTCATAAATATAGCAACAAATCCCCTGCATCCCACATCGACAGGGAAAATCTTGGTCTTCTAGCCATTCTGAGAAGCTTCAGTTGCCAGTTCAGAGTACTTGGTTCAGAGTACTTTTTCTCATAAGCTTCTTCGATACCATCTTCCCATGGAACTGTCAATTCCACAACATATGCCAGCTTGGCTGTTGTGGACCACAAGGCCATGTCTGGCCGGAGTGTTGTAACCACAATGTCTGGGGGAAACACAAGCCTTTTTTCTAAGTCCACTTCCATTTTCCAATCCCGAGCAGGCTGCAGATGCTTGCATCCATTGATGTTATCTGGTGCTCTGGAGGTTGACCTGCGGTACAAATGTTGTGAAGTGGACATGTCCTGCCGATGTTGGTGGGGAAGCATTTGTGATCGTTCGCCTCTGCTCAAGGATTGATGACAGCTGTCTGAGAGCTTGGTTATGCCGCCAAGTGTAACGCCCTTGGCCGAGGCTCAGTGCATCCTGTTAAACTGTGCCTTAGTGATCCAGGTGCTTGGCAAAGGGAGCAAGTGGGGTCTTCTCCGAACCACTGCTTCAGGTTCTGCGGTGATGGTAAAACATCATAAGTGGCTCCGATGACAAAACTTAGTCGAGATCCTTCCATTTGCCAGATTTCACGCCAGCTGAGTTTCCTCTTTTCCAGGCTCTCCCAGTTAGTCCATTGGCCTTGCTTGGCCACTGAGACGGCCTTGGCGTGTCCCTCTGCCTCCCCCCGTCTTCTCACCTCCTCCACCACGAGCCGTCTTTTCTGCACTGATGTTGCCTTGTGCCATTGAGGAGCTTTTGGGACGAACTCGAGCCCGGCTCTCGCGTGTTGGACTTGGCCAACCATATCCCGGAAATGAAGAGCAGACGTAGCACTCTGAACAGCTTCAGATGGGGTCCACTTCCTCCCCATTGCCACACGGGGGGCCGCTGTTCGAATATCAGTATCTTCAGATTCAGTCAGGGTCATGACCAACCTTGCTTCAGTCCATTTGAACTCTTCTACAAGTCCTGTAATGGGTAATTTTACTTCGGAGTCACGTGAGTGACTACGTGAATAGAAGCCCGTACAGCCGTTGGTGCGTCATGACGTCAGACGCTGGTGCAGTCGGGAACGGTTGGAGCAGCAGCGCTACTCCGAGCGGTAAGTTTAAACAGGTTACACGAAGAGCTGGAGAATTCAGCGGGGGCAGCAGCATCTAAGGAGCGAAGGAGATGGGCGACGTTTCGGGTCGAGACCCTTCTTCAGACTTCACCCTCCATTCTCCAGCATCTGCAGTTTTCGTTAACAGGTTTAAACGGAGGTAAGGTTTGTTGAAATACTTTACCACAGGTCATTTTCTGCGACGGTTGGGAGTAGATATGTTGCAGAAAGTGAAGAAGGTGTCGGCGAGGCGCTCCGGGGGTAGAAAGGAGAGTGACCAGGAGAGTGTTGAGGATGGAGGCCCGTCTGGTACACCTGGTCCGGTGCTGGCTACACAGCCAGTGGTTGCGGACCCACTGCCGGGGGGCAGTGGAGGCTTGCACAGTAGGGCGGAAGGCCACTGGCAAGTCTCTGTGGCCCGTAGATGAGTCGGGCCTGGAGGTTATACCCTCCATAGGAGAGTCCGTTTGCTCACGGCTCTCCCACGTTGAGATTCTATTTCAAAAGAATGCTCGACAGGGACCAGCTCCGTGAGGAGGAGTGGTGCCCAAGCCAGGCTGATGGAGAGCTTGTGCTAGCAGCACCTGTTTCAGGGCTGCAGAACTATCCTGCCTGTGAGGAGGATGTTCTATCAGGGCCGTTTGCTGACACTGTTTCTATGCTGGGGGAGAGCAAGGTGTTCGGTTGGAGGTAATTCCGAACATTGCTGGGAAGTTTGCTGAGTGTAGAGAGGCAAGAAAGGCGATTGATGTAGAATTGGCCGAAGCCATTCAGTATATGCTCTCCCACCAGTTACAAGAGCTAGCCATGGATGAAGTAGCAAAAAACAATAAAGCTCCTGTTAATTGTGATCTCCTGAAGGTACCGGTGGTTAATCACCAAATTTGCATAGATGGGTTTGCCTGCTAGGGCCCAGGAGATGACGTTTTTAAAAAGTGCTTAAACTGTTGTAAGCAGGTATTACAGCTGTGGTGAAAGTTATTGATACAAATGATATGGTTGAAGCACACCAGGATGAACTGGGACTCCTTTGTAATGCATTTTGAAATTAATAATGTCGGGAGGGCCGCTATTAGGCCAGTGCTAACCCGAATTTGGCGAGTTGTGCAAACCGACCAGTGTACCACCACGAAATCTGTTGTTTGGTGGTAACCTTGCAAAAAGGGTCAAAGACTGTTATGAGGTTGTTATAACCATGGCCCTCATTAAGCCAGCTGGAAGCAAGGCAAAAAAGGTTCTCTACAAGAAGTCGAGGACAACAAGGCCGCAAGGAAAGATACTGGTAAGGAATATAACATTTGACAGACGATGAATTAACTGATGTTCCTGTTCAAATTGGGGAAGGTTAAAATTGTTCTCAAACAATGGCAGCAGTTGACATCAGATTTGTTCATACTTAGTGTATTGAAGGGGTGAAAAATTGGATTTTACTATGACAGTCTACCTAATCAACATTTTCCTAGTCGTAAACTTATTTTTCAGATGAGGAAAATGTGCTTATTCAAGCAGAGATTCAGTCGTTACATAAGAAGGGGTAATTGAGCCTTCTGTCTATCAAAGTCAACAATTTCTGTCAAGTATATTTCCCAGATGTAGAATTATACTGGATTTATCGAATTTGAACAAATTTGTTTGTTATAGGCATTTCAAAATGGAGAACTTTACCACGGGCAAACATCTAGTGTCCAAAGGGTATTATATGGCAACCATTGATTTAAAGAATGCGTATTACGCAGTGTCTATTCATGGTGATGATAGAAGATATTTGAAATTTATTTGGATGACTGAGCTGTGGCAATTCAGGACATTGCCGAATGGATTAACTTCAGCTCCTAGATTATTTACTAAATTGGTAAAACCTGTGTTAGCATTGCTTAGAGCTCAGGGGCATGTGGTAATGGCCTATTTAGATGATTTCTGATTGTTGGAAAGACTCATGCTGAAACTCAATCATCAGTTTCAGTTGTTAAAATCACTTTTGAACAAATGGGATTTGTTATTCACCCAGGTAAATCTAAATTATCACCAGTCCAAATTATTGATTATCTGCGATTTACCATTAATTCCAATCACATGTTGGTAACTTTGCCCAGGGATAAATTGAATCAGTTAATTGAGGACTGTGTTAATCTCGTTGGAGAACAACGGCCTTTGATTAGACAAGTAGCCAGTTTTATTGGGAAGTTGTTGCAGCCTTTCCAGCTGTGCAGTATTGTCCTCTGCATTATCAACAATTACAACCATCAAAGGAACAGGCACTGAGAATACAAAGGAGCTATTTTTGATAGGCCTATGCAGTTGTCAGCTGGGGCGATTGCTGACATACAATGGTGGATAGTACATGTTTCAAAAAATTTAAGGAAGGTTTCGTGGAATCACCGTCACTGATATTACAGACTGATGTGAGTGCACTGGGTTGGGGTGCAACAGATATGTCTTCTAGTTGTGGAGGCAGATGGAATGTGGATGAGACATCGCTTCCTCAATTAAGAGGGATTGATTATTTAGAGTTGTTGGGCACCTGGTATGGGCTCAAAGCTTATTGTTCTACAAGGAGGGATCTGCATGTGCAGCTCAGATTCACAACACCACAGCAGTGGCATATGTAAACCACATGGGTGTAGTTAAGTCACAGTCTTGTGATAGACTGGCTAACCCGATTTGGAGCTGGTGTATTGACCAAAATATCTGGCTTTCAGCACTTTATTTGCCAGGAAGAGGTCACGTCAGTTAATGACAACATTGAATGGATGTTAAATCAGGATGTGTTTAACCAAATGATTGATCAGTATGCATTGCCAGATATTGACTTGTTTGCATCTCGATTAAATCATCAGTTACCTAGATATGTTTCATGGTAACCAGATACTGGGGCAGTAGCAGTGGATGCATTTTCGCTGCATTGGGGGAGGAATGTTTGTGTATGTATTTCCTTCATTCTGTCTCATCAGCAGATGTTTGCAAAAGATCAAGGAGGACACCGCTTCAGGGGTATTGGTAGTGCCAGATTGGCCTACACGAGCATGGTTTCCAGCTGTATTACAAATGGCTAGGGAGCCTTACATGCTTGTGCCCAAGAATAAAAATCTACTGGTAAATCCAGTCACTGGGGATCAACATCCTTTATAGGATCGTATTGATCTGTTAATTTGCAGATTTTAAGGAGGCCATACCTGGGGAGAGGACTGTCTCATCGGACGGTGGATGTTCTCACGTCGGCCTGCAGGGATAGTACACAGCAGCAATATATCACCTATATAAGGAAGTGGGAGCAATTCTGCCTACAGCAGGATATTGTATATCACACGGCAGGGATCACGGATGTATTGGAGTTTGTCAACTCTTTATTTTGACCAAAAAATTAAGTTACAGTGCAATTAATTCAGCCAGAAGTGCTCTGTTTTCTTATTTACCTATGAATGCAGAATTGCATACAGTAGGGACACATCCGTTAGTTCACGATTCATGAAGGGAGTTTTCAATTCTAATCCTCCTAAACTCAGGTATGCCGGTATTTGCAATGTGAGTGAGGTTTTTATGCTTCTTCGCCAGTGGGCTCCGGTTACAAGCCTATCTATAGCCAAATTAACTATGAAGGTGGTCATGCTTCTGGTGTTGGTTTCAGCCCAACGTGTACAAACATTGCAAAAGTTACGGCTAGATAGAATGCATGTGTCGGCTAATGCCATTATATTTTATGTCTATGATTTGCTTAAACATAATAAAAGAGGCATGACAGGATGTAAGATGGTGTTTTCAGCATACCCCGCAGATGATCGCTTCTGTATAGTCTCACATTTATCTCTTTACATTGAGATTACTAAACCTCTGAGAGGAACAGAGTTGGCTTTGTTTATTAGTCACAAAAAACCACACAGTAAGGTGTCGGTGCAAACGATTTCAAGGTCCTCGCGGCCGCAGGATGGTCCAGTGAGCTAACTTTTCAGAGGTTTTGTCACAAGCCGATTTCAAGGCTCAGGGGTGTTTGCTGATTCTGGTGTCAGTACTGTTACATTTTTCCCCTGAGTTAGAGGGGTTTGTTATGATTTGTTTGTAAATAAACTGTTATTTCATTTAACAAATGTATTACTGATGCATGATTGATTGTTAGCGACTTTTGAGTCAATCCAGGCAGTGTGAACGTCGGATTTGAGTCTGCGGCGTGAATTCACAGTGCTTTGAAGTCTTCACGTAGTCACTCACGTGACTCCGAAGTAAAATAGTAAGATTAAACGAGAACTTACCAGTTTGAAGTTTGATCTTTATTTTATGAGGAGTCGAGTTGAGGGACTACGTGCCCTCCGCTCCCACCCTCATAGATCTCATCTGGTAGTTCTAGTTTTATCATCTTACCGTTATACTTCGGTCATTGTTAGCTGTGAATTCATTCCGCTGCTTTGAAGATTGACGCACCAACGGCTGTACGGGCTTCTATTCACGTAGTCCCTCAACTCGACTCCTCATAAAATAAAGATCAAACTTCAAACTGGTAAGTTCTCGTTTAATCTTACTATTCCAATTTGTCACTCCCATACAGTCCGACAGCACATAAGCATCGTGGAAGACCAAGCCACTGTTTCACATGTGTGCTGATCATTCTTTCCAGTTTTCCACTTTGTTGATGAGGATTTCATACATAGTTAAAGGCCACATGATTATTGGTAGTATGCCAAATTGGAAGCACCACAGTTTGAGTTTTCCTTGCAGCAAGGTCTTGTTGATGCGAGCTATGTGCATGATGGTATCCTTTTTCAGCTGTTCAAATTGCTCGGTGTCCTTGAGCTTTGCATCATACCATTGGCTGAGGGACTGGTGCAGTGGGCAGGGATTCAAGTTTCTTGATCACTGGGACCTCTTTTGGGGAAGGCATGATCTGTACACAAAGGACGGGTTGCACTTGAGCCCGAGGGGGACCAATATCCTGGCAGGGAGATTTGCAAAGGCTACTGGGGAGACTTTAAACTAGAAAGGCTGGGGGGAGGGCTCGGGTAGAGGGGGCTAGGGGTCAGGGTGTGGGGCAAGAGGCAGAGAAGGGAAGCACTCGGATCCAAAATGTAGGCGAGAAAGATGAAAAAGATAATAGACAGAGAATAAGGGATGGTGGGTTTCTAAAATGTGTATATTTTAATGCTAGGAGCATTGTAAGTAAGGTGGACGAACTTAGAGCCTGGATTGACACCTGGAAATATGATGTTGTGGCATTCAGTGAAACATGGTTGCAGGAGGGCTGTGATTGGAAACTAAATATTCCAGGATTTCATTGCTTCAGGTGTGATAGAATTGGAGGGACCAGAGGGGGAGGTGTTGCATTGCTTGTCAGAGAAGATATTACAGCAGTGCTTTGGCAGGATATATCAGAGGGCTCGTCTAGGGAGGCTATTTGGGTGGAACTGAGAAGTGGGAACGGTGTAGCAACACTTTTAGGGGTGTATTATAGACCGCCAAATGGGGAGCGTGAATTGGAAGAGCAAATATGTAAGGAGATAGCAGATATTAGTAGTAAGCACAAGGTAGTGATTGTGGGAGATTTCAATTTTCCAAAAATAGACTGGGAAACACATTCCGTAAATGGGCTGGATGGTTTGGAGTTTGTAAAATGTGTGCAGGATAGTTTTTTGCAGCAGTACATCGAGGTATCGACCAGAGAAGGGGCAGTGCTGGACCTCCTGTTAGGAAATGAGGCAGGTCAGGTGACGGAGGTATGCGTTGGTGAGCACTTCGGGACCAGTGATCACAATACCATTAGTTTCAATATAATTATGGATAGAGTCAGAACTGGACCTAGGGTGGAGATTTTTGATTGGAGAAAGGCTAACTGAGGGAATGCGTAAGGATTTTAAAGGAGTGAATTGGGACACTTTGTTTCATGGGAAGGATGTAGAAGAGAAATGGAGGACATTTAAGGGGAAATTGTAAGAGTACAGAATCTTTATGTCCCTGTTAGGTTGAAAGGAAATAGTAAAAATTGGAAAGAGCCATGGTTTTCAAGGGAAATTGGACACGTTTCGAAAAAAGAGAGATATCTACAATAATTATAGGAGGCATGGAGTAAATGAGGTGCTAGAGGAGTATAAAGAATGTAAAACGAATCTTAAGAAATAAATTAGGAAGGCTAAAAGAAGATATGAGGTTGCTTTGCCAAGAAAGGTGAAAGTAAACCCAAAGGGTTTCTACAGCTATATTAATAGCAAAAGGATAACGAGGGATAAAATCGGACCATTAGAGAACCAGAATGGACAGCCATCTGCAGAGCCAAAAGAGATGGGGGAGATATTGAACAATTTATTTTCTTCGGTATTCACCAAGGAGAAGGATATTGAACT
The DNA here is from genome assembly GCA_035221665.1 of Okamejei kenojei. NCBI lineage: Eukaryota > Metazoa > Chordata > Chondrichthyes > Rajiformes > Rajidae > Okamejei > Okamejei kenojei. The sequence continues at coordinate 4,160,852 of CM069165.1, forward strand.
CTGTGAGTTAAGGGGAAAAAGTAGAGTAGCTTTGGAAACTATGAGATTCAAAGAGGAGGAAGTACTGACACTTTTGAAAAATATAAAAGTGGATAAGTCTCCAGGTCCTGACAGGATATTCCCTAGGACATTGAGGGAAGTTAGTGTAGAAATAGCAGGAGCTATGACAGAAATATTTCAAATGTCATTAGAAACGGGAATAGTGCCGGGGGATTGGCGTACTGCGCATGTTGTTCCATTGTTTAAAAAGGGTTCAAAGAATAAACCTAGCAATTATAGACCTATTAGTTTGACGTTAGTGGTGGGCAAATTAATGGAAAGTATACTTAGAGATAATATATATAAGCATCTGGATAAACAGGGTCTGATCAGGAACAGTCAACATGGATTTGTGCCTGGAAGGTCATGTTTGACAAACCTTCTTGAATTTTTTGAAGCGGTAACTAGGGAAATTGATGAGGGTAAAGCAGTGGATGTTGTCTATATGGATTTCCGTAAGGCCTTGGACAAGGTTCCCCATGCAAGGTTGGTTAAGAAGGTTCAATCTTTGGGTGTTAATGGCGGAGTAGCAAGATGGATTCAACAGTGGCTGAATGGGAGATGTCAGAGAGTAATGGTGGATGGCTGTTTGTCAGGTTGGAAGCCGGTGACCAGTGGGGTGCCTCAGGGATCTGTGTTGGGTCCACTGTTGTTTGTCATGTACATCAATGATCTGGATGATGGGGTGGAAAATTGGATAAGTAAGTATGCAGATGATACTAAGATAGGTGGTGTTGTGGATAATTAAGTAGATTTTCAAAGTCTACATAGAGATTTGGGCCATTTGGAAAAGTCGGCTGAAAGAAGTTTAATGCTGATAAGTGTGAAGTGCTACATCTTGGCAGGACAAATCAAAATAGGACGTACATGGTAAATGGTAGGGAATTGAGGAATGCTGTGGAACAGAGGGATCTAGGAATAACTGCGCATAGTTCCCTGAAGGTGGAATCGCATGTAGATAGGGTGGTAAAGAAAGCCTTTGGTGTGCTGGCCTTTATAAATCAGAGCATTGAATATAGGAGTAGGGAAGTAATGTTAAAATTGTACAAGGCATTGGTAAGACCAATTCTGGAGTATGGTGTACAATTTTGGTCGCCTAGTTATAGGAAGGATGTCAACAAAATAGAGAGAGTACAGAGGAGATTTACTAGAATGTTGCCAGGGTTCCAGCAACTATGTTACAAAGAAAGGTTGCACAAGTTAGGTCTTTATTCTTTGGAGAGCAGAAGGTTAAGGGGGGACTTGTTTGAGGTCTTTAAAATGATGAAAGGGATAGACAGAGTTGACGTGGATGACTTCCGGTGGCGCTATGGAGTCCTAGAGCATAGCGCCAGCCAGCTCCGTAAAAATTCGGGAAAAACGGGGGCTTAAAAAGACTTACCGGCAGCCTGCTTCACACTGCCTGCCGTTTTAATATCGACGGTACCGAGTGACGTCATCAGCCGTGCGACAAACCATGACGGCACGGAGCCCTACCGACAAGGTAAAAGGTCGAAAAACCCGGGCGAGAGCGGGAGAAGGCCTGGGAGAAGCCTCGGATTCAAGTAGGGCCAGCTCCCTGGAAGATGTCTCCAGGAAAGCAGGCACAGAAGGTGAGGATTTGAAAACTTTTATTTCTAACCAGATGGCTGATTTAAAGCGAGAATTAAAGGCAGAAACGAAAGATATAAAGCAAGAAATGAAAGATATAAAGGGAGAAATAAAGGAAGAAATTTGTCAAATTAACAATCAGATGGATTTGATGAAAAATCAATGGAATGAATTTCAAAAAGATACAACGTCAAAAATTGATAATAAGTTTAAGAAAGAATCAGAAAAATTGAAGAATGAACTTATTGATATGATCAATAATATGGAACGTAAGATGGAGATTAAACTTGAAAAAGTTAAAAAAAAGACTTTCAAAATAAGATTGATCCTATTGCAAATGTGCTGGAACAACAGGCAGATGGCATGAAAAACCTTGAAAAGATAGCGGAGGCAAGTACTGTGTCTACAGCAAAGCTGATAACAGAACAAGAACGTCTACTGGAGTTGTTGACTAAAGTAACAGAGAAATGCACTCAGCTAGAAGGCTATCAGAGAAGACAGAACTTGAGGATCGCAGGGATTCCTGAAGGTCTAGAGAAACACGAAGATCCTCGAGAATTCACTGCTAAACTACTTCAAGCTGTTTTATCTTTGGATGATAAGCCTGTATTAGCTCGTGCACATAGAGTCAGCAGACGACAGACCAGTACAAATGCCCCCCCAAGACAAATGATTGTAAAGCTACAATATGATTTTATCCTGGAGGATATTATGCGGAGAGCTTCGGGAAAAAAGAATCTGACATTTCAAGGACAAAGAATCAGTATCTATCGAGACTATCCCCCAGAGGTTGCCAGAAAACGAAAAGCGTTTAATGAAGCCAAAAGTCTTATGAGGGGTGTAGAAAACTTGAGATACGGTTTGAATTACCCAGCCATCCTAAGAGTTACTTACAACAACGTGGAACATTTCTTCAAGACCCCAGCAGAAGCAATGGAATTTGCAAAGCAGTTTGACACTTGAAAATGATCTACAAGCAAACATACTGTCTTTTACTACTTTTAGAGACCTAGTATGGTCTCTTAACATTCTGTGAGACTTCATACGATAATATGGAATTAGAAGGAACTAGAAGGAACGGACAATGTCGTATGGAATGAAGCGTTTTTCTGGATTGGAAGATGCTTGCTGAACATTGACAATTAGTCATAATATATAACTAACACAAACAAATAACACACATACTAAAATCATAACGCGGTTTTATTATCACTATGATTATTATTAACCAAGATTGTTCACTATTGCTAATTAATATTACTAATAATTAATATCTTATGTCTTGTTAAATTTGGAGATACCCTCCCCTTATTTTTTCTTCTTTAATAATGATTTTTATTTTTTGTACTTTAAAATTTCTTTATCTCCCGTTCTATAGTTAGATTTTTAAATTAATTTTAGATATACATACTTTTATATGATGATCAATATCACTTTTTTCATTTCTTTAATATTATATCCCCGTTAAAATATTATTATGGAATAATAATTCCTTAAATCTAGGAGCTGGCCAAATTAATAACATCAATGCCGGAAGCCTTTAGATGGATAGCCAATGTAGTATGGCTTACACAAACTACAAATATTTCATTTGTAGTTCTTTCATTCTTTATACACACTATTAATCTCTTTATCTACTCTTTACTATTCTTTTATACTTATTGTATCTTTCAGTTTGAATGGAGCTACATACTGGAACAATGGAGATATATTCGTGAAGTACATAAAAGAGATTTAAAATTCGTCTATTCGGTGTTCGGGTGTAAGGTTAGGTCTACTGCACGGACCCTTGGACTCTATTGTAGATTCCCACAAATTTAAAATGCAGGGCTTAAAAAGAAATATGGGGAATGAGGGATTAACCTTTTGCAGTTGGAATGTTAAAGGTATCAATGAACCAATAAAAAGAGGAAAAATATTGACACACTTAAAGGCAATTAAAGCTGATGTAATTTACATTCAAGAAACTCACCTAAAAAAAGACGCTGAAAATAGGCTGAAAGCCAAATGGATAGACAAAATATATCACTCTTCTTTTACGCATAAATCAAGAGGCGTAGCAATATTATTTCGTAAAGGTACTTTATTTAAGCATACATCTACTATATCTGATAAAGATGGCAGATATATTATTGTGATAGGAGAAATAAACAGGGAAAAAATGATTTTCGTTAATATTTATGGACCAAATTTTGACAGTCCTTTATTTTTTAAGAAAGTACTCAATAATATTCCGGAATTAACACATTATAATTTGATAATTGGAGGAGATTTTAATTGTACATTAGACCCTTATTTAGATAGATCTTCAAAACAAAGAAAAACTAAATCACATACTAGTGATTTATTAAATGCATATATCCAAACGACTAATATTAAAGATGTTTGGAGAACAGAAAATCCTACTGGTCGAGAATATTCCTTTTACTCACCAGTACATAAAACTTATTCAAGAATAGATTATTTTCTGGTAGATGCAAAGCTTATTTCACTTACTTACGAATCTAAATATCATAATATTATAATTTCAGATCATGCACCATTAACATTTAAAATTAAAATAAATGGTAAAACAGAAAATCTAGGACAATGGAAACTTAACCCACAAATTTTAAAAAATAAAACCACTCAGGAATATATTATAACTCAGATTAAGATGTTTTTTGAAATAAATGATCAACCAGAAATATCTCGCTCTTTATTATGGGAAACATTTAAAGCATATCTTCGAGGAATTATGATTTCTTCACAAGCATTCCATAATAAAAAGATTCGGAAGGAACAACAGGACTTAGAAAGGGAGATTAAACAATTAGACATACAGAATGCAACAAAATCAGATATAATAATACATAATAAAATTGTAGCATTGAAGTATAAATTAAACAAAATATATACTGATCAAGTTTTTAAAATATAACCAACATACTAAACAATTGCTGTTTGAATTTGGAGACAAACCCCAAAAATTATTGGCTCGACAATTAAGGAAAATTGAAGCTGAAAAAATTATACATAGGATTAAATCACAAAACGGTGAATTATTAATACAACCCAAAGATATTAATGAAAGATTTATGCAATATTATAAAAATCTGTATACTGCTAAAGCGACAGTAAATAAAACAGAAATAGATGCCTTTTTAAATATATGTAACTTAAAAGAATTAGATTTACAAAATAGAGAACTATTAAATGCTGATATTTCAATAAAAGAAATCCAAGAATCTATTAAATCATTAAAAAATGGTAAAACTCCAGGACCGGATGGTATAGGTTCGGAATTTTATAAAATTTTTCATGATCAAATGGTCCCATATTTAAAATCATTATATGAACAGATATATACACAAGAGAAATTACCAGATACACTGAACGAGTCTATTATAACACTTATACCCAAAATAAATAAAGATTTGGATGACCCAGGATCATATAGAGCAATTGCTTTATTAAATACGGATCAAAAAATTTTAACAATGATACTAGCACAAAGATTAAGCACAGTTGTTAACGAATTAATTCATCCTGATCAAACAGGATTTATACCTAAAAGATATTCTTCATATAATCTAAGACGGTTATTTAATATCATATATTCGAAAAGAAGTGATAAAAAAAGACTTAGTAGTTATCTCGCTGGATGCAGAAAAAGCTTTTGACCAGGTGGAATGGCCTTATTTATTTTCGGTGATGGAAGCTTTTAAGCTTGGTGATAAGTTTACTACTTGGATCAAATTATTATATGCAAACCCAACAGCTAGAATAACAACAGACCGTATGTTATCAACTAAATTTAGTTTATCTCGAGGTTGTAGACAAGGCTGTCCTTTATCACCTTTACTGTTTGCGTTAGCAATCGAACCTCTTGCCCAAAGGGTAAGATTGCACCCGGAAATATATGGATATGATACTAAAGATACTAAGAATAAAATCTCGTTATATGCGGACGATGTATTACTTTATATCACTAAACCGGAAATAAGTATCCGTAATTTGTTAAAACTAATAACGGAATTTGGTTTAATTTCAGGATACAGTATCAATTGGAATAAAAGTGAACTTATGCCAATAACCATGAATAACTTACAGATATTACAACAATTTCCTTTTAAGATAACAAATGAAAATATTAAATATCTTGGTATTTTTGTTACAAAAAGATTTGACTCTCTATTTAAGTCTAATTTCCCGTTATTACTGAATAAATTAAATAAAAATATTTTTATACTGGAAAAGTTTACCTATTTCAATGTTAGGTAAAATAAACGCAATAAAAATGATTTTTCTCCCACAATTATTATATTTATTTCAATCAATCCCGATATATCTCCCTAAAATTTTTTTTTAAAAAGTAGACACTATAGTCACTAACTTTATCTGGGATTATAAGAACCATAGAATAAATAAAAAACACTTATGTAAAGCTAAAATAAACGGGGGTTTAGCATTACCAAATTTTATGTTTTATTATTGGGCAGTTAATATTAAAAATATGAACTTCTGGTTAGAAGAAACAGATAATAAACCAAACTGGTTAAAAATGGAAAGAGAAGACTGTTTTCCATTTGAAATTAGCTCTATAATATTTGCTAATATTAATGTACCTAAGAAAATTTATAGTGAAAACTCGATAATAGAAAGCGGAATCCGTATTTGGAAACAAATAAAGAAAACATTAAAACTAAAATTTATACCGCTAGGACTTACTATTGCCAACAATTTTACGTTTAAACCCTCAACGATGGATAAGGCTTTTATACAATGGAAAAATAAAGGAATTTTAAACATAGGGGATCTTTATAAGGAAATTTTTTTTCTTTCATTTCAAGAGTTACAACAAGCTTACGGGCTTCATAATAATAAATATTTTAGATATTTTCAAATCAGAAACTATATCTCTGCAAATACACAAGAATTCAGAAATAGAAAGAGTGAAATTTTAGATGAATGCTTGAATAAATATCCAAATACAGAAAAAATGATATCATATATTTACAATATTTTGTTGGAAAGTGATATTCCATCATCGGAAACACACAGACAGCTTTGGGAAAATGAATTAGGTCAAATAATAAGCCCAGAAATATGGGAAGAAAGCTTACAACACATACATTACTGCTCGTTAAATGCTAAACATGCTCTTATACAGTTTAAAATTTTACATAGATTACATTACTCTAAATCTAAATTACATAATATATTTCCAAAATTATCGCCTATATGTGATAAATGTCAAATCTTAGAAGCATATTTGTCACATTCATTCACTAATTGTACGAAGATTGTAGAATATTGGAACGAAATATTTAAGATAATCTCGAATGTTGTTAATATTACTATGATTCCTGATCCAAAGTTAATAATACTTGGAATACCGGAAACGGAACAAATAATTACAAGGAATCAAAGAACTTTTATCGACCATTCTCTAATAATTGGGAAAAAATTAATACTAAAATTTTGGAAAGGCCCTGCATCCCCAACAATTAAAATGTGGAATATAGAAATGTCGGAGACACTTCACTTGGAGAGATTGAGACTTGTCCTTATGGATAGGTTAGATCTCTTCAAAGGGATTTGGTCTCCATACATTAAATATTTACAGGGTCATAATGGTTCGGCACGGGGACTTGACTGAGGCCTGAATATCTGAATGGATGAAGAAATACATATAATAAATCATGAATGTATCTCCAAGAACGGATTATTTAGTAATATTTTAATCTCCATCAAACTTTTCACATTTTCTTTTCTATTTTCTACTTTCTATCTCTATCTTTCTATCTTTAAGTAGGGAAAAAAAGTATAGAAACATATTATATATATTCTTAATATTAGTATGAATACACCTATTATTAGTTGTATGAAAATATTATAGATGTCTTAAATTTGTAATTATATAAAATTGTGCATTTTCAACTATATAATAATTTTTGAAATATAAAGTTAATAATAATACAAACACTCTTAATATTATGAAAATATCATTGAATATCATAGAAGTTTGGTTAAGATTGGGTATTATGTAGTTATATTAGGGGGGATTTGTATTTGGTAATTAGAAGAAATATGTGTGGTATGAGAAGTGTGAGTATATTGCTTATTTTAGGAATATACTACATACACTCCCAATTATACAAAATAAATAACCAGGAAATGTATAATGGATAACATTACAAATAACACAAACAGTATCAATTGATAATCAATATTATATAATTTTGTATATTATATAATTTTTAATGCCGTATAAGAGTGTACTCTGTATATATTGTTTCTATAATTAAAAAAAAAAAAAAAAAAAAAAAAAGAGTTGACGTGGATACGTTTTTCCCATTGAGGGTAGGGAAGTTTCAAACAAGAGGGCATGACATGAGAATTAAGGGACAGAGGTTCGGGGTAATGTGAGGGGGAAATTCTTTACTCAGAGGGTGGTGGCCGTGTGGAATGAGCTTCCAGCAGAAGTGGTGGAGGTAGGATCGATTTTAACATTTAAGAGTAAAGTGGATAGGTATATGGGCGTGAAGGGAATGGAGGGGTATGGTCTGAGTGCAGGTAGATGGGACTAGGGGAAAACAAATGGTCGGCACGGACTGGAAGGGCCGAGGGCCTGTTTCCGTGCTGTAATTGTTATATGGTTATATGGTTATTGGCCCAAACTCTTCACTGGCAGTTCTGAAACAGTTGGAATAGGTATTCCGTGAATACGAAATATTTGATCCTTGACTTGATTTTTGACAATGGAGATGCTTCTGCACTTGCTGGGTTTAATCTTCATCCTTGCCCATGTGATGTTTTGATGAAGTTTTTCCAGAAATCTCTTGGTGCTGAGGATGGTTGTTGTTAGTGTTATATCATCCATATAGGCTCGTACCGGTGGCAATCGCTGACCACACTGTAACCGTTTTCCTCCCACAACTCATTTTGATGCTCTGATAATGTGCTCCATTGCCATAGTGAAGGTCAATGGGGAGATGGTGCACCCCGCCAGAATGCCTACTTCCAGTGGTTGCCACACTGTGGTAAAGTCTGATGTTGTGAGACAAAATTGCAGATCCTGGAAGAATTTTTTAAAAATCAGATTTGTTATTATTGCCGGCACCTGAAAGAATTCAAAAGCAGTCCACAGTAGCGAATGAGGAACTGATCCATCGCCATTTGCCAGATCGAGGAACAAGACATGCAGATTCTTTCGTTCTTTCTTAGCAGTCTGGATTTGATGCCATATGACGCTGGTATGTTCAAGGCATCCCGAGAAGCCCGCTATGCCAGCCTTTTGGATTGACGTATCAATGAAATGTTTTTTTTCCAGATACTTTGTAAGTCTTTTTGCCACCACACTGAAAAAGATCCTGCCCTCTATGTTGAGAAGGTTTATTTGCCGAAACTGTTCGATGGTGGAAGAATTTTTTTCTTTTGGGATCAGGACTCCCCCTGCTCTTCGCCGGGCTTTGGGGATAACTTCCTTTTCCTATGCAACCCTCATGTTCCTCCAGAGGAATTTCCGAATATCTGAGGCATTCTTGTAGACACAATACGGAACACCATTAGGGCCTGGTGCAGAGGCCGTTCTTGCCTTCCTCACTATTTCTTTTACCTCGCTCAGCTTGGGACGGCTGATGTCAAATTGATGTTGTGGGGGTGAGATTGCTGGGATGTCAGCTGGGACAAAAATCGGTTCATCTTTTAACTCATCATTGTGGATGGTTCTGATGTGCCGTTCAACCTCCTTTTTTGACGCTTTCAGGGATCCGCTTTTTTATTTTTTGAAAATGCCTTTCACAAACTTAAAGGGATCTTTGTGGAAGTCTGTTCTTGCTTTTTCCTTCTTTTTACATCGTTTCCTTAAATTCTCCGCTCTGCGCAGCTCCGAGAGCCTCTGCTTTAGGTTGTTTTGACGGAGATTGATGCCCTCCCTTTCTTCTGCTGTTTCTTTTTTAAATACCTTCCCCAGGATTCTTCTTTCTTTAACAAGTCGTTGGATTTCCTGGAGACGACGGGACTTGGGACGAAGCCTATTTTTCCTGCTGAGTTGTTCCTTTTCACCAAATTTCTCCTTTCCATAGCTGTAGACTAGATTATCCATCGTCTCCAACTTCTTTTCTGCTGATCCCTTGATTCCACTTAAGATTAAACTCACATCTGCATTGATGATTTCCCACTCCTTGTTGTTAGACTTTGGCCATTTAACCAATGGCTTACGCCCTTGCATGTTCTCCACTTTACGATGTGCCTGGCTGCGTCTTGGACTGTTGCCTGAAACTTCTGCCACATCCCGTAGAGTGCTGATGCTCTAGTCGGGGACAGTAAGACAGGTGGGAAAACTGTGAAGGTGAGGGGATGGAGAGAGCCGTAAAGCCAAGGGCTCTTTGAAGTTAGTGGTCAATGTTAATACCGCAGGGGTGTAAGCTACCCAAGCAAAACATGAGATGATGTTTCTCCAATTTGCGCCGGACCTCACTGTGACAAAGACTGTCGGGGTCCTTGGATGGAGTCGAGGTGGTAGGTAAAGGGACAGGTGTTGCATCTCCTACGGTTGCAGGGGGAAGTACCCGCGGAGGGGGTGGTTTTGGTGTGAAGGGACGAATTGATGAGGCAGTTACGGAGGGAACGGTCTCTGCGGAAACCAGAAAGTGGTGGAAATGGGGTCAGTCATGTGATCCCGTTGGAGGCAGCGACAGTGTTGGTGGATTATATGCTGAATGCGACGGCTGATGGGGTGGAAGGTGAGGACAAGAGGGAGTCTGTCCTTGATGCGAATGGGGGGAGTGGAGCAGGAGCTGACCTGCGGGATATAGAGGAGACCCAAGTGAGAGCCTCGTCTACGATTCTAAGACTGTGGCTCCTGGTTCTGGACTCGCCCAACATTGGGAACATTTTTCCTGCATCTAGCTTGTCCACTCCTTTTATAATGTTATATGTTTCTATAAGATCCCCCCTCATCCTTCTAAACACCAGTGAATACAAGCATAGTCTTTTCAATCTTTCCTCGTATGACAGTCCCGCCATCCAAGGGATCAATCTCGCGAACCTACGTTGCACTGCCTCAATCACAAAGATGTCCTTCCTCAAATTAGGAGACCAAAACTGTACACAGTACTCCAGATGTGGACTTCCTAGAGCCCTATACAACTGCAGAAGAACCTCTCTACTCCTATACTGAAATCATCTTGTTATGAAGGCCAACTTTCAGTGACCGGACACCCAGGTCTCGCTGTACCTCCCCCTTACCTAACCTAACCCCATTGAGATAATAATCTGCCCCCTTGCTTTTACCGCGAAAGTGGATAACCTCTCATTTATCTATATTATACTGCATCTATCACGCATCTGCCATACTCACTCAACCTGTCCAGGTCACCCTGAAACCTCCTATATCCTCTTCACAGTTCACACTGCCACCCAGCTTTGTGTCATCCGCAAACTTGCTGGTGTTGCTCCTAATTCCCTCTTCCAAATCATTAATATATATGGCAAACAGTTGCGGCCCCAACACCGAGCTTTTGTGGCACTCCGCTCGCCACTGCCTGCCATTCTGTAAAGGACCCGTTCACTCCTACTCTTTGCTTCCTGTCTGCCAACCAATTTTCTATCCACGTCAACACCCTATAGCCAATACTATGCGCACTAATTGTAGTCACCTGTCTCCCGTGCGGGACCTTATCAAAGTATTTCTGAAAGTCTAGATACACTACATCTACTGGCTCCCCTTCATCCATTTTACTTGTCACATCCTCAAAAAAATTCAGAAGATTAGTTAAGCATGATTTTCCTTTCATAAATCCATGCTGACTTGGACTAATCATTTTGCTGTTATCCAAATGCCCCATTATTACCTCTGTAATAATTGACTCCAGCAACTTTCCCACTACCGAAGTCAGGCTAACTGGTCTGTAATTCCCAGTTTTCTCTCTCGTTCGTTTCTTGAAAAGTGGGATAACATTAGCTATCCTCCAATCCACAGGAACTGATCCTGAATCTATTGAACATTGGAGAATGATCAGCAATGCGTCCACTATTTCTAGAGTATCCTCCCTGAGGGCCCCGGGATGCAGACCACCAGGCCCACGGGATATATCATCCTTCAGTCCCATTAGCCTACCGAATACTATTTCCCGCCTAATGAAAATGTATTTCAGTTCCTCTTCACCCTTAGATCCTCTGTCCTCCAGTACATCTGGGAGACAGTTTGTGTCTTCCTTAGTGAAGACAGATTCAAAGTACCTGTTCAACTCTTCTGTCATTTCCTTGTTCCCCATAATAATTTCACCCGTGTCTGCCTTCAAGGGACTTACATTTGACTTTGCTATTCTTCTTCCCTAAACATATCTAAATAAGCTTTTACTGTCCGTCTTTACATTCCTGGCCAGCTTCCCCTCGTACTTCATCTTTTCAACCCATATTGCCCGTTTTGTTCCATTCTGTTGTCCTATGAAAGTTTCCCAAACCTCTGGCTTCCGGCTACTCTTTGTTGTGTTATACATCTTTTCTATTAGTTTTATTATATCCCTGACTTTTCTTGTCAGCCACGGTTGTCTCCTACTCCCCTTAGAATTTTTCTTCCTTTTTGGAAGGAAATGATCGTGCGCCTTCGGGATTATGCCCAGAAATTCCACCGTCATTCCTGCTAGGATTCCTTTCCAGTCTACCTTGGCCAGCTCCTGTCTCATGCCTTCATAGTCCCCCTTGTTCAACTGCATAACGGACAATTCCGATTTAACATTCTCCTTCTCAAATTGCATATTAAAACGAATCATATTATGACCACTACCACCAAGCGGTTCCTTTACTCCGAGTTCTCTTTATCAAATCTGGTTCATTGAATAACACTAAATCCAGATTTGCCTTTTCTCTGGTCGGCTCCATTACAAGCTGCTCTATAAATCCATCTGGGAGGCACACTACGAACTCTCTTTCTAGGGGACCTGAACCAACCTGATTTACCCAGTCTACCTGCATATTGAAATCCCCCATCACCACAGTGGCATTACCTTTGTTTCATGCCAGTTTTAACTCCTACTGCTACTACACCCTATATCCGGGCTACTATTTGCGGGCCTGTAGATAACACCAATTAGTGTCTTCTTGCCTTTGCAATTCCTCAACTCAATCCACAGTGACCCTACCTCGTCAGTCCCTATGTCTTCCCAAGCAAGGGACTGAATTCCATCCCTCACCAGCAGAGCTCCCCCTCCCCTCCTCTGCCCACCTGCCCGTCCTGTCTCTAGTATGAATAATCCTGAATATTAAGTCTCCAGGCCCGATCCTCCTGCAGCCACGTCTCGGTAATCCCCACAATGTCATATCTACCAACCTCTAACCGAGCCTCAAGCTCATCTACTTTGCTTCTTATAATTTGCGCATTCAAATACAATACTTTTAATTCCTTACTCATCTCACCTTTCACATCGATCCCTATTACACTTGGTCATACCCTCCTATAACTTTGAGAGCTTTCTTTCCCGTTAATTTTGGGTTCATTAACTATCCCTTTACTCCCTTTCCCAATAACTCCGTCCTTAATTATCCCATTTGACCCCCCCTCCCCTTATTTAGCTTAAAACCACCCATGTCGCAGTGGCAAACCTGCCTGCCAGAATGCTTGTCCCCCACCTGTTAAGGTGCAATCCGTCCCTTTTGTTCGGTTCCCCATTACTCCAAAACAGATCGCAGTAGTCTAAGAATCTAAATCACTGCCCCCTGCACCATTTCGTCAGCCACACATTCTGGTCCTGTATCTCCATGTTCCTGCACTCGTCAGCACGAGGAACTGGAAGCAAACCTGTGATAACCATCCTGGAGGTCCTGCCTCTCAGCACTTTTACGAGCTCTCTAAAGTCACGCTTCAGAATATTCATCTCCTTCTTTCCGACATTGTTTGTGCCAACATGCAGCACATGTATCTACAGTGGCTTGCAAAAGTATTCATACCCCTTGAACTTTTCCACATTTTATCACGTTACAACCACAAACGTAAATTAATTTTATTGGGATTTTATGTGATAGACCAGCACAAAGTGGCACTTAATTGTGAAGTGGAAGGAAAATGATACATGTTTTTCAATTTTTTTTACAAATGAAAAACTGAAAAGTGTGGGGTGCAAAAGTATTCAGCCCCCTTTACTCTGATACCCAAATAAAGTCCACTTGTGTGTAATCTAATCTCAGTAAAAATACAGCAGTTCTGTGAAGGCCTCAGAGGTTTGTTAGAAAACATTAGTGAACAAACAATGTTCCTTGGGCATCATGAAGCCCAAGGAACACACCAGACAGGTCAGGGATAAAGTTGTGGAGAAGTTTAAAGCAGGGTTAGGTTATAAAAAGATATCCTAAGCTTTGAACATCTCGCAGAGCACTGTTCAATCCATCATCCGAAAATGGAAAGAGTAATGCACAACTGCAAACCTACCAAGACATGGCCGTCCACCTAAATTGACAGGCCGAGCAAGGAGAGCATTGATCAGAGAAGAAGCAAAGAGGCCTATGGTCACTCTGGAAGAGATGCAGAGATCCACAGCTCAGGTGGGAGAATCTGTCCACAGGACAACTATTAGCCGTGCACTCCACAAATCGAGCCTTTATGGAAGAGTGGCAAGAAGAAAGCCATTGTTGAAACAAAGCCATAAGAAGTCCCGTTTGCAGTTTGCCACAAGCCATGTGGGGGACACAGCAAACATGTGGAGGAAGGTGCTCTGGTGTGATGAGACCAAAATTGAAGTTTTTGGCCTAAATGCAAAACGCTATGTGTGGTGGAAAACTAACACTGCACATCACCCTGAACACACCATCGCCACTTTGAAACATGGTGGTGGCGACATCATGCTGTGGGGATGCTTTTCTTCAGAAGGGACAGGGAAGCTGGTCAGAGTTGATGGGAAGATGGATGGAGCCAAATACAGGGCAATCTTGGAAGAAAACCTGTTAGAGTCTGCAAAAGACTTGAGACTTGGGCGGAGGTTCACCTTCCAGCAGGACAACGACCCTAAGCATACAGCCACAGCTACAATGTAATGGTTTAGATCAAAGCATATTCATGTGTTAGAATGGCCCATTCAGTCCAGACCTAAATCCAATTGAGAATCTCTGGCAAGACTTGACAATTGCTGTTCACAGACGCTCTCTATCCAATCTGACAGTGTTTGAGCTATTGAGAAGAATGGGCAAACATTTCAGTCTCTAGATGTGCAAAGCTGGTAGAGACATACCCCTAAAGACCTGCAGCTGTAATTGCAGCGAAAGGTGGTTCTACAAAGTATTGACTCAGGGGGGCTGAATACTTTTGCACGCCACACTTTTCAGTTTTTTCATTGGTAATAAAATTTGGAAACCATGTATCATTTTCCTCCCACTTCACAATTATGCACCACTCTGTGTTGGTCTATCACATACAATCCCAATAAAATACATTTACGTTTGTGATTGTAACGTGACAAAATGTGGAAAAGTTCAAGTGGTATGAGAACTTTTGCAAGCCACTCTGTCTGTCTGTCCGTCCGTCCGTCCGTCCGTCCGTCCGTCCGTCCGTCCGTCCGTCCGTCCGTCCGTCTCTCTCTCTCTGTCTCTCTGTCTCTCTGTCTATCTATCTATCTATCTATCTATCTATCTATCTATCTATCTATCTATCTATCTATCTATCTATCTGTCTATCTGTCTATCTGTCTATCTGTCTATCTGTCTGTCTGTCTGTCTGTCTGTCTGTCTGTCTGTCTGTCTGTCTGTCTGTCTGTCTGTCTGTCTGTCTGTCTGTCTGTCTGTCTGTCTGTCTGTCTGTCTGTCTGTCTGTCTGTCTGTCTGTCTGTCTGTCTGTCTGTCTGTCTGTCTGTCTGTCTGTCTGTCTGTCTGTCTGTCTATCTATCATTTCTTACGAATGACAAACTGCCTTTTGGATTCCTGTGAACTTTCTAAAATCGGACTATATCGAACATAATGTTAAATGCTGTACCCTTTGCCTTGTGTCTGTGCAGTATTTACAGTTTGATTGTAATTGTGATACGCTGTTCTGTGTCTGGACAGCACGCCAACTAAGGTTTTTTCACTGTACCTTGATACATGTTGTGCAGTCATGCATTTTGGTACTAGGAATAAATGTTTAGACTATTTTATAAATTGGGAGAGGATTAAAAAAATGGTGGTGTAAAGGAACCTAGTGGAGGGTTCCCAAAAGGTTAATGTGCAAATTGACTCAGTTGTAAGGAAATAAAATGCAATGTTAGCACTTATTTTGAGAAGACTAGAATATAGTACCATGAATATAATTCTCAGGCTTTATAGGGCTCTGATTAGAACGAGTTTGGTGCATTGTAAACAGTTCTAAGCCTTTTATCTGCGATAGGTTGTATTGGCATTGGAGAGGGGCGCACAAGACGTTTAAGATAATGCTCCTGGGCATGACTCGGTTAACATATGACGAGTGCTGACAGCAATGGGCATTGAATCGCTGTAGTTGAGAAGGATGAGGATGAGAAGGGGTTGGGGGGGGGGGGGGGGTGTGGGGAGGGTAGGGGTTGGTCACTGAAACCTACCGAACAGTGAAATGCCTGGATAGAGTGGAAGTAGAGAGGTTTTTTCCACGAACGAGACACTCCGGAAGAAGAGGGCATAGACTCAGAATGAAAGGAAGTACCTTTGGAAAGGAGATGACGAGGAATGTATTTCGTCAGAAGGTGGCGAATCTCAGGAATTCATTGCCACAGACGGCTGTGGAGGACAAGACATTGGGTATTTTTTAAGGCGAAGATTGACAGATACTTGGATACACAAAAGGCTGGAGAAACTCAGCGGGTACAGCAGCATGTAAGGAGCGAAGGAGATAGGCAACGTTTCGGGCAGAAACCCTTCTTCAGACTGATGGGAGGTGGGGGGGCGGGGGGGGGGGGGGGCGGGGAGAAGAAAGGAAAAATGAGGAGGATCCCGAGGGCTGAGGGAGAGGTGGGAAGGGGAGGAGATAGCAAGGATTAACAGAAGTGAGAACATTCAATGTTCAAGCCCAGAGGATGCAGACTCCCCAAGCGGAATATGAGATGCTGTTCCTCCAACTTGCGGTGTTGCTCACTCTGGCCGTGGAGGAGGCCCAGGACAGAGAGGTCGGATACGGAGTGGGAGGGGGAGTTGAAGTGCTGAGCCACCGGGAAATGGGGTTGGTTATTGCAGACAGAGCGGAGGTGTTCGGCGAAATGATCGCCAAGCCTCCGCTTGGTCTCACCGATATAGATCATCTGGCATCTGGAGCAGCGGATGCAGTAGATGATGTTGGAGGAGGAGCAGGTGAACCTCTGTTGGACCTGGAAGGACTGCTTGTGTGCCTGAAAGGAGTAGACGGGGGAGGTAAACGGACAAGTGTAGCATCTCTTGCAGTTGCAAGGGAAAGTGCCCGGGGAAGGGGTGGAGCGGGAGGGAAGGGAAGAATAGACAAGGGAGTTGCGGAAGGAGCGGTCTTTGCAGAAGGCAGACAGGGGAGGAGATGGGAAGATGTGGCGAGTGGAGGGGTCATGTTGGAGGTGCGAAACTGACGGAGGACTATGTGTTGTATGTGCTGGCTGGTGAGGTGAAAGGTGAGGAGCAGGAGGACTGCCCTTGTTGCGAGTGGGGGAATGGGGAGTGAGGGCAGTGTTGCGGGGTATGGAGGAGACCCTGGTGCGAGCCTCATCTATAGTGGGGGAGGGGAATCCCCGTTCTCTGAAGAATTAGGACATTTGTGATGACCTGGTGTGGAACACCTCAACCTGGGAGCAGATGCGGCTTAGACCGAGGAATTGGGAATAGGGGATGGAGTCCTTACAGGAAGCAGTGTGAGAGAAAGAGTAGTCCAGGTAGCTATGGGAGTCAGTTGGTTTGTAGTGGATGTCGGTCAGGAGTGTATCACCTGCAATAGAGATGGTGAGGTCAAGGAATGGTAGGGAAGGGTCGGAAATGGTCCATGTGTATTTGAGTGCCGGATGGGTTGGATTGACAGACACTTGATGAGGATTGGCGCCAAAGCTTACAGGGAGAAACCACGAGAATGGAATTGAGATGGAAATATAAGCCCACCATGATTGAATCGCAATGTAGACCATAGGCTTAATGGCCCAATTATTCGTTTCGGTCTTGTGGTTTAATATAGTGTAATATAGTAATATTATGGTATGTATATTAATATAGTGTAATATAGTAATATTCTCGCGGTTCTTCCCTAAAAGCTTTGGCTGGATGTGTGTCTCCCTCCCCGCCCCCACAAATCCCCCATACACACAAGCCCACCCCCCCACACACCCTCCCCCACAACCTGCCCGCGCCCCCACAACCCCCCGCCTCCACAAGCACCCCCCCGCCCCCACAAACTGCCCCGCCCCCAAATACCCCCACAGCCCCCACATCCCCCACATCCCCTCCAGCCTCCTCAGCCTCCCGCCGCCAGAGCCCCCACCCCCTCCCCGACCACACACCCCTCCCCCCACAAACCCCCACCCACGCACACACAACCCGCCTATCGCCCCACACACCCCTCCGCCCATACACACCTCCCTCCCACACACACAACCTTCCCAACACACCCCCTCCCCTCCCACATCCCTGTTCTCCGCCACACCCCTCCCGCGCACATACACACCTGTCCCCCCACCCCACATCACCCCGTCACACACACCCCTCCCCCACAACCCCACTCCCCCCACATCACACTCTCCCCCCTCCTACACCACCCCGTTCAGACGTGTGGAGGAGGATGTGGGGGGGGGGGGGGGGGGGGGCTTGCGTGTATGGGGGATTGTGGGGGCGGGGAGGGAGACACACATCCAGCCAAAGCTTTCAGGGAAAAACCGCGAGAATATTACAATATTACACTATATTAATATATATACCATAATATTACTATATTACACTATATTAAACCACAAGACCGAAACGAAAAATTGGGCCATGACGCCTATGGTCTACATTGCCATTCAATAATGGTGGGCATATATTTCCCTCCTCCCCTCCCACCCCACCCCCAGCCACGCACACCACTTCCTTCCCACCCTCCCCTCCTCCCCTCCCACATGAAGAGGAGGGGCAGGGAGTGCTCGGGTAAGGAGGGAAATGAGGCAAGCCTGCGCAGTTAGGGGCTATGGGTGAGTGGTGGAATATTGCGTTGGGGGAACGGGTAGGTGGTATAGGGTTATGTTGGGGGACCGGGCCTCCCGTGTGACCCAACGGGTTCCACTTAGTCTTGCATTTCTTAAACATTATGATAGTACCTGGATCCACCCAGCCTCCCACAGGCGGTAGGATCCAGATACCATACACCACATTCGTGTAAACAGTACTACTGTTGATTCTTTCTAGCTTCCGTGTCGTTAGACTGTGAGGGTTATGGGAGCTAATTTTCTACTCTCGAAGACCCTCATTATTGGGTAAATCCCGATCAGGTCCGCCTCAGCTTCCTCTGTTCCAGGAAAATAAATTGTCTGTCCAGACTCGCCCCTTGGATGATCTGCACCATCAGATGCATCATTCTGGTGGATCCCCTGCGCCTCTCCTTTATACTCACACCGCTCCAATCACACCAATGGTATTCCAGATTGGTGCCATCATTCTAAACTTTACAGTGTGCTCTACGTATCTATCTATAACGATCGATCTATCTATATCTATCTATACATCACAAAAACTCTCGTCTTGATTTGTATTCGTGGAAAAACCGTGCACAATAGCGGTACATTTTTTTTTTGATGAATATTTTTTATTATAGAAACATATGTATGAAAATTCCAATATTTTACATAAACGAAAATACATCATTAAATACTTTCATAATATTAATAATATTAATATTATTAATATTATATTAATAATATTAATATTATTACTAATATTAAGATTTAGGACTATATGTCTCTATACGCTTTTTTAATTATTTTTTATAAAGTAAGAAAAGATAGAGATAAATAATGAAAAAATATGAAAACGAATGTAGTATTAATCGTTATTCCGTCATTGGAGATATAGGCATGATTTATTATATTTCTTTCTTCATCCATTCTAATATTCAGGCCTCAGTCAAGCCCTCGTACCGATCCATTATGACTGTAAATATTCAATATATGGAGACCATATCCCTCTGAAGAGATCTAACCTGTCCATTAAGACAAGCCTCAATCTCTCCAGATGAAGTCTCCGACATTTCTGTATTCCACATTTTGATTGTAGGGGATGTAGGGCCTTTCCAAAATTTTTATATTATTTTTTTCCCAATTATTAACCCATAATCAATAAAAAATCTCTGCTCTGTTGTTACTATTTGTTCTGTTTCCAATATTCCTAGTATTATTAGCTTTGAATCGGGTGTCAAAGATATATTAACAACATTCGAAATTATCCTAAATATTTCAATCCAGAATTTTGTAATTTTTATACAATTTGTAAATGAGTGTGCCAGATTGGCTTCTAAATGTTGACATTTATCACATACAGGAGATACTTTTGGGAACATATTATGTAATTTGTTTTTTGATTAATATAATCTATGTAATATTTTAAACTGTATAAGAGAGAGTTTAGCATTTAGCGAACGATGATGTATATGTTGTAAACTATCATCCCATATTTCTGGTCTAATAGTTTGACATAATTCATTTTCCCATGATTGTCTATGTATTTCTGTTGATGGAACATCACCTTCCAATAAGATGTTATATATATATGACATCATTTTTTCTGTATTCGGATGTTTATTCAAACATTCATCTAATATTTCTATCTTTCTATTTCTGAGGTCTTGCATATTTGCTTTAACATAATCTCTAATTTGTAAGTATCTAAAGTACTCTTTAGATTGTAGTCCATAAATATGTTGTATGTCTTGAAATGAAAGGCGGTACATTTTTTTCACCACTCTACTCACATTTTCCTGTGATATAAATGAAATTAGTTCAGTTCAGATCGATGGCATATTTTCAAAGTTATTAACGTTTTATTTTTAAACTAAATACAGCGCAGTTGGAGGAGAGCTCCCGTACCGTCTTTACTGGCGTCACAAAGGGCATCCGACTGGTTGGGGCCTTTCCAGATTTTGTGTGTGGGTCAATGCCATTTAAAGCAAATATACTATAGGATATTGATTTAAAGATTCTATCAGCCACACCCAGTTGTCTTTCATGGCTTTGGTTGCAGGTTGAAGAAATCTTTCCCCAGTTTTTTTGCAACGTTTTTAAATTCCTCATTTTTCACTTTTGTATAGTGGGGTGGGGGGGGGGGGGGGTAGGGAGGTGAGGGGTTGGAAGGATAGGAAGGGGTAGGGAGGGGAGAGGGGTTATGGAGGGAGGGAGGGACTGGGGGAAGGGGAAAGTAGAGGAAGGGATAGGTGAGGGATTGGAGGAGAGGAGGAGGAGAGGAGAAAGAAGCGGGGGATGTGGAGGGATTGTGGGTAGGAGCGGGGATAGAGGGAGAGGAGGGGGAGTGGGGGATGTAGGGGGTGGGGAATATATGGAGAGGAGGGCAGTGGGGGAGGTCAGGAGGGACAGTGGGGGGATAGGGGGAGGTGAGGAGTGGGGATGGTGGGAGATCAAGGGATCTGGGAGACAAGAAGAGTTTTGGAGGGATGGAGGGAGTGACAGGGTAAGGAAAAGGAGAGGGAGACATAGGTCAGGGAGGGATTTGAGAGGGGTTGAGTAGAGGGGAGAGGGAGGATGAAGGGGAGGGGTAGGGAGTGCTGGAGATGAGGGGAATTAGCTGTACCTGCGCAGTTTGGGGCTATGGGTGAGTGGTGGAATATTGCGATGAGGAACGCGTTGCGGTGCGGGGCCAGACCTCTCGTGTAATAGGGACCCAACGTGTCCCACTTAGTCTAGTGTAAAATACATTTGATTTATGTAGGGAAATGCGTGAGAGGTAAATAGTTGCAGAAGCAAATCAAAATATGAGACGATGGATTCGATCCATCTGAGTTGGGCCCAGCACGCTCCCGCTGTGTCACGCTGCTGTCTGGGAACAAACAAACAAGTGCAGCATGTTGCGCTGTTATGACATCGGGCATTCCCTGAGCTATTTCGTTGTATTTTGCTTTCCAACGTTGCATCGTTTCCCTTGCTGGCCACATTTTGCGAGTGTGAGCTACTTTCCTTCAACAGCCTCGGTTCGATACATGGGCTTGATTTGTTGAACCCTGGAGCAATTTAATAGTTGTTCGATATTCCAGCCTTTTCGGTATCTTGTATCTTTTATTTTCCTTAAATTCCCTTCCTCTTTTGTATTTCTCACTGTCATTCTTCATTTTCTAAGAGTTCTCATTAGTGTTGTTATCCCTCTCTCATTACTTCGCCATGTTCCCAGGTTTCTACACCTGGCTTAATATCCTTGTGCTCACTGCTGTCGCGTATACTTGCTCGCGGTTCCCAGGTCCTGACATTGAACGAAATAAAAAAAATAAATGGGAAAATCGACGGGGATTTATACCTGCGAAACGGCACTTTCCCAGTTCTCTAGGATTCCGGGCAAAGTCGAGTTTGCATTTTAAAGTCAGAATTTCTTCAGACACCGTTTGCGGGAATTTTCCCAACTTTTGTAAAGTCACCAGGTGGAAATGATGGGAATTGAACCTGGGGCCTCAAACACGCAAAAGGTGCGCCCTTCTGCAGGGCTACATCCCGGACTGCGTGGGAGCAACATCCACATTGAAAATAGCTGGAGCATGCCACCGGCCACACGAGTTTCCACCACCATTCACCATGACCTGTGCTGATCATTCCAACTCTGTCCACTGTTCCCCTCCCTCCCCATACCTCTCGACGCCTTTTGTGTCTGTACCTTCTTGAAACTGCTCAGCGGCAGTTCAGCGGAGAATCCAATCCGCTAGTTCCAAGGATAGACACAAACATCTCGAATAACTCAGCGGGACAGGTAACATCGCCGGCGAGAAGGAATAGGTGACGTTTCGGGTCGAGACCCTTCTACAGTTCCTGCGATGTTGTTGATTGAAAAGAGGAACATTTGAATGAAAGGAAATGAGACGCCGCAGGAAGATACCCACTCAGCGGATTGAGGCGACAGCAGAGAGCGCCAGCCTCTGGAGAGAGCAGTTTTGCTCAGGTGCCAAGGACATGCACAGAAAAAATATCGGATCGCCAGCGTCCCTGGGTGGGCTCGAACCACCAACCTTTCGGTTAACAGCCGAACGCGCAGACCGAATGCGTCACAGAGACAACTGGACGGAAAGAGGAATAATCGGACGATTCCCGGGCTGGGAAGTGGTGACCAAGGACCACGGTTGGGACACTGCTTTTCATAAACGGCATCAAGGATTTGGGCCAGAAAGAATATTAGATCGAACCCCTACCCCCCCCCCCCCCCGCCCATATATTGCAGGATCCCATCCAACATTCTCAACGCTTACACACTCAGTAATTTATTTTAAATTATGTGGATAAAGTATCCTTATACCAAGCCCCCTTAACGTTCAATTGGTCAGAAAGTCACGGTCATCATCAAGCAGAACATTCTGGAAACACTTAGCTTCCTGTGTACAGATCCGTCCCCAACCCAAGAAAGGGTACTCATGTGGTAGACACAAAATGCTCAACTATCTAAGGGACAGGCAGCATTTCTGGAGAGAATGAATGGGTGCCGTTTTGGGTAGAGGCCCTTTTTCAGACTGAGAGTCAGGGGAGAGGGAAGCTCGAGATGTTGAAGGGTTGAACAAGAATGTAACGTGTGAAAACAACAGATAATCAGAGAGGATGTGCAACGGGAGAGGTTGTTGTAGTACTCTCAGCTGAGAGAGGAGGAGAACGTTATATGTGATCGGGGTGCCGCAACAATTCACCGGGTACGTCCAGTGAGCACAGGTATAGCAGCGTGGGTCGACGCTCTGTGTTAAAGAAGGAACTGCAGATGCTGGAGAATCGAGGGTACACAAAAGGCTGGAGAAACTCAGCGGGTGCAGCAGCATCTAAGGAGCGAAGGAGATAGGCGACGTTTCGGGTCGAGACCCTTCTTCAGACTGGTCAGGGATCAGGGAAACGAGAGATATAGACGGTGATGTGGAGAGATAAAGAACAATGAATGAAAGATATGCAAAAATGTATCGATGATAAAGGGAACGTCATTGTAAGCTGTTTGTAGTGTGAAAATGAGAAGCTAATGCGACTAGGGTGGGGGAGAGTGATAGAGAGAGAGGGAATGCCAGGGCCCGAGGGCTGAGGGAGTGATGGGAAGGGGAGGAGTCAGCAAGGGTTAACATAATTGAGAAAATTCAATGTTCAAGCCCAGAGGATGCAGACTCCCAAAGCGGAATATGAGATGCTGTTCCTCCAACTTGCGGTGTTGCTCACTCTGGCCGTGGAGGAGGCCCAGGACAGAGAGGTCGGATACGGAGTGGGAGGGGGAGTTGAAGTGCTGAGCCACCGGGAAATGGGGTTGGTTATTGCAGACAGAGCGGAGGTGTTCGGCGAAATGATCGCCAAGCCTCCGCTTGGTCTCACCGATATAGATCATCTGGCATCTGGAGCAGCGGATGCAGTAGATGAGGTTGGAGGAGGGTCGACACTCTGGCGTTCAGTGAATGATAGGTGAATTATCGCTCAGCACATACTCTAGGCCGCAGTATTCAAGACCGGAGCCAACTTGGCGAATATACAGCTGAGTAACGAAGCCATTTGTTCCATGTCGCAGCAGATAATCAATCGACTTACAGGCGTGACTAAAATATTTGCGCTACGGACATATTTACTTACCTATTTCCGCGGAATATTAATTCTGACAGAAGTTGGTGAACATCCCGTCAAAATTATGCACAGGTCGGTTCAAACGATCGGACCTGCTACCGCCGTAATCGGCAGGTTTCGAAACTGCGCGGGGAAACCCCGATCTAATCCATTGCCTTAACCACTCGGCCAAGACCACTGCGCTCCAAATGCCTGCAGTCGAAGAAGATAATTCACGAAAAATATTCGGTGTGTCCAGGTACAAACGGAGACAGCGCTGATTGCAGTGCCACGGCAGTAGTACTGATCCTAAACCAAAGCTGGAAAGCGCCGGAAACACACATCAGGCCAGGCAGATTCGTTGAACATCGCTATTAAAACATGGGAGGAGGGGAGACGCAATTTGGGGGAGGGACTCACTTTCTTGGTGCCCGCGCAGGGTTTCAACATCGGGAGCCTCGATCGCCTTGATGCAGCAGTTTCATTTTAAGCTGCACCGGGCGATGAAAGGCACCGCGAAGGGCCGATTCAACCCTTAGAAATCGTCTGATTCCCGCTTGAATCTTTCAAAAGGTACAATGTGATGAAATACACTTAAACAAATAAAACTGAAGCTAATAAAGGCAAACAGAAGAGCCAACCTTGGAGGGGGAGACAGAGAGAGACGGGGAAAAACATACTAGATAACGTGAATAACCGTGAATGAGGGACTTACCTGCAAGCCAGCCAGAAACCCGTTCGACCTGAGGCCTTAGTGAGCTGAACAGTTTAAATGCGATACCCGTTTAAATCACTCCCATCCACCAATACATCCAATTAGTTCAAATGGTACCCGCATCAGAGAGCTTTAAGACATTCTTCGTGAATACCTTCAGTAATATTTGCAGGTCACAACACAATTGGTGACACATCATG
The DNA here is from genome assembly GCA_035221665.1 of Okamejei kenojei. Classification (NCBI taxonomy): domain Eukaryota; kingdom Metazoa; phylum Chordata; class Chondrichthyes; order Rajiformes; family Rajidae; genus Okamejei; species Okamejei kenojei. Next base: position 4,186,057 of record CM069165.1, read on the forward strand.
TTAATTCGATGTTAATGGAGACATTTAACAAGCGCTTAACCGCGACACCCCCACTGTCTCGCGGAAGCCAGAGACTTTAATAGATTTTTTTCACCGAATTTCAAAATCCGTATTACCAAACATGGGATGGATTGTCCCCCACCTCTCAAAACATGGGCGGGACGTGCTACACGGGTGGGTGTAAACTAAATAGTGGAGGCAGGACACCAATTGGAAAGGCAAGGATGGAGTTAAATGGAAAACGAGTATAGGAAAAGTTAATAAAGACACCAGAATGTGCGAAGTATAAGAATGAGTGGATGAGTTTGAGGCTGAGTTAGGGATTGGTCGATATGGTAAATGGTAGGGAATTACATGGTAAATGGTAGGGAATTACATGGTAAATGGTAGGAAATTGAGGAATGCTGTGGAACAGAGGGATCTAGGAATAACTGTGCATAGTTCCCTGAAGGTGGAATCGCATGTAGATAGGGTGGTAAAGAAAGCCTTTGGTGTGCTGGCCTTTATAAATCAGAGCATTGAATATAGGAGTAGGGAAGTAATGTTAAAATTGTACAAGGCATTGGTAAGACCAATTCTGGATTATGGTGTACAATTTTGGTCGCCTAGTTATAGGAAGAATGCCAACAAAATAGAGAGAGTACAGAGGAGATTTACTAGAATGTTGCCAGGGTTCCAGCAACTATGTTACAGAGAAAGGTTGAACAAGTTAGGTCTTTATTCTTTGGAGCGCAGAAGGTTAAGGGGGGACTTGATTGAGGTCTTTAAAATGATGAAAGGGATAGACAGAGTTGACGTGGATACGTTTTTACCATTGAGGGTAGGGAAGATTCAAACAAGAGGGCATGACATGAGAATTAAGGGACAGAGGTTTCGGGGGGTAACGTGAGGGGGAACTTCTTTACTCAGAGGGTGGTGGCTGTGTGGAATCAGCTTCCAGCAGAAGTGGTGGAGGCAGGATCGATTTTAACATTTAAGAGTAAAGTGGATAGGTATATGGCCGTGAAGGGAATGGAGGGGTATGGTCTGAGTGCAGGTAGATGGGACTAGGGGAAAACAAATGGTCGGCACGGACTGGAAGGGCCGAGGGGGCCTGTTTCCGTGCTGTAATTGTTATATGGTTATATGGTTATATGAAATTGTGGGGATTACACGGCTGCAGGTGGGTCAGGACAGGGAACAGAATATTCAGGGTTATACATCCTATTGAAAGGACAGGCAAGTGGGCCGAGTAGGAGCGGTAGCTCTGTTGGTGAGGGATTAAATTCAGTTCCTTGCGAGGGGTGATATATGGACTGACGATGTAGAGTTGCTGTAGTTAGAAATGAGGAATTGTAAAGATAAAAAGACACTAATGGGAATTATCTACAGGCCCCCAAACAGTAACCTGGATATAGGGTATATGTTGCAGCATGAGTTAAAATTGGCATATAACAGTGGTAATGCCACTGTGGTTAGAGAATTTCAATATGCAGGTAGAGTGGGGAAAATCAGGTTGGTTCTGGACCCCAAGAAAGGGAGTTTGTAGAGTGCGTCGAGATGGATTTTTAGAGCAAATGGTACTGGAGCCTACCAGAGTGAAGGCAATTCTGAATTGGGTGTTGTCTAATGAATAAGAGAGCTCGAGGTAAAGTAACCGCCAGGTGGTAGTGACGATAATATGATAAGTTTTAATCTGCAATTTGAGAGGGTGAAGGTTAAATCAAAAGTGTCAGTGTAGCAGTTGATCAAATGGACTATGGAGGCATGAGAGAGGAACTGGCCAAGGTCGACTCGTAAAGGATCCCTGCAAGAATGATGGTGGAACAGCAATGGCTGGAATTTCTGAGCGTCATCCAGAAGATCACCGGACTTCCGGTGGCGCTATGGAGGGCTAGAGGATAACGCCAGCCAGCTCCACGAAAAAAAACGGGAAAAAACGGGGGATTAAGGGACATACCCGCTGTCTGCTGCTTGCTGCCTGCCGTTTCTGCACCGAGTGTTGTGAGTGACGTCATCAGGCGCGCGACTAATTATGTCAACAGCACGGAGCCCTACCGACAAAGCGAAAAGTCGATCCACCCGGCAGAGACAGCCAGAAGGCCAAACTGAAGCCTCGGACTCGAGGAGGACCTCCTCCCTGGAAGATGTATCCAAAAGAACAGGGAAAAAAACGGAAAGTGAGGAATTGAAAACTTTTATTTCTCAACAGATTGCTGGTTTAAAGGAAGAAATAAACCAGATGAACAACCAGATGAACCAGATGAACAGCCAGATGAACATTCAGATGAACCAGATGAATAATCAATTGAAAGAATTCCAACAGGAAACAAAGTTTAAATATTGAAAAAAGATCAAGAAATTATCGGAAGATTTGAAGAATGAATTCACTGAAATGATTAATGAAATAACAAAGGAGATGGACAAAAAACTTGAAAAGGTTAAAAAAGACTTTCAAAATAGGATGAATCCTATGGAGGAAGTACTGGAACAACAGATGGCTGGTATAAAGAACCTTGAAGAAATAGCTGATACAAGTGCTTTGACTACAGCAAAGCTGCTTACAGAAAATGAACGTCTAATGAACTTGCTGACTAAAACAACAGAGAAATGTACTGAGCTAGAAGGACGTCAGAGAAGACAAAATCTGAGAATTGCAGGGATTCCTGAAGGACGAGAGAAAAATAAAGATCCTCGAGAAATTACTGCCAAACTACTGCAAGGTATTCTATCTCTGGAAGAAACGCCTTTATTAGCTCGTGCTCATAGAGTCAGCAGACGTCAGACCAGACCAAACGCCCCTCCAAGACAAATGATTATAAAGCTACAATATGACTTTGTCCTGGATGAGATTATGCGAAAAGCTTCGAGAAACAGAAACCTGATATTTGAAGGACAAAGGATCAGTATCTACCGAGATTATCCACCAGAGGTTGCAGGAAACGGAAAGCATTTAATGAAGCTAAAAGTCTCATGAGGGATGTGCAAAACCTGAGATATGGTTTGAATTACCCAGCTACTTTAAGAGTTACTTTTAGCGACGCGGAACATTTCTTTACCACCCCAACAGCAGCACTGGAATTCGCCCGGCAGCTCAAGACCTGAAAAATATCTACAAGTGAAATATACTGACTCTCACTACTTTTAGAGATTTTACACGGATTCTCAACATCCTGCAAGATCTTACAAGATAATATTGGACTGGACGGAATGGACAATGTCGAATGGAATCGAGAGAAAAAAACTTGATCGGAAAGCGTTATCTGGATATTAATAATTAGTCTCATCACATAACTAATATAAATAAATAACACAAATATTAAAATCACAACGCGGTATTATTATTAGTATTATTATTACCAATTAAGATTGTTCACTACTACTAATCACTACTACTAATAATTAACAACTAATGTTTATTTAATGAATAGAGTTAAATATAGCGATGGATCTCATTTGGAGATCTTTCCTTATAACAGCAATTTTTACCTTGAATTTTAGTTTTTTTTGCTTTATGGGATTTTTTTATCCTTTTTTTTCTTATCTAGCTTTTTCATTTTTCATGTTTAATATTACTTAGATTTTTAAATTAATTCTAGATATAGACACTTTTATATCTTTAATCAGTAGAATTTGATACATTTCTCTCTTTTTTTTCCTTTTCTGTTTTCCCCCTTTTTTTGATAAATCCTACCCTTTTTCTTTTTTCCCTTTTTCCTTTTACCCTTTTTTTCCCTTAATGTTATACCCCCGGTAAAATATTATTATGGAATAATAATTCCTTAAATCTAGGAGCTGGTCAAGTTAATAACATCAACGACGGAAGTCGGTAGATGGATAGCCATGGCTATCCATCTAACTGCAACTACTCTAGATGTAGTTTTTTCTATCTTTAAGCACACCACTAACCTCTTAAACTATCCTTTACTCTTCTTTTATACAATCTATTGTGTTTTTCAGTTTGAATGGAGTTATACATTGGACCAATGGAGATATATTCGTGAGGCACATAAACGAGATTTAAAATTCATCTATTCGATGTTCGGGTGTAAGGTTGGGTCTGTCGCGCTGATCCTTAGACTCTATTGTAGATCTCTATAAACATAAAATGCAAGACTTAAAAAAGGCATACGGGGAATGAGGGATTAACGTTTTGTAGTTGGAATGTTAAAGGTATTAATGAACCGATAAAGAGAGGAAAAGTATTGGCACATTTAAAGGCAATTAAAGCTGACGTAATTTATATTCAAGAAACTCACTTAAAAAAAGACGCTGAATATAGGTTGAAAGCTAAATGGATAGATAAAATGTATCACTCTTCTTTTACGCATAAATCAAGAGGCGTAGCAATATTATTTCGTAAAGGTACTTTATTTAAGCATACATCAACTATAACTGATAAAGATGGTAGATACATTATTGTGATAGGAGAATTAAACACAGAAAAAATGATTTTTGTTAATATATATGGACCAAATTTTGATAGCCCATTGTTTTTTAACAATACTTAATTGTTATACAATACATTGTTTTTTAACAGTACTTAACAATATTCCGGAATTAACACAATATAATTTGATAATTGGAGGAGATTTTAATTGCACACTAGACCCCTACTTAGATAGATCTACAAAGCAAAGAAAAACTAAATCACACTCCAGTGACTTATTAAACGCATATATGCAAACGACTAACATTAAAGATGTTTGGAGAACAGAAAACCCTACTGGACGAGAATACTCTTTTTACTCGCCAGTACATAAAACTTATTCAAGAATAGATTAATTTTTGGTGGACGCAAAACTTATTTCACTTACTTATAAATCCAAATATCATAATATTATAATTACAGATCATGCGCCATTAACATTTAAAATTGAAATAAATGGCAAAACAGAAAAATCAGGACAGTGGAAATTTAACCCACAAATTTTAAAAAATAAAACTACTCAGGAATATATCACAACTCAAATTAAGATTTTTTTTGATACAAATGATCAACCAGAAATATCTTGCTCCTTATTATGGGAAACATTCAAAGCATATCTCCGGGGAATCATGATCTCATCACAAGCATTCCATAATAAAAAGATTCGGAAGGAACAACAAGATTTGGAAAGGGAGATTAAACAATTAGATATACAGAATGCAACAAAACCAGATATAATATTACACAATAAAATTGCAGCATTGAAATATAAATTAAATAAAATATATATACAGATCAAGTTGTAAAATTTTATCACCATACCAAACAATTACAGTTCGAATTTAGAGATAAACCCCAAAAATTATTGGCTCGACAATTAAGGAAAATTGAAGCTGAAAAAATTATCCATAGGATTAAATCACATAATGGCGAATTGTTAATACAACCCAAAGATTTTAATGAAAGATTTATGCAATATTATAAAAACTTATACACTGCTAAAACAACAGAAATAGAAGCATTTTTAAAAAAATGTAACCTGAAAGGATTGGATTTACAAAATAGAGAATTACTAAATGCTGATATTTCAATAAAAGAAATCCAAGAATCTATTAGATCATTAAAAAATGGTAAAACACCGGGACCAGATGGTATAGGTTCGGAATTTTATAAAATATTTCATGATCATATGGTTCCACATCTCAAATCATTATATGAACAGATATACACACAACAGAAATTACCAGAAACGTTGAATGAATCTATTATAACACTTATACCCAAAATAAATAAAGACTTGGATGAACCAGGATCATATAGAGCTCTATTAAATACTGATCAAAAGATATTAACAAAAATACTAGCACAAAGGCTAAGTTCAGTTGTCAACGAATTAATCCATCCCGATCAAACAGGATTTATACCAAAAAGATATTCCTCATACAATCTAAGACGGTTGTTCAATATTATATATTCGAAAAGAAGTGATAAAAAAGACTTAGGATTCATTTCGCTTGACGCAGAAAAAGCTTTTGATCAAGTGGTATGGCCCTACCTATTTTCGGTTATGGAAGCTTCAAATTGGGAGAGAAGTTTACTACTTGTATTAAATTGTTATATACAAATCCAATAGCTAGAATAACAACAAACCGAATGTTATCAACTAAATTCAGTTTATCTCGAGGTTGTAGACAAGGTTGTCCTTTATCACCTTTATTGTTTGCACTCGCAATAGAACCTCTCGCCCAGAGGGTGAGATTACATCCGGAAATACATGGATATGATACTAGAGACACTAAAAATAAAATCTCCTTATATGCGGATGATGTATTACTTATATCACTGAACCAGAAACAAGTATCCGAAATTTGTTAAAACTAATAACGGAATTCGGATCTTTCTCAGGATACAGTATTAATTGGAATAAAAGTGAACTCATGCCATTAACGGTGAATAACTTACATATATTACAACAATTCCCTTTTAAGATAACAAACGAAAATATTAAATATCTTGGGATTTTCGTTACAAAAAGATTTGACTCTTTATTTAAATTTAATTTCCACCCATTATTGAATAAATTAAATAAGAATATTTTATACTGGAAAAGCTTACCTATTTCAATGTTAGGTAAAATTAATGCAATAAAAATGATTTTTCTCCCACAATTACTATATCTATTTCAATTAATTCCGATATATCTCCCTAAAAATATTTTCAATAAAGTAGATTCTCTAATTACTAACTTTATCTGGGATTACAAGAGCCATAGAATAAATAAAAACATTTATGTAAACCTAAAATAAATGGAGGATTAGCATTACCAAATCTTATGTTTTATTACTGGGCAGTCAATATTAAAAATATGAATTTTTGGCTAGAAGAAATAGATAATAAACCAAATTGGTTAAATATGGAAAAAGAAGATTGTTCTCCATTTGAAATTAGCTCTATAATATTTGCTAACACTAACGTATCTAAGAAAATTTATAGTGAAAATCCGATAATAGAAAACGGAATCCGCATCTGGAAACAAATAAAGAAAACATTAAAACTAAAATCTATACCATTAGGTCTTACCATCGCCAATAATGTTACGTTCAAACCTTCAATGATGGATAAGGCTTTTTTTACAATGGAAAAATAAAGGAATTACTAAGAAGGGTGATCTTTATAAGGAAAACTCTTTCCTTTCATTTCAAGAGTTACAACAAACTTATGGACTACACAATAAAGAATATTTTAGATATTTACAAATCAGAAATTATGTTTCTGCAAATACACAAGAACTTAGAAATAGAAAGAAATAAATTTTAGATGAATGCTTGAATAAACATCCAAATACGGAAAAAATGATATCATATATATACAATATTTTATTGGAAAGTGATGTTCCATCAACAGAAATATATAGACAGTCTTGGGAAAATGAATTAGGCCAAATTATAAGACCAGAAATATGGGATGAAAGTATACAACATATACATCATTGCTCGTTAAATGCTAAACATTCCCTTATACAGTTTAAAATACTACATAGATTACATTATTCCAAATCTAAATTACATAACATTTTTCCAAAAGTATCCTCTATATGTGATAAATGTCAAAACTCAGAAGCAAATTTATCACATTCATTCACTAACTGTATAAAAATTGTAAAATACTGGAATGAAATATTTAAGATAATTTCGAATATTGTCAATATAACTTTGACTCCTGATCCAAAGTTAATAATACTTGGAATACTAGAAACTGACCAACTAATAACAATGAACCAAATAACTTTTATCGACTATGGTTTAATAATTGGGAAAAAATTAATATTACAATTTTGGAAAGGCCCTACATCCCCAACAATCAAAATGTGGAACACAGAAATGTCGGAGACACTTCATCTGGAGAGATTGAGGCTTGTCCTAATGGACAGGTTAGATCTCTTCAGAAAGATTTTGTCTCCATATATTAAATATTTACAGGGTCATAATGGTTCGGCACGAGGGCTTGACTGAGGCCTGAATATTTGAATGGATGAAGAAATATATATAATAAATCATGAATATATCTCCAAGGACGGATTAATGATTAATACTCCATTCTCCATCAAACTTTTCACACTCTTTTTCTCTATTTTTTCATACTTTTATAAAAAATTAGAAAAATGTATAGAAACACATAATCTTAAATTTTTAATATCAGTACGAATATAAATATTACTAATTTCATGAAAGTATTATTAGTATCATGTATTTTCAATTATATAAAATATATAATTTTAAATTTTAAAATCAATATGAAAATATAATGAATATCATGAAGGTGTTACTAGTATTACGTATTTTCAATTATATAAAATATGGTCCTACATTTCAAAATCAGTGACAATATAAATATTATCAACAGTACGAGTATATTACTAATATTATGAATGTATTACTAGTACCATGTATTCTCAATTATATAAAATACATAATCTTAAAATTTATAATCAATAATAATACAAATATTATTAACAGTACGAATATATCATTAATATCATGTATTTTCATCATTGCAAAATAATGTACTTTGTTATTATTTTGTTTCTATAATAAAAATATTTAAAAAAAAAAAATAAAAATTAAAAAAAAGATGTAGGATCAATTTATTCCAAAGAGGAAGAAATATTCTAAGGGGAGTAAGAGGCAACCCTGGCTGACAAGGGAAGATAGGGATGGAATAATACTAAAATAATAGGTGTATAACATAGCAAAGAGCAGCGGGAAGCCAGACGATTGGGTAACTTTCAAAGGACAATATAGGTTAAGAAAATGGGCAATACGGGGTGAAGAGATGAAGTACGACGGCAAGCTGGCGTAGAATATAAAGAAGGATTGTGAAAGCTTCGTTTGGTATGTTAAGAGAAAAGCTAAGTAAATACAAATGAGGATCCCTTGAAGGCAGAAACTTGTGAAATTATTATCGGGAACAGAGTTGAACAGGTACTTTGGTTCTGTCTTCACGAAGCAGGCACGGAAATCGCTATCCAAACATGGGGGGTTATAATTTCTTGGCGGCCACGCGCGCATACGCGCACACATACACACACACACACGCGCGCATGTGCACGCACGCGAGATTTCGGCCGTGGGCCCCGTGGATGGTAACATCGGGAGCTGACCTGGTTGGTGACCGAATCCGAACTCCAGCAACAGCAGCTTCGTCTGCCCCGAATCATGGCGTAGGAATCGGCCCGTTCGCGGGGCCTTTCATCGGCCGGCGGGGATTTCAACATAACCATATAACCATATAACAATTACAGCACGGAGACAGGCCCTCTCGGCCCTTCCAGTCCGTGCCGACCATTTGTTTTTCCCTAGTCCCATCTACCTGCACTCAGACCATACCCCTCCATTCCCTTCACGTCCATATACCTATCCAAAACATCGGGAGCCTCGATCAGCAGTTTGATTTTAAGCTGCGCCAGGCGCTGATAGGCCCGGGAACAGGCCGATTCAGCCCTTAGAAAGCGTCTGATAAAGTCCGGATTACAAAACATGTGGGGGGGGGGGGGGGGGGGGGGGGGGGGGGGGGGGGGGGGGGACCTCAAAAAAATGATCATGGATGAGGTAAAGAAAATGCTTAAGGATATGAGAAAAGAATATATAGAAGAAATAAAGACTTTAAGAAATGATATCTTGATGTATCATGACAATTTAAAAGAAGAGTTCAAAAAAGAATTTATAACTACTGTAAAGATTATGATGGATGATTGGAAAGATAAAGCGGGTACTGATTTGCAAGAACAGTTGGATAACGTAAACCGTAAAACTGATGAGATGGAGTTGCTGCTGGATACCAAGTTAGAACCTATTAAAATCTCACTTAACCAACTAAATGACATAATAAAAGAATTGACTGAATCAGCCTAGAACAAGCGTTTATCAGAATTATTACACAAAACAACTGAGAAATGCATTGACTTGGAGGGACGTCAAAGGCGTCAGAACTTGTGTATTGTTGGGTTGAGTGAAGGCCGAGAGGGAGATCAAGACTCTCGAAAATTTCCTGCAAAACTCCTAAAAGATATTCTGAACTTGGACCAAGAAGCTTTGCTGGGCCGAGCACACAGGGCATTGAGACGTACTCCTAGGAGAGATGCTCCCCAAGACAGATGACTGTGAAGGTGGCTTACGATAATGTTTTTGAAGATATGATGAAGATAGTAATACGTAAGAAAAATCTCAAATATGAGGGAGACAACATCAGTATCTTCAGAGATTACCCTGCGGATGTGGCCAAGAGAAGATCTTTATTTACAGAAACAAGAGGTATCCTGAGGAACATAAAGAAGCTGAGATATGGCCTGATGTACCCGGCAACATTAAGAGTAACTTATGATAACAAGGAGCACCACTTCACTAAATATACAGAAGATCTTGAATTCGCTTGAAACATTCAGAAGAAACTGGAAGAGGAAGAAGTAGAGGAAGAAGTAGATGAAGATGGACAATACTGAATATTATTGATCACTTACCTGATGATACTGCCCATCCACAGAAAAGGAGGACGATTCACATTGAAGGAGGACCCGCAGGGAAAGAGGAGCAACATTGGACATGGACTTTATCTTGGGGTTAAGGAGAGATGGATGGATTATTAAAAATGTATAGTTTTGTATTACCTACCCATTAAAAAAGTACGTTAACTCTCCTAATATAGTGCTATGACACTAACTATATTTGATATTAGTAGTATTATTAACTAGGTATTAAGAATATAAATTTAATACCCCACCCCGACATATATAGCCCTTAAGGCAAAAACGGAGCTGGAATTATTAACATCTTTTTTTTCACGGAAGTCCGTAGATTAATAGCCACTGTAGTGTGGCTTACACTAACACTAACTACACTAATTATAGTTGTAGACACCTTTTGCCCCTTACACTATATTTACATCACTTACTTTACTCACATTTTTTATTATTACTTTTATATTATGTATTTTATTTAATATTATATATTATATAGATTTAAGTATGATTGCTATAATATAGTTAGTTCAAAGAGACGTGTGTATAAGACAATGATACAGAAATTAAATTTCATCAATCTGATGTTTGGATATAGGATTGGGTTAGATGAGCTGAGACATCTACTCCACTATAAGCCACCATAATAATAACATGTATGACATAAATACTAGGATTGGGGGTGATGGAATCACCTTCGGTAGTTGGAATGTTAAGGGAATTAACGAACCAATTAAAAGAGGTAAGATTTTAGCTCAATTAAATAGATTGAAATCTGACATTATTTTTCTCCAAGAGAAAATACCTTAAAAAAGACGCGCAGTATAGATTTACAGCAAAATGGATTTCCAAAGTATATCAGTCTTCATTTACACATAAGTCCAGAGGGGTAGCGATAATTATCCGTAAAGGTATACCATTTAAACAAAACTCAATAATAGAAGATATTGAGGGTAGATATTTAATAATTGCAGGTGAGTTACACTCTAAAAAAGTAAGCCTTATGAATATATATGATCCTAATTTTGATAACCCATTATTTTTCAAGAAAATATTTAACAATATCCCTATACACACTCAACATAATCTAATAATTGGAGGTGATTTTATCTGTACCTTAGATAATTATTTAGATAAATCATCAATGAAAAGGAAAACAACTTCTAAGTCAAGTGCACTTATAAATTATTTTATTAACACAGCAAATGTTAAGGATATCTGGAGAACAGATAACCCATCTGGTCGAGAATATTCATTTTCCCCCTGTATTTGGAACCTATTCAAGGATAGACTATTTTTAATAGATTCAAAACTAATCCCATTTACGTACGACTCAAAATATCATAATATTATTATCTCGGATCATGCTCCATTAACATTTAAGATAACATTAAAAGACATAACTATCAAAACCTCTAACTGGAGACTCAACCCCGCAATATTAAATGATAAGGCTTGTTATGATGACTTGGTAAAACAGATTAAACTATTTTTTGAAACTAATGACAAACCTTGAATTTCACCATTACTGCTTTGGGATACATTTAAATCATTTATGCGTGGTGCGATAATATCAGCACACGCATACTTTAATAAGGAAAATCGAAAGACTCAACAAAAGTTGGAAAATGAAATAAAGCAATTAGATATTGAAAATGCAATATCCCCTTCAAAGGGACTAAGTAATAAAATTGCATCATTAAAATTTAAGCTAAATAAAATATATTCAAATCAGATTATTAAACTTTTTCAACAGACTAAACAAGTACACTGAATTTTGGGATAAACCACAAAAATTACTGGCATGCCAGCTTAGAAAATTAGATGAGGAGAAAATGATACATAAAATTAGATCTGAACAAGGATAAATATTGACTTTACCAAAATATATCAATGATACATTTTTACAATATTATAAAAATCTTTACTCATCTAAACTAGCAGGACAACCAGATGGAATGGAAACATTCCTACAGGAATGTCATATTAATAGTTTGGATCAGGAAGGTAGAGACTTGTTAAATGCTGATATATCAGTAAAAGATATTGAAGAATCAATTGGATCATTAAATAACGGAAAATCCACAGGCCCTGATGGCTTAAGTGTTGAATTTTATAAGAAGTTTTATGATCTGATCTCTCCACGTTTACATATAATATATAAATATGCTTATGAACAAGGAAAGTTAGCAGAATCATTAAATGAATCTACAATTACACTTATCCCTAAAGCTGATAAAGATTTGGAAGACCCTGGGTCATATAGAGCTATAGCTCTTTTAAACACCGATCAAAAAATACAAACTAAAATTTTATCTCGAAGGCTAAGCTTAGTGATTAATAACTTAATACATCAACCCAAAACGCTACTCATCTTATAATCTGAGACGTCTATTCAATATCATATACTCAAAGAGAGTGAATGATGTTGAACTAGCTGTCATATCCTTAGATGCTGAAAAAGCATTTGATCAGGTTGTTTGGCCATATTTATTTAAAATATTGCAGAAATTTCAACTGGGGTATAGATTTTCCAATTGGGTAAAAATCATATATTCGAATTTTATATTGGAAAACACTATCTATTTCAATGATCGGTAGAATAAATGCTATAAAAATGATTTTTTTGCCACAATTGTTATATTTATTTCAAGCCATCTCTTTATATCTCCCTAAATTGTTTTTTTTTAAAAATAGATACTTTGGTTAATAGTTTTATTTGGGACTATAAAAATCATCGAATAAGTAAAAAACATCTATGCAAACCTAAAATAAATCGTGGGCTAGCACTACCAAATTACTATATTACTTCTGGGCAGTTCAGATTAAAAGTATGAATTTTTGGTTGGTAAATTTAGATTATGAGCCAAGCTGGCTAAAGATGGAAAAGGAAGACTGCCTTTTGATGTAGGTTCGATTCTTTTTGCAATTGGGTAAAAATCATATATTCGAATCCAACTGCAAAAATATTAACAAATCAAATGTTATCAGCAAAACTTAATCTCTTTAGGGGTTGTAGACAAGGATGCCCGTTATCACCATTACTATTTGCTGTGGTAATAGAACCATTAACTGAAATAATTAGATCAGAACCAGAAATATATGGATATAATACCAAAACAACACCGAATAAAATATCCCTATACGCAGATGACATCTTAATTTATATCACAAAACCGGAGATTAGTATTTCTTATCTACTTAAAGTTATTACAAAGTTTGGCACATTTTCTGGGTATAGAATTAACTGGAATAAAAAGTGGAAATTATGCCTATAACTGGGGAATAAAAATTAAATTAACTAGAACAATTCGCACTTAAAATAGTCACGGGGGGACAAATTTAAATATCTTAGGGAATTAACGTATCTAAATCATAATAACTGGTCTTATTTAAATATAAATTACCCTCAATTGTTAAATAAACTAAAAAATATATTTTTATATTTAGGAAAACACTATTTAATTTCAATGATCGGTAGAATAAATGCTATAAAAATGATTTTTTTGCCACAATGTTTATATTTATTTCAAGCCATCTCTTTATATCTCCCTAAATTGTTTTTTTTTTTAAATAGATACTTTGTTAATAGTTTTATTTGGGACTATAAAAAATCATCGAATAAGTAAAAAAAAACATCTATGCAAACCTAAAATAAATCGTGGACTAGCACTAACCAAAATTACTATATTAACTTCTGGGCAGTTTCAGATTAAAAAGTATGAATTTTTTTTGGTTGGTAAATTTAGATTTATGAGCCCCAAGCTGGCTAAAGATGGAAAAGGAAGACTGCCTTTTGATGTAGGTTTCGATTCTTTTTGCACCAAGGGAAGTACAAAAAAAAAAAAAATAAAAAAAAAACGTATTGGCGATTAACCCTATAATTCATAGCAATAGACGTATTTGGAAACAAATAGGTTAAGACCCTACATATGGATTTAATTTGTCACTTTGTTTGCCAAAATTATGAAACTTTTGTTTACGCCCTCTGTATTGGACAAAGGGAGATTTAGCCACTGGAATGATTTAGGAATTAAAAGGATAGAACACCTTTATAAGAAAGGAACATTTCTTTCATTTCAAGAGTTACAGGATATCTATGGGTTGCAGTCAAATAACATATTTAGGTATTTACAAATCAGAAACTATATGAAGTCAAATACGCAAGTCTGTAAAAATAGGAAAACCAGGGCGTATTATTAGATGAATTGTTTAATAAACACTACCAAATACAGAAAAAAAAAAAGTAATAGCGTATATATACAATACTATCTTGGATAGGGAAATCCCAGCTTCGGAAATATATCGACAAATATGGGAAAATGAAATAGGTTTATCTATAACGAATGAAACTTGGGAAGAAAGCTTACAATGTATACATCGTTGTTCGTTAAATGCTAGGCATACATTGATACAATTTAAGGTATTACACAGATTATATTATGCAAAAACGAAATTAAATGGAATTTATCTTAACCTTTCTTCTATTTGTGATAAATGGCAGAACTTAGAAGCTAACCTAACGCATAGTTTTGTAACATGTATAAAACTCAACTATTATTGGACAGAAATCTTTAGAGTCATCTCTGAAGTTCTTAAAATTAAAGCTGGACCCAGATCCAAAATTTAATAATATTAGAGTTTCCGGATTCAAAATCTTAATATTAACAGTAAAAAAAACCAAAGAAATTTCTTGGACATTACTGTTTGATAATACGGGGAAAAAAATTAATATTGAAATTTTGTAAGGGAACATTATCCCCCACAATTAAAATGTGGACAGTGGAAATGTTGGAGACGTTGCATTTGGAAAGAATCAGATTTGTCCTAATGGACAAATACGAACTCTTTGAACAGATATGGTCTCCATATACAGAATATTTGAAGGGGTAGCTGTTCTTGGCATCACAACTCAATGGGTACCCGGCAGGATTAGATGATTTTTTTTTTGGACTTGTATGCATGTCTCTGTTGATATTGTGATTTGAAATTGTGTTATTCACTATTAAGATGTATACTATAATATTTTATATATATATATAATACATTGTTTTAATTAAAGATATTTAACAATTGTTTTCTTTTTTTTGTTTTTTTTTGCTTTTTTTTGTTTTTTTTCTCTCTTTCTTCTTTCTTTCTCTCTCTATATATAATCACAATTATTATTTGATCACCATTCTTATTGACCATATAACCATATAACAATTACAGCACGGAAACAGGCCCTCTCGGCCCTTTCAGTCCGTGCCGACCATTTGTTTTCCCCTAGTCCCATCTACCTGCACTCAGACCATACCCCTCCATTCCCTTCACGTCCATATACCTATCCACTTTACTCTTAAATGTTAACATCGATCCTGCCTCCACCACTTCTGCTGGAAGCTGATTCCACACAGCCACCACCCTCTGAGTAAAGAAGTTCCCCCTAACGTTACCCCGAAACCTCTGTCCCTTAATTCTCATGTCATGCCCTCTTGTTTGAATCTTCCTACCCTCAATGGGAAAAACGTATCCACGTCAACTCTGTCTATCCCTTTCATCATTTTAAAGACCTCAATCAAGTCCCCCCTTAAGCTTCTGCGCTCCAAAGAATAAAGACCTAACTTGTTCAACCT
Organism: Okamejei kenojei; assembly: GCA_035221665.1. Taxonomy (NCBI): domain Eukaryota; kingdom Metazoa; phylum Chordata; class Chondrichthyes; order Rajiformes; family Rajidae; genus Okamejei; species Okamejei kenojei. The sequence continues at coordinate 4,202,093 of CM069165.1, forward strand.
TTCTCTGTAACATAGTTGCTGGAACCCTGGCAACATTCTAGTAAATCTCTTCTGTACTCTCTCTATTTTGTTGACATCCTCCCTATAACTAGGCGACCAAAATTGTACACCATAACTCCAGAATTGGTCTTACCAATGCCTTGTACAATTTTAACATTACTTCCCTACTCCTATATTCAATGCTCTGATTTATAAAGGCCATCACACCAACGGCTTTTTTTACCACTCTATCTACATGCGATTCCACCTTCAGGGAACTATGCACAGTTATTCCTAGATCCCTCTGTTCCACAGCATTCCTCAATTCCCTACCATTTACCATGTACGTCCTATTTTGATTTGTCCTGCCAAGATGTAGCACTTCACACTTATCAGCATTAAACTCCATCTGCCATCTTTCGGCCCACTTTTCCAAATGGCCCAAATCTCTCTGTAGGCTTTGAAAATCTACTTCATTATCCACAACACCATCTATCTTAGTATCATCTGCATACTTACTTATCCAATTTTCCACCGCATCATCCAGATCATTGATGTACATGACAAACAACAGTGGACCCAACACAGATCCCTGAGGCACCCCACTGGTCACCGGCTTCCAACCTGACAAACAGCCATCCACCATTACTCTCTGACATCTCCCATTCAGCCACTGTTGAAGCCATCTTGCTACTCCGCCATTAACACCCAAAGATTGAACCTTCTTAACCAACCTTCCATGGGGAACCTTGTCAAAGGCCTTACTGAAATCCATATAGACAACATCCACTGCTTTACCCTCATCAATTTCCCTAGTTACCGCTTCAAAAAATTCAAGAAGGTTTGTCGAACATGACCTTCCAGGCACAAATCCATGTTGACTGTTCCTGATCAGACCCTGTTTATCCAGATGCTTATATATATTATCTCTAAGTATCCTTTCCATTAATTTGCCCACCACTGACGTCAAACTAATAGGTCAGTGTCAGTACTTCCTCCTCTTTGAATCTCATAGTTAAAATTGATTAAAATGTATTCTTATCCTTTTCTACTTACTAAAAAATAGAAGTTTATAAGAATTATTTGTAACATCCGTATACTTATTGAAATACGTTGGTTGTGTATTTGAAAAGTTGTTATACTGTTGTTATGATGGATTACTTCTAATTAAAATATTATAACAGAAATAATATTGGGTAGGCTGATGGGAGTGAAGGCTGATATATCACCAGGGCCTGATGGTCTGCATATCAGAGTAGTCAAGGAGGTGGCTTTAGAAATTGTGGACGCTTTGGTGATCATCTTCCAACGTTCAATAGATTCAGGATCAGTTCCTGTGGATTGGAAGGTAGCTAATGTTATCCCTCTTTTCAAGAATGGAGCGAGAGTGGAAACGGAGAATTATAGACCAGTTATCCTGACATCGGTTGTGGTGAAGATGCATGAGCAAATTATTAAAGAAGTACTAACGGCGCATTTGGACAGCAGCAAAGGGATTGGTCCAAGTCAGCATCGATTTATGAAGGCGAAATCCTGCTTGATTAATCTTCTGGAATTTGTGAGGATGTGTCAAGTAAAATGGATGAAGGATAGTTCAAGTTCAAGTTCAAGTGAGTTTATTGTCATGTGTCCCTGATAGGAGTTTGTTTGAAGTTGTGTTTAATAGTCTAATGGCTGTGGGGAAGTAACTGTTCCTGAACCTGGATGTTGCAGATTTCAGGCTCCTGTACCTTCTACTTGAAGGTAGTGGGGAGATCAGTGTGTGGCCAAGATAGTGTGGGTCTTTGATGATACTGCCAGCCTTTTTGAGGCAGCAACTGCGATAAATCCCCTCTATGGAAGGAAGGTCAGAGCCGATGATGGACTGGGCAGTGTTTACTACTTTTTGTAGTCTTTGCCTCTCCAGGGCGCTCAAGTTGCTGAACCAAGCCGCGATGAAACCGTTCAGCATGCTCTCTGCTGTGCACCTGTAGAAGTTAAAGAGAGTCCTCCTTGACAAATCGACTCTCCGTAATATTCTCAGGAAGAAGAGGCGCTGATGTGCTTTCTTGATAATAGCATTAGTGTTCTCGGACCAGGAAAGATCTTCAGAGATGTGCACGCCCAGGAATTTGAAGCTCTTGACCCTTTCAACCATCGACCTGTTCATATAAATGGGACCGTGTGTCCCCATCTTACACCTTCCAAAGTCCACAATTAGTTCCTTGGTTTTGCTGGTGTTGAGGGCCAGGTTATTGTGCTGACACCGTATGGACAGTTGCTCGATCTCTCTTCTATACTCTGACTCATCCCCATCAGTGATACGTCCCGCCACAGTGGTGTCTTCAGCAAACTTGATGATGGAGTTTGCACTGTGACCGGCTACGCAGTCATGAGTATAGAGTGAGTACAGCAGGGGGCTGAGCATGCGTCATTGAGGTGCTACCGTGCTGATTGTTATCGAGGCTGACACATTTCCACCAATACGAACAGACTGTGGTCTGTGAATGCGGAAGTCGAGGATCCAATTGCAGAGGGATGCGCAAAGACCTAGTTCTGCGAGTTTGGTAACCAGCTTGGAGGGGATGATTGTGTTAAATGCCGAGGTGTAATCGATGAGTAACAGCGTGACATATGAATTTTTGTTGTCCAAGTGGTCCAGAGCGGAGTGGAGGGCCAGCGAGATCGCATCCACCGTTGATTTGTTGTGGCAGTAAGCGAATTGCAGTGGGTCTTTCCAATGGGTTTTGTCGAGGTAGGAGTTGATTTTCCCCATGATCAACCTCTCAAAGCACTTCATCACCACAGTGTCATTGGTCGATAGTCATTGAGGCACGTCATCTTACTCTTCTTAGGCACTGGTATAATTGATGCCCTTTTAAAGCAGGTGGGGGCCTTAGACTTCAGAAGTGAGAGGTTGAAATTGGCCGTAAAAACTCCAGCCAGTTCGTCTGCACAGGTTTTTAGAACACGACCGGGTATACCATTAGGTCCAGGCGCTTTCGGGGGTTCACCCATCTGAAGGATTTCCTGGCGTCAGCCTCTGTGACTGAGACTGAAATACCATCACAGCGAATGGGGGCTCGTGAAGGCTCATCAGTATTCTCCCTATCAAAGCATGCGTATACTTCCTGTGGCGTCAATGGTGGGTTGAGAGGCGCTGCCGTTTTGCTCTGCTCCCGAAGAATGCTTTAATGTGCTACAATACGAGTTGGAAGATGGGGGCGTTCTGAAATAACTACCGGAGCTGTTATTTAATTGTGTGTTATCAGAAATACTGCTGATAACAGAGAATAGCGGCAGTTTTAAATGAAAAAAAGGGAAGCCTACTTGAAAAAACCTGGAAAGACTCCTCAATCCCCTCAAATATCAGCTGGAAGCTCAGAAGAAGAAGCTGACTCGAAATCCTTCTACAGAAATGACTTCAATGGAGGAACAAAGGAAACAAATGGAACAACTGGAAAAGTCAGTATCAGCTTCAGTCACTGAAATTATTTCTAAAGTGATACGAGAGGGGAATGTCGCGCTGGACAAAAGCCTCTCTGAAAAACATTAAACAAGGTAATGATATGAGGATGGGAAAAATTGGTGACAACCAAACGTGTGGTCGAGATTGAGGAGGATTTAAACAAAAAAAATAAGCGGGTTGATAAGGACTGTAAAAAAAAACTGGATGCAATGCTTAAGTCTACTGATGCGGCTATGGCAGGAATGGATAATACGATAATCAAGATGATTAAGGAGATAAAGAGACTAAAAAAGGAAAAAGAAAGCACTGGGAGGGTACTTGCTAAAATGAAGAATAATTGTATGGATTTGGAAGCGAGATCGAGGAGGTAAAACCTGAAAATAGTATGAGTAAAAGAAGGAAAGGAGAGTGGACAAAAGCTTCAGGAGTTTGCTGCGAACTTACTCAAACAAGTACTTAAGCTGCCTGAAGCCCCGAGAACAGATATGGCTCACCGGGTCTGACGTAAGGCTCAAACAAGCCCAACTGCCCCCCCCCCCCCCCCCCCCCCCACCCCCAAGACAGATTATTGTGAAATTCTATGACATTTCAACCCTGGAAGGAATTATGAAACAGACTCCATATGGAGTGAATTTGATGTTTGGAGAAGATGAACTAAGATTCTTCCGTGATTTTCCAGCTGAAGTCATGGAAAAGAGGGACAAGTTTACAATGACGAGAAGGCTACTGAAAGAGGTTTCGGGAGTAAGATATGGGATATATCTTACATCCCGCGAAATTGACAATTACTTATAACTCTGTTGAATGTGCATTCACGGATCCAGAAGAGGCATTTAAATATGCACAGTGTATCACAGAGGAGGTCTACTCATCATCAGGAGTCGGTCTCCCACAATAACACGGAGGAGAAGCGGCGAAGAAATGACGGTGTTTCTTATTTTATCATACAAAAAAGACTGCTCTGGTTAATATGGCGAACTTTCCTCGAGGCATTGTCTAGACATTTTAACTTTGGAATGTTAACCCAAGGTCGGATTTTATGTTTCACTTCAACAAAGAATTGGAAAAAAAGAAAAACTGTGCTGGGGAAAATAACAAAAAAAAAACCAATTTTTTGAGAATATGGAAAAATATTATCAATGGACGTATATAGAAATTTATGATTTAAGAAACACACAATTACATACTAACATAAAATATAACTAATAAAATTGTGTAATATTAAGGCACAGCGTAATAATGGCTGATGTTTATTTCATGATGTTAATTACTTGCTAAATATAAGAATAACGATTAATAAGTATTAATAATATACTAACAAATTTTATGGGTATAGTAGATCGAGTCTCAATTGTGCGTAAAGGGGGGGGGGTTAGAATCAGATACTTGGAAGTTATCCAAGGGTCTGAATCTGGTTAACCCCTTGGAACCCGCTGTTGTCTGGTACAAAAGTTTGAGACTTAATTGTAAAGTTCTTGGCATATCGGTAGATATGGATATATAACTAACATAATTACTGTTATATCTAAGTATATACATAATGTTAGAAACTCTTTTTTATTCTGTTTTCATCTCTGAAGACGCACTCCAATAGATAGATTAGAAATGTGTTTTATTTTACATATATATTTTAAAACTTTGCATCTCTCTCTCTCTTCCAATTAATATCAATTGGTCAAGGGGGCAGAGCGAAACATATAAAAACACCTACGGAAGTCAACACACATTTTTCTACCACCTGTTGGTGGTTTGTTTTTAATTATAATATCTTTATTTTTGGATATTATAATATCACTTTTTGTTTGTTAATTATCTTTTCCCGACTTTACACTCTCTGGTCTTTTTCAAGGTCTGTTCTGAAGGGGAGATGCCAACAAAACTTAACAGCTGGGGATGACCATCCTTCACCTAGAGTTATGAGGTTCTTGGTTGCACCATATGAAATAAAGGTATTAACATGATCCATAATGCAAGACGATAAACAAAAGAAAACTGGAGGAATCACATTCTGTAGCTGGAATATAAGGGGCGCAATTAAAAGGGGTAAGATCTTTGCTCAATTAAAAGCTCTCAACAGTGATATAATTTTTTACAAGAAACCCATCTGAAACATCAAATACAGATAAGACTGAAGGCAAATTGGATTGGGCAAACATCCTACTCTTCATTTACTTCTAAATCTAGGTGCACGGCAATTATCATTCGTAAAGGTATACCATTTAAATTTAGAATACCATAGCAGATAAAGAGGGGAGGTACGTCACAGGCACGGGAGAAATTAATTATACTCCACTTACTTTGATAAATATTTATGCTCCTAATTTTGATAACCCCCAATTTTTTAGTAAAATTCTGAATATAATTTCAGAACTTAACTTTCAAAATATGATAATAAGGGGATATTTTAATTGTTTTAGATCCATATCTGGATAAATCAGCAAAACAAAAAAGGATTCACATAAAATCTAAAACTAGTGAACTCCTAAATACATACATGAAAAATACCAACATAACAGATGCATGGAGGATCGCCAACCCAGTAGGTAGGGAATATTCATTTTATTCAACGGTACATAAAACATATTCACGTATTGATTATTTCTTAGTGGACACGAAATTAATTCCATATACATATAATTCTAAATATCATAATAGTATTATTTCTGATCATTCTCCGTTAACCTTTTCTTTAAAATTAGAAGGAATGCCTGATAAAAAAATAGTTCTGGAGGTTTAACCCTCAAATCTTAAATAACTTACAAGGTTGCACATATTTAAAAGAGCAGATGCTATTCTTATTTGAGACAAATGATACACCAGACACTCCACTTTCCATATTATGGGAAACTTTTAAGGCATTTAATGGTACATGGTAAATGGTAGGGAATTGAGGAATGCTGTGGAACAGAGGGATCTAGGAATAACTTTGCATAGTTCCCTGAAGGTGGAATCGCATGTAGATAGGGTGGTAAAGAAAGCCTTTGGTGTGCTGGCCTTTATAAATCAGAGCATTGAATATAGGAGTAGGGAAGTAATGTTAAAATTGTACAAGGCATTGGTAAGACCAATTCTGGAGTATGGTGTACAATTTTGGTCGCCTAGTTATAGGAAGGATGTCAACAAAATAGAGAGAGTACAGAGGAGATTTACTAGAATGTTGCCAGGGTTCCAGCAACTATGTTACAGAGAAAGGTTGAACAAGTTAGGTCTTTATTCTTTGGAGCGCAGAAGGTTAAGGGGGGACTTGATTGAGGTCTTTAAAATGATGAAAGGGATAGACAGAGTTGACGTGGATAAGCTTTTCCCATTGAGGGTAGGGAAGATTCAAACAAGAGGGCATGACATGAGAATTAAGGGACAGAAGTTTAGGGGTAACGTGAGGGGGAACTTCTTTACTCAGAGGGTGGTGGCTGTGTGGAATGAGCTTCCAGCAGAGGTGGTGGAGGCAGGATCCATTTTAACATTTAAAAGAAAAGTGGATAGGTATATGGACGTGAAGGGAATGGAGGGGTATGGTCTGAGTGCAGGTAGATGGGACTAGGGGAAAACAAATGGTCGGCAGGGACTGGAAGGGCCGAGAGGGCCTGTTTCCGTGCTGTAATTGTTATATGGTTATTTATTAGAGGAACTATAATTTCATATCAAGCTTCCCAAAATAAAAATAATAACACTGAACAATTGCAGTTAGAACAAGTAATTAGACAATTTGATTTAGAAAATGCCAAAGAACCAACTATAGATAAACATAATAAGAGGACAATACTAAAATATAAATTAAATTAAATTGTATCGGCCAGAATAATTTTGTATTTCAAATTACAAAACAAGAAAATTTCGAATTTGGTGAGAAACCACATAAACTCTTAGCACGCCAACGGAAATAACGGAAAACAGAAAATACAATTACTAACATTAAATCAGACAAAGGGGAATACTAACACTACCTAAATTTATTAATAAAAGATTTGCTCAATTTTATCAAAATTTATATACATCGAAAACCTCTGCAAATAATACTCAAATTACAAATTTCTTAGACTATTGTAATCTTCCAAAATTAAGTATGGTGGAACAAGAGGGATTAGGAGCTCAGATTGCACTTCAGAAAATAGAAGAAACAATAAATGTGTTGAAGAATGGCAAAACGTCAGGACCAGATGGCTTTAGTAATGAATTCTATAAAATATTCTACGAGGTAATTTCTCCACGCCTGCAAGATTTATATATACATGCTTTTAAAGAAAATAAACTACCAGAAACGCTAACTGAGTCAACTATTATACCAAAAAAAGGATAAAGATATTGATAAAGATATCTGACATATTGGTGGAAATGTGTCAGACTCGATAACAATCAGCACGGGAGCACCTCAAGGCTGCGCGCTCAGCCCCCTGCTGTACTCACTCTATAGTCATGACTGTGTAGCTGGTCACAGTGCAAACTCCATCATCAAGTTCGCTGACGCCACCACTGTAGTGGGACGTATCATTGATGGGGATGAGTCGGAGTACATAAGAGAGATTGAGCGACTGTCCATATGGTGCCAGCACAATAACCTGGCCCTCAACACCGGCAAAACCAAGGAACTGATTATGGATTTGGAAGGAGTAGGATGGGGATCCACAGTCCTGTTTATATCAACGGATCGATGGGTGAAAGGGTCAAGAGCTTCAAATTCCTGCACGTGCACATCTGTGAAGATCTTTCCTGGTCCGAGAACACAGATGCAATTATTAAGAAAGCTCATGGGCGCCTCTACGTCCTGAGAAGATTACGGAGAGTCGGTCTGTCAAGGAGGACTCTCTCTAACTTCTACAGGTGACAGTAGAGAGCTTGCTGACTTGTTGCATCGTGGCTTGGTTCGGCAACTTGAGTGCCCTGGAGAGGAAAAGACTACAAAAAGTAGTAAACACTGCCCAGTTCATCATCGGCTCTGATCTTCCTTCCATTGAGGGGATCTACCACAGTCGCTGCCTCAAAAAGGCTGGCAGCATCATCAAGGACCCACACCACCCTGGCCACATGCTCATCTCCCTGCTCCCTTCGGGTAGAAGGTGCAGGAGCCTGAGAACGGCAACAACCCGGTTCAGGAATAGCTACTTCCCCACAGCCATCAGGCTATTAAACCTGGCTCGGACAAAACCTTGAACATTAATACCCCTCCACCTGTTATTTGCACTTTATTAATTTATTAATTAATGTGTGTATTTAAGTATATAACTGTAGTGAATGCCTACTATGTTCTGTTGTGCTATGCAAAGAAAGAATTTCATTGTCCTGTCAGGGACACATAACAATCAGCTCTTTTGACTTTGACTTTGACTTTGAAGATCTAGAAGACCCAGGCTCATATAGAACCACAGCACTCCTAAATACAGATCAAAAATATTAGCAAAGACCCTAGCGAGAAGATTGAGTAAATATATTAGCAAACTAATAAAACAGGACCAAACAGGGTTTATACCAATGAGATACTCATTTAACAATTTGAGACGGCTGTTTAATATAATGTGCTCACATAATACTGAAGAAGACCTAGCAATTATCTCATTGGATGCAGAAAATCTTTTGATCAAGTAGTATGGCAATATTTATTCAAAGTGTTGCAAACATTTAACATTGGATTTAACTTTATCTCATGAGTAAAATTATTATACGATAAGCTGACGGCTAGAATACAGACTAATAATATATTATCCCAGAAATTACAATTAGCAAGGGGCAATAGGCAGGGGTGCGCACTATCGCCCCTGCTATTTGCACTAGTGATAGAGCCTTTAGCAGAAAGTATAAGAAGTCATCCGAATATTCATGGATATACCAAAAACTCAAATAATAAAATCTCATTATATGCAGACGACATATTATTATACATTACAAATTCGCAAATTAGTATACCAAATATACCAAATTTAATAGAGGAATTTGGTTCTTTTTCAGGATATAGATTAAACTGGAACAAAAGCGGAATTATGACGATAAAACCTCAAGAGCTGACACATCTGTTGAAATTCCCTTTTAGAATTGCAACAAAAAAAAAGTATTTGGGCATCCAAATTACTAGGAAATACAAATCATTACTCAACGCAAACAATATGCCTTTATTAACTAAATTAAATGGGTTGATTAAATTTTGGAAACCACTGCCGATGTCCTTAATAAGCAGAATAAATGCGATAAAAATGATCTTCTTACCACAAATACTGTACCTATTTCAATCAATACCAATATACTTCCAAAAAAAATTCTTTCAAAAACTAGATTCTGATATTATAAACTTCATATGGGATTATAAATCACACAGAATTCAAAGAAAACACTTGTGTAAATCTAAAGAATCAGGGGGACTGACACTCCCTAACTTATTGTATTACTATTGGGCAGTGAATATTAAAAATATGATCTACTGGTTGGACAGTTCTGCCCAAGAGGTAGATTGGATAAGAATGAAGAAAGAGGATTGTTCCCCTTATAATATAGGAGCGATCCTTCTTTCCCCGATGAAACTGAACAGTATAATATATAAGAAGAATCCAATTATTCACAGTATAATACGAATTTGGAAACAAATAAAATTAACTTTAAAATCAAGTAAATTATCGCTTCTTTCTCCAATAGCTAATAATCCCTCATTCAAACCATGCATTATTGATAAAACGTTTAATCAATGGGAAAGAATAGGAATTAAAATGACGGGAGATATGTATGAAATGGGAACACTTTTATCATTCCAACAATTACAACTAAAATATAATTTGAAAAGTAATCAATATTTCAAATACCTTCAAATTCAAGATTATTTGAAAAAACATATACAAGGATATCAAACTCTAACCCTAGAGTTATTAGAGGAAGGAATTAATAGAACGGTAGAATCAAGCAATTTAATATCTTACTTATATAATATAACTCTAAATATAGAAATACTAACGACAGAGGGAATTAGAATGAACTGGGAACACGAGTTATTGATCAAATTCCGAACGATAGATGGGAGAAAAATCTATTATATGTAAATAAATGTTCAATTAATGTAAAACATAAAGTAATTCAATTTAACATTTTACATAGAATATATTATTCGAAACCTAGACTGAATAAAATATTTTCAAATGTTTCCCCCATCTGTGACAAATGCCACTATAGCGCATTCCTTTGTCTCTTGGCATACATTTTGGAATAAATTTTTTGGAATTTTTACAAAACTATTTAACACAAAATTGAACCCCAATGTAGAACTGATTATCTTTGGATCAATGGAAGAGGGAAGTAAACTAACTATATTCCAAGGTTCACAGAAGGCTGGAGAAAATCAGCGGGTGCAGCAGCATCTAAGGAGCGAAGAAGATGGGGGACGTTTCGGGTCGAGACCCTTCTTCAGACTGGTCAGGGATCAGGGAAACGAGAGATATAGACGGTGATGTGGAGAGATACAGAACAATGAATGAAAGATATGCAAAAAAGTATCGATGATAAAGGGAACAAGCCATTGTAAGCTGTTTGTAGTGTGAAAATGAGAAGCTGGTGCGACTAGGGTGGGAGCGGGAGATAGAGACAGAGGGAAAGCCAGGGCCCGAGGGCTGAGGGAGAGGTGGGAAGGGGAGGAGACAGCAAGGGTTAACAGAATTGAGAACATTCAATGTTCAAGCCCAAAGGATGCAGACTCCCCAAGCGGAATATGAGGTGCTGTAACTCCAACTGCACCAGAGGACCGAACACCCTCGACCACTGCTAAACCACCATCAAGAATGCCTATCGTTACGTCCTTCGCCAGTGGAAGTAAAGTATCTACTGAATCCACTGTATGTACAAGTAAACTTGGATACGTAAGTATGCAGATGATACTAAGATAGGTGGTATTGTGGATAATGAAGTAGATTCTCAAAGTCTACAGAGAGATTTGGGCCATTTGGAAAAGTGGGCTGAAAGATGGCAGATGGAGTTTAATGCTGATAAGTGTGAAGTGCTACATCTTGGCAGGACAAACCAAAATAGGACGTACATGGTAAATGGTAGGGAATTGAGGAATGCTGTGGAACAGAGGGATCTAGGAATAACTGTGCATAGTTCCCTGAAGGTGGAATCGCATGTAGATAGGGTGGTAAAGAAAGCCTTTGGTGTGCTGGCCTTTATAAATCAGAGCATTGAATATAGGAGTAGGGAAGTAATGTTAAAATTGTACAAGGCATTGGTAAGACCAATTCTGGAGTATGGTGTACAATTTTGGTCGCCTAGTTATAGGAAGGATGTCAACAAAATAGAGAGAGTACAGAGAAGATTTACATAGAAACATAGAAACATAGAAATTAGGTGCAGGAGTAGGCCATTCAGCCCTTCGAGCCTGCACCGCCATTCAATATGATCATGGCTGATCATCCAACTCAGTATCCCGTACCTGCCTTCTCTCCATACCCTCTGATCCCCTTAGCCACAAGGGCCACATCCAACTCACTCTTAAATATAGCCAATGAACTGGCCTCAACTACCCTCTGTGGCAGAGAGTTCCAGAGACTCACCACTCTCTGTGTGAAAAAAGTCTTTCTCATCTCGGTCTTAAAGGATTTCCCCCTTATCCTTAAGCTGTGACCCCTTGTCCTGGACTTCCCCAACATCGGGAACAATCTTCCTGCATCTAGCCTGTCCAACCCCTTAAGAATTTTGTAAGTTTCTATAAGATCCCCTCTCAATCTCCTAAATTCCAGACAGTATAAACCGAGTCTATCCAGTCTTTCTTCATAAGACAGTCCTGACATCCCAGGAATCAGTCTGGTGAACCTTCTCTGCACTCCCTCTATGGCAATAATGTCCTTCCTCAGATTTGGAGACCAAAACTGTACGCAATACTCCAGGTGTGGTCTCACCAAGACCATGTACAACTGAAGTAGAACCTCCCTGCTCCTGTACTCAAATCCTTTTGCTATAAAAGCTAACATACCATTCGCTTTTTTCACTGCCTGCTGCACCTGCATGCCTACTTTCAATGACTGGTGTACCATGACACCCAGGTCTCGCTGCATCTCCCCTTTTCCTAATCGGCCACCATTTAAATAATAGTAGTCCTGCTTTCCTGTTTTTGCCACCAAAGTGGATAACCTCACATTTATCCACATTATACTGCATCTGCCAAACATTTGCCCACTCACCCAGCCTATCCAAGTCACCTTGCAGTCTCCTAGCATCCTCCTCACAGCTAACACTGCCCCCCAGCTTAGTGTCATCCGCAAACCTGGAGATATTGCCTTCAATTCCCTCATCCAGATCATTAATATATATTGTAAATAGCTGCGGTCCCAGCACTGAGCCCTGCGGTACCCCACTAGTCACTGCCTGCCATTGTGAAAAGGATCCGTTTACTCCTACTCTTTGCTTCCTGTTTGCCAGCCAGTTCTCTATCCACATCAATACTGAACCCCTAATACCGTATGCTTTAAGTTTGTATACTAATCTCTTATGTGGGACCTTGTCGAAAGCCTTCTGGAAGTCCAGATATACCACATCCACTGGTTCTCCCTTATCCACGCTACGAGTTACATCCTCGAAAAATTCCACAAGATTCGTCAGACATGATTTATCTTTCGTAAATCCATGCTGACTTTGTCCAATGATTACTAGAATGTTGCCAGGGTTCCAGCAACTATATTATAGAGAAAGGTTAAAGTTGAAAAACTTTATTCTTTGGAGCGCAGAAGGTTAAGGGGGGACTTGATTGAGGTCTTTAAATGATGAAAGGGATAGACAGAGTTGACGTGGATAAGCTTTTCCCATTGAGGGTAGGGAAGATTCAAACAAGAGGGCATGATATGAGAATTAAGGGACAGAAGTTTAGGGGTAACGTGAGGGGGAACTTCTTTACTCAGAGGGTGGTGGCTGTGTGGAATGAGCTTCCAGCAGAGGTGGTGGAGGCAGGATCGATTTTAACATTTAAAAGTAAAGTGGATAGGTATATGGACGTGAAGGGAATGGAAGGGTATGGTCTGAGTGCAGGTAGATGGGACTAGGGGAAAACAAATGGTCGGCACGGACTGGAAGGGCCGAGAGGGCCTGTCTCCGTGCTGTAATTGTTATATGTTATATATGGATAGCCAGTGGATGTACTGTATCTGGACTTTCAGAAACCTTTTGATACGGTACCACAGGGTATTACTGAGCAAAATTAGAGCATATGGTATTGCAGGTAGGGTATTGACATGTGTAGATGGTTTATGCATGTAACCTATAATATAGTTACCTCAGTACCTGTAACCCCGCCTTAGTTAACGTCAATCATAACGCTTTCCCCTCCCTGGGTGTAGTTGAGTAGAAGAAGTGCTTGCTGGTGTGTTATACCCTGTGCTCTCATTAAAGGATGCTATGCACTCCAAGAGTATGTGTATTGCCTATTTACATGGTGTCGAAGCTGGAAGATACCTGCGTCTCCTGTCTATCTGGTTGTATTTCTTTCTTTTGATTTTGTGCCTTCTTGTGTTTAATCTCTCTGGCTATGGTGTCTTCCTGCAGAAAGCCCGCGCAGCTTGTCTTTGATGCTGATATCGCTGAGCGCTGGGCCACCTTTGAATTTGATTTCACCCACTTTGTCAACGTTGTGCACCGCGCCGAACCTGACTCCGTTAAAGCCTCCTTCCTCTTCAACCTTGTCGGACCTGATGCCATGAGGAGAGCCAGAACTTTCACCTACGCTCCAGCAGTCCTGGACGAGAATAACATGGAGACTACTCATGCAGAATCAGACAGTGATCCCACTTGCCTGTTACGTAAGATCAGAGAGATTTGTGACATGCCTCTGAACCGCATTCTAGAGAGAGCACGGTTTTTTACCAGGAAACAGTTGCCGGATGAACCTGTTGAATGTTTTATTGCTGATTTGCTTTATCTTGCCCAGTGGTGCCGTTTCGGCGACATGACAGACCTGCTCACTAGAGACATTTTAGTAACTGGCATGCGTGACCAGTAGTTGCGTTCTGAGCTTCTACGGGATTCTGATCTAACATTGGTCAAAGCTATGCATGCCTGCAGAATGTCTGAGGTCGTTGAATTGCCTGATGACCATCGTGATTCGGGCACTACATCTATTAACCTGGCTGGGTTTAAGAGACCACAGCCTCGGATGGGAAACACTGCTTTTCTGCCGCGTGCCAACCTAGGTCCTGGCGAAATGCCCCCCAAGAAGTGCCCAAATTGTAACTACATGGACCACAGACTGTCGACCTGCCCCGGCTATGGTAAGGCCTGAAATTTTTCTAAAAAGCTAAACCATTTCTCTGCAGTCTGTCGAGCCCGTGGGAAAGCTGTACAGGCTTCCAGACTTAATCCAAACAGGCTGATATAATCTGATGACTCTTACAGCTCACAGCCCTCCATAGCAGAATCCTATGATGCGGATCCGCTTAGTTCTCCAGAGGAGTCGAGCGTGTTCACACTCCTCCACGCACCTGGCCAGCATTCCGATCCCACCGTATCTGTAATTGTCAATGGTTTGACCTTCCTTGCTAAGTTAGACACTGGAGCGAAAGTCAACGTTTTGTCAATAAACCTCTTCAACAAGATAAGGAATAATGAGCCCTTGATTTCTGACCGTTCTACTCTGCATGCCTATGGAGGAGAGATTCTCAGGCCGGCGGGGAGGGCCACTTTAACTTGTGTGCTGCAAAAGGCCACGCGAAACCTGTTTTTTATGTTTTGAATTCTGACTGTGTGACTCTGCTGGGCAACCGTGCGTGCCAGGACCTTGGCCTGGTGTCCTTTGACCGCACGGTCCACAAAGTGCAAATGTCATTTGACCCAGTAGCAGAACACCCGGACCTGTTCAACGATCACCTGGGAAAGTTACCACTGGCTTACAATATTTCCATTGACCCAAAAGTGACGCCCGTGGTTCGCGCACCTCACAGGGTGTCTCACGCCATGAAAGACAAGATCGAGGCGATGCTCAACAACATGGTCGAATTGGGGGTGCTGGAAGCGGTTAGCACGCCCACCGAGTGGGTCTCCACCATGGTTGCCACGTTAAAGAAAGACAAGAATGAAATACGCATGTGCATCAACCGGAAGGACTTAAACCTTGCCATCAGGCGACCCCACTACCTATGTGGTCTGTTCAGGACATGGCAGCTCGCGTCGGGCAGGCCACTGTCTTTTCGGTCCTAGACGCTAAGAACTCGTTTTGGTAGAGAAGATTGGACAAAAGCGTCCTCTGACCTGACAAACTTCTCCACAATGTTCGGCAGATTCAAGTTTCTGTGAATGCCATTCGGCATCAATTCCGCTAGCGAAGTGTTCCAGCGAACGTTGGAGCAGGTGTTCTCAGACCTGCCATGTGCCATCATCGTGGACGATATCCCTGTCTATGGGAAGGACATTGCCGAGCATGACCTGAACCTCTGCCATGTCCTGGATCAGGCGCGATAGGCCAACCTGAAACTGAACCCCAAGAAGTGCCGGTTTTGAGTCTCAGGTCGCATATGTTGGACATGCTTTCACCTCTAACGGACTAAAATGCGATCCTTTGAAGGCTGCTGCCTTCTCCCAGATGGTAACCCCCACCGTCGTGCCTGGCCTGCAACGCTTCCTGGGCATGGTGAATTACCTTGGGAAGTTCATACCAAATCTCAGTGAGCTGAGTGCACCCCTGCGGCAGCTGACAAAAAAGGATATCGCTTGGGCCTGGCTCCCACAGCACCAGCAGGCCTTTGACTGTCTGAAGTCCAGATTGATTAACACTCCGACATTACGGTTCTTTGATGAGTCGCCCCATCACCGTCACCTGCGATGCTTCCAAGTTCGGTCTAGGCGGCGCCTGCCTACAGTCTGTCGATGGATCGTTATATCCTGTTTCCTATGCCTCCCGCACCATGACGGACAACAAGCAGCGGTATGCTCAGATCGAGAAGGAGCTGCTCGCAGTGGTGCTTGCCTGCTCCAAGTTCAGAGACTTCGGGTTTGGCAGCAAATTCACGGTCGAAACCGACCACCAGTCACTGGTGACAATTCTGAACAAACCGATTCTTGCTGCCCCTGCCAGGCTGCCGCGTATGACGCTGCAGCTCCACCGTTTTTACTTCAATATCGTCTACAAGAAGGGCACCGAGATGCACATTGCAGACTCCCTACCCGTGCCCTGCGGACTTCCTGTGCCCGCCACCCCTACGAAACAGAAGACTTGTTCGTACTGGGCATTGACTTTATTCCCACAGAGTAGTTACAGCTTCTGGCCGAGCACACCACTCCCGATCCAGTTTTGCAGTGGCTTGCCTCTGTCATTAAATCGGGGTGGCCGACGA
Organism: Okamejei kenojei; assembly: GCA_035221665.1. Classification (NCBI taxonomy): domain Eukaryota; kingdom Metazoa; phylum Chordata; class Chondrichthyes; order Rajiformes; family Rajidae; genus Okamejei; species Okamejei kenojei. The sequence continues at coordinate 4,218,797 of CM069165.1, forward strand.
AGCGCTCTAGCGCGCCGACTGAAACACAGCCTTTCTTCCTGGTCCACGATGAACTGGTGCTACAGGATGGTGTTGGCGTCAAGGGACATAAAGTTGTAGTCGCGTCTTCCCTGTTTGATTCGTACTAATGTGCAGCCCATAGCGGATACCCCGGGGTCGATGCGACACTTGCCCACGCTCAATGCCAATTCTTCTGGCCTGGAATGGCCAAGTATATCCGGGACCGCGTTTCTGCCTGCTCCACGTGCAACGGTCTTGCACCACACCAGCAGCGACAGCCCCTGCTGCAACAACCTGTTCTTGCCTTGGCCTTGTCCTCGCTGGCTGCCGACATTTTCGAGTGGCGTGGCAACCACAACCTTGTCCTGGTCGACTCGTACTCCAGCTGGTTCGAGGTGGATTTCCTGACAGCCCTCACGTCGGAGATGGCAATCCATAAGCTGCGGAAGAACTTCTTCACTTTTGGGTCTCCTGTCCGGTTGCAGACTGACAATGGAAGGCAGTTTACCAGTCGAGAGTTTAAAGGTTTTGCAGACAAGTGGAATTTCGTGCATCTGACAAGCAACCCAGAATACCCACAGAGCAACGGCCTTGCTGAACGGGACGTCCGCAGCGTCAAGCTTCTGATGGAACAGGCGAGACTGTCTAACTCTGATTTGTATTTGGATCTCCTGAACCTCAGGAACGTTTCTAGGGATCCGGCCATGTGGTTCCCTGCTCAGTGTCTGATGTCCAGAACTACCAGACCTACTATCCCGATTGCTCAGCGCTAGCTGCATCCTAGGGTGCTGGAGCCTGCGTCCGTGCAGAGGCGCATTCAAGAGAAACATGACAGCCAGCGGCGTTCCCACGATCGGTCGTGCAGACCACTGGATCCTCTGTTGCCTGGACAGGATGTTCGGCTGCAGACCGCCAGTGGTTACTCCCGTGTGGCTAGTTGGGGTGGCCGATTCACCTCGTTCGTACCTGGTCGACTTTGAGGGAACCATTTACCGAAGAAGCCGTCAACATCTGCTTGCCGTGAATGAGCCGAAGCCGCAGCCTCCGGGTCCCTATGCCCCGCCACTCTCATACCAACAGCCGCTGCGGTCCCAGTTTGTTTCCCTGCATGCCTTGGTCTCATCTCGCGCACCCTGTTCCCCTCTGCACGGGTCACCTGTTGCCGGTGGTGGTTCTGACTCCCCTGCTTCTCCCACCCAACCGCCCTTCTCTGGTTCCCCAGCTGTTTCGCGGCCTCTGTTTCTTCTGATCTTTTGGGGGAAGGGGGAGACATCCGTACGCGCTCGGGGCGGATTAGTAAGCCACCTGTTCATTATGGCGATTTTGTTTAATTCTGTTGTCTTGACTTCTAAGCTGTTTTGATTTTCTAATGGGAAGGATGTAGATGGTTTATGCATGCAACCAATGATATAGCTACCTCAGTACCTATAACCCCGCCTTAGTTAACATCAATCATAACGCTTTCCCCTCCCTGGGTATAGTTCATTAGAAGAATGTAACCAGTGCTTGCTGACGTGTGTTATACCCTGTGCTCTCATTAAAGGATGCTATACACCCCAAGAGTATGTGAATTGCCTATTTAGAACATGGATAGAGAATTGTTTGGCAGACAGGAACAAAGAGTAGGAATAAACAGATCCCTGTCAGAATTGCAGGCGGTGGCGAGTGGCGTGCCGCAAGGATCGGTGATGGGGCTGCAACTGTTATTTTCACAAAGGTGTCAGATTATTATTACACTGGTATTAGCCTGACATCGGTGGTGGGGAACATGATGGGGTCAATTATACAAGATGAAATAGCGGCACATTTGGATATCAGTATTAGGATCAGTCCGAGTCAGCATGGATTTATGAAGGAGAAAACATGCATAAATAATCTTATGGAAATTTGTGAGCATGCAACTAGGAACATGGACAAGGGATGCCCAGTGGATGTAATGTATCTGGACTTTCAGAAAGCATTTGATAAGGTCCCACATAGAACATTAGTGGGCAAAATTTGAGCATATGATATTGGGAGTAGGGTACTAACATGGATAGAACATTGGTTGGCAGATAGGATGCAAAGATAAAGGATTAACGGGTCCCTTTCATAATGGCAGGCAGTGACTAGTGAGGTACCGCAAGGCTCGGTGCTGGGGCTGCAGCTATTTACAATATATATTAATGATTTAGATGAAGGGACTACAAGTAAAATGAGCACATTTGCAGGGGACATAAAGTTGGGTGGCTGTGTAAACTGTCAGGAGGATGCTATGAGGATGCAATGTGACTTGTACAGGTTGGGTGAGTGGGTAGATGCAGGGCAAATGCAGTTTAATGTGGATAAATGTGAGGTTATCCACTTTGGTGGGAAAAACAGGAAGGCCGATTATTATCTGAATGGTGCCAAGTTGGGAAAGGGAAGGACGACGAGATCTGGGAGTCCATGTTCATCAGTCACCGAAAATAAATATGACCAATCTACCTGATCAAAGGCTTTTTCAGCATCTAGCGAAATAATTGCTAGATCTGCATTAGCAATTCTATTTGAGTATATAATATTAAATAATCGTCTCAGATTGTAAAATGAGTGACGTTTTGGGCTTAAACATGCAGGTGCATCAGGCAGTGAAGAAAAAGAATGGCGCGTTGTTTTTCACAACGTGAGGAGTTGAGTATAGGAGCAAACATTTCCTTCTGCAGTTGTGCATGGCACTAGTGCGACCACACCCGGAGTAAAGTGTGCAATTTTGCTATCCAAAATTGAGAAAGGAAATTCTTGCTATTGATGGAGTGCGGCGTACGTTCACGAGGTTAATTCCCGGGATGGCAGGAATGTCATATGTTGATAGAATGGAGCGGCTGGTTTTGTATACTCCGGCATTTAGAAGAATGAGAGGGGTCTTATTGAAACATATAAGATTATTAAGGGTTTGAACACGCTAGAGGCAGAAAACGATGTCGGGGTTGTTCAGAACCAGGGGCCACAGTTTAAGAATAATGGGTAAGCCATTTGGAACCGCGACGAGGAAAAAACAAGTTCACACAGAAGGTTGTGAATCTGTGGAATTCTCTGCTTCAGAAGGCAGTGGAGGCCAATTGTCTGGATGCTTTCAAGAGAGAGTTTGATAGAGCTCTTAAAGATAGCGGAGTCAGGGGATGTGGGGAGAAGGCACGAACACAGAGATCTTCTCGCTGATCACAGAGAACGGCGGTGTTGGTGCAAATGTCCGAATAGCCTACTCCTGCACCTATTGTCTATTGTCGTTTATGTACTAGGAAAAAGGGAAGTGCAGCGGGACCTGGCAGACCTTGTACACCAGTCACTGAATGTAAACATGTAGGTACAGCAGGAAGGACGTCCTTGCTATTGAAGCGTAGGTTCTCGAGGTCAATCCCCGGAATTGCCTGCTCAGTATAACGCGCTACGTGCAGTGAGGGAGCTCCCGCCGGGCTCTCAGTGACGGAGCTCCAGGATCATGACCCAGCGCCCGGGCAGTGATGGCGATGGGGGATTCTGCAGGCTGGACAGCCGAACAGCGTTCACTGTCCGCCATCCGACGGGCTTGCTGGACCGCTTTAGAGGGCCGTCTTCGGGACAACCAAATTACTGTGGGCGGGAGTCACATTCAGTCCCCGTCAGGTGAAGGCGGGGGTTCTTCCCTTAAGACCCGAGTCAGCAAGCTGGAAAGACTGAGCCCGGTTGGCGGGTCTAAGCTGTTGTCCCGCCTGTTGAGAAAGGGCTGAGTCCCGATACTTTCCTGTTCCTCTCCTCATGGGGCGCAGCATGATATGCTCAGACACCTCTCGGCTTTAATTTGTTATTACTTATATCCAGCAGTGGCGGTATTCATGCTGCTGAGTTTTGACTGTGTTGTCCATCCAAGCACGGCATTGACCGGATAATCCGCTCATTCACAGTACAGTGGTGCAAAGCGCTACTGATATCTCATTCGATGCTCCCCTGTGCATGTGGATCGGCAGTTACTGAAGCTCACTAATAACGCCGCATCATCAGTTGTAGCGCAGATGTAATGTATCAAGGGGGCGGGACAAACAGAGGGGGGAGGGCGGTTACTTTTTTACATCGATGGAAACTCAAAGATCTTCAGATGCTGGAATCTGGAGAAAAGCAAAGTTTTGACACAGCAGGTCAAAAAACACCTTTAGAGGGAATGGATATGCGGCGCTATGGTTCGAAACTCTTCTTCAAACTGATTGTGGCAGGGAGCGAAAAATGGAAAAGAAAGATGCAGCCCTGGGTGGAGTGGCAACCAAGGTGGCTTTTTCTGTTTGGCTGCCACTGAGTAGTGGAGTTCTGCATGGGTCGGTACTGGGCCGCTACTCTTCACGTTGTATATTATTGATTTGGACGAGGGGATTGAAGGCTTTGTGGAAAGGTTTTGCGAAACATTAGCAAATAGCTGAATGGGGCAGATCGTGTAGAGAAAGCCGGGACTCTGCAGCAGGGCTTGGACAGATGGGGATAATGGGCAGGGAAGTGGCAGATGAAATATAATATTGTAATATGTGGTTTCATTCATTTTGGTAGTAGGAATAAAGGCATAGACTATTTTTCTAAATGGGGTGAGAATCCATTTGCAAGAGCAAGAACAATTAGGTGCTGAAATAACGATAAAAGATATCGAAGAGTCAATTAGATCTTTAAAAAATGGAAAGGCCGCATGCCCTGATTGCCTAAGCTCCGAATTTTATAAAACACATTATGATCTGATTTCTCCACGCTTAAAAATACACTGTATAAAAACATTATTACTCAACAGAAACTCCCGGAAACTTTAAACGAATCTACAATAATACTTATACCCAAAACTGATAAGGATCTGGAAGACCCGGCCTCATATAGAGCAATAGCTCTCTTAAATACTGATCAGAAAATATTAAGTAAAATCCTATCTCATAGATTGAGCTTAGTGATTAACACCTTAATACACCCCGGCCAAACAGGTTTGATCCCAAAACGTCACTCATTTTACAATTTGAGACGATTATTTGATATTATATACTCAAATAGAATTGCTAATGCAGATCTAGCAATTATTTCGCTAGATGCTGAAAAAGCCTTTGATCAGGTAGATTGGTCATATTTATTTTCGGTGATGTTAAAATTTCAATTGGGAGAGAAGTACTGTACATGGGTTAAACTTTATATTTTAACCCAACAGCTAGAATACTAACAAACCAAGTGTTATCAACTAAATTTAATCTTTCTAGAGGTTGTAGACAAGGATGCCCGCTATCTCCATTATTATTCGCTGTAGCAATTGAACCACTCGCAGAAAGTGTCAGAGCTCATCCAGAAATACTTGGGTACAATACTAAAGACACAATGAATACAATCTGTTTATAGGCAGATGATGTATTAATATATATTACAAAGCCAGAAACGAGTATTCCAAATTATTATATCTAATAACTCAATTTGATCAGTTTTCAGGATATAGAATTAATTGGAATAAAAGCGAAATCATGCCAATAACGGAACTCAAGAATCACCCTTTAAAATAGTTGAGAAAACATTTAAATATTTAGGTATTTATATAACTATGTAAAGAAGACGTATACTTCTTTATTCAAATCAAATTTCCCACCTTCACTGAATAATCTAAAGAGGAATATTCAATATTGGAAAACACTTCCCATGTCAATGTTCGGTAGAATTAATGCTATACCTATACCTATTCCAGCCAATCCCGATATATATTCCAACATCTTTAAAAAAAAAAGTAGACTCTACTGTTACAAGTTTCATCTGGGATTATAAGAATCATAGATTAAGTAAAAAACATTTATGTAAATCAAAGATTAATGGAGGTTTAGCCCTACCAAATTTTCTGTTTTATTTTTGGGCAGTCCATATTAAAAACATGAATTTTTGGCTGGAAGAAATTGATCAACAACCAGACTGATTAAGGATGGAAAGGAGGACTGTTTACCTTTTGAAATCGGTTCGATTATGTTTGCACCGACAAAACTGCACAACAAAACCTATAGGAAAACCCTATAATACATAGTGGTACACGAATCTGGAAACAATTAAAAAAGGATTTAAAATTGGATAATATACCACTCTGTCTCCCTATTGTAAACCACCCCTTATTCAAACCTTCCATGCTGGATAAAGGTTTCACACAATGGAAAAATTATGGAATTAAAAAGATGGAACATCTTTATAAGAAAGGCACTTTTCTTTTATTTCAAGTGTCACAACAGATTTATGGGCTACACTCAAATATTTTTTTTCGATATCTACTACTCAGAGATTATGTTAAATCAAATACACAAGATTATAGGAATAGGGAACCAGAAATCCTTGATGAATGTTTGAATAAGCATCCCAATACAGAAAAACGAACAACTTATATTTATAATATCCTTTTAGATGGCGAGGTACCATGGACGGTATCACATAGACATCCATGGGAAAATGAATTGAGCCAACCCATAACGAAAGTTATTTGGGACAAAAGTTTACAATATATACATCAATGCTTGTTAAATGCCAGACATGCTTTAATACAATTTAAAGTATTACACAGATTACATTACTCAAACGTTAAACTGAATAGAATCTTTCCACACGTCTCTCCTATCTGCGATAAATGTCAGCATCTAGAGGCTAACTTAACACATACTTTTACATACATTTCTGGATTGAGATTTTTAGAATAACTTCTGAAGTTATTAATAATAAACTGGATCCGGACTCAAAACTAATAATACTTGGAATATCAGAACAAAATTTAACACTTACAAGCCAAATAAATTTCCTACATTACAGTATAATAATCGGGAAGAAATTAATATTAAAATTTTGGAAAGGCCCTATAACCCCCACAATTAGAATGTGGACTATGGAAATGTCGGAGACCCTACACCTGGAAAGAATCATATTTGCCTTAATGGTCAAACAAGAACTTTTTGTGAGAATATGGTCTTCTTTCATCGATTACTTAAAAGGTTAGATTGGTTTGGCAGGGGAACCTAACTGAAACTTGGATTCAGGATCAGATGAAAAGTTATACTCTATATTCCTTGATGACACCATTATCTCCAATGATGTATTAATGGTAAATTATTCCATTCTTAATTATTTTTTTTCTCTCTCTTTTTTTTACTCTTAATCTATAAAAAAAACTATTAGAGGCAGAATGATTCAATTGATAATATTAATTGATGATATGATTGATGCACACGAAATATTCCTACCATAATATGTGTTTCCCAATTTATTGTTTACCTCTAATAAAAATATTTTTATAAGAAAAAAAACATTAAAAAAAGGAATCCAGAAATCGAAGATGCAAAGGGACTTGGGGTGCTGGTGCAGAATTCAAAAAAAGTGAATCTGCAAGTCGAATCGGTAGTAAAAAGATATTTTATTTCAAAAGGCTTGTCTATAAAAACAGGGATATAATGTTGAGGATCTTTTAGGCGCTGGTAAGGCCGCAATTTGAATAATTTTGCAATTGTGGGCACCATAGCCGAAGAAAGATGTGCCTGCCACGGAGTGGGTCCAGAGGATGTTTACAAGAATGATCCCAGGAATGAGTAGGTTAATGTATCATGAACGTTTGTCGGCACTGGTCCCGTACTCGCTGGAGTGTAGAAGAATAAGTGGGATGTCAGCAGCATGCATAATAGTGAAATGATTGGATAGAGTGGGTGTGGAGAGGATGTTTCCACGGGAGAGTTTAGGACTAGAGGTCATAGGCGCAGATTTAAAGGACGTCGTATTAGGAAGGTGAGGAGAAATGTATTGTATCAGAAGGTCATGATTCTGTAGCATTCTGACGCTGTGGATGCCAAGTCAGTTGATATTTTTAAGGCAGAGATAGATATTATCTTGTTTAGTACAGGTTTCAGAGGTTATGGGTAGAAGGCAGGGGAATGTGGTTATGCTCATAGATCAGCCATGACTGTATGGCGGAGTAGATCTCAGGCGACGAATGGACTAATTCGACCCTTATTCCTTATGACATTACAGGTGGTAAAAAAAAGACGTAGAAGGGATTGAGATAAGAAATTAAATTTAAAACGGGTGGAGGGATATAGATGGGTGACAAGGAGAGGTGACGGGGAATGGGGGAGGGTGATAAACTGGGGGACTCAGGCTGTGAAATGAGCGCAGCAGGAGGGGGGAAGGAGTAGGAATTCTGCGGCGAGTTAGTGGATAAATGGGAGGGCACCCCGTTGGATAGCTGGATCTCGATTGAGGGAGGGGAAAGAAGGCATGTTCCTTATCATTGGATGCGATTCTCGAACCGCAGGGGTATAACTCCCCTTCCCATTCCCTTACCTTTCTGTCATGTGCCCCTGAGACCAAACTGGAATCATTCTCTGAAAGTGTTTCATTCGTCCTCACACGATACGGTAGTCACTCTCGGGGGGACGGCATATTGCTGGAACTGTGGCGGCAACAGTCTCGGTTTAATGCACTTGGAGTAACGGACTCGGTCACTGCATTTAAAGGCTAATGGCGCAGAGATACAGCCTTGCTGAGGGGATATTCTGGAAGATTCCGAACACAACGCACCTATTATCTGGTGATTCTCGCGTTTCGAGCTCCTGCAGTCGGGACTGCGCCGTAATATTCAATATATATCAATTATTTGGACATAAGGATAGATATGTTGCAGAGACAGTAGGATTGGTTTAGTTGCCGCCAGTAAGGATGGTTGCCAAAGCATTAAACGGGATATATATTATCTACAGATTTGGGCGGAGACATGGAAGATGGACGTTATTCCGAGCAAGTGTGAAGTGATACAATTTGAAAGGTACAATGAAAGCGGAAACTGTAGTATATCGTTCAAGAGATTAGTCCCTCTAGCCGCTAAATGGACAGCATGGTTAAGGGGAATGTCTCCGTACGCATGCGAGCTCACCATCAGAGACCTTCAGGGCTTCTTCACAGATCAGTCTTCCAAAACTTCACAGATCAGTCTTCCAAATCCAGAAATACTTGGGTACAATACTAAAGACACAATGAATACAATCTCTTTGATTAATACATTCTTTATTTTTGATGAAACAATAAATCCAAACTTCTTCTGAGTCGTTACTATAATATTCATCGAACTCCACCTTATCACTTTAAACATTAGAAAGCTCCTCGTGTCTCCGTTATACTTCGCATGGTCGAAGGGTAAACCTTCTCCATGCTCCTTCCAAACTAAGGTAAAAACGAAGCTTCTGCGCAAGATACATAGCTTCAAGCACGCGCAAAAATACATCATAAATCCCACCCACTATATAATGGGCAGTCTAAAATGTAAAGACACATGCCACCATCAATGACATGCAGAACAAGCCAAATGGGCACCTCATACCGGCCCCTAATTGTTCCGAGTATATAACGAGGCAATTACTAATAAACATCAAAAAAGTAGCCGTGAAGACCTAACATACATCAAAAGCAAAAAATCAGGGAATTGAACCGCGTGGCTCCTCGTCGGAAAATTGAATTCCGCGTGACGGGATTCAATACAATTAAATGAACTTTATTTATCCGTTAGGAACTTCATTTGTGCAGAACATCAGTGCGTGGACAGTTCACATACCCAACAACACAACCCAATATACACACATATCACATACCAGCAGTCCAACAGCGGTCAGTAAATAAAACCTGCAAAGCACAACACATGAAGAATAGGCAATAAAAACCATTAAAATAATGTTAAAAATGTATATATATATAAATAAATGAATAAATAAATAGTTCAACTATTCATGAGGCTAATGGATGTAGGCACGAAACTCGACATGGCTCTCTTCGTCCTGAATGTGTGTGACATGTATCTATGGTCTGAGGGTAGAGGGCTGTATTGGCTGTGCAGTGAGTGAGTGGTGTTTGAGGCTATTTGTGTTTCTTTTAGTTCAGTCCTTCTATTGTAAATACTGATCAGTGGTTCCTGCTCCAGTCCGATTATTTTACTGCTCATTGATATGATTTTGTTTAATGGGTTGCGTTGGATGTTGGAGAGTGACCTAAACCAGGCTGATATCTTGATGGTTATTACTGTCAATTCTGTCTGGTGATCCTGAAGTCTGCGGAGTTTCCGCGGGAAAAAAGAGGCGCTGCTGACAATTAGAAAAGATAGTTTCACTGTTTAGTTGGAAGGTGAGTTTGTGATCAATTATTGTCGCAATGTGTCTGTATGACTCGACCCTTCTATTGGCTGGTTGTTGACTAACTAATCACTATACTAACGAGGAAAAATAGATTTTTAGCAATAAAGTTCACCGTTAGGTTTGGTTTAATCTCCGGATCATTAACAGAGATTTCAAATCCCAGCTCAAACATTGTGGTGGGCAAATTAATGGAAAGGATACTTAGAGATAATATATATAAGCATCTGGATAAACAGGGTCTGATCAAGAACAGTCAACATGGATTTGTGCCTGGAAGGTCATGTTCGACAAACCTTCTTGAATTTTTTGAAGCGGTAACTAGGGAAATTGATGAGGGTAAAGCAGTGGATGTTGTCTATATGGATTTCAGTAAGGCCTTTGACAAGGTTCCCCATGGAAGGTTGGTTAAGAAGGTTCAATCTTTGGGTGTTAATGGTGGAGTAGCAAGATGGATTCAACAGTGGCTGAATGGGAGATGTCAGAGAGTAATGGTGGATGGCTGTTTGTCAGGTTGGAAGCAGGTGACCAGTGGGGTGCCTCAGGGATCTGTGTTGGGTCCACTGTTGTTTGTCATGTACATCAATGATCTGGATGATGGGGTGCAAAATTGGATAAGTAAGTATGCAGATGATACTAAGATAGGTGGTGTTGTGGATAATGAAGTAGATTTCCAAAGTCCACAGAGAGATTTGGGCCATTTGGAAAAGTGGGCTGAAAGATGGCAGATGGAGTTTAATGCTGTTAAGTGTGATTGCTACATCTTGGCAGGCCAAATCAAAATAGGAAGTACATGGTAAATGATAGGGAATTGAGGAATGCTGTGGAACAGAGGGATCTAGGAATAACTGTGCATAGTTCCCTGAAGGTGGAATCGCATGTAGATAGGGTGGTAAAGAAAGCCTTTGGTGTGCTGGCCTTTATAAATCAGAGCATTGCATATAGGAGTAGGGAAGTAATGTTAAAATTGTACAAGTCAGTATTTCAGTTGTACAACTCCCAATGTTCTTTCCATTGGCAGATCGTATTTGTCCAAATCCAACTCTCTGGTTTCTTTGGCTCTATCATACAGTGGAATGCTTTCACAATTGTCGCTGGTCCACTTAGAAAGTGTGAATCCTCTCTTATTGCAAAGATGAGTCAGATGTTCTACTGGTAGAATTGCTTCCAGTTCAGTAGACATGGATCTTAAGCAATCATCCTTGTCGAAATTATTCTTCAAAGAGATTCTTACTTCATGAAATTTAGTATTCTCGTCAAACTTGCGTTTGAAAGTCTGGGTACATTGCTCTGCCATACGATGATTATTCGGCAAACTAACCCTTTCTTGTTTGAAAGGTAAGTCCACACAATAGTGTCCGTCAGTTTTTACTGAGTAATTCATAATATCCATGAACTCCAACTATTAATTCGAGATCTCTTCCGATTCCTTGCTGGTACGTTCATTAAAGTCATGAATGTATGGCTTCATCCCCGGCTTTTCAAATTTATCAGTTTTTTGATTAACAGTTGGTGTGATGTCTGGGCACGAAATGTAATATATGTAATATAAATATATTGTAATCTAAAGTAGAAGCTCGTGAAACTCGTGCGTGAGCCTCGTGACTGAGGCCAAGTATTTAGATATGCAAGCTAAAGTGGAAACTCGTGCCTGAGCCTTGAGACTGAGGCCAAGTGAACTTTAATTATAAAAAACAGTGATTGCTGAATAACAAGGTTCTTTACTCTAATTCGGTGGTGAACGCGTCTTCTTATGTTAGTTACAACATAGCCTTGCATTCAACATAATCTTTTACATTTTGTCGAAGTAAAAAACGAAAGAAGTAGAGGGAATCAAGCCTCCAGCCTCCACGGATGAGAGAGAAAAGGTAAAGAAAGGCCGGAACAGGGCTGTGGAGCCACCACCGGCGTCGGGTGAGTGCCAGGGCCAGTAGCCAAAACCGACGAAACGGAGTGAGCCCGGGCGGAAGAAGTGCCAACCCGGCCGTGAAAGAATTATTGGAATCAGCGCCGTCTCCATTTGTCCCAGGATACAAGGACAATTTTCGGTGGAACATTTCTTTTTTCGTGAGCAAACACTGAGAACGTGGTAGTCGTGGCCGAGTGGTTAAGGCGATGGATTAGAAATCCATTGCGGTTTCCCTGCGCAGGTTCGAATCCTGCCGACTACGACAGCAGCAGGTCTGCCTGGATGAACTGAGCAGTGTATAATTTTGAACCACTCTTGACAAGGTGCTGCGTGAACTAATATACCCCAAAAAATAATTATTGAAGAAATGCAATTACTACAAATCGTTGGTCACCCTAGACAATTGGTTTATATTTGTTATTTTTCTGAATAAAGTTTATTTAAAGTTTATTACAAAAAAAACTTTTTTCAGCCATAGTGGCACCGCATTGAAGGCAGCCTCTGCCTAAAGTCTGTTCGTTTTTTCCTATCTTTATATGTTTTAGCTTGTTTTGGGGATTCTTTCGTTTTTCTATGTGGGGGTAGGGGGTAGGGTAAGGGGGGAAACTGTTTCCCAGTCACTTCCTGGCGAGGATGCGACAATTACTCCCAGTCGCGTCCTCGCCCCCCTCCTCGCGGCCTACCAACTGGATCGGAGCGGCCATTCCTACTGGAGACCGGGGACCGGACCAGAGCTTTGGCAGCGGCGGCATGGTGCTCGATTCACTGCGGAGCGGACGATGCCAACTTGGTTCGCCGTTTGGAGCTCCGGAGTGTTGGGCCTGCTTCATCGACATCGCGGAGCTGTGGTTCCCGGACCTCCCTGCGCGGGCGGCGGTGACCAACATCGCGGAGTCCCTGTGGTCCTTTACCGAGGGCCGCCAGCGTGAATCTCTGCCCAACGCGGACTGGGGACTTCGGCAGCCGCCGATTCGGAGGTCCAAGCCGCTGAAGTTGGCAACCCGTTCCGCCGAATGAGTTCCAGCATCCCGGTGAGCGGGCCTGAGCGGCAGGCCGAACATCAGGAACATCAGAGGAAGAGGACTGACTTTGGTGCCTTCCCTCGCAATGGGAAACTTTTGATTCTGCTGTGTGGGGATGTTCTATGTTGGAGTCTATCGTGTGTTGTGTTCTTTATTTGATAGTATGGCTGTATGGTGACGACACATTTCACTGTACCATCAGGTACATGTGACAAATAAATGGATCTTGTATATCTTGTATCTTGGATATTTTTGTTCCAGTTTGTGAAAGGCCACCTCTCAGCCTTGTAACTGATCACAGCTTCCCAAGCGGGAATGGTCCATTGATTGCCATTTGCTTCAGGTTGTCTCTGTGGCGCAATCGGTCAGCGCGTTCGGCTGTTAACCGAAAGGTTGGTGGTTCGAGCCCACCCAGGGACGCTGGCAATCCCGACATTTTTGCTGTGCAAGTCGTTGGCAGCTGAATAACTCTGGTCTCTCCGGAAGCGGGCGCTTCCTGCTGCCGCCTCACGCCGCTCATTGGCAACCTCCCTGCGGTGTCACAAGCCGGGGAGCCCGAGTGACCCGTTTTCCTTTGATTCGAATGTAACTCTTTCAAAGAGCAAGAACGCAGTAACTAACCGATTGGTTTGAGCCCGAACCAACTCCGGCTAATCAGTTTTGACACAAAAGGCATCAGGATGCATGGGAAGGGATGGGAGCAGTGGACTGGGTTTGCATAACCAGCCGCTATAGCGTTGAATGACGTTTGCAATCCGAGCCACCGAGTGGCCTGCTCCTGCTCTTGTCAATGTCGATGTTTTTCCACGTGGAGTCCGGGTGGACTGTGTGCTGTGTTTGGATGATCAGCCATGATCGTGTTGAATTAACGGTGCCTACCTGATGAGGTCGAGTGCCTGCTCCAGCTTTCAGTGTCGTTGTTTTTCCTCATGGATTTAGCTCTGCGGAAGTGCGCATGCTTTGCACGTTTGATGCCCCGGATTCAATCCTCGACATCTCTAATTCCTGCCGGTGACTTTTGAAAAGACGGAGCCCGACGTCGTCCTTGAAGAACATGGAGAGATGACATTTCGGGTCGGAACTGCACTTCCGACTGACTGTTGCGAAATTGTGAAAAAAAATCCGACTTTAATATGCAGACTACACTGCTCCGAACCCCAGAGAACTGGGAATGTGACGTTTCGGAGGCATACATCGCCTATTTGTGAGTACAGGGATACTGATGATACAGACAATGGGAAAATACAGAAAAAAACAGAAAAGAAGGGAATAAAGCAAAGTGAAAGGCGAGTTACTAGATACAGCAATATGGAGCAAATATTAAACTGATCATGACTTCAACAATTCGAGTAGCATCTATGGGGAAAGGGTTTGTCCATGTTTCGGACCAAGGCTGTGGGAGGAATGTAAGCCATGATAGAAAAATACAATCCAGCAAAGGAAACTATACTATTTTGGAAAACAAAATACAACAAAATATTTCAGGGAATGCCGAACATCACAACAGCGAAACAAACCCCACTTGTTTATTTGTTCCCAAACAGCAGAGTGACGCAGCGTAAGGGTAAGCCAGAGGTCGACCGATTGAAACCATACTCTGCTATTTCTCTTGGCGTCAGCGATTAATTCCATTGCCCCATTCCCCAACATAATTAAACATTCGTTTACATACGAAAATCACACTTTAAAGGGGAGTACTGGATGATGGCGTCAATCAGGAAGATAATTGTAGTTACTGAGGCACATTGAGCAGCACACGCGCGGGGGACCCACCAGAATATTGCCACCCGTGGCGCGAAGATGTAACTAGGAAAATGGACAACGGACAGCCAGTTGAGGTAGTGTAGGTAGACATTCAGAAAGCATTTGATAAGATCCCACACAGGAGATTAGTGGGCAAAATTAGGGCACATGGTATTCGGGGTAGAGTGCGGACATGGCTAGAGAAGTGGTTAGTAGACAGGAAACAAAGAGTAGGGATTGACAGGTCCCTTTAAGAATGGAAGGAAGTGACTAGTAGGGTACTGCAAGGCTCGGTGCTGGGAACGCAGCTATTTACAGTAACATTAGCAACTTTGCAGATGCCACAAAGCTGGGTGGCAGTGTGAACTGTGAGGAGGATGCTATGAGAATGCAGGGTGACTTGTTGGGAGAGTGGGCAGATGCATGGCAGATGAAGTTTAATGCGGATAAATGTGAGGTTATCCACTTTGGTAGCAAAAACAGGAAGGCAGATTACTATCTAACTGGCATCAAGTTGGGAAAAGGGGATGTACAACGGGATCTGGGGGTTCTTGTACATCAGTCTATGAAAGTAAGCATGCAGGTACAGCAGGTAGTGAAGAAAGCGAATGGCATGTTGACCTTTATAACAAGAGAAATCGAATATTGGAGCAAAGAGGTCCTTCTGCAGTTGTACAGAGCCCCAGTGAGACCACACCTGGAGTGTTGTGTGCAGTTATGGTCCCCTAATTTGAGGAAGGACATTCTTGCTATTAAGGGAATGCAGCGTTGGTTTACAAGGTTAATTACCTGGATGGCGAGACTGCCATAGACTGAGATAATGGAGCAGCTGGGCTTGTACACTTTGCAGTTTAGAAGGATGAGATGGGATCTAATTGAAACATATAAGATTGTTAAGGGCTTGGACACGCTAGAGGCAGAAAACATGTTCCCGATGTTGGTGGAGTCCAGAAACAGGGGCCACGGTTTATAAATAAGGAGTCAGCCTTAGGGATAGTTAAAGTGGTAACTATAAAATTGATGGAAATAATTGAGGGATGGCGAAGGGACAGCAGTCCCTAGAGGAGGAGAAAGATGTAAAGCAGTAAGAGGGGAACGAGGGATGTGTCTATTATATCAAAGCCAGTGGCAGCAAAATGATGATCATCATCCTCATGGAAACGAGTCCGTCGTTCACTTGTTGGTTCACAGAGGAAAGGAGGCTATAATGGGGGAAGCGAGGAAACATAGTGATATAACCATATAACCATATAACCATATAACAATTAGAGCACGGAAACAGGCCCTCTCGGCCCTTCCAGTCCGTGCCGACCATTTGTTTTCCCCTAGTCCCATCTACCTGCACTCAGACCATACCCCTCCATTCTTTTCACGTCCATATACCTATCCACTTTACTCTTAAATGTTAAAATCGATCCTGCCTCCACCACTTCTGCTGGAAGCTCATTCCACACAGCCACCACCCTCTGAGTAAAGAAGTTCCCCCTCACGTTACCCCGAAACTTCTGTCCCTTAATTCTCATGTCATGCCCTCTTGTTTGAATCTTCCCTACCCTCAATGGGAAAAACGTATCCACGTCAACTCTGTCTATCCCTTTCATCATTTTAAAGACCTCAATCAAGTTCCCCCTTAACCTTCTGCGCTCCAAAGAATAAAGACCTAACTTGTTCACCCTTTCTCTGTAACATAGTTGCTGGAACCCTGGCAACATTCTAGTAAATCTCCTCTGTACTCTCTCTATTTTGTTGACATCCTTCCTATAACTAGGCGACCAAAATTGTACACCATACTCCAGAATTGGTCTTACCAATGCCTTGTACAATTTTAACAATACTTCCCTACTCCTATATTCAATGCTCTGATTTATAAAGGCCAGCACACCAAAGGCTTTCTTTACCACCCTATCTACATGCGATTCCACCTTCAGGGAACCATGCACAGTTATTCCTAGATCCCTCTGTTCCACAGCATTCCTCAATTCCCTACCATTTACCATGTACTTCCTATTTTGATTTGCCCTGCCAAGATGTAGCACTTAACACTTAACAGCATTAAACTCCATCTGCCATCTTTCAGCCCACTTTTCCAAATGGCCCAAATCTCTCTGTAGACTTTGAAGATCTACTTCATTGAAATTCTACGTTCTTAACCAACCTTCCATGGGGAACCTTGTCAAAGGCCGTACTGAAATCCATATAGACAACATCCACTGCTTTACCCTCATCAATTTCCCTAATTACCGCTTCAAAAAATTCAAGAAGGTTCGTCAAACATGACCTTCCAGGCACAAATCCATGTTGACTGTTCCTGATCAGACCCTGTTTATCCAGATGCTTATATATATTATCTCTAAGTATCCTTTCCATTAATTTTCCCACCACTGACGTCAAACAAATAGGTCTATAATTGCTAGGTTTATTCTTTGAACCCTTTTTAAACAATGAGCAACATGCGCAGTACGCCAATCCTCCGGCACTATTCCCGTTTCTAATGACATTTGAAATATTTCTGTCATAGCTCCTGCTATTTCTACACTAACTTCCCTCAATGTCCTAGGGAATATCCTGTCAGGACCTGGAGACTTATCCACTTTTATATTTTTCAAAAGTGTCAGTACTTCCTCCTCTTTGAATCTCATAGTTTCCATAGCTACTCTACTTTTCCCCCTTAGCTCACAGAGTTCAATATCCTTCCCCTTGGTGAATACCGAAGAAAAGAAATTGTTCAATGTCTCCCCCATCTCTTTAGGTGTAGGTGAGGCGGTGCGATATTTGATATAGGTGAGGCGGTGCGATATTTGCAACACAAAGTCGAGACGATCCCAGATTTTATAGCATGATTTAAGTGGGAGGAGCATGCCGGAGGTACCTAGCTGAAAATGGGCCTCTAACTGTTCACGCTTTACTTAATTCTTTGCTGCCCCGACAGGCTCAAGTATTTAAATTGGTTAACCTAGATAGGCAAAATCGTGGGAGAATGTGATCACCGCGCTTGTGAACATGACAGAGGAAATGGACAATTGCAATTAAAATATACAATACGTGGTACATGCTGGTGGCAAGAAAGGCCATTGGGGTCCAGATTGCAGATGTTCCCCTCAGTTACAGCAAGGGAACATCCAACACGGAGGGTGTCTAGCTCCTCACAGATTTTTTTTATTATCTCTAGGACGGCCACTCTCCCGTTTCTGGTAAAACAGGCTTTATTCAAACTGGGAGAAGGCTTACACTCTACTGCAGCGTATATGTTTGTGGAATTCTCTCAAATGCAGACATATCAATTGCTAAATTTGATTGAGGAAAAACAAGGACAAAATATGCCCATCCAATATTGTTGGCAATTAAATAGCAATCTGTAAAGTCAATTGATTAATCAAATCCATTCTGCTCTGTAAAGAGTGCAGGATTCAAAAGGCCGCTATTTACAGTATCTTATTAAAACCAACCAAGAACATAAGCCAACGCATTGCATTGCATTATATACGTGCCTTCCTAATCCTGGATACTGGTAAAAAGTCTTCCCCTGGTTGAATAAACTCTAACAATTAACAATGTGTGTGCGGACGTGGCGTCGAAGGATGAGAAACTGAAGCGACGAAGTGGAAGCCAAGATACCGAAAGGAAACGATGCCGAAAAGCCAAATAACCGAATGGATGCGACGCCGAAAAGCCAAATAACTGAAAGGGCACGGCGCTTAATACCAAATAACCAAAGTGCATGTCGCTGTAATGCCAAATAACTGAATGAGCACGATGCCGAAAAGCCAAACAAACGAATGGATGCGACGCCAAAAAGCCTAATAACTGATGGACGCGACTACGAAAAGCCAAATAACGGACATGACTTCTCCAGTGACGAGATTTGTCTGAGACATTGTCAGCTATTGGCCGAAGCGTAGAAGTGGAAACAAAGACTCTGATCAGAAATGACGCCGAAAAGCCAAATAAACGAACGGATGCAACGCCGAAGAGCCAAATAACCGAAAGGGCAAAACACCTAAAATGAAATAACCGAATGGGCACGTCGCTGAAAAGCAAAATAACTGAATGGGAACGATGCCGAAAAGCCACGTAACCAAACAAACACGGCATTGAAAAGCCAGGTAATGGACATGATGTCTCCGGAGACGTGATTTGTCTGACACCTTGTCAGTAATTGATCCAGAGCCCCGCATCAGCGATTGGTCCATCACATCACTGGCCGGGGGAGACGGGAGGGTGAGGGGATTTTATATTTTCCTTTGCCGCTTTTGGACTTTCTTGAATATAAAACAAAAAAGCAGTGTGATTGGAACTCTCGTTTGATTTATCAAAAATTATAATCCCAATATTTACACCAACTTTAATGCTGTATCAATTATATTTTGGCTATCACAATACATACACTACCGTGCATCTTGAAGGCCAGTGGTCCTTTGGGTGTGAATCAAGAAAGGAGACGAAATAATATCAGTTATTTAAAGAATATCTTAGCTCCCTGAGTCAGTTCAGTGTTATGACAGTACTAATTATTAAGCGTTCGGCGATTTCGTACGATTGGAAAAGAGGGTCAGTTGCAGAGCAAACCTTAATCAAATGCATTGGGCGAAATTAAACATATTTCGGAATCAGCTTTCGTCTGATCCAATCGACCGCAGGAACTATATTTTGCTTTCCAATAGGAAATGCATTCAGGGTGATTGGGGAAGTTGGAAAGAATATGCGGTATCAACAATGCCAACCATTTGCACGTGTTTGTAACTGAAGGTGCAGAGAATTGTGTTGAACTTCGTTAAAACATTGGTTTAATTAACGCTGGGACATTGGGCACTGCACTGCACTGCACAGCACGAAAGCACCGCGGAGAGTGCAGTCAAGATTTACTAGAACAGTGAAGGAAGGAACCGCGGATGCTGGTTTACGCCGAAGGTAGACGCAAATTGCTTGAGTAACTCAACGGGATAGGCAGCATCTCTGGAGAGAAGGAATGGGTGACGTTGCGGGTCGAGAGCCTTCAGACTGAACTGAACTTACGTCGTTCAGAGTTTGAGACTCATGATAAATTACTGTCCGAATACACAATCGGGCGCTCCTGGACCTCTATCTATCTAATCTATCTACCAATTTATCTATCTATCTATCTATCTATCTATCTATCTATCTATCTATCTATCTATCTATCTATCTATCTATCTATCTATCTATCTATCTATCTATCTATCTATCTATCTATCTATCTATCTATCTATCTATCTATCTATCTATCTATCTATCTATCTATCTATCTATCTATCTATCTATCTACTCTTGGCCAGAGGAATCCTTGGAGAGGGAGGGAAAGAGGGAGAGAGACGGCAGGGGAGAAGGCAGGAACGGGCAACTGATTGGGGATGATCAGCCATGATCAAATTGAATTGCGATGCAGGCTCGAAAGGCCACATGGCCTTTTCCTGCATCTATCTATCTATCTATCTATCTATCTATCTATCTATCTATCTATCTATCTATCTATCTATCTATCTATCTATCTATCTATCTATCTATCTATCTATCTATCTATCTATCTATCTATCTATCTATCTATCTATCTATCTATCTATCTATCTATCTATCTATCTATCTATCTATCTATCTATCTATCTATCTGTCTGTCTGTCTGTCTGTCTGTCTGTCTGTCTGTCTGTCTATCTATCTATCTATCTATCTATCTATCTATCTATCTATCTATCTATCTATCTATCTATCTATCTATCTATCTATCTATCTATCTATCTTCTCTTGGCCAGAGGAATCCTTGGATAGGGAGGGGGAGAGAGAGAGACGGGGAGGGAGGGGAAGAGAGGGAGAGAGAGACGAAGAGGGAGACGGAGAAGGGGGAGGGAGGGAGAGTGGGAGTGCCGGAAGGAGTGAGGGAGAGAAAGTGATAGAGAGCCTGAGAGGGAGAGAGAGATAGAGAGAGAGAGATAGATTGAGAGAGAGAGAGAGAGGAAGAGAGAGAGAGAGAGAGAGAGAGAGAGAGAGAGAGAGAGAGAGAGAGAGAGAGAGAGAGAGAGAGAGAGAGAGAGAGAGAGAGAGAGAGAGAGAGAGGAGAAAAATAGAGGGGGTGAGAGATAGACAGATAGAGAGAAAGTTGGAGAGAGACAGAGGGAGAACGAGATGAAGGGACGGGGGTGGAGAGCGAGAGAGGGGGGAGAGGTGTGGAGAAAAGGGGAGGGCGAGAGAGAGAGAGGGGGGCACGAGCGAGCGCGGCAGAGAGCGAGAGAGGGAGAGGGGAGAAAGGCAGAGGGGGAGAGAGGAGGAGAGGGGGAGAGGCGGAGAGACACGGAGGGAGAGAGAGAAAGAGACAGAGAGAGAGAGGGAGAGAGAGAGAGGGACTGGGATGGAGAGATAGACCGAGAGAGATACGGGGAGAGAGAGAGGGAGATATATATATATATATAGAGTGATAGAGAGAGAGAGCGGGGGAGAGAGAGAGGGGGACAGAGAGGTAGGAAGGTGGAGAGGGAAAGAGAGAGATGGGGAGAGATAGGGAGGAAGAGGGAGACAGAGATAGAGGGGGAGAGAGAAAGCGGAGGGAGAGGATGAGTGAAAAACAGAGCGTGGGTGAGTGGGAGAGTTAGAGTGGCGAGTGGGAGGGAGAAAGGGAGAGCGAGAGGGAGAGGGAGAGTGAGAGCTATAGATGGAGAGAGATGGGGCGTGGAGACAGAGATAGGGAGCGAGAGGGAGAGAGAGCGAGAGAGAGATGAGAACCAGCGAGCGAACGAGGGGGGAGAGAGACGGCGAGAGAGTGAGAAAGAGGGGGTGAGGGAGCGGGAGGGAGAGTGAGAGAGCGAGAGAGAGGAAGGCGGTGTGAGCGATAGAGACGGGGAGATAGAGAGGGAGAGATAGAGGGGAGAGGAATAGTGAGGGGGAGAAAGAGGGAGCGAGGCAGAGAGAGAGGGAAAGGGATAGGGGAGACAAATAGAGAGAGAGGGCGAGAGACAGATAGATAGAGTGAGCGAGAGATATAGGGGGGAGTTGTAGGGAGGGAGAGAGAGGGAGGGCCAGAAAGAGAGAGAGGGATGGAGAGAACATGAGAGAGTGAGAGAGTGAGCGATAGAGAGCGAGAGAGAAATCGAGATAGAGGGAGAGGGAGAGAGCGGGCGAGAGGGAGAGAGCGACTGAGAGAGAAAGGGAGAGTGAGGAGGAGAGAGAAAGAGAGAGGTTAGGGAGATAGAGAGACAGATGGAGAGAGAGTGTGAGAGATAGAGAGGGATGGGGAGATGGAGAAAGAGAGAGGAAGCTAGAGAGTGAGGGAGTGGGACAAGGAGGGAGAGAAGGAGAGAGATATCGAGAGAGCGCGAGAGAAGGAGGGAGAGAGGGAGAGAGGTAGAGAGAGAAAGAGAGAGGGAAAACAGGGTGGAGAGAGAGTGAGACAGACAGAGAGAGATGGGAGAGAGCAGGCGAGAAAGATAGATACAGAGAGAGGAGAGAGGGATGGGGAGAACGAGGCAAGGGAGAGAGAGAGAGAGGGAGAGTGAGCGAGTGAGCGAATGAACAAGAGAGGGAGAGATAGAGGTAGTGGGGGGGGGAATAGCAGGGAAGAATAAGAGGGTGATTAGGCGAGAGAGAGAGGGAAATCGAGCGAGCGCGGCAGTGACAGTGGGAAAGTGTGGGAGGGAGAGGGGTGGGTGGGAGGGAGAGATAGAGACAGGGAGGGACAGAGAGAGAGGGGGGAACAAAAGAGAGAGAGGGCGAGAGAGAGAGAGGGCGAAAGAGAGCTGGAGAAAGGGACGAGTACAGAATGTTAGATAGGGAGGGAGATGCAGCGAGAGAGTGAGGGCAAGAGGGAGCGGAGTGTGAGAGAGAGCGAGAGAGTGAGCGGAGTTAGAGCGAAAGAGGGAGAGACGGTGAAAGAGAGGTAGATAGACACATAGAGAGAGAGAGGGGGCGAGAGTGGAAGAGCGGTGGAAGAGGGAGAGGGAGAGAGAGAAAGAGAGTGAGAGGGGGAGAGGGAGAGATAGGCAGGGAGAGGGGGAGGGCGGGAGAGTAGGAGAGAGGGAGGAGAGAGAAAAAGTGAGAGAGAGAGTTAGAGAGACAGAGAGAAGGGGTGGTGAGAGAGATGGAGAGAGAGGGGGAGTGAGGTGGAGGGAGAGAAAGAGTGAGTGAGGGGGAGGGAGAAGGAGAGCGAATGAGCGAGAGGCAGAGAGAGACAAAGAGAGGGAGATGGAGGGAGGCGGAGAGAGTGAGTGAGAGTGAGAGAGAGATACAGAGACCGACAGACTGACAGTCACACAGCGCGAGGGAGAGAGAAGGAGAGGAAAGCAGATTGGGGAAGCAGAGGGGGAAGGGGGATGGAGGGAGCGAGAGGGGTTGTGAGAGAGAGACAGAGGGACAGAGAGAGACGGGAATAGAGAGAGATCGATAGATAGAGAGTATCGGAGAGAGAGAGAGGAGAGAGAGATGCGGGGAGAGGGTAGTAGAGAGGGAGAGAGGGGGGCGAGAGGGTGAGCGAGTGAGAGAGAGGGAGAGAGGGGGGCGAGTGGGAGAGAGGGAAGGGGAAGGAGGGA
>CM069165.1:4244634-4275927 GCA_035221665.1 Okamejei kenojei
GCTTCCAGCAGAGGTGGTGGAGGCAGGATCGATTTTAACATTTAAAAGTAAAGTGGATAGGTATATGGACGTGAAGGGAATGGAGGGGTATGGTCTGAGTGCAGGTAGATGGGACTAGGGGAAAACAAATGGTCGGCACGGACTGGAAGGGCCGAGAGGGCCTGTTTCCGTGCTGTAATTGTTATATGGTTATATGTTATATGGTTATAACTCAATGGGAAAAAGAGTAGGATAGTCAAATATGGGTTCCTTGAAGGCAGACACGGGCGAAATTGTTATGGGGAACAAGGAATTGGCAGAAGAATTGAACAGGTACTTCGATTCTGTCTTCACAGAGGAAGGCACAAACAATCTCCCAGAAGTACTGGAGGACAGAGGATCGAAGGGGGTAGAGTAACTGAAAGACATTTTAATTAGGCGAGAAATATAATTGGGTTGGCTAATGGGACTGATGGATGATAAATTCCATGGGCCTGATGGTCTGCATGCCAGAGTCCTCGGGGAGGTGGCGCTAGAAATAGTGGACGCATTGGTGATCATTTTCTAATGGTCAATAGATTCTGGATCAGTTCCTGTGGATTGGAGGATATCTAATGTTATTCCCCTTTTCAAGAAAGGAGCGAGGGAGAAAATGGGAATTTACAGACCTGTTAGCATGACTTCGATGGTTGGAAAGATGCTGGAGTCAATCATTAAATAAGTAATAATGGAGCATTTGGATAGAAGTGAAATGATTAGTCCATATCACCATGGATTTATGAAGGGAAAGTCATGCTTGACTAATCTTCTCGAATTTTTTGAGGATGTGACAAGCAAAATGGATGAAGGGGAGTCAGTGGATGTAGTGCATCTAGACTTTCAGAAAGCCTTTGATAAGATCCCGCATGGGAGACTGCTGACGAAAATTAGAGCACTTGGTATTGGGGGTAGGGTGTTGATGTGGATTGAACATTGGTTGGCAGACAGGAAGCAAAGAATAGGAGTGAACGGGTCCTTTTCAGAATTGCAGGCAGTGGCGAGTGGAGTGCCGCAGGGCTCGGTGTTGGGGTCGCAGCTTTTACCATATTTATTAATGATTTGGAAGAGGAAATTAGAAGCAACACTAGCAAGTTTGCTGATGACACAAAGCTGGGTGGCAGTGTGAACTGTGAAGAGGATGTTAGGAGATTGCAGGGTGACCTGTACAGGTTGAGTGTGTGGGCAGCTGCGTGGCAGATACAGTATAATATAGATACATGTGAGTTTATCCACCTTGGTGGCAAAAACACACAGATTATTATCTCACTGGGGTTAGGTTAGGCAAGGAGGAGGTACAGCGAGACCTGGGTGTCCTTCTACATCGGTCACTGAAATTTGGCGTGCAGGTATAGCAGCCAGTGAATGTTGGCCTTCATAACAAGAGGATTTTAGTATAGGAGTAGAGAGGTTCTTCTGCAGTTGTATAGAGCTCTGGTAAGACCACATCTGGAGTATTGTGTACGGTTTTGTTCTCCCAATTTCAGGAAGGACATCCTTGTAATTGAGGCAGTGCAGCATTGGTTCACGAGATTGATCCCTGGGATGGCGTGACTGTCATATGAGGAAAGATTGAAAAGACTGGGCTTGTATTTACTGGAGTTTTTGAAGGACGAGCGGGTAACTTATAGAAACATATAAAATTATAAAAGGTCTGGACAAGCTAGATGCACGAAAAAATGTTCCCAATGTTGGGCGAGTCCAGAATCAGGGGCCACAGTCTTAGAATAAAGGGGAGGCAATTTAAGTCTGAGGTGAGAAAAAACTTTTTCACCCAGAGAGTTGTGAATTTGTGGAATTCCCTGCTAGAGAGGGCAGTGGAGGCCAAATCACTGGATGGATTTAAGAGAGAGTTAGATAGAGCTCTAGGGGCTGGTGGGATCAAGGGATATCGGAAGAAGGCAGGCACGGGTTATTGATTAAGGACGATCACAATGAATGGCGGTGCTGGCTCGAAGCGCCGAATGGCCTCACCCGGCACGAACTTTCTCTGTTTCTATGTTTCTATGTTAATCAGAGTATTTGAAGAGGACCGCCCATCGAATTAATATTTATTCAACCAAAATTCGGGCCACGATTCCAGTGGCTCAATCCGCACATGGGAATGCCTCTACAGTGGTACAGTGGTAATTAAAACAAAACAATTCTTTTCTTTTTGTGATTGCGGCAAGGGTCCACTAAAATCTATCTGTATATGTTCCCATAACCCCCTTCACTTGGATAGTTTCCGAATCGTATTTTTCAGTGCTATCCTGGCTCGCACAAGTTACGCACGGTTAACAAAGAACAGCTTTTTATCTGCCCGTCCCTTTGTATTATCAACAACGATTAATCTTACTCTGCATCCCATCTCTTCAAATGTGTGCTAGTCTATTGTAAACCTTTAACAGCAATGTCTGGATACAAACTGGATTTATGACATTTCCCATTCTTCCGCCATATTCTGTTGCAATCCTGAATTTCACACTGTTGTTCCCCCGTCTGCTTTTTTTCACCTTGGGGCGGATTCCTGGATCTTCTTTACATTCTCTGACACATTGGTTGATTCAGATTTATGTCCTCTGTCCATTCCCATTTTTATTTCATTAATTGTCTAACTGGTTTATCTGCATACTAAATTCCTCTCTGGTGTCGGGTCTCAATTTTATTTGTGGGCTCTTATCTTATTCAGAGCCGCCTCCAGGAAAGGCAAGCTGTGGCTTTCGGTTTATAACATATTCGTTGTATTGTACGAGTCCTCCAGAGGAGGTAGCATATCCCTTTTGTGCCCATGGCATCACATAATCATGTACGATCCCAAAGGAATATCTGCAGTCGGTATAAACATTCACTATCATTCCTTTCCTAACTTGAGGACCTCCGTCAAGACTACTAATTTTGCTATATGTGTTGTCCCTTGAATTTTCTCCCGTTTGGACACTTCCTTCGCTCTCTACCACTACCCATGCAGTTCGAGAAGTACCATTGTAATAATTTCTTGACCCATCCACATAAAATGAGTGTGCATCTGACCCCGCTAAAGTCACTTCTACAATCCTCACATCTTCTTCTGCTTCTATTTCTTCCATGCATTCAAGCTCGTTTCCTTCCTTCGCCGTCATTGTGGTCGGATTTACCACAGTGCCTTTGATTATCTGTACGCACTTGTCCGCTGGCAATAATACTCCCGTTTCACTCGTCTATTAACAGATACTACCTTTAACCTCCATGCCTCTAAAAGTTGCACAATACTATGAGGGTACTTGCTAAAATGAAGAATAATTGTATGGATTTGGAAGCGAGATCGAGGAGGTAAAACCTGAAAATAGTATGAGTAAAAGAAGGAAAGGAGAGTGGACAAAAGCTTCAGGAGTTTGCTGCGAACTTAC
This sequence comes from Okamejei kenojei, assembly GCA_035221665.1. Classification (NCBI taxonomy): domain Eukaryota; kingdom Metazoa; phylum Chordata; class Chondrichthyes; order Rajiformes; family Rajidae; genus Okamejei; species Okamejei kenojei. Next base: position 4,248,018 of record CM069165.1, read on the forward strand.
TGAAACAAGTACTTAAGCTGCCTGAAGCCCCGAGAATAGATATGGCTCACCGGGTCTGACGCAAGGCTCAAACATGCCCAACTGCCCCGCCCCCCCCCCCCCCCCACCCCCCCCCCCCCCCCCCACCCCCAAGACAGATTATTGTGAAATTCTATGACATTTCAACCCTGGAAGGAATTATGAAACAGACTCCATATGGAGTGAATTTGATGTTTGGAGAAGATGAACTAAGATTCTTCCGTGATTTTCCAGCTGAAGTCATGGAAATGAGGGACGAGTTTACAATGACGAGAAGGCTACTGAAAGAGGTTTCGGGAGTAAGATATGGGATATATCTTACATCCCGCGAAATTAACAATTACTTATAACTCTGTTGAATGTGCATTCACGGATCCAGAAGAGGCATTTAAATATGCACAGTGTATCACAGAGGAGGTCTACTGATCATCAGGAGTCGGTCTCCCACAATAACACGGAGGAGAAGCGGCGAAGAAAGGACGGTGTTTCTTATTTTATCATACAAAACAGACTGCTCTGGTTAATATGGCGAACTTTCCTCGAGGCATTGTCTAGACATTTTAACTTTGGAATGTTAAACCAAGGTCGGATTTTATGTTTCACTTCAACAAAGGATTGGAAAAAAAGAAAAACTGTGCTGGGGAAAATAACAAAAAAAAAACAATTTTTTGAGAATATGGAAAAATATTATCAATGGACGTATATAGAAATTATGATTTAAGAAACACACAATTACATACTAACATAAAATATAACTAATAAAATTGTGTAATATTAAGGCACAGCGTAATAATGGCTGATGTTTATTTTCATGATGTTAATTACTTGCTAAATATAAGAATAACGATTGATAAGTATTAATAATATACTAACAAATTTTATGGGTATAGTAGATCGAGTCTCAATTGTGCGTAAAGGGGGGGGGGGGGGATGAGACTCAGATACTTGGAAGTTATCCAAGGGTCTGAATCTGGTTAACCTCTTGGAACCCGCTGTTGTCTGGTACAAAAGTTTGAGACTTAATTGTAAAGTTCTTGGCATATCGGTAGATATGGATATATAATTAACATAATTACTGTTATATCTAAGTATATACATAATGTTAGAAACTCTTTTTTATTCTGTTTTCCTCTCTGAAGACGCACTCCAATAGATAGATTAGAAATGTGTTTTATTTTACGTATATATTTTAAAACTTTGCATTTCTCTCTCTCTTCCAATTAATATCAATTGGTCAAGCGGGCAGAGCGAAACATATAAAAACACCTACGGAAGTCAACACACATTTTTCTACCACCTGTTGGTGGTTTGTTTTTAATTATAATATCTTTATTTTTGGATATTATAATATCACTTTTTGTTTGTTAATTATCTTTTCCCGACTTTACAGTCTCTGGTCTTTTTCAAGGTCTGTTCTGAAGGGGAGATGCCAACAAAACTTAACAGCTGGGGATGACCATCCTTCACCTAGAGTTATGAGGTTCTTGGTTGCACCATATGAAATAAAGGTATTAACATGATCCATAATGCAAGACGATAAACAAAAGAAAACTGGAGGAATCACATTCTGTAGCTGGAATATAAGGGGTGCAATTAAAAGGGGTAAGATCTTTGCTCAATTAAAAGCTCTCAACAGTGATATAATTTTTTACAAGAAACCCATCTGAAACATCAAATACAGATAACTCTGAAGGCAAATTGGATTGGGCAAACATCCTACTCTTCATTTACTTCTAAATCTAGGTGCACGGCTATTATCATTCGTAAAGGTATACCATTTAAATTAAAGAATACCATGGCAGATAAAGAGGGGAGGTACGTCACGGGCACGGGAGAAATTAATTATACTCCACTTTACTTTGATAAATATTTATGCTCCTAATTTTGATAACCCCCAATTTTTAGTAAAATTCTGAATATAATTTCAGAACTTAACTTTCAAAATATGATAATAAGGGGATATTTGAAGTGTGTTTTAGATCCATATCTGGATAAATCAGCAAAACAAAAAAAGGATTCACATAAAATCTAAAACTAGTGAACTCCTAAATACATACATGAAAAATACCAACATAACAGATGCATGGACGATCGCCAACCCAGTAGGTAGGGAATATTCATTTTATTCAACGGTACATAAAACATATTCACGTATTGATTATTTCTTAGTGGGCACGACATTAATTCCATATACATATAATTCTAAATATCATAATAGTATTATTTCTGATCATTACCCGTTAACTTTTTCTTTAAAATTAGAAGGAATGCCTGATAAAAAAATAGTTCTGGAGGTTTAACCCTCAAATCTTAAACAACTTACAAGGTTGCACATATTTAAAAGAGCAGATGCTATTCTTATTTGAGACAAATGATACACCAGACACTCCACTTTCCTTATTATGGGAAACTTTTAAGGCTTTATTAGAGGAACTATAATTTCATATTGTGAGGGATAAAGTGATTAAACCATATTAAAGAAAGCAGTTTTAAGAGAATTCAAACAGAGAGGGGCTGGAGAGAGGATTCTGACAGCAGTGTCTGAAGGTTGCCAGACCCATCCTTGAGGCCTTGAGTAAGAAGAGATAGCTTTGTATAGCTAGAGAAGGGGGTGATGTAGAGAGATCCCTATCAGTGGAAAGGAGTGATGGATGGAACCCTTGTCACTATAGCTTAGCTTTAGTACTGATATAGGAAAACTGAGAGGGTTCACTAGGAGGTGAGTAAAACTGGGCCAGGTCATGAGCAATTGAGCATGCTTAATAGAATAAATGAATATTACAACACACCCCTGGTCAAGAAATTGCTCATTACCATGAACATGTTTGAACATGCAATGTATGATATGGGAGGTGCGAGGCGATGTACGGTGGGTTGTACCTACAGATTGTGCACCTCCGACCCTGATTGGAGAAAGGTCCGGAGGGGAGATTGAATGTAAGATTTTGTGTATAAAGGGGGATGATCTCTCTGGCTTCAGTGTGTCTCGAGTTGGAGAGGCACCCGGTCTGCAGACTCGTAAAATAAAGAAATCTCTTGCTTCCAGGATTTAGTCTTTGAGTATTAATTGTGAGCATAAAGGGTATCTCACAAATTGGGGCCTCGTCCGCGATCGCCACTCCGGCTGCTTGGTGGAGGCAAAGAAGGAGGGGAAGGTGCACCCTGCTGATTTCAGCAGTCTCTGATCTCCTTGCTTGCCATCAGCAGTTTGAGCGAGTGATATTCGGTTGAAAAGACTCCGGAAGCAAGAGGGGGTGTAAGGTAAATACGTACGGGACGGCCGAGTGATTCTTGTGCACAGGACCCAGGTAAGAAAAACGACTATTAAGTATTGCCTGGGCGACCCGGGTTTGTCGGACGGGAATAGTCCGACAAGGTAATGGGAAACCGGAGCAGGAGGAGTAAGGGTCCGGGGAACCGGGATGAGGCTCATACTGATATGGAGCCTAACATTCCGCCCGATAGTCCGTTGGGGCGAATGTTGGATAGGGTGAAGGGAACACCCGGGCTAAGAGTAAGGAAACTATGTGCCTCTCACCAGTATGGGGGTGAGGAACTTTAAAAAGGAGATGAAAAGTTTATTGGAAGACCCCTTGGGACTGGCTGAACAAATAGATCAGTTCCTAGGGCCAAAAATGTTTTTATGAAAAATATTGAGTTGTTTCAAACAATCTCATTGAAGTAAGAATGGAACTAATGTAATGTGTGTAAAAACCGGTTTTGTATGAATGAGGAAGTTTGTATATGTGATAGGTTTGTTTGCTGTGGGCCACATGTTGTAACGGTTGTGTGTGTGTTCCTTTAAGGAATTGTAAGCAATGGGGGAGGTTATTGTAAGGTAACGGACAACGCTTTGTATCATGGCAACTTAAAAAGGGGAAGTTGGAAAATGTAGGTTGCTTGGCTTCTATAGATTTCTTTTCAGTAAAGTTAATTTGGAAAATTGTTAGTCGTATGTATTTAAACTAGGAATTGGTATTTGGGAATTGTAGGGGGAATGGTTTGAACAAAATTAGAAATAAGTTAATTGCTGAACAACAAGCAGCTTTTATGGTTTGTTTAGATAAACATTCTGGTTGGAGAAGGGTAATAAATTAATGGGGCCCAGAAAAAAAAAGGAGTTGGCAGACAATGATGTCAATAAGGGGAATTGTGTTTACTTCAGAAGAAAGACAGATGGTCAGACAGGCAGGAGAAGGGGTTACAGGATTAAAGCGAGAGCAGTAAAATATCCCATTACGGCACGAATTGGAGTAACCAAACAGAAGAAGTGTGAGAGATCTCAGGGAGATAACAATCAAGGGAATCAGAGAAGCCGTTCCCAAGGGACAGAATTTCGAACGGGCTTTTGAAAATCAGCAGAACAAGGACGAACCTTCAACAGTGTTTTTACAAAGGTTGAGGAAACATGTCCAGCAGTATTTGGGGATAGACCCTGATACGACCGCAGGTCAGCAGTTGTTGAAGGTTAATTTTGTAACAAAAGCATGGCCAGATATTAGAAAGAAATTGGAAAAATTGGAAGGTTGGAATGAAAAACCATTGAATCAGTTGTTAACAGAGGCTGAAAAGATATATGTAAGACGGGATGAGGAGAAACAGAAGGGAAAGGCAAAAATGATGTTGCAAGCAGTACAGCAAGTAGTATTGGAGGACGAGGAAGAGGTGAATGGAGGGACCGAAGTTGGGGTCCCCGGGAAAACAAGGAACAAGGATCAGCAGGGTGGTACACGGGGCCACCCTGGTGTTATTATTGTAAAGAGGGTCATTTCAAGAGGGAATGCCCTAAGCGACGACGGGAGGTGCAGTCGTACGCACTCATGGAGGAAGAATAGGGGAGTCAGGGGTCCTGCTCCCTGGGGTGTATGGGATACACACGGGAACCTCTGGTAAATTTGAAATTAGGACCCCAGGGAGAGGATATGATATTTATGGTAGATTCGGGAGCAGAAAGATCAAGTATAACTAAGGTACCAGAACGAATGAGATTGGGTAAAAAACAGGTTGGAATCTCAGGGGTAGAAGGGAAAGTGATGACATTACCCGAGGTAGAAGGGGTGGTGGTAAAATATGAGAATCGGGAAACTATAGAAGACTTAATCTTGGTACCCCAGGCAGGGATAAATTTGATGGGGAGAGACTTACAAATTAAATTAGGAATGGGAACAGCCCCCGTAGGGGGACAGATAATAGTCCAATTGTATACATTGACCACGGAGGACGAGGGAAGAATAGTCCCGCAGGTGTGGGCCAAGGAAGGAAACCGGGGTGGGCTGCAGATCCCACCCTTGAAAATAGCTCTGAAAAAAAAAGAAAGTGAGATAGTACGGGTAAGGCAATATCCAATTTCTATGGAAGGAAGGAGAGGACTTCAGCCAATTATAGAGAACTTACTAAAAGACGGTATATTAGAGAGTTGTATGTCCCCATATAACACCCCCGTACTCCCCGTAAGGAAGACCGACGGGACGTTCAGATTGGTCCAGGATCTCAGGGAATTAAATAAGGTAGATAGAACGCGACACCCGGTAGTCCCGAACCCGTATACCATAATGGGACGGATACCCCCGAATCACAAGTGGTTCAGTGTGGTAGATTTAAAAGACGCTTTTTGGAGCTGTCCCCTGGCTGAAGAGAGCAGGGACCTTTTTGCGTTTGAATGGGAAAACCCAGAGACTTAAAGGAAACAGCAGTATCGGTGGACTGCACTCCCTCAGGGATTTACAGAGTCCCCGAACCTGTTTGGACAGATATTAGAACAAGTATTAGAGGACGTCCCGAGGACTGATGAGACACAGCTGTTGCAGTATGTGGACGATTTATTACTATCAGGGGAAGAAGAGGAGGCAGTTAAGGATGCAACAATAACCTTCCTGAACTTTCTGGGGGAAAAGTGGTTGAGAGTGTCTAAAAGTAAGTTACAGTTTGTAGAACGAGAAGTTAAATATCTAGGACACCTGATAAGCGATGGGAAAAGGAGAATAAACCCAGAAAGGATAGCGGGAATTACCGGACTGCCAATGCCGAAGAATAAGAAGGAGATTAGGAAGTTTCTTGGACTGATTGGATATTGTAGATTATGGATAGATGACTATACCCGACAGGTTAGGTTGCTATATGATAAATTAAGTGAAGAAAATGATAAAGTAAAGTGGGAATCCGGGGACGAACACCAGTTTAGGAAATTAAAGAACAGTTTAATCACTGCCCCTGTACTGGCTCGCCCGTCTATTGACCAGCCATTCCATCTTTTTGTAAATGCAGAAAATGGAATTGCGCTGGGAGTACTGACCCAAGAGAAAGGAGGGAAGCGGCAGCCCGTCGCGTTCCTCTCCAAACTCTTGGATCCAGTATCGTGGGGATGGCCAGTATGTATTCAAGCGCTAGCAGCCACAGCGGTGTTAGTGGAAGAAAGTAGAACATTGACGTTTGGAGGAACTCTGGTGGTGTCCACTCCCCACACGGTCCGGACGATACTAACTCAGGTCCAGTCGGTGGTTGACGGATTCTAGAATTTTGAAGTATGAGGTTATACTTATGGAAAAGAATGATTTGACCATAGTAACGGATAAAAACCTGAATCCCTCTCAGTTTTTGTACTCGGCAGGTGCTGAGCAGGAAGGGGAGTTATCAGAACATGATTGTAGTGAGATAATAGAACTTCAGACAAAGAGTAGGGAAGAGTTAGAAGAACGACCGCTTGAGACAGGGGAAAGATGGTTTATTGATGGTTCTTCCCGATGCATAGACGGAAAAAGGTATAGTGGGTATGCTATAATAACCGGAGAAGGGTTTGAAAAAGTTGAAGCAGGCAGGTTACCAGGAAGTTGGTCCGCGCAAACGTGTGAATTGTATGCATTACTGAGGGCATTGGAACTATTGAAAGGGAAAGAAGGAACTGTGTATACGGACTCCAAGTATGCCTTTGGGGTTGTACACACCTTTGGGAAAATCTTTAAAGAAAGAGGGATGATTACAGCCAGAGGGAAAGAGTTGGCTCATGAACAGTTAATTGAGAAAGCTTATGAAGCACTGAAATTGCCAGAAAGAATAGCGGTGGTCCATGTAGCAGGCCACCAGAGAGGGAATTCGCTGGAAGCTAGAGGGAACAGGGCAGTCGATAGTTCCGCTAAGACAGCAGCGACAGAAGGAACGGTAAAAATGCTGTCTCTGATACCGTTGAGAGAGGGAATAGAGAAGATACCTGTATTCTCGCGGGAGGAGGAAGATAAAATGAATGAGTTGGGTGCCCGGCGCTCCACGGACGGGAAGTGGTGGACGCCGGACAAAAAACAAATAATTACTAAAGGATTGACGAGGGATTTGATTAGACAACTACATTCGCAATCGCACTGGGGAGCTCAGGCTCTGTGCGACACGATACTACGGACTTATGCCTGTAGAGGCATTTATACTTTAGCCAAGCAGGCGGTGTCTGGTTGTGTAGTGTGTCAAAAGGTGAATAAGAAGGTAATGAGAGCTGTCCCAGGGGGAGGACAACAATTGGCCATTAGACCCTTCCAGAGAATACAGGTAGACTTCACAGAATTACAAAAAGTACAGCAGTGGAAATATCTTCTAGTTATAGTGGATCACTTCACCAGGTGGGTAGAGGCATTTCCCACGATAAATGCCACTACCCAGGCAGTTACTAAGATATTGCTGGAACAAATCATCCCACGATATGGAGTAATTGAATCCATAGACTCAGATCGAGGAACACATTTTGCTTCCAAGGTGCACCTATTAATTTGTCGCGCCTTGGGAATAAACTGGAAGCTGCATACTCCATGGCACCCCCAGAGTTCGGGGAGAGTGGAGCGGATGAATGCCACTCTAAAAATACAGATAACTAAATTAATGGAGGAGACGGGGTTACCCTGGACTAAATGTCTACCAATTGCTCTATTACGAATACGGATGGCACCACGAAAGGATATTCCGGTGTCTCCCTATGAAATGTTGTTTGGATTGCCTTATTTTGGGAAGGTGGAAGTCACACCAACCTTTGAGGGAGGTGATGTATTCTTGAGGAACTGGCAGTGTCCCGTTCCCTTACAGAATTAAAAGCGAAAGGATTATTGGCTCAAAGCCCGCCACTTGACTTTCCAATACATGCTGTAAAGGCCGGCGACTGGGTACTGGTCAAAAATTGGAAGGAGGAGAAACTCCAGCCCAGGTGGACTGGACCGTACCTAGTATTACTGACAACCGAGACAGCAATACGAACAAAAGAGAAAGGGTGGACCCACGCGATCCGGGTTAATGGACCCGTCGATCCACCCGTTCCTGAGGAGGAGGAACAGTGGACGGTGAAGCCGGGAAGTAAACCCCTAACAGTAATTTTTTTTAAAAAGCATTGAATGTATAACTGACAGTATGAAAGGAGCAGTTGTGGTATTGTTTGCTTTGTATGTAATTGTTGTAAAAGGTATTAATAATTGTGATAAATGTTATCATCCTATTCAATACAGAGGGGTAATAACCAGATCATTTACCTATCATTCCCATGTGAATAAAGCATGCCATGACCGAAAGAATAGAATCATTTGTAAAGAAGGGGGAAAGGAGTATTTGATGGCAGGCAATAGGGGGTATATAGGGAAGTTTGGGGCCGTTACCTGCCCAAGGGGAGAGAGATGGGTTTGTGTACAGTTAGTTTTCCCTTCTCAGATCGTAAAAGGGGCAATAGATAAGACGAAGGAGGAAGTAATAAAAGAGGTTACTATGGTAGTAGTCACTAAGCCTCCCCCTCCCCCACATACTCAGCCTCAAGTGCACCAGACACTGTACGAAGAAATCAAGAAGCAGATCGAAATCCCTGAAGGAGAAAAAAAACCTGTTTGTGGACTTGGCCACCCGGATAGCTGGGACCCTGAATGTGACTAAATGTTGGGTCTGCGGAGGACCACTGATGAATTCACGCTGGCCGTGGAGAGGATCCATTGTTGAAATATGGGACATGATGGGGTGGAACCTGACAATTGGACAAGACCGAGATCTCCAGGTATGGGTCCTGACAGAGGCTCCGGTCGGGACTGAGTGTATCGCTAGGCCCTGGGCAAAGGATGCCGTCCTAGTAGGCAGCAGCCACTGCCAGCGCATCATCACCCAGTGGCCAAATCAGTCCCGAGTGTGGTGGCCAGAGGAGCCTAAATGGTATCTAACTAAGAAATATGGGAAAAACTGCGCTATCCGGATGGAAATTGATGGAGTGGAATCAGCCTGACTATGGAATTGCACCGGGAATAACCATTATCAGGGGATCCCAGTAATGCGAGATATATGGAACAAGGTTGCCTCTAGTGGACCGGCCCCTGAAGGATTGTTATGGATATGCGGATACAAGGCATACTCGGTGTTACCGATGAATTGGAGTGGGACTTGTTTTATTGGACTGGTACAACCTGGATTCTTCCTGTTAAACCCCAAAGAAGGCCGGTCGTTAGGAACACTGGTATTTGATGACCTATATCAGAAAAAGAGGAAAATAGACATTGGAGAATGGGAAGATGATGAGTGGCCAACAGCAAGAATCATCTCATACTACGGACCAGCCACCTGGGCACAGGATGGATCCTGGGGCCACCGAAAACCAGTATACATGTTAAACCGGATCATAAGGCTTCAGGCAGTACTGGAGGTAATTACCAACCAAACTGCGGGGGCGCTGGAGATGCTGGCAAAGCAGCAGACGCAGATGAGAGCAGCAATATACCAGAACAGGTTAGCCCTAGATTATCTCCTGGCAGAAGAAGGAGGGGTATGCGGGAAACTCAACCTCTCTAATTGCTGTTTGAACATCGATGATAATGGACAGGCAGTGATGGACATATCAGAAGGGATCCGGAAGTTGGCGCATGTTCCAATACAAAAGTGGAATTCGATTATGGGAACCCAATGGTGGGATTCTATCCTCGGAGGAACATGGTGGAGAACGGTGGGACTTGTGTTTCTATGTGCACGGGCTGGACTGATCTTTATCCCCTGTTGTATCCCTTGCTTTAGGGAACCTATTACCAGAAGTATGTCAGATGCCGGCTGTAGTCATGCCTATGGGAGAGAAAGGGGAAATACAGAAAATAATGATAATGCGGCCAGGGGAAGTTTATGACTTACAGGAGGAGAAGGTTAGGACGATATTACGTCAGTTCGAATTGAAGGAACTTAAAATGAGGGTTTAATCAGTGTATGCGTCGCAAAAGAAAAAGGGAGGATTGTGAGGGATAAAGTGATTAAACCATATTAAAGAAAGGAGTTTTAAAGAGAATTCAAACAGAGAGGGGCTGGAGAGAGGATTCTGACAGCAGTGTCTGAAGGTTGCCAGAATCATCCTTGAGGCCTTGAGTAAGAAGAGACAGCTTTGTAGAGCTAGAGAAGGGGTGATGTAGAGAGATCCCTATCAGTGGAAAGGAGTGATGGATGGAACCCTTGTCACTATAGCTTAGCTTTAGTACTGATATAGGAAAACTGAGAGGGTTCACTAGGAGGTGAGTAAAACTGGGCCAGGTCATGAGCAATTGAGCATGCTTAATAGAATAAATGAATATTACAACACACCCCTGGTCAAGAAATTGCTCATTACCATGAACATGTTTGAACATGCAATGTATGATATGGGAGGTGCGAGGGGATGTACGGTGGGTTGTACCTACAGATTGTGCACCTCCGACCCTGATTGGAGAAAGGTCCGGAGGGGAGATTGAATGTAAGATTTTGTGTATAAAGGGGGATGATCTCTCTGGCTTCAGTGTGTCTCGAGTTGGAGAGGCACCCGGTCTGCAGACTCGTAAAATGAAGAAATCTCTTGCTTCCAGGATTTAGTCTTTGAGTATTAATTGTGAGCATAAAGGGTATCTCACAATATCAAGCTTCCCAAAATAAAAATAATAACACTGAACAATTGCAGTTAGAACAAGAAATTAGACAATTTGATTTAGAAAATGCCAAAGAACCAACTATAGATAAACATAATAAGATGACAATACTAAAATATAAATTAAATTAAATTGTATCGGCCAGAATAATATTGTATTTCAAATTACAAAACAAGAAAATTTGGAATTTGGTGATAAACCACATAAACTCTTAGCACGACAACTGAAATAACGGGAAACAGAAAATACAATTACTCAAATTAAATCAGACAAAGGGGAATTACTAACTACCTAAATTTATTAATAAAAGATTTGCTCAATTTTATCAAAATTTATATACATCGAAAACCTCTGCAAATAATACTCAAATTACAAATTTCTTAGACTATTGTAATCTTCCAAAATTAAGTATGGTGGAACAAGAGGGATTAGGAGCTCAGATTGCACTTCAGAAAATAGAAGAAACAAACAATTTGTTGAAGAATGGCAAAACGCCAGGACCAGATGGCTTTAGTAATGAATTCTATAAAAAATTCTACGAGGTAATTTCTCCACGCCTGCAAGATTTATATATACATGATTTTAAAGAAAATAAACTACCAGAAACACTAACTGAGTCAACTATTATAACCATATAACCATATAACAATTACAGCACGGAGACAGGCCCTCTCGGCCCTTCCAGTCCGTGCCGACCATTTGTTTCCCCCTAGTCCCATCCACCTGCACTCAGACCATACCCCTCCATTCCCTTCACGTCCATATACCTATCCACTTTACTTTTAAATGTTAAAATCGATCCTGCCTCCACCACCTCTGCTGGAAGCTCATTCCACACAGCCACCACCCTATGAGTAAAGAAGTTCCCCCTCACGTTACCCCTAAACTCCTGTCCCTTAATTCTCATATTATACCAAAAAAGGATAAAGATATTGATAAAGATATCTGACATATTGGTGGAGCACCTCAAGGCTGCGCGCTCAGCCCCCTGCTGTACTCACTCTATAGTCATGACTGTGTAGCTGGTCACAGTGCAAACTCCATCATCAAGTTCGCTGACGCCACCACTGTAGTGGGACGTATCACTGATGGGGATGAGTCGGAGTACAGAAGAGAGATCGAGCGACTGTCCATATGGTGCCAGCACAATAAACTGGCCCTCAACACCGGCAAACCAAGGAACTGATTATGGACTTTGGAAGGAGTAGGATGGGGACCCACAGTCCTGTTTATATCAACGGATCGATGGGTGAAAGGGTCAAGAGCTTCAAATTCCTGCACGTGCACATCTGTGAAGATCTTTCCTGGTCCGAGAACACAGATGCAATTATTAAGAAAGCTCATGGGCGCCTCTACTTCCTGAGAAGCTTACGGAGAGTCGGTCTGTCAAGGAGGACTCTCTCTAACTTCTACAGGTGCACAGTAGAGAGCTTGCTGACTGGTTGCATCGTGGCTTGATTCGGCAACTTGAGTGCCCTGGGGAGGAAAAGACTACAACAAGTAGTAAACACTGCCCAGTTCATCATCGGCTCTGACCTTCCTTCCGTTGAGGGGATCTACCACAGTCGCTGCCTCAAAAAGGCTGGCAGCATCATCAAGGACCCACACCACCCTGGCCACATGCTCATCTCCCTGCTCCCTTCGGGTAGAGGGTACAGGAGCCTGAGAACGGCAACAACCCGGTTCAGGAATAGCTACTTCCCCTCAGCCATCAGGCTATTAAACCTGGCTCGGACAAAACCTTGAACATTAATACCCCTCCATCTGTTATTTGCACTTTATTAATTTATTAATTAATGTGTGTATTTAAGTATATAACTGTAGTGAATGCCTACTATGTTCTGTTGTGCTATGCAAAGAAAGAATTTCATTGTCCTGTCAGGGACACATGACAATCAGCTCTTTTGACTTTGACTTTGACTTTGAAGATCTAGAAGACCCAGGCTCATATAGAGCCACAGCACTCCTAAATACAGATCAAAATATTTGCAAAGACCCTAGCGAGAAGATTGAGTAAATATATTAGCAAACTAATAAAACAGGACCAAACAGGGTTTATACCAATGAGATACTCATTTAACAATTTGAGACGGCTGTTTAATATAATGTGCTCACATAATACTGAAGAAGACCTAGCAATTATCTCATTGGATGCAGAAAATCTTTTGATCAAGTAGTATGGCAATATTTATTCAAAGTGTTGCAAACATTTAACATGGGATTTAACTTTATCTCATGAGTAAAATTATTATACGATAAGATGACGGCTGGAATACTGACTAATAATATATTATCCCAGAAATTACAATTAGCAAGGGGCAATAGGCAGGGGTGCGCACTATCGCCCCTGCTATTTGCACTAGTGATAGAGCCTTTAGCAGAAAGTATAAGAAGTCATCCGAATATTCATGGATATACCAAAAACTCAAATAATAAAATCTCATTATATGCAGACGACATATTATTATACATTACAAATTCGCAAATTAGTATACCAAATATACTAAATTTAATAGAGGAATTTGGTTCTTTTTCAGGATATAGAATAAACTGGAACAAAAGCGGAAATATGACGATAAAACCTCAAGAGCTGACACATCTGTTGAAATTCCCTTTTAGAATTGCCACAAAAAAAAAGTATTTGGGCATCCAAATTACTAGGAAATACAAATCATTACTCAACGCAAACAATATGCCTTTATTAACTAAATTTAATGGGTTGATTAAATTTTGGAAACCACTGCCAATGTCCTTAATCAGAATAAATGCGATAAAAATGATCTTCTTACCACAAATACTGTACCTATTTCAATCAATACCAATATACTTCCAAAAAAAAATATTTCAAAAACTAGATTCTGATATTATAAACTTCATATGGGATTATCTTCAATCTTCTTTCTCCAATAGCTAATAATCCCTCATTTAAACCATGTAATATTGATAAAACGTTTAATCAATGGGAAAGAATAGGAATTAAAATGACGGGAGATATGTATGAAATGGGAAAACTTTTATCATTCCAACAATTACAACTAAAATATAATTTGAAAAGTAATCAATATTTCAAATACCTTCAAATTCAAGATTATTTGAAAAAACATATACAAGGATATCAAACTCTAACCCTAGAGTTATTAGAGGAAGGAATTAATAGAACGGTAGAATCAAGCAATTTAATATCTTACTTATATAATATAATTCTAAATATAAAAATACCAACGACAGAGGGAATTAGAATGAACTGGGAACACGAGTTATTGATCAAATTCCGAACGATAAATGGGAGAAAAATCTATTATATGTAAATAAATGTTCAATTAATGTAAGACATAAAGTAATTCAATTTAACATTTTACATAGAATATATTATTTGAAAACTAGACTGAATAAAATATTTTCAAATGTTTCCCCCATCTGTGACAAATGCCACTATAGCGCATTCCTTTGTCTCTTGGCATACATTTTGGAATTAAATTTTTGGAATTTTTACAAAACTATTTAACACAAAATTGAACCCCAATGTAGAACTGATTATCTGTGGATCAATGGAAGAGGGAAGTAAACTAACTATATTCCAAGGTTCACAAAAGGCTGGAGAAACTCAGCGGGTGCAGCAGCATCTAAGGAGCGAAGAAGATGGGGGACGTTTCGGGTCGAGACCTTTCTTCAGACTGGTCAGGGATCAGGGAAACGAGAGATATAGACGGTGATGTGGAGAGATACAGAACAATGAATGAAAGATATGCAAAAAAGTATCGATGATAAAGGGAACAACCATTGTAAGCTGTTTGTAGTGTGAAAATGAGAAGCTGGTGCGATTAGGGTGGGAGCGGGAGATAGAGAGAGAGGGAATGCCAGGGCCCGAGGGCTGAGGGAGAGGTGGGAAGGGGAGGAGACAGCAAGGGTTAACAGAATTGAGAAAATTCAATGTTCAAGCCCAAAGGATGCAGACTCCCCAAGCGGAATATGAGGTGCTGTAACTCCAACTGCACCAGAGGACCGAACACCCTCGACCACTGCTAAACCACCATCAAGAATGCCTATCGTTACATCCATCGCCAGTGGAAGTAAAGTATCCACTGAATCCACTGTATGTACAGTGGATAGCCGATGTACTGTATCTGGACTTTCAGAAACCTTTTGATACGGTACCACAGGATATTACTGAGCAAAATTAGAGCATATGGTATTGCAGGTAGGGTATTGACATGTGTAGATGGTTTATGCATGTAACCTATAATATAGCTACCTCAGTACCTGTAACCCCGCCTTAGTTAACGTCAATCATAACGCTTTCCCCTCCCTGGGTATAGTTGAGTAGAAGAATGTAACCAGTGCTTGCTGACGTGTGTTATACCCTGTGCTCTCATTAAAGGATGCTATGCACTCCAAGAGTATGTGTATTGCCTATTTGCATGGTGTCGAAGCTGGAAGATACCTGCGTCTCCTGTCTATCTGGTTGTATTTCTTTCTTTTGATTTTGTGCCTTCTTGTGTTTAATCTCTCTGGCTATGGTGTCTTCCTGCAGAAAGCCCGCGCAGCTTGTCTTTGATGCTGATATCGCTGAGCGCTCGGCCACCTTTGAATTTGATTTCACCAACTTTGTCAACGTTGTGCACCGCGCCGAACCTGACTCCGTTAAAGCCTCCTTCCTCTTCAACCTTGTCGGACCTGATGCCATGAGGAGAGCCAGAACTTTCACCTACGCTCCAGCAGTCCTGGACGAGAATAACATGGTGACTACTCATGCAGAATCAGACAGTGATCCCACTTGCCTGTTACGTAAGACCAGGGAGATTTGTGACATGCCTCTGAACCACATTCTGGAGAGAGCACGGTTTTTTACAAGGAAACAGTTGCCGGATGAACCTGTTGAATGTTTTATTGCTGATTTGCTTTATCTTGCCCAGTGGTGCCGTTTCGGTGACATGACAGACCAGCTCACTAGAGACATTTTAGTAACTGGCATGCGTGACCAGTAGTTGCGTTCTGAGCTTCTACGGGATTCTGATCTAACGTTGGTCAAAGCTATGTCCTGGATCAGGCGCGACAGCCCAACCTGAAACTGAACCCCAAGAAGTGCCGGTTTTGAGTCTCAGAAGTCGCATATGTTGGACATGTTTTCACCTCTAACGGACTAAAATGCGATCCTTTGAAGGCTGCTGCCTTCTCCGAGATGGTAACCCCCACCGTCGTGCCTGGCCTGCAACGCTTCCTGGGCATGGTGAATTACCTTGGGAAGTTCATACCAAATCTCAGTGAGCTGAGTGCACCCCTGCGGCAGCTGACAAAAAAGGATATCGCTTGGGCCTGGCTCCCACAGCACCAGCAGGCCTTTGACTGTCTGATGTCCAGATTGATTAACACTCCGACATTGCGGTTCTTTGATGAGTCGCCCCATCACCGTCACCTGCGATGCTTCCAAGTTCGGTCTAGGCGGCGCCTGCCTACAGTCTGTCGATGGATCGTTATATCCTGTCTCCTATGCCTCCCGCACCATGACGGACAACAAGCAGCGGTATGCTCAGATCGAGAAGGAGCTGCTCGCGGTGGTGCTTGCCTGCTCCAAGTTCAGAGACTTCGGGTTTGGCAGCAAATTCATGGTCGAAACCGACCACCAGCCACTGGTGACAATTCTGAACAAACCGATTCATGCTGCCCCTGCCAGGCTGCCGCGTATGACGCTGCAGCTCCACCGTTTTGACTTCAATATCGTCTACAAGAAGGGCACCGAGATGCACATTGCAGACTCCCTACCCGTGCCCTGCGGACTTCCTGTGCCCGCCACCCCTACGAAACAGAAGACTGGGCATTGACTTTATTCCCACAAAGTGGTTACAGCTTCTGGCCGAGCACACCACTCCCGATCCAGTTTTGCAGTGGCTTGCCTCTGTCATTAAATCGGGGTGGCCGACGAAGCGCTCTAGCGCGCCGACTGAAACACAGCCTTTCTTCCTGGTCCACGATGAACTGGTGCTACAGGATGGTGTTGTCGTCAAGGGACATAAAGTTGTAGTCGCGTCTTCCCTGTTTGATTCGTACTACTGTGCAGCCCATAGCGGATACCCCGGGGTCGATGCGACACTCGCCCACGCTCAATGCCAATTCTACTGGCCTGGAATGGCGAAGTATATCCGGGACCGCGTTTCTGCCTGCTCCACGTGCAACGGTCTTGCACCACACCAGCAGCGACAGCCCCTGCTGCAACAAAGTGTTCTTGCCTTGGCCTTGTCCTCGCTGGCTGCCGACATTTTCGAGTGGCGTGGCAACCACAAACTTGTCCTGGTCGACTCGTACTCCAGCTGGTTCGAGGTGGATTTGCTGACAGCCCTCACGTCGGAGATGGCAATCCATAAGCTGCGGAAGCACTTCTTCACTTTTGGGTCTCCTGTCCGGTTGCAGACTGACAATGGAAGGCAGTTTACCAGTCGAGAGTTTAAAGGTTTTGCAGACAAGTGGAATTTCGTGCATCTGACAAGCAAACCAGAGAACCCACAGAGCAACGGCCTTGCTGAACGGGACGTCCGCAGCGCCAAGCTTCTGATGGAACAGGCGAGACTGTCTAACTCTGATTTGTATTTGGATCTCCTGAACCTCAGGAACGTTTCTAGGGATCCGGCCATGTGGTCCCCTGCTCAGTGTCTGATGTCCAGAACTACCAGACCTACTATCCCGATTGCTCAGCGCCAGATGCATCCTAGGGTGCTGGAGCCTGCGTCCGTGCAGAGGCGCATTCAAGAGAAACATGACAGCCAGCGGCGTTCCCATGATCGGTCGTGCAGACCACTGGATCCTCTGTTGCCTGGACCGGTTGTTCGGCTGCAGACCGCCAGTGGTTACTCCCGTGTGGCTAGTTGGGGTGGCCGATTCACCTCGTTCGTACCTGGTCGACTTTGAGGGAACCATTTACCGAAGAAGCCGTCAACATCTGCTTGCCGTGAATGAGCCGAAGCCGCAGCCTCCGGGACCCTATGCCCCGCCACTCTCATACCAACAGCCGGCTGCGGTCCCAGTTTGTGTTCCCTGCATGCCTTGGTCCTCATCTCGCGCACCCTGTTCCCCTCTGCACGGGTCACCTGTTGCCGGTGGTGGTTCTGACTCTCCTGCTTCTCCCACCCAACCGCCCTTCTCTGGTTCCCCAGCTGTTTCGCGGCCTCCTGTTTCTTCTGATCTTTTGGGGGAAGGGGGAGACATCCGTACGCGCTCGGGGCGGATTAGTAAGCCACCTGTTCATTATGGCGATTTTGTTTAATTCTCTTGTCTTGACTTCTAAGCTGTTTTGATTTTCTAATGGGAAGGATGTAGATGGTTTATGCATGCAACCAATGATATAGCTACCTCAGTACCTATAACCCCGCCTTAGTTAACATCAATCATAACGCTTTCCCCTCCCTGGGTATAGTTCAGTAGAAGAATGTAACCAGTGCTTGCTGACGTGTGTTATACCCTGTGCTCTCATTAAAGGATGCTATACACTCCAAGAGTATGTGAATTGCCTATTTAGAACATGGATAGAGAATTGTTTGGCAGACAGGAACAAAGAGTAGAAATAAACAGATCCCTGTCGGAATTGCAGGCGGTGGCGAGTGGAGTGCCGCAAGGATCGGTGATGGGGCCGCAACTATTATTTTCACAAAGGTGTCAGATTATTATTACACTGGTATTAGCCTGACATCGGTGGTGGGGAACATGATGGGGTCAATTATACAAGATGAAATAGCGGCACATTTGGATATGAGTATTAGGATCTGTCCGAGTCAGCATGGATTTACGAAGGAGAAAACATGCATAAATAATCGTATGGACATTTTTGAGCATGCAACTAGGAACATGGACAATGGATGCCCAGTGGATGTAATGTATCTGGACTTTCAGAAAGCATTTGATAAGGTCCCACATAGGGCATTAGTGGGCAAAATTTGAGCATATGATATTGGGAGTAGGGTACTAACATGGATAGAAAATTGGTTGGCAGATAGGATGCAAAGATAAAGGATTAACGGGTCCCTTTCAGAATGGCAGGCAGTGACTAGTGAGGTACCGCAAGGCTCGGTGCTGGGGCTGCAGCTATTTACAATATATATTAATGATTTAGATGAAGGGATTACAAGTAAAATTAGCACATTTGCAGGGGACATAAAGTTGGGTGGCTGTGTAAACTGTCAGGAGGATGCTATGAGGATGCAATGTGACTTGTACAGGTTGGGTGAGTGGGTAGATGCAGGGCAAATGCAGTTTAATGTGGATAAATGTGAGGTTATCCACTTTGGTGGGAAAAACAGGAAGGCCGATTATTATCTGAATGGTGCCAAGTTGGGAAGGGGAAGGACGACGAGATCTGGGAGTCCATGTTCATCAGTCACCGAAAATAAATATGACCAATCTACCTGATCAAAGACTTTTTCAGCATCTAGCGAAATAATAGCTAGATCTGCATTAGCAATTCTATTTGAGTATATAATATTAAATAATCGTCTCAGATTGTAAAATGAGTGACGTTTTGGGCTTAAACATGCAGGTGCAGCAGGCAGTGAAGAAAAAGAATGGCGCGTTGTTTTTCACAACACGAGGAGTTGAGTATAGGAGCAAACATTTCCTTCTGCAGTTGTGCATGGCACTAGTGCGACCATACCCGGAGTAAAGTGTGCAATTTTGGTATCCAAAATTGAGAAAGGAAATTCTTGCTATTGAGGGAGTGCGGCGTACGTTCACGAGGTTAATTCCCGGGATGGTAGGAATGTCATATGTTGATAGAATGGAGCGGCTGGTTTTGTATACTCCGGCATTTAGAAGAATGAGAGGGGATCTTATTGAAACATATAAGATTATTAAGGGTTTGAACACGCTAGAGGCAGAAAACGATGTTGGGGTTGTTCAGAACCAGGGGCCACAGTTTAAGAATAATGGAATTTGGAACGGCGACGAGGAAAAAACAAGTTCACACAGAAGGTTGTGAATCTGTGGAATTCTCTGCTTCAGAAGGCAGTGGAGGCCAATTGTCTGGATGCGTTCAAGAGAGAGTTTGATAGAGCTCTTAAAGATAGCGGAGTCAGGGGATGTGGGGAGAAGGCACGAACACAGAGATCTTCTCGCTGATCACAGAGAACGGCGGTGTTG
Source organism: Okamejei kenojei (assembly GCA_035221665.1). Lineage (NCBI taxonomy): Eukaryota > Metazoa > Chordata > Chondrichthyes > Rajiformes > Rajidae > Okamejei > Okamejei kenojei. The sequence goes on from CM069165.1 coordinate 4,268,033, forward strand.
GTGCAAATGTCCGAATAGCCTACTCCTGCACCTATTGTCTATTGTCGTTTATCTACTAGGAAAAAGGGAAGTGCAGCGGGACCTGGCAGACCTTGTACACCAGTCACTGAATGTAAACATGTAGGTACAGCAGGAAGGACGTCCTTGCTATTGAAGCGTAGGTTCTCGAGGTCAATCCCCGGAATTGCCTGCTCAGTATAACGCGCTACGTGCGGTGAGGGAGCTCCCGCCGGGCTCTCAGTGACGGAGCTCCAGGATCATGACCCAGCGCCCGGGCAGTGATGGCGATGGGGGATTCTGCAGGCTGGACAGCCGAACAGCGTTCACTGTCCGCCATCCGACGGGCTTGCTGGACCGATTTAGAGGGCCGTCACGGGACAACCAAATTACTGTGGGCGGGAGTCACATTCAGTCCCCGTCAGGTGAAGGCGGGAGTTCTTCCCTTAAGACCCGAGTCAGCAAGCTGGAGAGACTGAGCCCGGTTGGCGGGTCTAAGCTGTTGTCCCGCCTGTTGAGAAAGGGCTGAGTCCCGATACTTTCCTGTTGCTCTCCTCATGGGGCGCAGCATGATATGCTCAGACACCTCTCGGCTTTAATTTGTTATTACTTATATCCAGCAGTGGCGGTATTCATGCTGCTGAGTTTTGACTGTGTTGTCCATCCAAGCACGGCATTGACCGGATAATCCGCTCATTCACAGTACAGTGGTGCAAAGCGCTACTGATATCTCATTCGATGCTCCCCTGTGCATGTGGATCGGCAGTTACTGAAGCTAACTAACAATGCCGCATCATCAGTTGTAGCGCAGATGTAATGTATTAAGGGGGCAGGACAAACAGAGGGGGGAGGGCGGTTACTTTTTTTACATCGATGGAAACTCAAAGATCTTCAGATGCTGGAATCTCGAGAAAAGCAAAGTTTTGACACAGCAGGTCAAAAAACACCTTTAGAGGGAATGGATATGCGGCGCTATGGTTCGAAACTTTTCTTCAAACTGATTGTGGCAGGGAGCGAAAAATTGAAAAGAAAGATGCAGCCCTGGGTGAAGTGGCAACCAAGGTGGCTTTTTCTGTTTGGCTGCCACTGAGTAGTGGAGTTCTGCATGGGTCGGTGCTGGGCCGCTACTCTTCACGTTGTATATTATTGATTTGGACGAGGGGATTGAAGGCTTTGTGGAAAGGTTTTGCGAAACATAAGAAAATAGCTGAATGGGGCAGATCGTGTAGAGAAAGCCGGGACTCTGCAGCAGGGCTTGGACAGATTGGGAAGTGGCAGATGAAATATAATATTGTAATATGTGGTTTCATTCATTTTGATAGTAGGAATAAAGGCATAGACTATTTTTCTAAATGGGGTGAGAATCCATTTGCAAGAGCAAGAACAATTAGGTGCTGAAATAACGATAAAAGATATCAAAGAGTCAATTAGATCTTTAAAAAACGGAACGGCCGCATGCCCTGATTGCCTAAGCTCCGAATTTTATAAAACACATTATGATCTGATTTCTCCACGCTTAAAAATACACTGTATAAAAACATTTATAGTCAACAGAAACTCCCGGAAACCATATAACCATATAACCATATAACAATTACAGCACGGAAACAGGCCCTCTCGGCCCTTCCAGTCCGTGCCGACCATTTGTTTTCCCCTAGTCCCATCTACCTGCACTCAGACCATACCCCTCCACTTTAAACGAATCTACAATAATACTTATACCCAAAACTGATAAGGATCTGGAAGACCGGGCCTCATATAGAGCAATAGCTCTCTTAAATACTGATCAGAAAATATTAAGTAAAATCCTATCTCATAGATTGAGCTTAGTGATTAACAAATTAATACACCCAAACAGGTTTGATCCCAAAACGTCACTCATTTTACAATTTGAGACGATTATTTGATATTATATACTCAAATAGAATTGCTAATGCAGATCTAGCAATTACTTCGCTAGATGCTGAAAAAGCCTTTGATCAGGTAGATTGGTCATATTTATTTTCGGTGATGTTAAAATTTCAATTGGGAGAGAAGTACTGTACATGGGTTAAACTTTATATTTTAACCCAACAGCTAGAATACTAACAAACCAAGTGTTATCAACTAAATTTAATCTTTCTAGAGCTTGTAGACAAGGATGTCCATTATTATTCGCTGTAGCAATTGAACCACTCGCAGAAAGTGTCAGAGCTCATCCAGAAATACTTGGGTACAATACTAAAGACACAATGAATACAATCTCTTTATAGGCAGATGATGTATTAATATATATTACAAAGCCAGAAACGAGTATTCCAAATTTATTATATCTAATAACTCAATTTGATCAGTTTTTAGGATATAGAATTAATTGGAATAAATCGAAATCATGCCAATAACGGAACTCAAGAATCACCCTTTAAAATAGTTGGGAAAACATTTAAATATTTAGGTATTTATATAACTATGTAAAGAAGACGTATACTTCTTTATTCAAATCAAATTTCCCACCTTTACTGAATAATCTAAAGAAGAATATTCAATATTGGAAAACACTTCCCATGTCAATGTTCGGTAGAATTAATGCTATACCTATACCTATTCCAGCCAATCCCGATATATATTCCAACATCTTTAAAAAAAAAAGTAGACTCTACTGTTACAAGTTTCATCTGGGATTATAAGAATCATAGATTAAATAAAAAACATTAATGTAAATCAAAGATTAATGGAGGTTTAGCTCTACCAAATTTTCTGTTTTATTTTTGGGCAGTCCATATTAAAAACATGAATTTTTGGCTGGAAGAAATGGATCAACAACCAGACTGATTAAGGATGGAAAGGAGGACTGTTTACCTTTTGAAATCGGCTCGATTATGTTTGCACCGACAAAACTGCACAACAAAACCTATAGGAAAAACCCTATAATACATAGTGGTACACGAATCTGGAAACAATTAAAAAGGATTTAAAATTGGATAATATACCACTCTGTCTCCCTATTGTAAACCACCCCTTATTCAAACCTTCCATGCTGGATAAAGGTTTCACACAATGGAAAAATTATGGAATTAAAAAGATGGAACATCTTTATAAGAAAGGCACTTTTCTTTTATTTCAAGTGTCACAACAGATTTATGGACTACACTCAAATATTTTTTTTCGATATCTACTACTCAGAGATTATGTTAAATCAAGTGCACAAGATTATAGGAATAGGGAACCAGAAATCCTTGATGAATGTTTGAATAAGCATCCTAATACAGAAAAACTAACAACTTATATTTATAATATCCTTTTAGATGGCGAGGTACCATGGACGGTATCACATAGACATCCATGGGAAAATGAATTGAGCCAACCCATAACGAAAGTTATTTGGGACAAAAGTTTACAATATATATGCTCGTTAAACGCCAGACATGCTTTAATACAATTTAAAGTATTACACAGATTACGTTACTCAAACGTTAAACTGAATAGAATTTTTCCACACGTCTCTCCTATCTGCGATAAATGTCAGCATCTAGAGGCTAACTTAACACATACTTTTGCAAGTTGTATAACAAGTAAACATTTCTGGATTGAGATTTTTAGAATAACTTCTGAAGTTATTAATAATAAACTGGATCCGGACTCAAAACTAATAATACTTGGAATATCAGAACAAAATTTAACACTTACAAGCCAAATAAATTTCCTACATTACAGTATAATAATCGGGAAGAAATTAATATTAAAATTTTGGAAAGGCCCTATAACCCCCACAATTAAAATGTGGACTATGGAAATGTCGGAGACCGTACACCTGGAAAGAATCATATTTGCCTTAATGGACAAACAAGAACTTTTTGTGAGAATATGGTCTTCTTTCATCGATTACTTAAAAGGGTAGATTGGTTTGGCAGGGGAACCTAACTGAAACTTGGATTCAGGATCAGATGAAAAGTTATACTCTATATTCCTTGATGACACCATTATCTCCAATGATGTATTAATGGTAAATTATTCCATTCTTAATGATTTTTTTTTCTCTCTCTCTTTTTTTACTCTTAATCTATAAAAAAAACTATTAGAGGTAGAATGATTCAATTGATAATATTAATTGATGATATGATTGATGCACACGAAATATTCCTACCATAATATGTGTTTCCCAATTTATTGTTTACCTCTAATAAAAATATTTTTATAAGAAAAAACAATTAAAACAAATTATCCAGAAATTGAAGATGCAAAGGGACTTGGGGTGCTGGTGCAGAATTCCAGAAAAGTGAATCTGCAAGTCGAATCGGTAGTAAAAAGATATTTTATTTCAAAAGGCTTGTCTATAAAAACAGGGATATAATGTTGAGGATCTTTTAGGCGCTGGTAAGGCCGCAATTTGAATATTTTTGCAATTGTGGGCACGATAGCCGAAGAAAGATGTGCCTGCCACGGAGTGGGTCCAGAGGATGTTTACAAGAATGATCCCAGGAATGAGTAGGTTAATGTATCAGGAACGTTTGTCGGCACTGGTCCTGTACTCGCTGGAGTGTAGAAGAATAAGTGGGATGTCAGCAGCATGCATAATAGTGAAATGATGGGATAGAGTGGGTGTGGAGAGGATGTTTCCACGGGAGAGTTTGGGACTAGAGGTCATAGGCGCAGATTTAAAGGACGTCGTATTAGGAAGGTGAGGAGAAATTTATTGTATCAGAAGGTCGTGATTCTGTAGCATTCTGACGCTGTGGATGCCAAGTCAGTTGATATTTTTAAGGCAGAGATAGATATTATCTTGTTTAGTACAGGTTTCAGAAGGCAGGGGAATGTGGTTATGCTCATAGATCAGCCATGACTGTATGGCGGAGTAGACCTCAGGCGACGAATGGACTAATTCGACCCTTATTCCTTATGACATTACAGGAGGTAAAAAAAAGACGTAGAAGGGATTGAGATAAGAAATTAAATGTAAAACGGGTGGAGGGATATAGATGGGTGACAAGGAGAGGTGACGGGGAATGGGTGAGGGTGATAAACTGGGGGACTCAGGCTGTGAAATGAGCGCAGCAGGAGGGGGGAAGGAGTAGGAATTCTGCGGCGAGTTAGTGGATAAATGGGAGGGCACCCCGCTGGATAGCTGGATCTCGATTGAGGGAGGGGAAAGAAGGCATGTTCCTTATCATTGGATGCGATTCTCGAACCGCAGGGGTATAACTCCCCTTCCCATTCCCTTACCTTTCTGTCATGTGCCCCTGAGGCCAAACTGGGATCATTCTCTGAAAGTGTTTCATTCGTCCTGACACGATACGGTAGTCACTCTCGGGGGGACGGCATATTGCTGGAACTGTGGCGGCAACAGTCTCGGTTTAATGCACTTGGAGTAACGGACTCGATCACTGCATTTAACGGCTAATGGCGCAGAGATACAGCCTTGCTGAGGGGATATTCTGGAAGATTCCGATCACAACGCACCTTTTATCTGGTGATTCTCGCGTTTCGAGCTCCTGCAGTCGGGACTGCGCCGTAATATTCAATATATATCAATTATTTGGACATAAGGATAGATATGTTGCAGAGACAGTAGGATTGGTTTAGTTGCCGCCAGTAAGGATGGTTGCCAAAGCATTAAACGGGATATATATTATCTACAGATTTGGGCGGAGACATGGAAGATGGACGTTAATCCGAGCAAGTGTGAAGTGATACAATTTGAAAGGTACAATGAAAGCGGAAACAGTAGTATATCGTTCAAGAGATTAGTCCCTCTAGCCGCTAAATGGACAGCATGGTTAAGGGGAATGTCTCCGTACGCATGCGAGCTCACCATCAGAGACCTTCAGGGCTTCTTCACAGACCAGTCTTCCAAAACAGTCTTTTGATTAATACATTCTTTATTTTTGATGAAACAATAAGGTACATCCAAACTTCTTCTGAGTCGTTACTATAATATTCATCGAACTCCACCTTATCACTTTAAACATTAGAAAGCTCCTCGTGTCTCCGTTATACTTCGCATGGTCGAAGGGTAAACCTTCTCTATGCTCCTTCCAAACTAAGGTAAAAACGAAGCTTCTGCGCAAGATACATAGCTTCAAGCACGCGCAAAAATACATCATAAATCCCACCCACTATATAATGGGCAGTCTAAAATGTAAAGACACATGCCACCATCAATGACATGCAGAACAAGGCCAAATGGGCACCTCATAACCGGCCCCTAATTGTTCCGAGTTATATAACGAGGCAATTACTAATAAACATCAAAAAAGTAGTCCGTGAAGATACCTAACATATATCAAAAGCAAGAAATCAGGAATTGAACCGCGTGCTCCTCGTCGGAAAAAATTGAATTCCGCGTGACTGGGATTCAATACAATTAAATGAACTTTATTTATCCGTTAGGAACTTCATTTGTGCAGAACATCAGTGCGTGGACAGTTCACATACCCAACAACACAACCCAACATACACACATATCACATACCAGCAGTCCAACAGCGGTCAGTAAGTAAAACCTGCAAAGCACAACACATGAAGAATAGGCAATAAAAACCATTAAAATAATGTTAAAAATGTATATATATAATTAAATGAATAAATAAATAGATCAACTATTCATGAGGCTAATGGATGTAGGCACGAAACTCGACATGGCTCTCTTCGTCCTGAATGTGAGTGACTGTATCTATGGCACCTGAGGGTAATGTATTAGTTGGCTGTGCAAGTGAGTGATGGTGTCAGGGGGGGGGGGGGGTGAGGCTATTTTGTGTTTCTTTAGTTTAGTCCTTCTATTGTAAATACTAATACTAGGTTCCTGCTCAGTCCGATTATTATTACTCTCATTGATATGATTATTTTGTTTAATGGGTATGCGTTTTGATGTTGGATAGATGACACTAAACCAGCTGATATCTTGATGGTTATTACTAGATGTTCACAATTTAAAAACCCATCCTTGGAAACAAGCTGGATCAATCAATTCTGACTGGTGAACCTGAAGTCCTGCGGAGTTTCCGCGGGAAAAAAGAGGCGCTGCTGACAATTAGAAAAGATAGTTTCACTTTTTATGATTGGAATTGAGTTCTGTAGATCAATTATTGTCGCAATGGTGTCTGGATACTCGATCCTTCTAATTGGCTGCATTGTTGACTAACTAATCATATACTAACCGGGAAAAAAATAGCATGCACTCTATATCCGCAATCAGAATTCTTCATCGACTCTTCCATCTTCACTTTCGCCTTCTAGATGCAAGCATAACTTGATTATTAATCTTATTAAAACACTGGTTTTAGTTCAAAGTCATACCGTGTGCACCAAACCCTTAAAATCAGGCATGATACCCAGTACATAGTCCAAAATATAACAGTCCAAATCTTTGATAGCATGAAACGTGTTCCTCCATGTCCGATCAACTCATGGATGTGTTGTAACAGCAATGTTTAAGTGTGAAAACCCTTCAAAAGAATTTTTAGCAATAAAGTTCACCGTTAGGTTTGGTTTAATCTCCGGATCATTAACAGAGATTTCAAATCCCAGCTCAAACTTTGTGGTGGGCAAATTAATGGAAAGGATACTTAGAGATAATCTATATAAGCATCTGGATAAACAGGGTCTGATCAGGAACAGTCAACATGGATTTGTGCCTGGAAGGTCATGTTTGACAAACCTTCTTGAATTTTTTGAAGCGGTAACTAGGGAAATTGATGAGGGTAAAGCAGTTGATGTTATCCTATATGGAATTTCAGTAAGGCCTTTGAGACAAGGTTCCCCATGGAAGGTTTGTTAAGAAGGTTCAATCTATGGGGTGTTAATGGTGGAAGTAGCAATGATGATCACATGGCTAATGGGAGGTGTCGAGAGTAATGGTGGATGGCTGTTTTCAGGTAGGAAAGCCGTGACCAATGGGTGTGCCTCAGGATCACTGTGTTGGG
>CM069165.1:4276427-4278927 GCA_035221665.1 Okamejei kenojei
CATAGAGAGATAGTATTGACGGATAGACGGATAGATAGATAGATAGATAGATAGTAGATAGATAAGATAGATAGATAGATTGATAGATACATAGATAGATAGATAGATAGAATAGATAGATAGATAGATAGATAGATAGATAGATAGGAGATAGAATAGATAGGTAGGTGGGTAGGTAGATAGATAGATAGATAGATAGATAGATAGATAGATAGATAGATAGATAGATAGATAGATAGATAGATAGATAGATAGATAGATAGATAGATAGATAGATAGATAGATAGATAGATAGATAGATAGATCGGATAGATTGAGAGATAGATAGATAGATAGATCGATAGATAGATAGATAGATAGATAGATAGATAGATCGGATAGATAGATAGATAGATAGATAGGATAGTAGATAGAGAAACAGACAGACAGACAGACGGATAGACGGATAGACGGATAGACGGATAGACGGATAGATGGATAGATGGATAGATGGATAGATCGATAGATAGATAGATAGCTAGCTAGATAGATAGATAGATAGATGGATGGATGGATAGATAGATAGATAGATAGATAGATAGATAGATAGATAGATAGATAGATAGATAGATAGATAGATAGATAGATAGATAGATAGATAGATAGATAGATAGATTAGATAGATAGTTAGATAGATGATAGTAGATGATAGATTAGATAGATAGATAGAAAACATGGATAGATGGATGGATGGATGGAGGATAGATAGATAGATTAGTATAGATAGATCGATAGATAGATAGATAGATGATAGATAGATAGATAGATAGATAGATAGATAGATAGATAGATAGATGAATAGATGGACGGATAGACGGATAGACGGATAGACGGATAGATAGATAGATAGATAGATAGATAGATAGATAGATAGATAGATAGATAGATAGATAGATAGATAGATAGATAGATAGATAGATAGATAGATAGATAGATAGATAGATAGAATGATAGGATTAGATAGATAGTAGAGATAGGTAGTGTGGGTAGATAGGTAGATAGATAGATAGATAGATAGGATAGAATAGATAGATAGAATAGTAGATAGATAGATAGATTAGATAGATAGATAGATAGATAGATAGAAGATAGTTAGTTAGTAGATAGATAGATAGATAGATAGATAGATAGATAGATAGATAGAGGAAACAGACAGACAGGCCGGACAGTGACGGAAGCGGAATAGAACGGGATAGATGGATCGATGGATAGATCGTAGATAGATTTCGATAGATAGATAGCTAGGTAGATAGATAGATAGATAGATAGATAGATAGGGGGGGATGGATGGATAGATGGATAGATAGATATATAGGATATATAGATAGATAGATAGATAGATAGATAGATAGATAGATAGATAGATAGATAGATAGATAGATAGATAGATAGATAGATAGATAGATAGATAGATAGATAGATAGATAGATAGATAGATAGATAGAAGATAGATATATAGATTAGATAAGATAGATAATAGATAGATAGATAGATAGATAGATGAGAAACAGAAGACAGGACAGGACAGAGGAAATAGACGGATAGACGGATAGACGAGATGACGGATAGATGGATAGAGGGTTAGATCGTTAGATAGATAGTTAGATAGCTAGTAGATGATAGATAGATAGATAGATAGATAGATAGATAGATAGATAGATAGATAGATAGATAGATAGATAGATAGATAGATAGATAGATAGATAGATAGAGAAACAGACAGACAGACGGATAGACGGATAGACGGATAGACGGATAGACGGATAGATGGATAGATGGATAGATGGATAGATCGATAGATAGATAGATAGCTAGCTACATAGATAGATAGATAGATGGATGGATAGATAGATAGATAGATAGATAGATAGATAGATAGATAGATAGATAGATAGATAGAGATAAGATAGTAGTATAGATAGATAGATAGATAGATAGATAGATAGATAGATAGATAGATAGATAGATAGATAGATAGATAGATGAATAGATGGACGGATGGACGGATAGACGGATAGATGGATAGATGGATAGATGGATAGATAGATAGATAGATAGAAGAATAGATAGATGATAGATAGATAGATGAAGATAGATAGATAGGTAGGTGGTAGGTAGTAGTAGATAGATAGTCTGATAGATAGATAGATAGATAGATAGACTAGATAAGTAGATACGATAGATAGATAGATAGATAGATGATAGGAAACAGACAGCCAGACAGGACAGACGGATAGACGGTAGACGGATAGAGGATAGATGGATAGATGGATAGAATCGATAGATAGCTAGATAGATAGCTAGATAGATAGATAGATAGCTAGATAGATTAGATAGATTGATAGATAGATAGATAGATCGATAGATAGATTAGATAGTATAGATAGGTAGGTAGTAGGTAGGTAGGTAGGTAGATAGATAGATAGATAGATAGATAGATAGATAGATAGATTAGAATAGA
>CM069165.1:4288927-4341427 GCA_035221665.1 Okamejei kenojei
GGGAGGGGGCTGATGACACAAAGCTGGGTGGCAGTCTGTGAACTGTTGAGAGGATGTTAGGAGATTGCAGGGTGACCTGTACAGGTTGAGTGTGTGGGCAGCTGTCGTGTGCAGATACAGTATAATATAGATACATGTGAGTTTATCCACTTGGTGCAAAAACACACAGATTATTACTCATGGGGTTAGTTAGGCAAGGAGGAGGTACAAAAATAGGAGGAGGTACAGCGAGACCTGGGTGTCCTTCTACCATCGGTCACTGAAATTTTGGCGTGCAGGTATAGCCAGCCAGTGAATGTTGGCTCTTTTCATAACGAAGGAGGATTTTTAGTATTAGGGAGCTAGCGAGCGTTTCTTCTGCAGTGGTATAGAGCTCTGGTAAAGACCACATCTGGAGTTTATTGTGTACGGTTTTTGTTTCCCAATTTTCAGGAAGGACATTCCTTTGTAATTGAGGCAGTGGCAGCCATTGGTTCACGAGATTGTTCCTGGGATGGTGTGCCTAGTCATCTGAGGAAAGATTTAAAGACTGGGCTTGTATTTACTGGAGTTTTTGAGGACGAGCGGGTAAAATTTTTGAAAACATATAAAATCTATAAAACGCCCTTGACAAGCTAGATGCACGAAAAAAAATGTGCCAAATGTTGGCGAGTCCAGATTCAGGGGCACAGTCTTAGAAATAAAGGGAGGCAAATTTAAGACTGAGGTGAGAAAAACTTCTCACAGAGAGTTGTGAAATTTGTGGAATTCCCTGCTAGAGAGGGCAGAGGAGGCCAAATCACTGGATGGATTTAAGAGGAGTTAGTAGATCTCTAGGGGTGGTGGATTCAAGGGATCATCGGGAGATGGCAGGCACGTGGTTATTGATTGGGACGATCACATGAATGTCGGTGCTGGCTCGAAGGCCGAATGGCCTCACCTAGCACCAACTTTCTTTGTTTCTTATGTTTCCATGTTAATCAGAGATTTGAAGAGGACGCCCATCGAATTAATATTTATTCAACAAAAATTCGGGCACAACGATCCAGTGGTCAATCCGCACATGGAATGGCCTCTACAGTGGTACCGTGGGTAATTTAAACAAAACATTCTTTTCTTTTTGGATGGCGGCATGGGTTCCAGTCTAAAATCTATCTGGTATATGTTCCCATACTCCTTGACTTGGGATAGTTTCCGTATCGTATTTTTCAGTGCCATCCTGGCTCGCACAGTTACGCACGGTTGACAAAGAACAGTTTTTCTCTGCCCGTCCCTTTGTATTATCAACAACGATGAATCTTACTCTGGCATCCATCTCTTCCAATGTGTGCTAGTCTATTGTAAACCTTTAAAACAGCAATGTTCTGGATACAAACTGGATTTTATGACATTTCCCATTCTTCCGCCATATTCTGTTGCACTCTGAATGTTCACACTGTTGTTCCCCGTCTGCTTTTTTTCCCTAGGGGCGGATTCCTGGGGATCTTTCTTAATTCTCTGACACATTGGTTGTATTCAGATTTATGTCCTCGGTCCATTCCATTTTTATTTCATAATTGTCTAACTTTGTTTTTACCTGCATTACTAATTCTCTCTGGTGTCTGCTCTCAATTTTATTTGTGGGTCTTATTTATTCAGAGACGCCTCAGGAAAGGCAAGCTGTGGCTTTCCGGTTTATTAAACATATTCGTTGTATTGTACGAGTCCTCCAGAGGATGTAGCTTATCCCCTTTGTGCCATGGATCACTAATCATATTACGATCCCAAAGGAATACTGCAGTCGGTATAAACATTCACTATCATTCTTTCCTAACTTGAGGACCTCCGTAAGACTATAATTATTGCTATATGTGTTGTCACTTGAATTTTCTTCCGTTTGGACCACTTCCTTCGCTCTCTACCCTACCCATGCAGTTCGAGGAGTTACCTTGTAATAATTTCTTGACCATCCACATAAAATGATTGTGCATCTGACCCCGGTAAAGTCACTTCTACAATCCTCACATCTTCTTCTGCTTCTATTTCTTCCATGCATTCAAGCTCGTTTCCTTCCTTCGCCGTCATTGTGGTCGGATTTACCACAGTGCCTTTGATTATCTGTACGCACTTGTCCGCTGGCAATAATACACTCCCATTTCACTCGTCTATTAACAGATACTACCTTTAACCTCCATGCCTCTAAAAGTTGCACAATACTATGAGGAGAATGTAAAAAAATACTTTCCATCAAAGCAATGGGCTCTGGTACCTTAGCTGCTAATTTTGCATAAGTGCTTGAGTACATCTTGAATAGTACGCTACTGGCCTCATTCTATCCCTATGTTTTTTGTGACTACTGCTGTGCGATAGCCTATTTTATTATCGCAGTACAAATCGAAGGGTTTAGTTATATCTGGGAGTCCCAATGCAGGGGAGGAGGTCAGCAAATGCTTGATTTTTAAAAATGCCCGAAAATATTTCTCAACGCAATCTACCACCCCTTTCTCGATTGGTCGCCTTCACTGTGGAATTTCCTAAAAAACCCTTTCTGAAAGGTAACGTTTGAAGTAATTAACCAGCAGAATGGACCCTCATGGACCCTCATTTGCATTTGACCAGACATATGCTGAACTCCAGCATTTGCATCAAAACAAGCAGTTGCAAAAACTTTTATCAACTCAAAATTAGCAGTCTGTAATTATTGAACAAAATCCTTAAAACCTGCAGGAATTCATTGTTATTAAGAAACATCATGTTTACCAAATTGTTCCGACCTATCTCTCAAAATAAGAATTTCATAATCATAATCATAATCATAATCGTAATCATAATCATAATAGTCATTTATTAGTCAAGTATGTTTTGCATTATACAAGGGATTTGATTTGCCGCACAGTCATACCAATAAAGTGCAACAAGACACCCAAATACATTTTAACATGAACAACTACCACAGCGACTCCTCCACATTCTTCACAGTGATGGAAGGCAAAATAAAACAATCTTCATTTCTTTGTTCTCCCGCTGTCGGGCTCTCGAAACTTCCATTGTCGGGTCCATTTTGACGCCAGTAGGAGGCGGTCTAGCCCTCCACATCAGGGCGATCAAGCTCCCACATCGGGGGAATCTCAGCTTCCCCGCGCCGGGCGATCGGACCCCGGATCGGGGCTTGTCGAATCTCCAGCGATTTTGGAGCTTCCCGACAGCAGCCTCTACCGAGACTGCGAGCTCCTCGATGTTGAAATCCGCAGGCCGCGGTTGGAGCGTCGATCACAGGCAAGGGTTTGCAGGCTTTGAAGGTAAGTCCATGGCCCTGCGGTGGTGCTCAAATTCAGACTCGAGCAATGCTGCTAGCTCCATCATGTTAGGCCGCAGTGCGACTGGAGATACGATCCAGATAACATTCGCATCTCCGGCAAGGTGAGAGATTGAAAAAAATATAGTTTCGCCCGACACCCTCCCCCACCACCCACATAAAGAAAAACAGAGAACATTAAAAAACAGAGAACTTTATAAAACACACCAAAAATAATAAAAATAGGACGAAAATACAGACAGACGTTTGGCGACTGCGCTGACTGCGCCACCCGGTGGAGAATTCATAGTCCAAATTTATAGCATTCACAATTTCCCCAAATGCCGATTTCTTTCTGAAACGTTGGTCGGCACGGACTGGAAGGGCCGAGAGGGCCTGTCTCCGTGCTGTAATTGTTATATGGTTATATGGTTATATGGTTGGCATCTCATATCCGGAATAGAGACACTCATATTTCTTACCACATGGCTAATGTGGAAGAAAACAAACACACAAAATACAGGTTTGGCAAAACAACACTTCGGCTTTGCACATCTCCTTCCTGAAAACCGTTGTATGAAAACAAACAATATGAAGTTAAGAATACATCGTGTATCAAATCAATAGATGGATAGATCGGGTAAATGCAGTGAGTCTCGTGCCCATAGTAGGCGAATGGACGAGGAGAGGACAAAAATGGGTTTAAGCTAAAGGGATACACATTTAATAGGAAACAGAAGGGTAACCTTCTTACACAAAGGGTGGTGGGTGTAAGAAACAAGCAGCCAGATGAGATCATTCAGGCGGGGATTATCCCAACATTTATGAAATCGTTAGACAGGTACATGGATAGGACATGTTTCGAGGGATATGGGTCATACGCGGGCAGGTGGGACTCGTGCCGCTCGGACACGTCGGCTGGTGTGGGCAAGTTGAGCCTAAAGGCCAGTTTCCACACTGTGTCACTCTATCGCTCCATAACTAATTTCCATATTGAGAACTTCTAACAAATATATAAACCATGAACGAATGCTGGGTTGGAGAGGACCACACAAACTTCTTAAATGGTCACTTTGGCTTATGACACAAGAAATACTACACATTTGTTTCAATATATTTCATATAGAGGAGCAAAAACCTTCAGCCAAATTATATTCCATATGGACTATAGAATTATTTCAACCGAGAAGAAACTAACAAGCAATTTAGCAATCTTTACGCTCTCAGACCATGCTTTTTGTCACCTCTTTTCATATAAATCAAAATTAACGAGCGATTTACCACAACGCATGCAATCTGCTGACTCTAACAGACATTCACACACCTGCTGTAGAAGATTAGATTAGATTAGATTAGATTAGATTAGATGTTATTACTTGTCATTCGCACCTCAAGAGGCTCGAACGAAATTATGTTTCTACAAACCATATAGAGCAATGGGAGTCTCCCCCTCACTGTGATGGAAGGCAAAGTTCTTCTCTCTCCCTCGCACCATTTCTCCCCCGATGTGGAAGGAACATCCCGGTTGCACATTTCTTGTATCATGCTTTTACTTCGTCCCCTCTCGTACCGACTACTGGGACTGCAGCTCATTGCTTTAAATATATGTCCTAGGTTGGGCACATTCCATAATCCATATCATACCATTCTCTAAACATATCTTTGTCTCAACATACCCAGATAAGGTTATCTCCGTCCATCGGCAGGACGGGAGACGGCACATCGCCACCATTCTCTTGCAAATATGTGTTGTTCTTCCTCCTGTGCACAATCTTAATGCTGCTATTTTTATTTTTGTTTATGGTTATTTGTCTTGGCTGTGACTATAATTAATCCATTTTCATACTTGCCATGTTTTTGTCCCTGCCTTGTGCAAGCGTTTGGGACACGATCCTATCCTTTCTCTGTCATTTTTCCACATTACTTCTTATTACAATCGAGCTATAGTTTGTACTATTGGGTCCTCATTTGATGCTAACACTTCTCTCACCGGTACCCACACTCAGCACATCTCGTGCTCTGCAGATACTTTATAGGATTTCGAACTACATTTACGTTTCTCACCAACAAAAGCTTCCCTCATGCGCCTCTTGCCATACCAGAAGCTGATGTCTCACCGCAACAGAAACTGATATCTCACTGCACCAGAGGCTGATGTCTCACTACACCAGATGCTGATGTTGACCCGCACCAGAGGCTGATGTCTTCACAAAGGAGGACACAAACAAACTCCCTGTTGTACTATTGGCCAGAGAATCTAGGGTTACAGAGGCAGGAGATAATGGGCTATTAATGTTCAGAGTTTTGTTTGAATTGAGTTCAATAGCTTGATGGCTGTGGGCAAGTAGCTGTTTCTGAACATGGGCGTTGCAGTCTTCAGGATCCCGTACCATCTACCTGAAGGTAGCGGGAAGATCAGTGTGTGGCTAGGATGATGTGGGTCATTGATGATGCTGTCGGCCTTTTTGAGGCAGCGACTGCGATAGATCCCCCTCGATGGTAGGGAGGTCAGAGCCGATGATGGGCTGTGCAGTGTTTACTACTTTGTGTTGTCTTTTACGCTCCTGGGCACACAAGTTGCGGAACCAAACCACGATGCAACCTGTCAGCATGCTCTCTACTCTGCACCTGTAGAAGTTGGAGAGAGTCCTCCTTGACATACCGACACGCCGTAATTTTCTCAAGAAGTAGAGGCACTGATGTGCTTTCTTTATAATATCATCAGTGTTCTCGGACCAGGAGAGACCTTCAGAGGTGTACGCCCAGGACTTTGAAGTTCTTGACCCTTTCCACCATCGACCCGTTGATGGGGTGGGAGATTGCAACCTTCACGTGGTCCGCCCTGTTTCGACGAATGCAATCAACCTGGCGTGCACAATCAAGTAAGATCAAATAGAACAAGTTGTCCTACAACGTTAGGCTGTGCACACCATACGCAAGAAGAAGAAGACCCGTTGATATAAACGGGACTGTGTGCCCCCATCCTGCCCCTTCCAAAGTCCACAATCAGTTCCTTGGTTTTTCAGTTGTTGAGGGCCAGGTTATTGTGCTAGCACCATTTGGTCAGTCGGTCTATCTCACTTGTATACTCGTCACCATCAGTGATACGTCCCACAAAAGTGGTGTCATCAGCGAACTTGATGATGGAGTTCGCACTATGACCGACTACGCAGTCATGAGTATAGAGTGCGTCGCAGTCTTGAGGTGCTCTCGTGCTGTTTGCTATCGAGGCTGACACTTTTCCACCAATTCGAACAGTCTGTGGTCTGTGAATGAGGAGGTCGAGGATCCAATTGCAGAGGGATGCGCAGAGACCCAGATCTGAGAGTTTGGAAACCAGCTTGGAGGGGATGATTGTATTAAATGCCGAGCTGTAATCATTGAATAACAGGCTGACATATCAGTTTTTGTTGTCCAAGTAGTCCAGAGCGTAGTGCAGAGCCAGCAAGATCGTATCCACTGTTGATCTGTTGTGGCGGCAAGCGAACTGTAGTGGGTCCAGGTTTATCTCGAGGTAGGAACAGAGTACTGAAAGGGGATGATCAGCAATGATCACATTGAATGGCGGTGCCGGCTCGAAGGGCCGACATGCCGACTCCTGCACCTATTGTCTATTGTCTATTGTCCCGCCTTTCCCAGAAGCTGATGTAATATTGCATCAGAGGCTGTTGTCTATCGCAAAAGAAGACCCTACCTACCTCAGGCAACTCACTGCGGTAGTACCTTTGTGATTGTGTCTAATGTGTTATAACCACATGTTAGAACCTAACGTTTGACACATTCACCGATCTTGTTCAGTAAAGTCACCACGCGTTTCCTTTTTGTTTTCCTCCACATTGCTCTTTTGATACTACAACTTAAGGTCGCCGAAAAACCAAACGGAATCTACTCGACTAATTACGGGTGGGACAATTAAACATACTCACCCGATTAGGAGCCATAACGTTGACGGTCGTCCTGTGAACTATCCTGCCGATTACGCTCTCATCTTGTAATATTACAGCTGGTAATAAAGGAAGCTTTTTCTGATTGGCTGCCAGTGACTAGCGGAGTTCTGCAGGACTCGGTGCTAGGTCCGCTGCTCTTAACTTTGTATATAAATGGCTTGGATGATATCAATAAAGGCTTTGAGGCCCAGTTTGCGGATGATACGAAAATAGGTGGGGGGTCAATCCGTGCAGAGAAAGCAGGAACTGCAGAAACATAGATAGAAACATAGAAACATAGAAATTAGGTGCAGGAGTAGGCCATTCAGCCCTTCGAGCCTGCACCGCCATTCAATATGATCATGGCTGATCATCCAACTCAGTATCCCGTACCTGCCTTCTCTCCATACCCTCTGATCCCCTTAGCCACAAGGGCCACATCCAACTCACTCTTAAATATAGCCAATGAACTGGCCTCAACTACCCTCCGTGGCAGAGAGTTCCAGAGACTCACCACTCTCTGTGTGAAAAAAGTATTTCTCATCTCGGTTTTAAAGGATTTCCCCCTTATCCTTAAGCTGTGACCCCTTGTCCTGGACTTCCCCAACATCGGGAAACAATCTTCCTGCATCTAGCCTGTCCAACCCCTTAAGAATTTAGTAAGTTTCTATAAGATCCCCTCTTAATCTCCTAAATTCCAGAGAGTATAAACCGAGTCTATCCAGTCTTTCTTCATAAGACAGTCCTGACATCCCAGGAATCAGTCTGGTGAACCTTCTCTGCACTCCCTCTATGGCAATAATGTCCTTCCTCAGATTTGGAGACCAAAACTGCACGCAATACTCCAGGTGTGGTCTCACCAAGACCCTGTACAACTGAAGTAGAACCTCCCTGCTCCTGTACTGAAAACTTGGATAGGGTGTGAGAGTGGGCAGAGAAGTGGCAGGTGGAATATGGTGTAGCATAGTGTGGAGTCATGCATTATCGTCGGAGGAATATAGACATAGATTATTGTCCAAATGGGGAATAAATTGAGAAATCGGAGGTGCAAAGGGACTTGGGAGTGCTGGTGCAGGATAACCAAAAGATTAATCAGCAAGTCGAATCAGTAGTAAAGAAAGGAAAAACAATAGAAAATAGACAATAGACAATAGGTGCAGAAGTAGGCCATTCTGCCCTTCGAGCCAGCACCGCCATTCAATCATGATCATGACTGATCATCACCAATCAGTACCCTGTTGCTGTCTTCTCCCCATATCCCCTGACTCCGCTTTATTTAGAGCCCTATCTAGCTCTCTCTTGAAAGTATTCAGAGAATAGGCCTCCACCACCCTCTGAGGTAGAGAATTCCACAGACTCACAACTCTCTGTGAAAAAAATTGTTTGCTCATCTCCGCTCTAAATGGCTTTCTGCTTATTCTTAAAATGTGGTCCCTGGTTCTGGACTCCCCCAACATCGGGAACACGTTTCCTGCCTCCAGCGTGTCCAAACCCTTAAAAATCTTATATGTTTCAATAGGATCCCCTCTCATCCTTCTAAACTCCAGAGTGTGCAAACCCAGCCGCTCCATTCTCTCAGTATATGACAGTCCCGCCATCCCGGGAATTAACCTTGTAAACCTACGCTGCGCTCCCTCAATAGTAAGAATGTCATTCCTCCAATTAAGGGACCAAAACTGCACGCAATACTCAAGGTGTTGTCTCACTAGGGCCTTGTACAACCGCAGAAGGACCTAAATGCCAATGTCCCTGTAAGGATAATTTATTCTAATCGATAATCTGGAGATCTGCCTACTAAACACAGTGACAAAGAGCAGCTGTAATTGCAAGGATGCAACAGATAAGAACCTATATGGAACCATATAGGACTAAACTCCACTTACTGATAAAATAAACTGGTTTTCATCAGAATCTGCAAGTCGAATCAGTGGTAAAGAAAGGAAAAACAATGCTAGCATTTGTTTGGAGAGTACTTGTATATAAAAATATGGATGTAATGCTGAGGCTCAATTAGGCGCTGGGCATGGCGCATACTGTGAGTAATTTTGGACACCATATCTGAGGAAGGATGTGCTGTCTCTGGGGAGGCTCCAGAGGAGGTTCATAAGAAAGATCCCAGGAATGAGTAGGTTAACCCGTAATAGTGTTTCACGGCACTGGGCATATATTCCCTGGATTTTAGAAGAATGAGGGAGAACCTCATTGAAACGTACAAAATAGTGAAAGACTTGAAGAGAGTTGATGTGGAGAGAATGTGTCCACTGGTGGGAGAGACTAGGACGAGAGATTCTAAATGAATTAACGTTCTTTTGGGAAACAGGTGAGGTGGAATTTCTTTAGTCGGAGGGTGGTGAGAAGGTGAGGGTGGTGGTGGGAATTCTTCGCCGCAGAAGTCAGTGCATGTACATATACATTCTTGATTAGTACCGGTGTCAGAGGTTATGGAGAGAAGGCAGGAGAATGGAGTCAGGAGGGAGAGATAGGTCAGTCTTGATTGAACGGCGGAGTCAACTTGATATGCCGAATGGCCGAATTCTATTACGACTTCCGGTGGCGCGATGGAGGGCTAGAGGACAACGCCAGCCAGCTCCGCGAAAAAAACGTGAAAAAACGGGGGATGAAAGGACCTACCTGCTGCCTGCTGCTTGCTGCCTGCCGTCTCTGCACCGATTGTTGTGAGTGACGTCATCAGGCGCGCGACTAATTATGGCTACAACACGCAGCCCTGCTGATAAACAGAAAACTCTCCCCACCCGGCAGAAAACGGTAGAAGGCCCAACTGAAGCCTCGGACTCAAGTAGGACCTCATCCCAGGAAGATGTATCGAAGAGAACAGGGAAAAAAGCGGAAAGTGAAGATTTGAAAACTTTCATTTCTCGCGAAATTGCTGGCTTAAAAGAAGAAATAAACCAGATGAATACGCAAATAAACCAGATGAATACTCAAATGAAAGAATTCCAACAGGAAACGAATTCAAATATTAATAATAAGACCAAGAAAATATCGGCAGATTTGAAGAAAGAAATTACAGAAATGATGAACGAAATGAGAAAGGAGATGGATAATAAAATTGAAAAGGTCAAAAATGACTTTGAAAAAAGGCTGAAGCCTATGGAAGAGATACTGGAACAACAGACGGTCGGTATAAAAGGCCTTGAAGGAAACGGAAATAATTCAATGAGGCTAAGAGTCTTATGAGAAGAGTGCCACATTTGAAATACGGTTTGAATTATCCAGCTACTCTAAGAGTTACCTTCAATAACTAGGAGCATTTATTTTCCAACCCAGAAATAGCAATGGTCTTTGCGCGTCAGATCCAGACCTGAGAAGCAGCTACTTTCAAATATATTGACCCTTAAGAATGCCACAAGAATCTCCAAGACTTCGCAAGACTCTATAAAACAATGCAGGACTGGACTGAACTGGGCAACGTTGGATGGAAGTCGGAGAAAGAAGTGGATCGGAAATTTTTACTTGGGTACTAATAATTAATATCATTATACTACTAATATAAATAACTGATATACATTATAGACACTAGGTGTATTTCTACTAACACAATTTTTACTAATTAATATTAATTACTCTTACTAATAATTAATGATTTTATATGTTGTAATGAATTAAATTGAATCAAATGAATGAGTTAAAATTAGGGATTGATTTCCATTGGAGATTTTTCCTTTTTGTCAGGATTTTTTTATTTTCATTCTTAATATTTTTTTTTCTCTTCTTTTTTTCTAGGATGGATGTTTTTTTTTTCTTTTTCTTTTTATCCTTTTACTTGTGTTCTTTCTGTTTAAAATTGATTGATTTTTAATTAAGTTCTAAACATGTACTTTGATATCTTTCCTTTTTTTGTTCTTCCTGTTTATAATAATTAGATGTTTAAATAAGTCTTAAATAATTGTATGTCTATACTTTTATAATGGTTTATAAAAATTAGATGTTTAAATAAGTCTTAAATAATTGTATTTCTATACCTTTAATGGTCATAAGTTAAATATGCCTTTACTAAATGTCTTTATTTTGTTCTTTCTGTTTAAAATTGATAGATTTTTAATTAAGTTCTAAATATGTACTTTGAAATTCTTTCTTTTTTTTGTTTCTCATGTTTATAATAATGAGATGTTTAAACAAGTCTTAAATAATTGTATGTCTATACCTTTATAATTGTTTATAATAATTAGATGTTTAAATATGTTTTAAATAATTGTATTTCTATACCTTTAATTGTTATAAGTTAAATATGTCTTTACTAAATAAGTTTCTATTTGTATCCCTCTTTTTTCCCTTTCCCTTTTTTTTTATTCTCTAATACTACACCCCCGGTAAAATATTTTTATGGAATAACAATTCCAAAAACCTGGGAGCTGGTTAAGTTACCAACATCAACGACGGAAGTCGGTAGATGGTTAGCCATGCTAGTATGGCTAGCACTAACTACAACAACTCTAGATGTAGTTTTTCCTTTCTTTTTGCACATTACTAACCTCTTAATCTATCCTTTGTTCTTTTCTTATATAATCTATTATGGTTTTCTTCAATTTGAATGTAGTTATATACTGGATCAATGGAGATTTATACGTGAGAGACATGCACGAGACTTAAAATTCATCTATTCGATGTTCGGGTGTAAGGTCGGGTCTGACGTGCTGAACCATAGACTCTATTGAAGACCTCCATAGTCATAAGATGCAAGACCCACAAATAAATATAGGGAATGAGGGAATAACTTTTTGTAGTTGGAACGTTAAAGGTATTAATGAACCGATTAAGAGAGGACAAGTTTTTGCACATTTAAAGGCAAATAAAGCTGATGTGATTTTTATTCAAGAAACACATCTAAAAAAAGATGCTGAACATGGATTGAAAGCTAAATGGATAGATAAAATGTATCACTCTTCTTTTACACATAAATCAAGAGGCGTAGCAATATTATTTCGTAAAGGTATTTTATTTAAACATACATCAACTATAACTGATAAAGATGGAAGATATATTATCGTCATAGGAGAATTAAATACACAAAAAATGATTTTCGTTAATGTATATGGAACAAATTTTGATAGCCCATTGTTTTTTAAGAATGCATTTAATAATATTCCGGAATTAGCACAACATAATCTAATAATTGGAGGTGACTTTAATTGTACACTAGATCCATACTTAGATAGATCTACAAGGGAAAGAAAACCTAAATCACACTCTAGTGATTTATTAAATGCATATATGGAAACTACTAATATCAAAGATGTTTGGAGAATTGAAAACCCTACTGGACGAGAATACTCTTTTTACTCGTCAGTACATAAAACTTACTCAAGAATAGATTATTTTTGGTGGACGCTAAACTTATTTCGCTTACTTATAAATCCAAATTTCATAATATCATAATTTCAGATCATGCACCATTAACATTCAAGATCAAAATAAATGGTAAACTACAAAAATCAGAACAGTGGAGATTTAACCCACAAATATTAGAAAATAAAATTACCCACGAATATATTACAGAACAAATTAAGATTTTTTTCGAAATAAATGATTAACCGGAAATAACTTGTTCCTTATTATGGGAAACATTTAAAGCATACCTCCGGGGAATCATGATTTCCTCTCAAGCATTTTATAATACAAAGAAACGTAAGGAGCAGCAAGATTTGGAAAAGGAGATCAAACAATTAGATATACAGAACGCAATGAATCCAACTACTATATTACATAATAAAATTGCAGCATTGAAAGATAAATTAAATAAAATATTTACAGACCAAGTCGTTAAGCTTTATCAACATGCTAAACAATTACAGTTTGAATTCGGTTATAAACCTCAAAAATTACTGGCTCATCAACTAAGGAAAATGGAAGCTGAAAAAAATAATCCATAGGATTAAATCACATAAAGGCGAACTGTTAACACAGCCTAAAGATATTAATGAAAGATTTATGCAATGTTATAAAAACTTATACACTGCGAAAACAACAGATAATAAAATAGGAATTGAAGCATTTAAAAAAAAATGTAACTTGAAAGGATTGGATTCACAAAATATAGAGTTACCGAATGCTGATATTACGATAAAAGAAATCCAAGAATCTATTAGATCACTAAAAAAGGGTAAAACACCGGGACCAGACGGCATTGGCTCGGAATTTTATAAAGTATTTTATGATCAGAATGTACCACGTTTGAAATTACTATATGATCATATCTATATACGGCAAAAACTACCAGAAACATTGAATGAATCAACTATAACACTTTTACCCAAAATAAACACAGACTTGGATGAACCAGGATCATTTAGAGCAATAGCTCTCCTAAATACCGATCCAAATATATTAACTAAAATATTAATTTTACTAATATTAATTAACTAAAAATTAATTTTTTGAAGCGGTAACTAGGGAAATTGATGAGGGTAAAGCAGTGGATGTTGTCTATATGGATTTCAGTAAGGCCTTTGACAAGGTTCCCCATGGAAGGTTGGTTCAGAAGGTTCAATCTTTGGGTGTTAATGGCGGAGTAGCAAGATGGATTCAACAGTGGCTGAATGGGAGATGTCAGAGAGTAATGGTGGATGGCTGTTTGTCAGGTTGGAGGCCGGTGACCAGTGGGGTGCCTCAGGGATCTGTGTTGGGTCCACTGTTGTTTGTCATGTACATCAATGATCTGGATGATGGGGTGGAAAATCGGATAAGTAAGTATGCAGATGATACTAAGATAGGTGGTGTTGTGGATAATGAAGTAGATTTTCAAAATCTACAGAGAGGTTTGGGCCATTTGGAAAAGTGGGCTGAAAGATGGCAGATGGAGTTTAATGCTGATAAGTGTGAAGTGCTACATCTTGGCAGGACAAATCAAAATAGGACGTACATGGTAAATGGTAGGGAATTGAGGAATGCTGTGGAACAGAGGGATCTAGGAATAACTGTGCATAGTTCCCTGAAGGTGGAATCGCATGTAGATAGGGTGGTAAAGAAAGCCTTTGGTGTGCTGGCCTTTGTAAATCAGAGCATTGAATATGGGAGTAGGGAAGTAATGTTAAAATTGTACAAGGCATTGGTAAGACCAATTCTGGAGTATGGTATACAATTTTGGTCGCCTAGTTATAGGAAGGATGTCAACAAAATAGAGAGAGTACAGAGGAGATTTACTAGAATGTTGCCAGGGTTCCAGCAACTATGTTACAGAGAAAGGTTGAACAAGTTAGGTCTTTATTCTTTGGAGCGCAGAAGGTTAAGGGGGGACTTGATTGAGGTCTTTAAAATGATGAAAGGGATAGACAGAGTTGACGTGGATAAGCTTTTTCCCATTGAGGGTAGGGAAGATTCAAACAAGAGGGCATGACATGAGAATTAAGGGACAGAAGTTTAGGGGTAACGTGAGGGGGAACTTCTTTACTCAGAGGCTGGTGGCTGTGTGGAATGAGCTTCCAGCAGAGGTGGTGGAGGCAGGATCGATTTTAACATTTAAAAGTAAAGTGGATAGGTATATGGACGTGAAGGGAATGGAGGGGTATGGTCTGAGTGCAGGTAGATGGGACTAGGGGAAAACGAATGGTCGGCACGGACTGGAAGGGCCGAGAGGGCCTGTCTCCGTGCTGTAATTGATATATGGTTATATGGTATTAGCACAAAGGTTAAGTTTAGTTGTTACTAAATTAGTTCACTCTGATCAAACAGGATTTATACCAAAACGATACTCTTCGTATCATTTGAGACGGTTATTCAATATTATATACTCGAAAAGAGATATTAATAAAGACCTAGTAGTTATTTCGTTAGACGCAGAGAAAGCCTTTGATCAAGTGGAATGGCCTTACTTGTTCTCGGTTATGGAAGCTTTTAAACTGGGAGAAAAGTTTATTTACTTGATCAAATTGCTATATACAAATCCGACAGCTAGAATAATAACAAATCAAATGTTATCACCTAAATTCAATTTATCTTGAGGTTGTAGACAAGGTTGTCCTTTATCCCCTTTATTGTTTGCATTGGCATTAGATCCGTTAGCTCTGATGGTGAGATCACATCCGGAAATATATGGATACAATACTAGAGACACTAAAAATAAAATCGCTCTATATGCGGATGATGTGCTACTTTAAATCACAAAACCAGAAACTAGTATCCGTAATTTGTTAAAATTAATAACTGAATTTGGATCCTATTCATGATATAGTATTAACTGGAATAAAAGTGAACTTATGCCAATAACGGTAAACAATTTACATATATTACAACAATTCCCTTTTAAGATAACAAATTAAAAATTTAAATATCTTGGAATTTTGTAACAAAAAGATTTGACTCCTTAGTTAAAGCTAATTTTCCACTATTATTGAACAAATTAAATAAGAATATTATATTTTGGAAAACTTTACCTATATCGATGATAGGCAAAATTAATATAATAAAAATGGTGTTTCTTCCACAATTATTATACCTTTTCCAATCAATCCCGATATACCCGATATATCTCCCTAAAAATTTCTTTAAAAAGGTGGACTCCTTAGTCACTAACTTCATTTGGGATTATAAGTGCCATAGAATAAACAAATAACATTTATGTAAATCAGAAATAAATGGAGGTCTAGCTTTAGCAAATTTTATGTTTTATTACTGGGCAGTTAACAGTAAAAATATGAATTTTTGGTTAGAAGAAATGGATAACCAACCAACTTGGTTAAATATGGAAAAAGAAGATTGTTCTCCCTTTGAAATTAGTTCTATAATATTCGCTAATACTAATTTAGCTAAGAAAACATATAGTGATAACCCAATAATAGGAAGTGGAATACGTATTTGGAAACAAATAAAGAAAACATTAAAATTAAAATCTATACCATAATCTCTTAGCATTGTAAATAATGTTACGTTTAAACCTTCAATGATGGATAAAGCTTTTTCACAATGGAAAAATAATGGAATTATTAAGATTGGGGATCTCTATAGGGAAAACTCCTTCCTTTCATTTCAAGACATACAACAAATTTATGGACTACAATCTAAAGAGTACTTTAGATATTTACAAATTAGAGATAATGTTAAAGCAAATACGCAAGAACTCAGAAATAGAAAGATATAAATATTAGATGAATGTTTGAATAAACATCCGAATACAGAAAAAATGATTTCATATATATATAACATCTTATTGGAAGGTGATGTTCCATCAACAGAAATACATAGACAATCGTGGGAAAATAAATTATGTCAAACTATTAGACCAGAAATATGGGATGATAGTTTACAACATATACATCATTGTTCGCTAAATGCTAAACACTCTTATACAGTTTAAAACATTACATAGATTATATTATTCAAAAACCAAATTACATAATATGTTCCCAAAAGTATCTCCTATATGTGATAAATGTCAACATTTAGAAGTCAATCTGTCACACTCATTTACAAATTGTATAAAAATTACAAAATTCTGGATTGAAATATTTAGGATAATTTCTAATGTTGTTAATATAACTTTGACACCCGATTCAAAGCTAATAATACTAGGAATATTGGAAACAGAACAAATAGTAACAACAAACCAGAGAATTTTTATTGATTATGGGATAATAATTGGGAAAAATTAATATTAAAATTGTGGAAAGGCCCTACATCCCCTACAATCAAAATGTGGAATACAGAAATGTCGGAGACTCTTCATCTGGAGAGATTCAGGCTTGTCTTAATGGACAGGTTAGATCTCTTCAGAGGGATATGGTCTCCATATATTGAATATTTACAGAGTCATAATGGCTCGGTACGAGGGCTTGACTGAGGCCTGAATATTAGAATGGATGAAGAAATAAATATAATAAATCATGCCTATATCTCCAATGACGGAATAATAATTAATACTCCATTCGTTTTCCTATTTTTTCATTATTTATCCCTATCTTTTCTTACTTTATAAAAAATAATTAAAAAAGCGTATAGAAGCATATAGTCCTAAATCTCAATATTAGTAATAATATTAATATTATTAATATTATGAAAGTATTTAATGATGTATTTTCGTTTATGTAAAATATTGTAATTTTCATATATATGTTTCTATAATAAAAAATATTCAACAACGAATTCTATTACTATCATTTATAACCACCCCTCATTCTCCTGCGCTGTAAGGAATTGAGTCCCAGTCTACTCAACCTCTCCCTATAGCTCACACCGTCTAGTCCTGGCAACATCCTCGTAAATCTTTTCTGTACGCTTTACAGCTTGACAATATTTTCCTGTTACATTGTGCCCAGAACTGAACACAATACTCTAAATGCGGCCTCACCAACGTCTTATACAATTGTTAAAATAATAGAATCCTCTGCTCTGCAACACTCCCCAAGGCTCCACTTGGGGAATTTTTACTACATTCAAATTGAAGAAAACCATTCACTGTGTAGGTCCTGTCGGTGATAGATGTCTTAATATGCAGCACCTCACATTTCTCTGTTAAATTCCATCAATAATATTCCATCATAAATTCCACCATAAATTCAATCACCAAGTCGGAAAAAAGGGGATAAAAAATATTCTGCAGTGTGACTTTAGATAGCTCGCAAAAATGCTGAAAAGCAGGACTTCCAGGGTTGTTATCTCCTGTTTGCTTCCAGTTCCTTGTGCTGGCGAGAGCAGGGACAGGGAGATACGGTACCTGAATGTGTGGCTGAGGAACTGGTGCAGGCATTTAGAATCTGAGATCACTGGGATATGTTTTGGAGTAATCGGGATCTCTACAAAAGGGACGGATTGCATCTTAACAGGTGGGGGACCAGCATTCTCACAGGCAGGTTTGCCCCTGCTACACGGATGGCTTTCAACTGAATAAGGGGGGTGGGGTGTCAAATGGGATAGTCGAGGACGGAGTTAAAGGGAAAGAGAGCAGAGGGATGGTTTATGATCCCAAAATTAACGGTAAAGGAAGCTCATAAAGGGACAAGAGAGTATGGCCAAGTGTAACAAGGATCGATGTGGAAGGTGAGATGCGCAAGGAATTAAAAGTATTGTATATGCGCAAAGTATAAGAAGTAAAGTAGATGAGCTTAAGGTGAGCTTAAGGCTCAGTTAGAGGTTGGTAGATATGACATTGTGGGGATTACTGAGACGTGACTACAGGAGGATCTGGCATGGGAGCTTAATATTCAGGGTTATGCATCCTATAGAAAGGACAGGCAGGTGTGCAGAGGAGGTGGTGGGGGGGAGGGGGTGGTGCTCTGCTGGTGAGTGATGGAATTCAGTCCCTTGCGAGGGAAGACATAGGGACTGACGAGGGGGAGTCACTGTGGATTGAGTTGAGGAATTGTTAAGGCAATAAGACACTACTTGGTGTTATCTACAGACCCCCAAATAGTAGCCCGGATGTCGGGTATAAGTTGCAGCAGGAGTTAAAACTGGCATGTAACAAAGGTAATGCCACTATACTGACACCCTCCTCCGCCTAGCAGAGTTGGTCCTCACCCTCAATAACTTATCTTTTGATTCCTCCCATTTCCTCCAAACACAAGGCGTAGCTATGGGCACACGCATGGGCCCCAGCTACGCTTGCCTCTTTGTTGGGTACGTCGAACAATCCTTGTTCTCGGTGTACCAGGGCCCCATCCCCGACCTCTACCTCCGTTACATCGACGACTACTTTGGTGTCACCTCCTGCACCCACACACAACTGACTGACTTCATTCATTTCACCACCAACTTCCATCCGGCACTCAAATACACTTGGACCATTTCCGACACTTCCCTACCATTCCTTGACCTCACCATCTCTATTGCAGGTGATACGCTCCTGACCGACATCCACTACAAACCTACTGACTCCCACAGCTACCTGGACTACTCTTCCTCCCACCCTGCTTCCTATAAGGACTCCATCCCCTATTCCCAATTCCTCCGTCTACGCCGCATCTGCTCCCAGGATGAGGTGTTCCACACCAGGTCATCACAAATGGCCTCATTCTTCAGAGAACGGGGATTCCCCTCCCCCACTATTGATGAGGCTCGCACCAGGGTATCCTCCATACCCCGCAACACTGCCCTCGCTCCCCATTCCCCCACTCGCAAACAGGGCAGAGTCCCCCTGGTCCTCACCTTTCATCCCACCAGCCGGCAAATACAACATATAGTCCTCCGCCAATTTCGCCACCTCCAACGTGACCCCTCCACCCGCCACATCTTCCCATCTCCCCCCCCCCCCTGTCTGCCTTCCGCAAAGACCGCTCCCTCCGCAACTCCCTTGTCAATTCTTCCCTCCATTCCCACTCTACCCCTTCCCCGGGCACTTTCCCTTTCAACCGCAAGAAATGCAACACTTGTCCCTTCACCTCCCCCCTCCACTCCTTTCAGGGACACAAGCAGTCCTTCCAGGTCCGACAGAGGTTCACCTGCACCTCCTCCAACCTCATCTACTGCATCCGCTGCTCCAGATGCCAGATGATCTATATCGGTGAGACCAAGCGGAGGCTTGGCGATCGCTTCGCCGAACACCTCCGCTCGGTCCGCAATAACCAACCCGACCTCCCGGTGGCTCAGCACTTCAACTCCCCCTCCCATTCCACATCCGACCTCTCGGTCCTGGGCCTCCTCCACGGCCAGAGTGAGCAACACCGCAAGCTGGAGGAACAGCACCTCATATTCCGCTTGGGGAGTCTGCATCCTTTGGGCTTGAATATTGAATTTTCTCAATTCCGTTAACCCTTGCTGTCTCCTCCCCTTCCCACCTCTCCCTCAGCCCTCGGGCCCTGGCATTCCCTCTATCTCTATCTCCCTCCCCCACCCCAGTCGCACCAGCTTCTCATTTTCACACCACAAACAGCTTACAATGGCTTGTTCCCTTTATCACCGATACATTTTTGCATATCTTTCACTCATTGTTCCTTATCTCTCCATATCACCGTCTATATCTCTCGTTTCCCTGATCCCTGACCAGTCTGAAGAAGGGTCTCGACCCGAAACGTCGCCTATCTCCTTCGCTCCTTAGATGCTGCTGCACCCGCTGAGTTTCTCCAGCTTTTTGTGTGATTTTGGATTTCAATATGTAGGTAGACGGGGAAAATCAGGTTGGTTCAAGACCCCAAGAAAGAGAGTTTGTAGAATGCCTCCGAGATGGATTCTTAGAGCAGCTTTTAATGGAGCCGACCAGAGAAAAGGCAATTCTGGATTTAAGTGTTGTCCAATGAACCAGATATGATAAGAGAACTCGAGGTAAAGGAACCGCTTGGAGGTAGTGATCATAATATGATTTGTTTTAATCTACAATTTGAGATGATGAAGGTTAAATCGGAAGTGACAGTGATGCAGTTGAACAAAGGGGACTATGAAGGCATGAGAGGGGAGCAGGCCAAGGTAGACTGGAAAGGGATCCTAGCAGGAATGACGGTTAACCAGCAATGGCAGGATTTCTGAGCATAATCCGAAAGTCGCATGATCATTTCATTAAAAAAAGGAAGAAAGCTTCTCAGGGGAGAACGTGGCAACCGTGGCTGACAAAATAAGTTCGGGAGAGAATAAAACTAAAAGAAAAGATATACATCACAACAAAGAGTAGCCGGAACCCAGAGGATTGAGAAACTTTCATAGGACAACAGAAGGAAACAAAACGGGCAATACGGGCTGAAAAGATGAAGTATGAAGGGAAGTTGGCCAGGAATATAAAGAAGGACAGTAAACGCGTATTTAGATATGTTAAGGGAAAAAGAGTTGCAAAGTCAAATGTGGGTCCCTTGAAGGCAGACACGGGTGAAATTATTATGGGCAACAAAGAAATGGCTGAAGAGTTGAATAGGTACTTCGGATCTGTCTTCACTAAGTAAGACACAAACAATCTCCCAGGTGTACTGGAGGGGGTCGGGGAACTGAAAGAAATGTTCATTGGGCGAGAAATAGTATTGGGTCAGTTAGGAGGCTGCAAGGTGACTTGGATAGGTTGGGTGAGTGGGCAAATGCATGGCAGAGGCAGTATAATGTAGATCAATGTGAGGTTATCCACTTTGGCGGCAACAACAGGAGGGTAGATTATTATCTGAATGGTGGCCGATTAGGAAAAGGGGAGATGCAACGAGACCTGGGTATCATGGTACACCAGTCATTGAAAGTAGGCATGCAGGTGCAGCAGGCTGTGAAGAAAGCGAATGGTATGTTGGCATTCAGAGCAAAAGGATTTGAGTACATGAGCAGGGAGGTTCTACTGCAGTTGTACAGGGTCTCGGTGAGGCCACACCTGGAGTATTGCGTACAGTTTTGGTCTCCTAATCTGAGGAAAGACATTCTTGCCATAGAGGGAGTACAGAGAAGGTTCACCAGACTGATTCCTGGGATGGCACGACTTCCATATGATGAAAGACTGGATAGTCTCGGCTTGTACTCGCTGGAATTTAGGAGATTGAGGGGGATTACAAAATTCTTAAGGGGTTGGTCAGGCTAGATGCAGGAAGATTGTTCACGATGTTGGGGAACTCCAGAGCAAGGGGTCACAGTTTAAGGATAAGGGGAATGTCTTTTAGTACTGAGATGAGAAGATCTTTTTACACATAGAGAGTGGTGAGTCTGTGGAATTCTCTGCCACAGAAGGTAGTTGAGGCCAGTTCATTGGCTATATTTAAGAGGGAGTTAGATGTGGCCCTTGTGGCTAAAGGAATCAGGGGGTATGGAGAGAAGGCAGGTACAGGATACTGAGTTGGATATTCAGCCATGATCATATTGAATGGCGGTGCAGGCTCGAAGGGCCGAATGGCCTACTCCTGCACCTATTTTCTATGATTCTATGATTCTATGACTCTAATGGGACTGAAGGATGATAAATCCCCTTGGCCTGGTGGTTTGCATCGCAGGGTCCTCAGGGAGGTGGCTATCGAAATAATGGATGTATTGGTGATCATTTTCCAATGTTCATTAGATTCAGGATCAGTTTCTGTGGATTGGAGCATAGCTAATGTTATCCCACTTTTCAAGAAAGGAGCGAGAGAGAAAATGGGGAAATACAGACCACTTAGCCTGACTTAGCTGGTGGGAAATATGCTGGAGTCAATGAGTAAAGAGGTAATCAGGGGGCATTTGTATAGCAGTAAAAGTATTAGTCCAAGTCAACATGGATTTATGAAAGGGAAATTTTGGAATCTTCTGGAATTTTTTGAGGATGTTGCAAGTAAAATGGATGAAGGTGTGCTAGTGGAGGTAGTGTATCTAGAGTTTCATAAAACCTTTGATATGGTCCCGCACGGGAGACTGGTGACTAAAATTAGAGCACATGGTATTGTGGGTCGGGTGTTCACATGGATAGAAAATTGGCTGGCAGACCGTAAGCAAAGAGTAGGAGTGAACGGGTATTTTTCAGAATGGCAAGCAGTAGCGAGTGGAGTGCCACAAGGCTCGGTGTTGGGGCCGCAACTGTTTAGCATATATATTAATTATTTCGACGAGGGAATTAGGAGCAACACTAGTAAGTTTTCGGATCACACAAAGCTGGGTGGCAGTGTGAACTGTGAAGGGGATCTTAGGAGGTTGCAGGGTGACCTGGACAGGTTGAGTGAGTCGGCAGATGCGTGTAATATTGATACATGTGAGGTTATCCACTTTGGCGGTAAAAAGAAGGGGGAATATTATTATCTCAATGGGGTTAGGTTAGGTAAGGGGGAGGTGCAACGAGACCTGGGTGCCCTTGTACACCGCTCACTGAAAGTTGGCTTACAGGTACAGCAGGCAGTGAAGAAAGCTAATGGAATGATGGCCTTCATAACAAGAGGATTTCAGTATAGGAATAGAGAGGTTTTTCTGTAGTTGTATGGGGATTTATTGAGACCACAACTGGAGTATTATATACAGTTTTGGTCTCCTAATTTGAGGAAGGACATCCTTGTGATTGAGGCAGTGCAGCGTAGGTTTACGAGATTGACCGCTGGATGGCGGGACTGTCATATGAGGACATTGAAAATACTAGGATTGTATTCACTGAAGTTTAGAAGGATGAGAGGGATCTTATAGAAACATATACAATTATAAATGGACTGGACAAGCTAGATGCAGAAAATATGTTCCCAATGGTGGGCGAGTCCAGAACCAGGGGCCACAGTCTTAGAATAAAAGGGAGGTCATTTAAGACTGAGGTGAGAAAAAAACGTTTTCACCCAGAGAGTTGTGAAGTAATGGAATTCCCTGCCACAGAGGGCAGTGGAGGCCAAGTCACTGGATGGATTGAAGAGATAGTTAGATAGATCTCTAGCGGTAGTGGAGTCAAGGGATATGGGGAGAAGGCAGGCACGGGTTATTGATAGGGGGCAATCAGCGATGATCATAATGAATGGAGGTGCTGGCTCGAAGGGCCGAATGGCCTCATACTGCACCTATTTTCTATGTTCGATGTTTCTATGTATCCATTCCACAGCCCACCTGACCAATGATTCAATATCAAGATGCAATTGTTTACATCTTCATTATCTGCAAAACCACCCACTTTTTCATGTTCAGCCAAATGTCTAATATTGCCATGTATGTGCTCATCCAAATCATAGCTATGGATGACAGACAGGAACGAACCCTGATGCACAAAACTAGTGGCATGCCTTCAGTCGGAGAAGCAACCGACCACCATCACCATCTGCTTCCTTCCATGAAGCCAAGTTTCTATTCATTCAGCTATCTCTCCTTGGATCTCATGCTACATAACGTTCCAGACCTGCCTACCATGCAGAACATAGTCGAATGCTTAGCTGAAGGCCATATATAGAACATCGACAGCTCTGCCCTCATTAACATTTTTGATCGCATATTCAAGTTAGATTTCTGGGACACGACCTCCCATGTTGACTCAAAACTCTTTAGATTAGTGATAATCTTTCAAAACTCTTTAGATTCTGGAGTAGTTCCTGAGGATTGGCGGGTAGCAAATGTAACCCCTCTTTTTAAGAAGGGAGGGAGAGAGAAAACGGGGAATTACAGACCAGTTAGTCTAACATCGGTAGTGGGGAAACTGCTAGAGTCAGTTATTAAAGATGGGATAGCAGCACATTTGGAAAGTGGTGAAATCATTGGACAAAGTCAGCATGGATTTACAAAAGGTAAATCATGTCCGACGAAACCTCGTGGAATTTTTCGAGGATGTAACTAGTAGCGTGGATAAGGGAGAACCAGTGGATGTGGTATATCTGGACTTCCAGAAGGCTTTCGACAAGGTCCCACATAAGAGATTAGTATACAAACTTAAAGCATACGGTATTAGGGGTTCAGTATTGGTGTGGATAGAGAACTGGCTGGCAAACAGGAAGCAAAGAGTAGGAGTAAACGGGTCCTTTTCACAATGGCAGGCAGTAACTAGTGGGGTACCGCAGGGCTCAGTGCTGGGACCCCAGCTATTTACAATATATATTAATGATCTGGATGAGGGAATTGAAGGCAATATCTCCAAGTTTGCGGATGACACTAAGCTGGGGGGCAGTGTTCGCTGTGAGGAGGATGCTAGGAGACTGCAAGGTGACTTGGATAGGCTGGGTGAGTGGGCAAATGTTTGGCAGATGCAGTATAATGTGGATAAATGTGAGGTTATCCACTTTGGTGGCAAAAACAGGAAAGCAGACTATTATTTAAATGGTGGCCGATTAGGAAAAGGGGAGATGCAGCGAGACCTGGGTGTCATGGTACACCAGTCATTTAAAGTAGGCATGCAGGTGCAGCAGGCAGTGAAAAAAGCGAATGGTATGTTAGCTTTCATAGCAAAAGGATTTGAGTACAGGAGCAGGGAGGTTCTACTTCAGTTGTACAGGGTCTTGGTGAGACCACACCTGGAGTATTGCGTGCAGTTTTGGTCTCCAAATCTGAGGAAGGACATTATTGCCATAGAGGGAGTGCAGAGAAGGTTCACCAGACTGATTCCTGGGATGTCAGGACTGTCTTATGAAGAAAGACTGGATAGACTCGGTTTATACTCTCTGGAATTTAGGAGATTGAGAGGGGATCTTATAGAAACTTACAAAATTCTTAAGGGGTTGGACAGGCTAGATGCAGGAAGATTGTTCCCGATGTTGGGGAAGTCCAGGACAAGGGGTCACAGCTTAAGGATAAGGGGGAAATCCTTTAAGACAGAGATGAGAAAGACTTTTTTTCACACAGAGAGTGGTGAGTCTCTGGAACTCTCTGCCACAGAGGATAGTTGAGGCCAGTTCATTGGCTATATTTAAGAGTGAGTTGGATGTGGCCCTTGTGGCTAAGGGGATCAGAGGGTATGGAGAGAAGGCAGGTACGGGATACTGAGTTGGATGATCAGCCATGATCATATTGAATGGCGGTGCAGGCTCGAAGGGCTGAATGGCCTACTCCTGCACCTAAGTTCTATGTTTCTATGTTTCTATCTGACAAGGACATCACACGCTGCCGCACTGGTCAAGGCAGCGCATTTACCACCTCAGGCAATTGAGGAGAATCCTCCAGTGCTTCTACTCAGGGGCTGTGGAAAGCATCTAGTCCGGAAACATGACCATTTGGTTTGGGAACTGCTCTGCCCAGGACAGGAAGGCTCTGCAGTGAGTACTGCGTTGGGCCGGACGCATTATGGGAACTACACTCGTCCCCCTGCAGGAACTATTCATCAGAAGGTGCAACTCCAGAGCCAACAAGATCATGGGAGACCCCTACCACCCCAGAAACAGACTGTTCCAGCTGTTGCAGTCACGCAAAGGCCTCCATTGCCATGTTGAGAAAACGGAGAGGATGAGAAGGAGTTTCTTCCCAGAAGGCATTAGGACTGTAAACTCCAATCTCACCAGGGACTAACTTACTGAAACAATTTGCTGTTGTATGGTGTCTTTTTAAAATTGTTGTTTTTCTTTTTTCCCCCCACAAATATGTAATATGTGAAAATGTGATTCTGTTCCATTTTGTTTTGTAGTTTTTTTGAACAATCCGCAAGCATTTCCACGTTTCATTTCATTGCACATCTCGTATGTGTATGTGACGAATAAACGTGATTTGACTTGACCTGACTTGGCTTGAAAAGAATCAGAAAATAATTTATGAAATGGATTAACAAGGAATTATTTTCGTTTTGCTGTTAAATAAAATAAAATCCAAGATCACATTAGGATAGTATTTGGATAGTCTTCAGACCAACATCTACAAAATAGTTTACATTTAATAATTAATATTTATATATTATTGTACATAATAATAATATAAATGACCAAGTAATAACGCACAGAATGCATTACAACTTATCCGTCGACTCCTCCCACTTCCTCCAAATCCGAGATATGCCTAATTCTTTGTAGGGTACTTCGATCAATCCCTGTTGCAGGCATACGCTGGCCCTATCCCTGAAATATATCGCCGCTAAATTGACGACTGCATCGGGCTACTATGCACTCATGCAGAACGCACTGACTTCATAACTAATTTTCATCTGCACTCAAATTCACTTGGACCATCTCCGACATTTCCCTATTGTTTTTTTGATCTCACCATCTCAATCCCAGGAGATAGACTATAGACAGACATATAATATAAACGTATTGACTGCGAGATGTGTCTAGACTACACTTCCTGCCTCCTGCAATGGCTCTATCCCCTACTCCTAATTCCGCCATCGACATTGCATCGCCGCCCAAGATGAAATGTTCCGTACCAGGACATCGGAGATATCCTCATTTTTCTTTCTTTTAAAATCTTTTTATTATATATATTTTGAAAAACAAAACCAAAACAACAAAAAATAATGATAAACATAACAATGATATTGATACATAGGGATCAGGATTACATTAATAACATGTAAAACCTAAATATCAGACCAGTGTCAAAATACACATTTAATATAGACCTCCCGGTCTCTTTGCACATTTAATTAAGTGTTTAAAAGAGAACATATAAAAACAAAAAGATAAAAAGAAAAAAAAGTAAAAAAGGGAAAAAGAAAAAAAACAAATACCCCTAAACAAGAAAAAAATAAGCAAAACAGAATCTGAGATACAAATAATCTCTACAATTTAAGTCCATATAACCATATAACCATATAACCATATAACAACTACAGCACGGAAACAGGCCCTCTCGGCACTTCCAGTCAGTGCCGACCATTTGTTTTCCCCTAGTCCCATCTACCTGCACTCAGACCATACCCTTCCATTCCCTTCACGTCCATATACCTATCCACTTTACTCTTAAATGTTAAAATCGATCCTGCCTCCACCACGTCTGCTGGAAGCTCATTCCACACAGTCACCACCCTCTGAGTAAAGAAGTTCCCCTCACGTTACCCAGAAACTTCTGATCCTTAATTCTCATGT
The DNA here is from genome assembly GCA_035221665.1 of Okamejei kenojei. Classification (NCBI taxonomy): domain Eukaryota; kingdom Metazoa; phylum Chordata; class Chondrichthyes; order Rajiformes; family Rajidae; genus Okamejei; species Okamejei kenojei. Next base: position 4,316,380 of record CM069165.1, read on the forward strand.
CATGCCCTCTTGTTTGAATCTTCCCTACCCTCAATGGGAAAAACGTATCCACGTTTACTCTGTCTATCCCTTTCATCATTTTAAAGACCTCAATCAAGTCCCCCCTTAACCTTCTGCACTCCAAAGAATAAAGACCTAACTTGTTCAACCTTTCTCTGTAACATAGTTGCTGGAACCCTGGCAACATTCTAGTAAATCTCCTCTGTACTCTCTCTATTTTGTTGACATCCTTCCTATAACTAGGCGACCAAAATTGTACACCATACTCCAGAATTGGTCTTACCAATGCTTTGTACAATTTTAACATTACTTCCCTACTCCTATATTCAATGCTCTGATTTATAAAGGCCAGCACACCAAAGGCTTTCTTTACCACCCTATCTACATGCGATTCCACCTTCAGGGAACTATGCACAGTTATTCCTAGATCCCTCTGTTCGGCAGCATTCCTCACTTCTCTACCATTTACCATGTACGTGCTATTTTGATTTGTCCTGCCAAGATGTAGCACCTACACTTAACAGCATTAAACTCGATCTGCCATCTTTCAGCCCACTTTTCCAAATGGCCCAAATCTCTCTGTAGACTTTGAAAATCTACTTCATTATCCACAACACCACCTATCTTAGTATCATCTGCATACTTACTTATCCAATTTTCCACCCCATCATCCAGATCATTGATGTACATGACAAACAACAGTGGACCCAACACAGATCCCGGAGGCACCCCACTGGTCACCGGCTTCCAATCTGACAAACAGCCATCCACCATTACTCTCTGACATCTCCCATTCAGCCACTGTTGAATCCATCTTGCTACTCCACCATTAACACCCAAAGATTGAACCTTCTGAACCAACCTTCCATGGGGAACCTTGTCAAAGGCTTTACTGAAATCCATATAGACAACATCCACTGCTTTACCCTCATCAATTTCCCTAATTACCACTTCAAAAAATTCAAGAAGGTTTGTCAAACATGACCTTCCAGGCACAAATCCATGTTGACTCTTCCTGATCAGACCCTGTTATCCAGATGCTTATATATATTATCTCTAAGTATCCTTTCCATTAATTTTCCCACCACTGACGTCAATCTAATAGGTCAATAATTGCTTGGTTTATTCTTTGAACCCTTTTTAAACAATGGAACAACATGCGCAGTACGCCAATCCTCCAGCACTATTCCCGTTTCTAATGACATTTGAAATATTTCTGTCATAGCTCCTGCTATTTCTACACTAACTTCCCTCAATGTCCTAGGGAATATCCTGTCAGGACCTGGAGACTTATCCACTTTTATATTTTTCAAAAGTGTCAGTACTTCCTCCTCTTTGAATCTCATAGTTTCCATAGCTACTCTACTTTTTCCCCTTAACTCACAGAGTTCTAAATCCTTCTCCTTGGTGAATACCGAAGAAAATAAATTGTTCAATATCTCCCCCATCTCTTTTGGCTCTGCAGATAGCTGTCCATTCTGGTTCTCTAATGGTCCAATTTTATCCCTCGTTATCCTTTTGCTATTAATATAGCTGTAGAAACCCTTTGGGTTTACTTTCACCTTTCTTGCCAAAGCAACCTCATATCTTCTTTTAGCCTTCCTAATTTCTTTCTTAAGATTCTTTTTACATTTTTTATACTCCTCTAGCACCTCATTTACTCCATGCCTCCTATAATTATTGTAGATATCCCTCTTTTTTCGAAACAAGTGTCCAATTTCCCTTGAAAACGATGGCTCTTTCCAATTTTTACTACTTCCTTTCAACCTAACAGGGACATAAAGTTTCTGTACTCTTACAATTTCCCCTTTAAATGTCCTCCATTTTGCTTCTACATCCCTCCCATGAAACAAAGTGTCCCAATTCACTCCTTTAAAATCCTTGCGCATTCCCTCAAAGTTAGCCTTTCTCCAATCAAAAATCTCCACCCTAGGTCCAGTTCTGACTCTCTCCATAATTATATTGAAACTAATGGTACTGTGATCACTGTCCCGAAGTGCTCACCAACGCATACCTCCGTCACCTGACCTGCCTGTTTGTCCGTTCCACCTTATAAAGGTAAAATAATTATTATAACGGTTGTGGAGGGGACAATTTATGTCGTGTGAAAATGTTGAATAAAGCTTCCCCAAGTCCTATCAAATTTAACCAAGGGTTCAACAATGTCACTCCTATTTTTTTCTAAATATGAAAATGACATCGTTTCAGAGTACCAATGGAGTGTGGTCGGAGGGTTAGAATCTTTCCATTTAAATTAAATAGATCTTCTGGCAATTAATGTGGTAAAAGCAATCAGCCGTTGGGCGGGACGGGACAGATGAGTAAAATCGAACATTGGTAGCACAAAAATGGGAGCAATAGGATGAGATTGTAAATCAATACCTAAAACTACAGAAATAGTATCAAAAATGTCTTTCCAATATTTTTCCAAAAGGGGGCAGGACCAAAACATATGAGTCAATGAGGCCAATTCAGAATTACATCTGTCACAGGTAGGATTGATATGATCATAAAAACGAGCTGACTTATGTTTTGACATATGCGCTCTTTGAACCACCTTGAATTGTGTCAAAGCGTGGCTTGCACACATTGAGGATGAATTAACTAATTGAAGAATCCTCTCCCATTTCCCTATAGATAGAGACATTTGCAGTTCTCTTTCCCGGTTATTCTTAATTTTATCAAATGTATCTATTTGTAATTTCAAAATAAACTCACAAATATTCGTTATTAATCCTTTCTGATAAGGGTTCAAATGCATTTTTTTCCCCAAGATTTCGGTTCGATGTGGTAACAGAAACAAAGGTAGAGTAGCCTTCAAAAAATATCTAATTTGTAAATATCTAAAGAAATGTGAGTTAGGTAGATTATATTTCTTGGAGATTTGTTCAAATGGCATAAAACAACCATGCAAAAACAAATCACGAAAAGCCACTAATCCCTTCCTCTTCCATAACAGAAAGGTTAGATCAGTACTAGAAGGATGGCAGAAAAAAATAGATATGATAGGACTCGATAAGATAAAATCATTCATTGCAAAAAACTTGCGAAATTGAAATCATATTCGAAATATATGTCTTATTATTGGGTTAGTCGTATATTTATTAAATCTCGTAATTGTAAATGTAACGAGGCCCCTAGAATAGAAGCTAATGATAGCCCTTGCATAGAATCACATTCAAGATTTATCCGTCCTGGGCATTGGGTATCTTATAAATATATTGTTTAAAACTGCCCAATAGTAGAATCTAAGGTCCGGCAGTGCCAAAAACCTATTTTGATTTCTGTAAGTACTTTTTACTTAGTCTGGAATTTTTATCCTGCCATATATAGGAAGAAAGTTTGGAGTAAATAATATCAAAGAAAGATTTAGCAATAAAAATTGGTATCGTCTGAAATAAATACAAAGATTTAGATAAGATACACATTTTAATAGCATTGATTCGGCCGATGAAAGTTAAGGACATTGGTGACCATTTAGTAAACTGTTGTTTGATATGGTCAATTACAGGCGTAAAATTGGCTTTAAATAGATCCTTGTGTTTCTTGGTGATCTTAATGCTTAAATATGTAAAACATTCTGCAGTCAATCTAAATGGAAACTGTCCAAAATTCGAAACTAGATTATTTAATGGAAAAAGCTCACTCTTGCTTAGATTTAGTTTATAACCAGATAGACTACTAAATTGATTAAGTAGTGCTCAGGGTTAGAGCTGAATAATAACAGATCATCTGCATAAAGAGATAGCTTATGTGTCTTATTCCCACGGACAATACCAAACATATAAAGCAATATCAAACAGTAACGGACTTAAAGGACAACCATGTCTAGTACCTCAAAAGGGCCTGAAAAAAGGGGATCTCTGATTATTGGTAAGTACAGAAGCCTGAGGTATAAGATATACCAGCTTGATCCAAGAAATATATTTTGGACCAATCTTACGATGTTCAAGTGTATTGGATAATTATTCCCAATCTACTCTATTAAACGCCTTCACAGCATTAAGTGAAATGACACATTCTGCAGTTTTATTTCACGATGTATATACGATATTCATTAATCTCCGAACGTTAAAGTATGAAAACGATTTTTAATAAAACCTGTCTGATCTTCAGAAATAATTTGCGATAAATATTTTCCAATCTCATAGCTACTATTTTGGTAAGAGTTTTGGAATCTACATTTAACAGTGATATGCAGTGGCTTGCAAACGTTTTCATACGCCTTGAACTTTTCCACATTTTGTCACGTTACATCCACAAACGTAAATGTATTTTATTGGGATTGTATGTGATAAACCAAAACAAAGCGATGCATAATTGTGAAGTGGAAGGAAAATGAAAAATAGTTTCCAAATTTTATTACAAATAAAAAACTGAAAAGTGTGGCGTGCAAAAGTATTCAGCCCCCCTGACTCAATACTTTGTAGAACCACCTTTCGCTGCAATTACAGCTGCAAGTCTTCTGGGGTATGTTTCTAGCAGCTTTGCACATCTAGAGACTGAAATTTTTGCCCATTCTTCTTTGCAAAATAGCTTAAGCTCAGTCAGATTGGATGGAGAGTGTCTGTGAACAGCAATTTTCAAGTCTTGCCAGATATTCTCAATTGGTTTTAGGTCTGGACTTTGAATGGGCCATTCTAACACATGAATATGCTTTGATCTGAACCATTCCATTCTTGCTCTGGCTGTATGTTTAGGGTTGTAGTCCTGCTGGAAGGTGAACCTCCGCCCCAGTCTCAAGTCTTTTGCAGACTCTAACAGGTTTTCTTCCAAGATTGCCCTGTATTTGTCTCCATCCATCTTCCCATCAACTCTGACCAGCTTCCCTGTCCCTGCTGAAGAAAAGCATCACCACAGCATGATGCTGCCACCACCATGTTTCACAGTGGGGATGGTGTGTTCAGGGTGATGTGCAGTGTTAGTTTTCCGCCACACATGGAGTTTTGCATTTAGGCCAAATACTTCAATTTGGTCTCATCAGACCTGAGCACCTTCCTCCACATGTTTGCTTTGTCCCACACATGGCCTGTGGCAAACTGCAAACGGGATTTCTTATGGCTTTGTTTCAACAATGGCTTTCTTCTTGCCACTTTTCCGTAAAGGCCCGATTTGTGGAGTGCACGACTAATAGTTGTCCTGTGGACAGATTATCCCACCTGAGCTGTGGATCTCTGCAGCCCCTACAGAGTTACCATGGGCCTCTTGGCTGCTTCTCTGATCAATGCTCTCCTTGCCCGGCCTGTCAGTTTAGGTGGACGGCCATGTCTTGGTAGGTTTGCAGTTGTGCCATACTCTTTCCATTTTCGGATGATGGATTGAACAGTTCTCCGTGAGATGTTGAAAGCTTGGGATATTTTTATAACCTGACCCTACTTTAAACTTCTCCACAACTTTATCCCTGAAATGTCTGGTGTGTTCCTTGGGCGTCATGATGCTCTTTGTTCACTAATGTTCTCTAACAAACCTCCGAGGCCTTCACGGACCAGCTGCATTTATACTGAGATTAGATTACACACAGGTGGACTCGATTTACTAATTAGGTGACTTCTTATGGCAATTGGTTGCACTGGATTTTATTTAGGGGTATCAGAGTAAAGGGGGCTGAATACTTTTGCATGTCACACATTTCATTTTTTTTTAGTAAAAACATTTGAAAACCATGTATCATTTTCCTTCCACTTCACAATTTATTTTTTTTTAATTATTTTGTTTTTTTGTATTTTTTAAAAATTTATATAATATGTTTCTATTTTTTTTTTCCTTAATTAAAGATAGGAAGATAGAGAAAAAGAATCGAAAATAGAAAAGAAAATGTGAAAAGTTTGATGGAGATTGAAGTATTACTAAATAATCCATTCTTGGAGATACATTCATAATTTGTTATATGTATGTCTTCATCCATTCAGATATTCAGGCCTCAGTCAAGTCCCTGCGCCGAACCATTGTGACCCTGTAGATATTTAATATAGGGAGACCATATCTCCTTGAAGAGATCTAACCTGTCCATAAGGACAAGTCTCAATCTCTCCAAGTGAAGTGTCTCCGTCATTTCTGTATTCCACATTTTAATTGTTGGGGATACAGGGCCTTTCCAAAATTTTAATATTAATTTTTTCCCAATTATTAAAGAATAGTCGATAAAAGTTCTTTGATTCCTTGTAATTATTTGTTCCGTTTCCGGTATTCCAAGTATGATTAACTTTGGGGTCATGAGTCATAGTAATATTAATAACTTTCGAGATTATCTTAAATATTTCATTCCAATATTCTAGAATCTTCGTACAGTTAGTAAATGAATGTGACAACGTTGCTTCTAAGATTTGACATTTATCACATATAGGTGATAGTTTTTGGAAATATATTATGTAATTTAGATTTAGAATAATGTAATCTATGTAAAATTTTAAACTGTAATAAGAGCATGTTTAGCATTTAAAGAACAGTAATGTATATGTTTGTAAGCTTTCTTCCCATATTTCTGGACTTATTATTTGACTTAATTCATTTTCCCAGCGCTGTCTATGTATTTCCGATGATGGAATATCACTTTCCAACAAAATATTGTAAATGTATGATATCATTTTTTCTGTATTTGGGTGTTTATTCAAGCATTCATCTAAAATTTCACTCTTTCTATTTCTGAGTTCTTGTGTATTTGCAGAGATATAGTTTCTGATTTGTAAATATCTGAAATATTCATTATTATGAAGCCGTAGGTTTGTTGTAATTCTTGAAATGAAAGAAAATAATTTTCCTTATAAAGATCCCCTATATTTAAAATTCCTTTATTTTTCCATTGTATAAAAGCTTTATCCATCATTGACGGTTTAAACGTAAAGTTGTTGGCAATTGTAAGACCTAGCGGTATACATTTTAGTTTTTAGTGTTTTCTTTATTTGTTTCCAAATACGTATTCCACTTTCTATTATCAAATTTTTCACTATAAATTTTCTTAGGTACATTAATATTAGCAAATATTATAGAGCTAATTTCAAATGGAAAACAGTCTTCTCTTTCCATTTTTAACCAATTTGGTTTATTATCTATTTCTCCTAACCAAAAATTCATATTTTTAATATTAACTGCCCAATAATAAAACATAAAATTTGGTAAAGCTAAACCCCCGTTTATTTTTAGCTTTACATAAATGTTTTTTATTTATTCTATGATTCTTATAATCCCAGATAAAGTTAGTGACTATTGAATCTACTTTTTTAAAAAAAGTTTTAGAGAGATATATCGGGATTGATTGAAATAAATATAATAATTGTGGGAGGAAAATCATTTTTATTGCGTTTATTTTACCTAACATTGAGATAGGTAAGCTTTTCCAGTATAAGATATTTTTATTTAATTTATTCAATAATAACGGGAAATTAGACTTGAATAAAGAGTCAAATCTTTTTGTAACAAAAATACCAAGATATTTAATATTTTCATTTGTTTATCTTAAAAGGAAATTATTGTAATATCTGTAAATTATTCATGGTTATTGGCATAAGTTCACTTTTATTCCAATTGATACTGTATCCTGAAATTAAACCGAATTCCGTTATTAGTTTTAACAAATTACGGATACTTATTTCCGGTTTAGTAATATAAAGTAATATATCGTCCGCATATAACGAGATTTTATTCTTAGTATCTTTAGTATCATATCCATATATTTCTGGGTGCAATCTTACCCTTTGAGCAAGAGGTTCGATTGCTAACGCAAACAGTAATGGTGATAAAGGACAGCCTTGTCTACAACCTCGAGATAAACTAAACTTAGTTGATAACATATGGTTTGTTATTATTCTAGCTGTTGGGTTTGCATATAATAATTTAATCCAAGTAGTAAACTTATCACCAAGCTTAAAGGCTTCCATCACCGAAAATAGATAAGGCCATTCCACCAGGTCAAAAGCTTTTTCTGCATCCAACGAGATGACTACTAAGTCTTTTTTATCACTTCTTTTCGAATATATGATATTAAAATAACCGTCTTAGATTATATGAAGAATATCTTTTAGGTATAAATCCTGTTTGATCAGGATGAATTAATTCGTTAACAATTTTGCTTAATCTTTGTGCAAGAATCTTTGTTAAAATTTTTTGATCCGTATTTAATAAAGCAATTGCTCTATATGATCCTGGATCATCCAAATCTTTATTTATTTTGGGTATAAGTGTTATAATAGATTCGTTCAGTGTATCTGGTAATTTCTCTTGTGTATATATCTGTTCATATAATGATTTTAAATATGGGACCATTTGGTCATGAAAAGTTTTATAAAATTCCGAGCCTATACCATCTGGTCCTGGAGTTTTACCATTTTTTAAAGATTTAATAGATTCTTGGATTTCTTTTATTGAAATATCGGCATTTAATAGTTCTCTATTTTGTAAATCTAATTCTTTTAAGTTACATACATTTAAAAAGGCATCTATTTCTGTTTTATTTACTGTTGTGTTACCAGTATACAATTTTTTTATAATATTGCATAAATCTTTCATTAATATCCTTGGGTTGTATTAATAATTCACCGTTTTGTGATTTAATCCTATGTATAATTTTTTCAGCTTCAATTTTCCTTAATTGTCGAGCCAATAGTTTTTGTGGTTTGTCTCCAAATTCAAACAACAATTGTTTAGTATGTTGGTAGTATTTTAAAACTTGATCAGTATATATTTTATTTAATTTATACTTCAATGCTACAATTTTATTATGTATTATTATATCTGATTTTGTTGCATTTTGTATATCTAATTGTTTAATCTCCCTTTCTAAGTCATATTGTTCCTTCCGAATCTTCTTATTATGAAATGCTTGTGAAGAAATCATAATTCCTCGAAGATATGCTTTAAATGTTTCCCATAGTAAAGAGCGAGATATTTCTGGTTGATCATTTATTTCAAAAAACATCTTAATCTGAGTTATAATGGTGGTTTTATTTTTTTTTAAATTTGTGGATTAAAACCTGAGTGGTTTTATTTTTTTTAAATTTGTGGATTAAGTTTCCATTGTCCTAGATTTTCTGTTTTACCATTTATTTTAATTTTAAATGTTAATGGTGCATGATCTGAAATTATAATATTGTGATACTTGGATTCGTAAGTAAGTGAAATAAGCTTTGCATCTACTAGGAAGTAATCTATTCTTGAATAAGTTTTATGTACTGGCGAGTAGAAGGAATATTCTCGACCAGTAGGGTTTTCTGTTCTCCAAACATCTTTAATGTTAGTCGTTTGGATGTATGCGTTTAATAAATCACTAGTATGCGATTTAGTTTTCCTTTGTTTTGAAGATCTATCTAAATAAGGGTCTAATGTACAATTAAAATCTCCTCCAATTATCAAATTGTAATGTGTTAATTCTGGAATATTATTAAGTACTTTCTTAAAGAATAAAGGACTATCAAAATTTGGTCCATAGATGTTAACAAAAATCATTTTTTCCCTGTTTATTTCTCCTATTACAATAATGTATCTGCATCTTTATCAGATATAGTAGATATATGCTTAAATAAAGTACCTTTACGAAATAGTATTGCTACGCCTCTTGATTTATGCGTAAAGGAAGAGTGATATATTTTTATCTATCCATTTAGCTTTCAGCCTATTTTTAGCGTCTTTCTTTAGGTGAGTTTCTTGAATATAAATTACATCAGCTTTCATTGCCTTTAAGTGTGTCAATATTTTTCCTCTTTTTATTGGTTCATTGATACCTTTAACATTCCAACTGCAAAAGGTTAATCCCTCGTTCCCATATTTCTTTTTAAATCCTGCATTTTAGGTTTGTGGGAATCTAGAATAGGGTCCAATGGGTCCGCGCAGTAGACCTAACCTTACACCCGAACACCGAATAGATGAATTTTTAGATCTCTTTTATATACTTCACGAATATATCTCCATTGTTCCAGTGTATAGCTCCAATCAAACTGAAAGATATAATAAACATAAAAGAATAATGAAAAGTAAGTAAAAAGCTTAGTAGAGTGCATAAAGAGTAGAAAAAACTACAAATAAAATATTTGTAGTTTGTGAAAGCCAAACTATATTGGCTATTAATCTAAAGGCTTCCGGCATTGATGTTATTAATTTAGCCAGCTCCTAATTTTAAGGAATTATTATTCCATGATAATATTTTAACGGGAATATAATATTAAAGAAATGAAAGGAGTGATATTAATCATCATAAAAGTATATATATCTAAAATTAGTTAAAAAAAATCTAATTATAAAGCCACAGATAAAGAGTTTTTTTTTTAAATACAAAAAATAGAAATCATTATTAAAAGAGGAAAAAATACATTAAAGGGAGGGTATCTCCAAATGTAACAAGACATAAAATATTAATTATTAGTAGTATTAATTAGCAATAGTGAACAGTCTTGGTTAATAACAGTCATAGTAATAATAAAACCGCGTTATAATTTTAGTATGTGTGTTATTTGTTTGTGTTAGTTATATATTATGAGTAATTGTCAATGTTCGGTGAGCTTCTTCCAATCCGGGAAAACATTTCGTTCCATACGACATTGTCCGTTCCTTCTGATTTCTTCTAATTCCATATTGTCGTATAAAGTCTCATAGAATGTTAAGAGACCGTACTAGGTCTTTAAAAATAGTAAAAGACAGTATATTTGCTTGTAGATGGTTTTCAAGTGTCAAACTGCTTTGCAAATTCCATTGCTTCTGTTGGAGTCTTGAAAAAGTGTTCCACGCTGTTATAAGTAACTCTTAGGATGGCTGGGTAATTCAGACCGTATCTCAAGTTTTCTACACCCCTCATAAGGTTTTTGGCTTCGTTAAACGCTTTTCGTTTTCTGGCAACCTCTGGGGGATAGTCTCGATAGATACTGATTCTTTGTCCTTGAAACATCAGATTCTTTGTTCTCGAGGCTCTCCGCATAATATCCTCGAGAGTGAAATCATATTGTAACTTTACAATGATTTGTCTTGGGGGGGGCGTTTGCACTGGTCTGTCTTCTGCCGACTCGGTGTGCACGAGCTAAAACAGGCATATCATCCAAAGATAAAACAGCTTGTAGTAATTTAGCAGTGAATTCTCGAGTGTCTTCGTGTTTCTCTAGACCTTCAGGAATCCCTGCAATCCTCAAGGTCACTTCACAATTATGCGTCACTTTGTGTTGGTCCATCACATAAAATCCCAATAAAATACATTTACGTTTGTGGTTGTAACGTGACAAAATGTGGAAAAGTTCAATGGGTATGAAAACTTTTGCAAGCCACTGTAGGTCTATATGATGTCACTTATTTGTGTTTTATTTTGTTTTGTTTATTTTTGTTAGAAGTAAGTACAATAGTCTGGTACTTAAGTACCTAATACATAAATACATATTTTCATTCCTGTACAACTTCATACTTTTGGAATCTACATTTAACAGTGATATAGGTCTATATGATGGCACGTCTGTGGGTCTTTATATTTTTTAAGAATTAAAGAAATAGAAGCTTCATAATAGGATTGTGGTAATCTATTACTTATAAAGACTTTGTTTTTTAAAAACCTTGCATAGTCAGGGAGACAGTAAACTTGAGAAATACTTTAACAATTCGTCAGTAAACCCATCTAAACCATGAGCTTTAGCAGAATTCATCGAGAAGATTGCTTTCTGTATTTCTTCCTCCGTGATGGGTTCATCTGACAACAGAGACTCATTACGTGGTAAATTTGGCAAATTCAGATTCTCCAAAACCTCATGCATCATATTGGAATCAGTAGGAAATTCTGATTGGTATTGGAAGTATAATGTCCCAGAAAGGATTTATTAATTTCATCATGGTCTACATTCAATGTACCATCCCGTTTACTCCCTTTAATAATCTGTGGTTTGGCTGACACAGCTTTCAACTGTTTGGCGAGTAATTTGCCAGATGTATCGCCATGTATATAAAAATGACCTTTGGTTTTAAGGAACTGATTCTTAATCGGTGATACTAATAACAAATCATGTTTCAATTGAAGTTCAACTATATTCTTATAGAGCTCTAGAGTAGAAGCTTTTGAATATGTTTCAACATTTCTAGAGTTTGTAAGAAGAAAAAAACAATCTGGTCTTTAATAAAATTGACAACATTTACATCTTGAAGCAAAGTAGTATTAAATCGCCATTGTTTAGCACTAAACTTTTGTAATTTAATTGACAGTGTCAAAGGTGCATGATCAGAAATAGCAATTGCATCATGCTCACACGTAGTGACCGATGAAACTAGCCGATAATCTATTATGAAGTAGTCAATCCAAGAATAGCTATGATGTAGATGAGAAAAAAAAATGATTTGGCATTTTGTTGAAGGAATCTCCAGAATTTTAACATTCCAGTCAAGTAGAAACGAATTGATAGAACTAGCTGCTTTATTTAGAACCACATAATCAGATGCAGATCTGTCCATCGATGGGTTCAAACAACAGTTAAAATCTCCACCCATTTTCAAACGATGTTCATTTAAATTAGGAAAGCATGCGATTAGCTGTTTAAAAACACAGGGTGATCAATATTAGGTGCATAAGCATTCACCAGAACAAAGTTTTGGTTATGACGAACATCAGTGATCATCAAAAAACTACCATATCAATCAGACATTGTTTCATAATGAAGAAACGAAATTCAGGAGTCAATAAAAAATAGAGACTCCTTTCACGTTAGCTGGTGAAATAGAATGAAATTGCTGTCGTCTCCAAAACTTTAAAAACACGTTGATTGTCGTCTTTCCTCACATGAGCTTCCTGAACAAAAATAATCTGAGCATTTTGTCTACGAATAACTTGATGTTTTTCTCCTAATGGGATGGTTCAGACCAATCACATTCCATGAAAGGACGTTATTGTTTGTAAATATCATGTGTAATGTATAGGGTTACTTTCTTAAAGCATAACAGTTCAAGATACTGGAAGGAGAAGAATCTAAGGCGGAGCCAGAAGCGACGACATTTACGACATTTATGTAGTTCAAATTCTGCCCAGATAGTAAAAAACTAAAATAAAAGCAAAAGTCCCCCTCCCACCCATGGAAAGCCAGATACTGACCTGTAGACAGTCAGTACGCCACCTAATCCCTTGCCTATCCCCATCTCTCCTAATGACAGCACCCAAGGCAAAAAAAGGCATATTTAACACTCAATACATTAATGTTATGGTTAAAACGTGTATGTTAACTGTGAAAGGCAAGAGCTACGTCATATTATTTATCCAAGCTCAAAATATGAAAAACAAGAATTGCTTCACATTGTTGGTCGAAAAACAGGAAAACAATTCCTTGGATGGAAATTATAAAAATTGAAGAGCTAACAAAGAAGATCTTAAAAGTTAATATATAACACCATTGCATTAAATTAACAATATCTTAGAGAATGTAGAAGTTATTGTTTGATACCATCATACTAAAATTCTAAAAATAAATTAAAGAACAACTGATCCAATTACATGTTTAATCATTTACAAAACGATATATTGTCAAAAAAGGGACAATACATCTCCAATTTTAACTTAATCAACTGTCAGTAGCTCCCCGTCGCGACTTCACCCCATAAGCCTCCAGAAAGCCGGAAGCGTCTTGAGGTTTGTTAAAAAAACGGTTGTTACCATTAACGAGTCGTATACCCCGTAGTCTAGCTGGATAAAACAAGGCGGGGCAGCCGGTTTCTCAAACAACTCAGGCATTACATTATGGAAAGACTTCCTCAATCCCAAAAGCTCACGGCTATAATCAGGAACAAACCAAAACTTGCATCCTTCATATTCAACCATGCCCAACTTTTGTGCTGCTTGGAGAATATTCTCCTTCATCTGCAAGAAGTGAAACCGAACGATCAAATGTCTCGGTTTATCTTGGAGACCAGATTTCTTCCCGATGCTATGTACGTTATCCAAAATAGAAATATTTTCATAGTGCTCGATGTTGAAAGTCTATTTTATCATTTTAGAGGCATATGTTATAACATTATCCGCTTCTTGACCTTCAGGCAAACCAACAATTCGCAAATTCAGTCGACACCTTCTGTTTTCCATATCCATATTTTTAATATTGTATTGGTGAAGTGCCTAAGTATTTTCATTCATTTCCCGCTCCAGTTTTCCAAACTGCAAAACGCTTTCCTGGCCCAAGGTTCGCCAATTATTAATTTGTTCCTTCTATTCACGAGATTCATCTTGTAACATAATCAGCTTGCCTTGCACTTCCTTCAATTTGCTGGAAATTCCTTTCCTCTTCCAAACTGCAGAATCTTGTTTTCACTTCTCCGTTCATTTTCGATATTGCTTCTAAGACAACAGAGTCAAAGCTGCGCCTCCCCCACGCTCCTTCCTTCCAGAAGCTATTTTCCATCTTGTCTCCATCCTATACACTATTGAAACGTATAAACGTGTTATCAACACTTTAACAAAGATCAGACCGTGCCTTGAAATCAAGTAATAACAAGTAACGTTGAAAGAGTGGTAAGCAGGAAGTTAAAAGTTTAGGGACCAAACGAAGACCGTTTCCTCCGCAACTGCCTGGTTAACTCGACCCTAACCTCCCAGCCGAACCGCTCCCCATGTGCTTTGCCCGAGATAACGAACAGTAACATGATAGATGTTCTGCAGGTCTCCAATCCTGGGTCTTTGCTATTTTGCGAACGGCCGCGATGAAAGAGTCGCTCGCGGGCTCTGCTACTGATTAAGGCGATATTGTTTCATATGTATGAAGTGCCAGGTCGTGTCCTTTAAACAAAATAATCCGGTCACGGTTCCAAGGACCACAGCCGCTGTTTTCTCGGTGCAATATTTCACTTTCAGTTTTTGGCAGCTGATGGACACAAGCCGGTCAAATGTGAAACTGACTGTTAACCAAACAGAGGAATCCACCGCAGCATACAGCAGGGACGAATGGATATTACACACAGGTAGTGACAACACAAAACGGAACTTGTCTGGATAGACGATCGGAATGTGCCTTAGAGCGACGTTGAAGAAGATGACGAGAAGATACGCCGTGGCCATGGCCACCATGTAGCGAGTGACACACATGGAGAGACCGCACTGTCCTTTATTGAGAATCACAATCACCAATAAGTTGGCTGGGGAAGAAAAATAAACAAAAACTGCACTTCAATATGGAAGAAACAATCAGAGCATGCCGGCATACAGATGTGGACGTTTGCCGCCATTCGGGATGCAATCTTGAAAAAATGGATGGTTCAATTTGTCAATAATCGGAACCACTGAATCCTAATATGGAAAGAATAATCATTCGATGAATTATAGATCACACATTTCTCAATATTCAACCAATGACAGTTTCCGGACCCTCCCTGTGACTGCTTCAGGTGGTTATGGAATTGCTAATGTGGAAGTCTACTCCACATAAATGGGTAGCAGGTGGGATTCTACTTACTCTCCGAAGGTTATTAGAATATGTGTTTCTCTTTAACAATTAACAATATACAAGTCGACGGAGTACAAATCTAAATTCACGGACAACAATTTTAGACAAAGGTACTTAAAATCATGAACTGGAAACGAAAAAGAATCAGAAAATAATGAAACGGATTAACAAGGAATTACTTTCGTTTTGTTGTATTATAAAAGCAAATCCAAGGTTACGTTTGGATAGATTTTGGCATAGACGTAAAACCATCTACAAAATGGTTTACATTTAATTATGAATATTTATACATTAATTTATATAATAATTATATCAATGACCGCGTAATAACGCGCAGAATGCATTACTCCTCCGCCTAGCAAGCTGGTCCTTACTTTTTGACAACTTCTGCTTCTACTCCTCCCACTTCCTCCAAATACGAGCTATGCCTGCTTCTTTGTAGGGTACTTCGATCAATCCCGGTTTCAGGTGCACGCTGGCCCTATCCCTGAAATCTATCTCCGCTACATTGACGACTGCATCGGAGCTACTACCTGCACCCATGCAGAACGCACTGACTACATAACGAATTTCCATCCTGCACTCAAATTCACGTGGACCATCTCCGACATCCCCCTATTGTTTCTTGATCTCTCCGTCTGCTTCATAGGAAATAGACTATGAACTGATATCTAATATAAACTTACTGACTCCCGCAGGTATCTAGACCACACTTACTGCCTCCTGCAAAAGCTCTGTCCCCTATTCCTAATTCCGCCGTCTACGCCGCTCGGTAGGGCCTCATCGATATCCTGTAGCTCCACTTTTCCTCCCCCTTACCCAAGTCGCAAAAGGGCAGAGCCCCCTCTAATCCACACGTTTCACCCCATCAGCCGTCGCATACACCACATAATCCACCGACAATTTAGCCACCTCCAACGGGATCCCGTCACTAGCCACATCTTCCCATCTCCACCCCTTTCAGCTTTCATCAGAGACCGTTTCCTCCGCAACTCCCTGGTTAACTCGCCGCTTGCCACCAAGCCGACCCGCTCCCCAGATACTTTGCCCTGAAACGGTAGGGGATGCAACACCTGTCCCTATACCTCTTCCCTCGACTCCGTCCAACGACCCCGACAACCTTTTCAGGCAAGCCAGAGGTTCATTAGCACCTCCACCAAACACATCTACTGGCTGCGCTGTTCCAGGTGTGGACTCCTATATATCAGCAGGACCAAGCACAGGCTCGGCGATCGTTTCGCTGATCACCTCCGCTCATGCCGTCTAAACTTACCTGAGCTCCCGGTTGCTAAACACATTAACTCCCCCTCACATTCCCTTACTGACCCTTTTCTCCTTTGCCACATCCATCGTCAGTGTGAGGCCCAGCGCAAATTGGGGGAACAGCACCATGGGCAGTTTGCACGCCAGCGGTATGAATATTGTATTCGCTAACTTCAAGTAATCCTCACTCCCCCGCTCTCTCCATCTCTCTTCTTCCCAGTTCACCGACAACTCTGACTGTCCCCCTGATGACATTGTATCTCTGTTTGCTTTGTTGTCACTTTCTCCGAACTAACAATGATCTATTCTACATTTTCCTTAATCATCATCTCTTTTGATCTCTTACACTTCTTCATCTCTGTAATCTCCTTTCCACTGACGGTCAGCCTGAACAATGGTTTTGACCCGATACGACACCCATTCTTTCCATCCAGAGTATGCGCTGTTCCAGGTGTGGACTTCAATAGATTGGTGGGATAAAACGCAGACCTGTCCCGCTATTACCCCAGCATTGTGTGTCTTTCAATGGAAATCCAGTGACATTTCCATTACCCACTGTTGAGAAAAATGCTTTCCATGCTGGACCTGACAAAGAACGGAGTCTGCATCTGCTGGAAAAATAGGAAAGCTGCAAGGAAATTCAGCGGGTCAGAGAACCTCTGAGGACGTAAAGAAGGTCAATATGAAGTATCTCTATCCCATACCTCGATTTCCGCTGCAAATGCTCTCTGAGGCGTTGAGCTCCCACACCAGCTCTCAATTTTTACAGTACATTCGTTGAATTTCTCTCTGAAACCTCAGTGACAACAGGAGAAACTATCCACATGTGCACTCATGTCCGCCCCCTCATTTATACTAATATGAGACTGTTGATCGTGAGGAGTGATGGGGTACATATGAAAAAAGCACACGTGACCGAACTGAAATTGTTAACCCTCATTAACAAATCTAGGCAACAGAAGCAAACGCCCCTCGTGGATTATAAATACTAAAAATAGAAAAATAAAGGATGAAATGTGAAATTAAAACATTCATTTCTGGAAACACTCAGGCAAGATTTGTTTTGAAAAATAAATGTTTCATGTCAGAGGCCCTTCGTACAATTTATTGACTGTTTTTCTTTGGAATCTGATTTATTATGGTAAATGTCAAACCTTTCAAGAGGTTTGTGTATTTTGGCTGATTATATACATGTAGTTCTATAAAGGCAGGCAGCTTGTTGAGAAGCGCCAAAGTAAAATCATTGTAAAAATCAGGTAATGCACATAGATCTCATATGTCCAGGCATAACTGCGAGGAAAGGAACAAAGGGTATGTTTTACGTCCATGGTCGTAGATTTCCCCAAAACCTAAGGAACATTTAAAAAAAGCCAACGCGCAGTGCAATCAGTAGACGGATATTCTAAAATTAAATGAACCAGTTCAGTAATTCGAAATAGTAAATTGTATTATATGCATTCAGCAACTGAACATTACCGATAATTTCAATAAAATAAATTATTCGTGGGCTTTTCCCATAAAACCAAAGTGCTTGACGTCTTGCGTTAAAATACCGTGATAATCTTACCAATATCGCAACGTGAAACGTTAAAATAGACGGCAGAACTAATTCCTTAGCAATATTCCAATCGTCAGCCGCAAATAAGCGGATGGAACGGAACATATTTATTACTAGGATAGATTATCTGAGCTTGCAAATAAAATCAGTTATATTTGTGCTAGCCGGCCAAAAGCAGTGCTGCACTGTGAGTAATGTTGGGTTAGGAATAATTGGTGATACATTGAGCGCGTTATGAGCACACAACGGGAGCTGATGAAATGCTGGCATGAGTTCTCTGTTAAACTGATTGCACTAGAGAGCACTGCGTGAGGTCAATGCCATTTTCTGAGACAGAGTGAAATAGAACAAACTCAACCAGTAGGTAATTTTTGATTCGTTTTTGCAAAATTAATAACACCCTATGGGGCAGCGGCAATGTTGCTGCATAACGGTGCCAGAGACCCGGGTTCAATTCAGTCCATGGATTCTGTCTTTGCGTTCCTCCCGTGATATGCGTGGGTTTTCCTGGGGAGCTCCAGTTTCCTCCCACACTCCAAAGGGAGGTAATCTACAGGTAGATTATTGTAAATAGATTAGGTTCTTGTGGTAGGTGAGATTTCCTGTTGTCCTTCGTGTGTGCAGAATACTGTTAGTGTGTGGGGATCGTTCGACTTTAAACCGAACAAAGTTGCACGACCCGCGCTGTATATCTGAATTAAAAACTAAACTAAACTGAGTACATAAAATTAAACTTTCGAAAATTAAACATACGACAATTATATTCAAGATTATATTTTAAATATCATAATAGGCAATAATTGCAATTGCTTTGCAGCTATTTAAAATATACGTCTATAGGAATGAAATAATTTGAACGTGACAGCTGATCAGTGTCCGATAGCGCGACAAAACACTTTGAACTGTCATATCCGCGCCTCGCATTAACTCATTATAATTAGACATGAGTCTACCCATATTCCTACCAACTCCTCTCAGATTCTACTGTTGAAAACATGCAGTGGCTAAATAGCTCTGCTAAATAGTCTGCAGGCTGCACACCTTCCACTCTGTGGAAATCAATGCTGTCGGGCGAAGGTCCTGCAAACTGCACCCAGACAGGACGGTGTTGACCCAAGTTGCTGGACCTGCGAAGCAGTGACCACAATACATTTGTCACAGTTCCGCGCTTTATATTCCATATAACACACAACACTGCTCCGTGTTCATGGGGAATGACATTTCCAATTGCCAATTACTTCGGAGAAACATCAAATGAATAGCCTAACACTTGCAGAAATCATTTACACAGCTAACCATATAATGTAGTAGTGTCTCTAAAAGGCAATTTCTGGACGTGGGATGATTGCATTCTGACATTTTGGAAGGGACACAAACTGCAGGAA
The DNA here is from genome assembly GCA_035221665.1 of Okamejei kenojei. Classification (NCBI taxonomy): domain Eukaryota; kingdom Metazoa; phylum Chordata; class Chondrichthyes; order Rajiformes; family Rajidae; genus Okamejei; species Okamejei kenojei. Next base: position 4,335,960 of record CM069165.1, read on the forward strand.
AGTGAAAGGGGCCTCATTCGGATATCGGTGGAAATACGTCAGGAATAGATGAGAAATATTTTATGTCGAATTGAAAAGCAGCAGCAGGACATGATCGCTAAGAACGACGACGGAGTGTGGAATTGCATCGTCCACAGAGACCAATTATGGCCAAAGAAGCACAGGCTCCTTGCAAACTGCAGACGTAAAATGTAGAAGGTAACATAATCTGTTTAATGTTAATTCATTTCCGTCTTTTGAACTATTTATATCATCTAGCAAGTTTTAATAACAGAGTATCGTGCCGTCAATATACCTAAATATGATGCAGGGTGGAAACAGACAGTGAAACCAGAAGAATGAGGAAATCCTGACGGGAGAGAGTGAAACGAGATAATGATAACCTTTCTCTCTGTGATTATTCGGCAGTAGATAACATTCGCACAGATTCAAGAAACATGCATTGAAGCTGACGTTTGTGCTCAGCGCTCGATCAGAGTGAAAAGCTGCACGTAAGACAATTTGCCAAATTCGGTGTGGATTGAGAAATAAACCATCTGAAGGGTAGCAAAGAAACATGATGTGAAAGAGGATCGACGGCGAAGAGTGTTTGAGAGAGAAAAGGATTAGACGAGAAGCAAAGGTAGGTAACATTCACATAATAGATAAGTTGACATGTACAGAATAACCACAACTCTTGCTGCGATATCGATTTCAGAAATAAACTGTTCAAACTCAGAATTATTAATCATTGACCTGTTGCAAAATAAATGAAAATCATCTTGTAAAGATAATGTAACAGCAATATCCTGCCGTTGCTACTTACCAGGTATACCGAGTAGCGCGAAAATCGGATAGATGACCTTTTCTACATGACGAAATATGGTTTTTACCCGCATCATTTCACGAATTAGACCAATAGGGCTGGTCGATATTATGGCTTCGCAACAGTGAGGAGGACGGTACGTACTGAAATTACAACGCTCACTTAATCACATGGTAAGGTACTCGCGGCTGCTTAAAGCGGGCAGGAAGGAATTCCAGGTGACATCATTAGGCTTCATTACAACGAGTTAAATTTCAGTAATCGAACAAATAACAAGATCAATAACAAAGTTATGCACCTGAATATATCACACTCATTTTAAAAAAAATGGAAATATTATTCGAAATTATGAGATATCGACACGACAGGGAGAATAGTTGTTTTACTTCTGCAGTAAGAAAGCTACAACATAGAAAAAGATAAACAGAGAAATGAAGGATTTAGCAATGAACAGCTATCCTTTTTTTCGTTCAATGTGAATGACGCCAAATGTGGGTGTGAAGTGCTTTATGTTGCATATCCTGTTCATCAGCATTCCATGGCAGAAGCAGAATTTCAACTTTATACGTTCTAGCAGTGAGATCCCAGTCTAACTGACTCAATATTTATATCTTCTTCCATCCTTTACATTCAGAAAACAGACGGTAACATCACTCACGCGGCCTGCAAATCATTTTTTTTTCCTTCCAGCGAGGAGTCACATGTGTACACCGTTCTACAGTTCACAGTCTCGGCAGTGACGTTGAAATACAAATCCCTTACAATAAACGTTAGCATGGTATCAGCATTCCTGATTAGTGGCAGCAACTGCCTGCGAACCTTTGACCCTGACTTAATTTGAACATCTAGCCACAAACTCACCATTTGAACTTTTCAGGTTTTTTTTTGTTTTAGAAATACAACGCGAAAACTGGACCATCGGACTACCATGCCCGCGCCTACCAACAATCCATGCAGATTACACACACTAGGGACAATTTGCACACACACCAATTCAATTGACCTACATACCTGAAGGAAAGAACTGCAGATTCTGGTTTAAATCGAAGGTAGACACAAAATGCTGGAGCAATCTGCGGGACAGGCAGCATATCTGGAGAGATGGAATTGGTGAAGTTTCGGGTCGAGACCCTTGTTCTGACTAATGTCAGGGGAGTGGGAGGGACAGAGATGGAATGTAGTCGGGGACAGTAAGACTGGTGGGAGAACTGTGAATGTGAAGGGATGGAGAGAGCGTTAAAGCAAGGGCCCTTTTAAGTTAGACGTCAATGTTAGTGGTCAATGACGGAGGAATTGAGAGTAGGGGATAGAGTCATTACAGGAAGCAGGGTGGGAAGAAGTCTAGATAACCATGGGAGTCAGAAGGTTTGCAGTAGACGTGTAAGGAAGAACTGCAGATACTGATTTAAATCGAAGGTAGACACAAAATGCTGGAGAAACTCAGCGGGTCACGCAGCTTCTCCGGAGAGAAGGAATGGGTGACGTTTCGGGTCGTGGTGCTTCTTCAGAAGAGGTGTTTGAAGAAGTGTTTCGACCCGAAACGTCACCTATTCCTTCTCTTCAGGGATGCTGCCTGACCCGCTGAGTTACTTCAGCATTTTGTTTCTAACTTCGATTTGTGGTGGTTATCGGTCAATAGTTTGTCTCCTGTGATGGAGACGGTGAAATCCAGAAACGTTATGAATATGTCATATATGGTCCATTGAATTTCAGTGCCGGATGGAAATTATTCAGGAAGTTAACTTCACGCATTCGTTCTCTCCAGAGATGTTGTCTGCCCCGCTGTACCACTCCAGCATTTTGTGTCGACATTCGACCTACACATCTGTGTGTATTTGGAGTGTGGAAGGAAACCGAAGATCTCGGAGAAACACGCAAACACACTAGAGAAGCACCCATTGGGATCGATCCCGGGTCTTCGGCGCTTCAAGCGCTGCAAGTGCTGCAAGCGCTGTAAGCCAACAACTCTGCAGTTGCACCAGCATGTTTGTAGCCATGTTCCATTGATATTATAATTTACACTCGGTCTACTATTCATGAGAAATAGTCATGAATTTTCGTGCTCCTCTGCCAAATTGATGCTTACTCAGGTCTCCTGTCATATCCCATTGAACATAGTTGGAGCCACCTGCAGCTCTCCTAATTACTACCAATGGTTGCACTATCGGTCGGTGTGGCCGAGCCACACTCTGGCACTTCACACAGTTCACAAATATAGATGGGAGATTAACGGGCTCCCTTCTGATTCCATGTGGCACCTTCTTGATTATTGATTGCCCAGTACACAACGCTCCACATTTCAAGAATGTATTACAATGTTATTTCGGAGTCACGTGAGTGACTACGTGAAGACCCCGTCCAGCACGCATGCGCGACATTAGCGTTCATGCTCCGCGACGAACGGGAGTTCAAGGCGCTCCCGCCACAAATTGAAAAGTCGGGCCGACAGGTAAGTTTTACAGTGGCCGTGTATATTTTCTCTGTGGTCTGCTTTATGGTCCAGGAGAATGAGCAATACCAGAGGGAAGAAATTAGAAGCACGCCCCCGTTCGTCTTCCATTGAGGAATGTTCGTTGGAGGGGGCGCAAGAGGCGGCAGGATTGACAACCGAGCTGAGCCCAGCACCGCTAGTGCAGCCTGAGCAGCGGGCTGGAGGTACCTGCAGCCAGAACCGGGCGGTAGTATGCGACGATTCGGATGAAGATTCCTCACTGCTCGAGAGCGGCATAGGCAGCCGCCTAAGCCGAATGGAACGGTTTATGGAGCAATTGCTCCAGCGAGATCTGCTGAGAGAGCAGCAGCAGACTCGCCAAGGGAGCTAAGGCACTCCCGCAGTGCCCATTACGGCACTGACCATTGCTTCACCTTCTTTTGAAGACAGCATTGGCGACCAGGTCTGGGCTGGTCAAGAAGAGGGATTTCTGGCTGAAGATGTCCGGAGTACGCAGGGTGTACAGGATCAGAACTGCTGTGTGTGGTCAACCGCTACGTGGTCATTCCACGAGCGGGTCGGCCTTTAGAGCCGAAACTTGCAGCCAGCATTGACCACCTGTCCTCAAAACCCCTACAAGAACAGGTGGTCAATGAGGCTCTTGAACAATATACAGCCACAGAAAAGTGTACATCATTGAATGTACCAGCTGTAAACAGCCACATTTGGGGACATTTGGAGCAGAACATCAGGAACCTGATGTTGAAGCTCCAGAAAATCCTTAAACTCCTGACTGCAGGAATAACATCATATGCTCGGTCCATTGATGGTGTGGACATCTCCACAAATTAGCAAGACACATTAGCTCTGCTGTGCACCACTGAATATGAGATAAACAATTTACGGAAGGAAATCATCAAGCCTGCCCTCAACCCTAAATTTGCGGGACTTTGCAAAACACCGGGTTCAGAACCTCCGATTCTGCTCTTTGGAAAGGACCTTCCGAAAAAGGTGAAAAGCCTAGAGGAAGAATCCAAGACCTTTTATCTCGTGAGGGCAGGTTTGGGACCAAGCAGACCTAACAAACCCAGGCGGTAGTACCACACGGCGTCCACCAGTCGTTGACCACCATATGCGACTGGTGAAAGCGCGGTGTCCGCAACCATTCCCCGTAAGCCTTTTTTAAGCCAGGGCCCAGAGCGGACCCCATGGAAAAGCGACACCCCCAACAACATCAACATCAACATCAACATCAACATCAACAGCAGCCCTCTACAGCCCAGCAGAGACCTCATCATCCAGCGAAGAGGCAGAAGAAGCACCAGAAACCATGGAGGTAGGTGGGTCTGGTTCCTCTCAGCATATGAGCAGTAGGAGCAGGGGCGAAATTGCACTTGTTTTTGGATGCATGGGAATACATCACTAATGACAAGTATATACTCAGCAGCATTCATGGCTATAAAATTGACTTTGTTCATATAACCATATAACCATATAACAATTACAGCACTGAGACAGGCCCTCTCGGCCCTTCCAGTCCGTGCCGACCATTTGTTTTCCCCTAGTCCCATCTACCTGCACTCAGACCGTACCCCTCCATTCCCTTCACGTCCATATACCTATCCACTTTACTTTTAAATGTTAAAATAGATCCTGCCTCCACCACCTCTGCTGGAAGCTCATTCCACACAGCCACCACCCTCTGAGTAAAGAGGTTCCCCCTCACGTTACCCCTAAACTTCTGTCCCTTAATTCTCATGTCATGCCCTCTTGTTTGAATCTTCCCTACCCTCAATGGGAAAAGCTTATCCACGTCAACTCTGTCTATCCCTTTCATCATTTTAAAGACCTCAATCAAGTCACCCCTTAACCTTCTGCGCTCCAAAGAATAAAGACCTAACTTGTTCAACCTTTCTCTGTAACATAGTTGCTGGAACCCTGGCAACATTCTAGAAAACATTCCGCCAGTTCAGCATATACCCCAAAGGGTATTCACCCTCTCAGTCAAAGAGAAACAAGAGGGTCAAGCTGAACTGATGAGGCTACCAGCAAAAGGTGTCACTGAAAGAACAAAACATTAACCTTTGGACCACCCAGGTCACTCACGCTGGAACAACTTACTCTGAAATCAGTCATGCTCATGGCACTAGTGTCAGCTGAAAGGGTACGGTCCCTCCACCTTCTGAGGCTGGACAGCATGACAGAGTCATTGGACTGTTTCACATTCCATAT
>CM069165.1:4343927-4574094 GCA_035221665.1 Okamejei kenojei
ACAACTCCTCCCCTCCCACCCCACAGCATACCCGACTTCCCTCCCATCTTCCTTTCCACCCCTCCCACCCATGAAGAGGGGGGAAGGGAGTGATCTGGTAAGAAGGGGAATGAGCCGCCCCTGTGCAGTTAGGGGCTATGGTTGAGTGGTGGAATATTGCGTTGGGGGAACGGGTTGCGTTGGGGGAACGGGTGAGTGGTGGAATATTGCGTTGGGGAATGGGTTGCTTTGGGGGACCGGGCCTCCCGTGTGACTGGGAACCAACGTAGCATTTCTTAAACATTGTGATAGTACCTGAATCCACCAGCCTCGCACAGGCGGTAGGATCCAGATGCAGTAACACCATCTTAGTGTAAACAGTAATTCTTTTGATATTTTCAAGCTTCCGGGCGGCTGGACTGTTGGGGTGTCAGGGGAGCTAATGTTCTACTCTCGAAAACCCTCATTATTGGGTAAATCCCGATCAGGTCCGCCTCAGCTTCCTCTGTTCCAGGAAAAAAAACTTGACTGTCCAGATTCGCCCCTTGGATGATCCGCACCACCAGATGCAACGTTCTGCGCTTCACCTTTAAACTCATACCGCTCCAATCACTTGAAATGTATTCCAGATTGGATCCTTTCTAGTGTGCTCTACGTATCTAACTACGACGACCTATATATCTATATATATATCTATACATCATTTAAACTCTCATCTTGTTTGTTTGCCGAGTTTGTATTTGCGCTAAAACCATACATGATAGCGGTACATTTTTTTCACCGCCCTACTCACAACTTTCCTGTGATATAAATGAAATGTACTTTGTTCAGATCGATGGTATATTTTAAAAGTTATTAACGTTTTCATTTTAAACTTAAAACAGCGCAGTAGGGGGAGAGTTCTCGTGCGCGTCTTTACTAGCGTCACGACGGGTCCTCAGCCGCGTTTGCGCAGTTGGGGGACTTCCAGAATTTTTTCGCCATCTGTTTTTCAAAACGGTGAAACAGGTAAGATTTTATAAACAGCATTTTACTGCTACGTCGTGCCCACAGGGATCCGCCGCGTTGGCGCTGAGGCTCAGGCTTGGGAAGCCGCCGTGATCGGAGAGAGGTTGGGCGGGGAGAGGCCGAGCGGGTAGAGGCCGCGCGTTGAGAGGCTGCGCCGATCCGAGGCCACGGCGGTGGGCCTGGCTCAGAGTTCCACGAAGATGCTGGTTCCGGGCACGCAAAGAGGGAAAGGAGCGGCACTCTCTGGATCCTGGAGAGGTGATAACGGGTTGTTGGTGGATTGAGGGAGAGAAGGGGGTAGGGAAGCAGAGGGGGGAAAGTGTGGGAGGTGAGGAAGGACAGTGTGGGAGGAGGGGGAATACAGGGAGAGGATGGGGAAGTGGGGGATGTACGGAGTGGAGAATAGATGGAGAGGAGGGCAGTGGGGGAGGTACTTTGTTCTTCTTGGTTCTTGGTCCTTCAAAGTAATATAACTTGGATTTAAACTGGAGATGGCGGAGGGTGGACTTAAGCAAAAATAATTATTGGAGAACAAGAGCTACCTTAAATTTAGTTGCATCTGGTAGGGTTACTATGGTAGTGTGAAGACTATTCCATGCTTTAATTGTGCGGGGGAAGAACGAATTGCTGTACACATCTGTCTTGGTAGCTGGTATCTCAAATTGAATCGAATGCCCTCGTCTGTTCCTAATAGGTTTGAGTTTGGTGTAGCTTCGTAACCTACTATGTCGAGCCGACCATTTAAAATTTTGTAAAATAGGTCAAACGGTGAACTTTAAGTCTGCCTTGGAGCGCTGTCTTTTTCTTGTTTATTTTTAGTTGAAGTAAGTACAATAGTGTGGTACTTGAGTACCCAATACATCAATACATATTTCCATTCATGTACAATTTCGTATTTTTAATTTAATAATAAAAACAGTGAGAGAAAACATAAATAAAGAGTGTCGGAATAGACAAGCGTGTAGAAACAGATGATAAAATAAATAAAGGACAGAGATGAGAAGCTAAAAAAGATTGAAAGAAAAGGAGAAAGCAGAGAAAAGGGAGATTAGGAGAGATCTACCTATTTCGTATTTTTGCCTACGCGTCACCCCGTTCTGAACCATTTAATTTCTAAGGTTATGTTACGTTGCACCATTTGCTTGTAAAAAGTTGATAAAAGGAGACCAAGTCTTTAAGAATTGTTCTACTTTGCCTAGTAGGAGGAATCTCATTTCATCAAGATGTAGTGTTTCCGACATATTTGAAATCCACATTTTGAATGTTGGCATAGTTGCGTTTTTCCAAAATTTAAGTATAAGTTTTTTTTGCTATTATTAAACCATAATTTAAAAAAAGCTTCTTGGAATATAGTTAGTTTACTTACCTCTTCCATTGATCCAAAGATAATAAGTTCTGTATTGGGGTTCAATTTTGTGTTAAATAATTTTGTAAAAATTCCAGAAATTTCATTCCAAAATTTATGCAGTTTGGTACAAGAGACAAAGACAGATAGGGGAAACATTTGAAAATATTTTATTCAGTCTTGTTTTCGAATAATATAATCTATGTATTTTTTTTAATTGAAGTAGGTTATGTCTTACATTAATTGAACATTTATTTACATATAATAGAATTTTTTCCCATCTATCGTTCGAAATTTCTATCAATACCTCTTGTTCCCAGTCCCTGCTAATTGCCTCTGTCGTTGGTGTTTCTATATTTAGAATTATATTATATAAGTAAGGTATTAAATTGATTGATTCTGCCTTTCGATTTATTCCTTCCTCTAATAAATCTGGGGTAAGAGTTTGATATCCTTGTATATATTTTTTCAAATAATCTTGAATTTGAAGATATTTGAAATATTGATTACTTTTCAAATTATTTTTTAGTTGTGATTGTTGGAATGATAAAGGTTTTCCCATTTCATTCTTATCTCCCATCATTTTAATTCCTATTCATACCCATTGATTAAACGTTTTATCAATAATAGATGGTTTGACTGAGGGATTATTAGCTATTGGAGAAAGAAGCGATAATTTTCTTGAATTTAAAGTTAAATGTATGTGTTTCCAAATTCGTATTATAATGTGAATAATTGGATACTTCTTATATATTATATTGTTCAGTTTCATTGGGGAACGTAGGATCGCTTCTATACTATAAGGGTAACAATCCTCTTTCTCCATTCTTATCCAATCTACCTGTTGGGCAGAACTGTCGAACCAGTAGATTATATTTTTTAATATTCACAGCCCAATAGTAATACAATAAGTTAGGGAGTGTCAGTCTCCCTGATTCTTTAGATTTACACAAGTGCTTTCTTTGAATTCTGTGCGATTTATAATCCCATATGAAGTTTATAATATCAGAATCTAGTTTCTTAAATAATTTTTTTGGTAAGTATTTTGGTATTGATTGAAATAGGTACAGTATTTGCCGTAAGATACTTTTTATCGCATTTATTCTGCCAATTAAGGACATCGGCAGTGGTTTCCAAAATTTAATCAACCCATTTAATTTAGTTAATAAAGGCATAGAGTTTGCATTGAGTAACGATTTACATTTCCCAGTAATTTGGATGCCCAAATACTTTTTTTTTGTTGCAATTCTAATAGGGAATTTCAACAGATGTGTCGGCTCTTGAGGTTTTATCGTCATAATTTCGCTTTTGTTCCAGTTTATTCTATATCCTGAAAAAGAACAAAATTCCTCTATTAAATTTAGTATAATTGGTAAGCTAATTTGCGAATTTGTAATATATTATAATAGTTCGTCAGCATATAATGAGATTTTATAATTTGAGTGTTTGGTATTATATCCATGAATATTCGGATGACTTCTTGTTCTTTCTGCGGAAGGCTCTATCACTAGTGCAAATAGCAGGAGCGATAGTGCGCACCCCTGCCTATTGCCCCTTGCTAACTGGAATTTCGGGGATAATATATTATTAGTCAGTATTCTAGCCGTCGGCTTATCGTATAATAATTTTACCCATGAGATAAAGTTATCTCCCATGTTAAATTTTTACAATACTTTGAATATATATTGCCATACTACTTGATCAAAAGCTTTTTCTGCATCCAATGAAATATTGCTAGGTCTTCATTAGTATTATGTGAGTACATTATATTAAACAGCCGTCTGAAATTGTTACATGAATATCTATTTGGTATGAACCCTGTTTGGTCCGGGATTATTAGTTTGCTAACATATTTACTCAATCTTCTTAGCTAGGGAATTTGCTAATATGTTTTTATCTGTATTTAGGAGTGTTATGGCTGTCTAAGAGCCTGGGCCTTCTAGATGTTTATCCTTTTTTGGTATAAGTGTAATAGTTGACTCAGTTAGTGTTTCTGGTAGTTTATTTTCTTTAAAAGTGTGTATATATAAATCTTACAGGCGTGGAGAAATTATCTCGTAGAATCTATTATAGAATTAAACATATAACCATATAACCATATAACAATTACAGCACGGAAACAGGCCCTCTCGGCCCTTCCAGTCCGTGCCGACCATTTGTTTTCCCCTAGTCCAATCTACCTGCACTCAGACCATACCCCTCCATTCCCTTCACGTCCATATACCTATCCACTTTACTCTTAAATGTTAAAATCGATCCTGCCTCCACCACTTCTGCTGGAAGCTCATTCCACACCGCCACCACCCTCTGCGTAAAGAAGTTCCCCCTCACGTTACCCCGAAACTTCTGTCCCTTAATTCTCTTGTCATGCCCTCTTGTTTGAATCTTCCCTACCCTCAATGGGAAAAACGTATCCACGTCAACTCTGTCTATCCCTTTCATCATTTTAAAGACCTCAATCAAGTCCCCCTTTAACCTTCTGCGCTCCAAAGAATAAAGACCTAACTTGTTCAACCTTTCTCTGTAACATAGTTGCTGGAACCCTGGCAACATTCTAGTAAATCTCCTCTGTACTCTCTCTATTTTGTTGACATCCTTCCTATAACTAGGCGACCAAAATTGTACACCATACTCCAGAATTGGTCTTACCAATGCCTTGTACCATTTTCATTACTGGTAATTCATTACTAAAGCCATCTGGTCCTGGCGTTTTATCATTCTTCAACGAATTTATTGTTTATTCTATTTCCTGAAGTGCAATCTGATCCTAATCCCTCTTGTTCCACTATATTTTATTTTGGAAGATTACAATTGTCTAAGAAATGTGTAATTTGTGTATTATTTGCAGAGGTTTTCGATGTATATTAATTTTGATAAAATGTTGATAAAATTGAGCAAATATTTTATTAATATCTTTAGGTAGTGTTAGTAATTCCCCTTTGTCTAATTTAATTTTAGTAATTGTATTTTCTGTCTCCAGTTTTTTTCAGTTGGCGTCCTAAGAATTTATGTGGTTTATCACCAAATTCGAAAATTTCTTGTTTTGTAATTTGAAATAATGTTATTATTCTGGCCGATAAAATTTAATTTAATTTATATTTTAGTATTGTTATCTTATTATGTTTATCTATAGTTGGTTCTTTGGCATTTTCTAAATCTAATTGTCTAATTTCTTGTTCTAACTGCAATTGTTCAGTGTTATTCTTTTTTATTTTGGAATGCTTGATATGAAATCATAGTTCCTCTAATAAATGCCTTAAAAGTTTCCCATAATAAGGAAGGTGAAGTGTCTGGTGTATCATTTTTTCTAACATGAGAATATCATCTGCTCTTTTAAATATGTGCAACCTTGTGAGTTGTTTAAGATTTGGGGGTTAAACCTCCAGAACTATTTTTTATCAGGCATTCCTTTCAATTTTAAAGAAAAAGTTAACGGGGAATAATCAGAAATAATACTGTCATGATATTTAGAATTATATGTATATGGAATTAATTTCGTGTCCACTAAGAAGTAATCAATACGTGAATATGTTTTATGAACCGTTGAATAAAATGAATATTCCGTACCGACTTGGTTAGCGATCCTCCATACATCTGTTATGTTGGTATTTTTCATGTATGTATTTAGGAGTTCACTAGTTTTAGATGTTATGTTAATCCTTTTTTGTTTTGCTGATTTATCCAGATATGGATCTAAATACAATTCAAATCTCCCCCTATTATCACATTTTGAAAGTTAAGTTCTGAAATTGTATCCAGAATTTTACTAAAGAATTGGGGGTTATCAAAATTAGGAGCATAGTTATTTATCAATGTAAGTGGAGTAGAATGAATTTCTCCCGTGTCTATGACGTTCCTCTCCTCTTTACCTGCTATGGTATTCTTTAATTTAAATGGTATACCTTTATGAATGATACTAGCCGTGTCTCTAGATTTAGAAGTAAATGAAGAGTAGTATGTTTCCCCAATCCAATTTGCCTTCAGTCTTATCTTACCCCTTTTATTAGCGCCCCTTATATTCCAGCTACAGAACGTGATTCCTCAAGGTTTCTTTTGTTTATCGTCTTGCATTATGGATCATGTTAATACCTTTATTTCATATGATGCAACCAAGAATCTCATAACTCTATGTGAAGGATGGTCATCCCCAGCTGTTAAGTTGTGTTGGCATCTCCCCTTCAGAATAAACCTTGAAAAAGAAAAGAAAGTGTAAAGTCGGGAAAAGATAATTAACAAACAAAAAGTGATATTATAATATCCAAAAATAAAGATATTATAATTTAAAACAAACCAACAATATGTGGTAGAAAAAAATCGTGTTCTTTCGTAGGTGTTTTTATATGTTTCGCTCTGCCCCCTTTACCAATTATTATTAATTGGAAGAGAGAGAGATGCAAAGTTAAAATAAATATATCCAAAATAACACATATTTCTAATCTATCTATTGGAGTGTATCTTCAGAGAGGAAAAACAGAATAAAAAAGAGTTTCCAACGTTAAGTATATACTTAGATATAACAGTAAGTATGTTAGTTATATATCCATATCTACCGATATCTAACTTAGAGCCTGGATTGGCAGCTGGAAATATGATGTTGTGGCAATCAGTGAAACCTGGTTGCAGGAGGGCTGTGATTGGAAACTAAATATTCCAGGATTTCGTTGCTTCAGGTGTGATAGAATTGGAGGGCCCAGAGGGGGAGGTGTTGCATTGCTTGTCAGAGAAGATATTACAGCAGTGCTTTGGCAGGATAGATTAGAGGGCTCGTCTAGGGAGGCTATGTCGGTGGAACTGAGAAGTGGGCACGGCGTAGCAACACTTTTAGGGGTGTATTATAGACCGCCAAATGGGGAGCGAGAATTGGAAGAGCAAATATGTAAGGAGATAGCAGATATTAGTAGTAAGCACAAGGTAGTGATTGTGGGAGATTTCAATTTTCCAAAAATAGACTGGGAAACACATTCTGTAAATGGGCTGGATGGTTTGGAGTTTGTAAAATGTGTGCAGGATAGTTTTTTGCAGCAGTACATAGAGGTATCGACCAGAGAAGGGGCAGTGCTGGACCTCCTGTTAGGAAATGAGGCAGGTCAGGTGACGGAGGTATGCGTTGATGAGCACTTCGGGACCAGTGATCACAATACCATTAGTTTCAATATAATTATGGAGAGAGTCAGAACTGGACCTAGGGTGGAGATTTCTGATTCGAGAAAGGCAAACTTTGAGGGAATGCGTAAGGATTTTAAAGGAGTGAATTGGGACACTTTGTTTCATGGGAAGGATGTAGAAGAGAAATGGAGGACATTTAAAGGGGAAATTGTAAGAGTACAGAATCTTTATGTCCCTGCTAGGTTGAAAGGAAATAGTAAAAATTGGAAAGAGCCATGGTTTTCAAGGGAAATTGGACACTTGTTTCGAAAAAAAGAGAGAGATCTACAATAATTATAGGAGGCATGGAGTAAATGCGGTGCTAGAGGAGTATAAAGAATGTAAAAATAATCTTATGAAAGAAATTTGGAAGGCTAAAAGAAGATATGAGGTTGCCTTGGCAAGAAAGGTGAAAGTAAACCCAAAGGGTTTCTACAGCTATATTAATAGCAAAAGGATAACGAGGGATAAAATTGGACCATTAGAGAACCAGAATGGACAGCTATCTGCAGAGCCAAAAGAGATGGGGGAGATATTGAACAATTTCTTTTCTTCGGTATTCACCAAGGTGAAGGATATTGAACTCTGTGAGTTAAGGGGAAAAAGCAGAGTAGCTATGGAAACTATGAGATTCAAAGAGGAGGAAGTACTGACACTTTTGAAAAATATAAAAGTGGATAAGTCTCCGTGTCCTTGACAGGATATTCCCTAGGACATTGAGGGAAGTTAGTGTAGAAATAGCAGGAGCTATGACAGAAATATTTCAAATGTCATTAGAAACGGGAATAGTGCCGGAGGATTGGCGTAGTGCGCATGTTGTTCCATTGTTTAAAAAGGGTTCAAAGAATAAACCTAGCAATTATAGACCTATTAGTTTGACGTCAGTGGTGGGCAAATTAATGGAAAGGATACTTAGAGATAATATATATAAGCATCTGGATAAACAGGGTCTGATCAGGAACAGTCAACATGGATTTGTGCCTGGAAGGTCATGTTTGACAAACCTTATTGAATTTTTTGAAGCGGTAACTAGGGAAATTAATGAGGGTAAAGCAGTGGATGTTGTCTATATGGATTTCAGTAAGGCCTTTGACATGGTTCCCCATGGAAGGTTGGTTAAGAAGGTTCAATCTTTGGGTGTTAATGGCGGAGTAGCAAGATGGATTCAACAGTGGCTGAATGGGAGATGTCAGAGAGTAATGGTGGATGGCTGTTTGTCAGGTTGGAAGCCGGTGACCAGTGGGGTGCCTCAGGGATCTGTGTTGGGTCCAATGTTGTTTGTCATGTACATCAATGATCTGGATGATGGGGTGGAAAGTTGGATAAGTAAGTATGCAGATGATACTAAGATAGGTGGTGTTGTGGATAATGAAGTAGATTTTCAAAGTCTACAGAGAGATTTGGGCCATTTGGAAAAGTGGGCTGAAAGATGGCAGATGGAGGTTAATGCTGTTAAGTGTGAAGTGCTACATCTTGGCAGGACAAATCAAAATAGGACGTACATGGTAAATGGTAGAGAATTGAGGAATGCTGTGGAACAGAGGGATCTAGGAATAACTGTGCATAGTTCCCTGAAGGTGGAATCGCATGTAGATAGGGTGGTAAAGAAAGGCTTTGGTGTGCTGGCCTTTATAAATCAGAGCATTGAATATAGGAGTAGGGAAGTAATGTTAAAATTGTACAAGGCATTGGTAAGACCAATTCTGGAGTATGGTGTACAATTTTGGTCGCCTAGTTATAGGAAGGATGTCAACAAAATAGAGAGAGTACAGAGGAGATTTACTAGAATGTTGCCAGGGTTCCAGCAACTATGTTACAGAGAAAAGTTGAACAAGTTAGGTCTTTATTCTTTGGAGCGCAGAAGGTTAAGGGGGGACTTGATTGAGGTCTTTAAAATGATGAAAGGGATAGACAGAGTTAACGTGGATACGTTTTTTCCCATTGAGGGTAGGGAAGATTCAAACAAGAGGGCATGACATGAGAATTAAGGGACAGAAATTTCGGGGTAACGTGAGGGGGAACTTCTTTACTCAGAGGGTGGTGGCTGTGTGGAATGAGCTTCCAGCAGAAGTGGTGGAGGCAGGATCGATTTTAACATTTAAGAGTAAAGTGGATAGGTATATGGACGTGAAGGGAATGGAGGGGTATGGTCTGAGTGCAGGTAGATGGGACTAGGGGAAAACAAATGGTCGGCACGGACTGGAAGGGCCGAGAGGGCCTGTTTCCGTGCTGTAATTGTTATATGGTTATATGGTTATATGATAGGCCAAGAACTATTACAATGATGTCTCAAACGTTTGTACCAGACAACAGCAGGTTCCAAGGGGTTAACCAGATTCAGACCTTTGGATAACTTCCAAGTATCTGAGTCTCCTCCCCCCTCCTTTACGCACAATTTAGATTAGATCTACTATATCCATAAAATGTGTTAATATATTATTAATACTTATCAATCATATTTAACTCGTTATTCTTATATTTTGTAAGTAATTAACATCATGAAATACACACCAGCCATTATTACGCTGTGCCTTAATATTACACAATGTTAATAGTTATATTTTATGTTAGTATGTAATTGTGTGTTTCTTAATTCATAAATTTCTATATACGGGTCCATTGATAATATTTTTCCATATACCCAAATTCCGTTTGTTTTTTTTGTTATTTTCCCCACCACAGTTTTTCATCTTTTCCAATCCTTTGTTGAAGTGAAACATAAAATCCGACCGTGAGTTAACATTCCAAAGATAAAATGTCTAGACAACGCCTCGATGAAAGTTCGCCATCTTAACCAGATCAGTCTTTTTTGTATGTTAAAAAAAAGAAACACAGTACTTTCTTCGCCGCTTCACCTCTGTGTTATTTTGGGAGACCGGCCCCTGATGATCAGTAGACCTCCTCTGTGATACATTGTGCATATTTAAATATCTCTTCTGGATCCGTGAATGCACGTTCAACAGAGTTATAAGTAATTGTCAATTTCGCGGGACATATTATCCCATATCTTACTCCCGAAACCTCTTTCAGTAGCCTTCTCGTCTTTGTAAACTAGTCCCTCTTTTCCATGACTTCAGCTGGAAAATCACGGAAGAATCTTAGTTTATTGAGGGACTCAAATAGAGAAAGCAAGTAGTCCGTTTGTGAGGCAGAAAAGAAGCAGTCAGACGCAACACGTAGGGGGGGGGAGGAAAGAAAAAAATAATAAACGGAGAATAAGAAGTGTAGGGTTTCTTAAATGCGTGAGCAGCGAGGCATAGGGGTGTAAAATGAGGATAGGAGCAATCGGTAGAAAGGTGAAAAGTGGCAGGCAGACAAATCGAGGGCAAAAATCAAAAAGGGCAACTTTTCAACATAATTGTAAAAGGGGCAAGAGCGTTGTAAATACAAGCCTGAAGGCTTGGCGTCTCAATGCAAGGAGCATTCGTAATAAGGTGGATGAGTTGAATGTGCAGATAGTTATTAATAATTATGATATAGTTGGGATCACGGAGACATGGCTCCAGGGTGACCAAGGCTGGGAGCTGAACATTCATGGATATTCAATATTCAGGAGGGATAGACAGAGAGGAAATGGAGGTGGGGTAGCGCTGCTGGTTAACGCAATAGAAAGGAAGGACATTAGCTTGGAAGATGTGGAATCGATATGGGGGTGGAGCTGCGAAACGCAAAGGGGCAGAAAACGCTAATGGGTGTTGTGTACAGGCCACCTAACAGTAGTAGCGGAGTTGGGGATGGCATCAAACAGGAAATTAGAAATGCATGCAACGAAGGTAAAACCGTTATAATGGGTGACTTCAATCTACATATAGATTGGGGTGAATAAAATTGTTAGGGGTGCTGAGGAAGAGGATTTCTTGGAATGTATGCGGGATAGTTTTCTAACCCAACATGTGGAGGAACCAACGAGAGAGCAGGCTATTCTTGACTGGGTATTGAGTAATGAGGAAGGGTTAGTTAGCAGCCTTGTTGTACGTGGCCCCTTGGGCAAGAGTGACCATAATATGGTTGAATTCTTCATTAGGATGTAGAGTGATATGGTTAATTCCGAAACACGGGTCCTGAACTTAAAGAAAGGTAACTGTGAGGGTAGGAGACGTGAATTGGCCAAGATGGACTGGCAATTGATTCTTGAAGGGTTGACGGTGGATATGCAACGGAAGGCATTTAAAGACTGCATGGATGAACTACAACGATTGTTCATCCCCGTATGGCAAAAGAATAAATCAGGGAAGGTAGCGCATCCGTGGATAACAAGGGAAATCAGGGATCTATCAAAGGTGAAGCGTACCAATTAGCCAGAAAAAGCAGACTACCAAAGGACTGGGAGAAATTCAGAGACCAACAGAGGAGGACAAAGGGTTTAATTAGGAAAGTGAAAATGGATTATGAAAGAAAACTGGCAGGAAACATAAAAACTGACTGCAAAAGTTTTAATCGATATGTGAAGCGAAAAAGATTAGATAAAACAAATGTAGGTCCCTTGCAGTCAGAAACGGGTGAATTGATCATGGGGAACAAGGACATGGCAGAACAATTGAATAACTACTTTGGTTCTCTCTTCACTAAGGAAGACATAAATAATTTGCCGGAAATAGCAGGGGATCGCGGGTCAAATGAGATCGAGGAACTGAATGAAATCCAGGTTAGCCGGAAAGTGGTGTTAGGTGAATTGAATGGATTAAAGGCCGATAAATTCCCAGGGCCAGATAGGCTGCATCCCAGGGTACTTAAGGAAGTAGCCCCAGACATAGCAGATGTCTTAGTGATAATTTTTCAAAACTCTTTAGATTCTGGAGTAGTTCCTGAGGATTGGAGGATAGCTAATTTAACCCCATTTATTTTTTAAAAAGGGAGGGAAAGAGAAAACGGGGAATTACAGACCAGTTAGTCAAACATCGGTAGTGGGGAAACTGCTAGAGCCTGTTATTAAAGATGGGATAGCAGCGCATTTGGAAAGTAGTGAAATCATTGGACAAAGTCAGCATGGCTTTACGAAAGGTAAATCATGTCTGAAGAATCTTGTTGATTTTTTTGAGGATATAACTAGTAGAGTGGATAAGGGAGAAGCAGTGGATGTGTTATATCTGGACTTTCAGAAGGCTTTCGACAATGTCCCACACAAGAGATTGGTATACAAACTTAAAGCACACGGTATTGGTGGTTCAGTATTGATGTGGATAGCGAACTGGCTGGCAGACAGGAAGCAAAGTGTAGGAGTGAACGGGTCCTTTTCAGAATGACAGGCAGTGACTAGTGAGCTGCTGCAAGGCTCAGTGCTGGGACGCCAGCTATTTACAATATACATTAATAATTTGGACGAGGGAATTAAATGCAACATCTCGAAGTTTGCAGATGACACGAAGCTGGCGGGCAGTGTTAGCTGTGTGGAGGATGCTAGGAGGCTGCAGGATGACTTGGATAGAGTGGGTGAGTGGGCAAATGCATGGCAGATGCAGTATAATATGGATAAATGTGCGGTTATCCACTTTGGTGGCAAAAACAGGAAAGTAGACTATTAAGGTGGCTTGCAAAAGTAGTCATACCCCTTGAACTTTTCCACATTTTGTCACGTTACAACCACAAACGTAAATGTATTTTATTAGCATTGTATGCAATAGACCAACACAACGTGGCGCATAATTGTGAAGTGGAAGGAAAATTATACATGATTTTCAAATCTTTTTACAAATAAAACAATGAAAAGTGTGGCGTGCAAAAGTATTCAGCCCCCTTTACTCTGATACCCGTAAATAAAACCCAGTGCAACCATTGCCTTTAGAAGTCACCTAATTAGTAAATAGAGTCCACTTGTGTGTAATCTAATCTCAGTATAAATACAGTTGGCTGTGAAGGCCTCTGAGGTTTGTTAGAGAACATTAGTGAACAAACAATGTTGCTTGGGCATCATGAAGCCCAAGGAACACACCAGACATGTCAGGGAAAACGTTGTGGGGAAGTTTAGAGCAGGGTTAGGTTATAAGAAGATATCCCAAGTTTTGAACATCTCACGGAGCACTGTTCAATCCATCATCCGAAAATGGAAAGAGTATGGCACAACTGCAAACCTACCAAGACATGGCCGTCCACCTAAACTGACAGGCCGGGCAAGGAGAGCATTGATCAGCGAAGCAGACAAGAGGCCCATGATAACTCTGGAGGAGCTGAAGAGATCCACAGACCAGGTGGGAGATTCTGTCCACAGGACAACTATTCGTCGTGCACTCCACAAATCGGGTCTGTACGGAAAAGTGGCAAGAAGAAAGCCATTGTTGAAACAAAGCCATAAGAAGTCCCGTTTGCAGTTTGCCACAAGCCATGTCGGGGACAGATCAAACATGTGGAGGAAGGTGCTCTGGTATGATGAGACCAAAATTGACGTTTTTGGCATAAATGCAAAACGCTATGTGTGGTGGAAAACTAACACTGCACATCACCCTGAACACACCTTCCCCACTGTGAAACATGGTGGTGGCAGCATCATGCTGTGGGGATGCTTTTCTTCAGCAGGGACAGGGAAGCTGGTCAGAGTTGATGTGAAGATGGATGGAACCAAATACATGGCAATCTTGGAAGAAAACCTGTTAGAGTCTGCAAAAGACTGGAGACTAGGGTGGAGGTTCACCTTCCAGCACGACAACAACCCTAAACATTCAGCCAGAGGTACAATGGAATGGTTTAGATCAAAGCATATTAATGTGTTAGAATGGCCTAGTCAAAGTCCAGACCTAAATCCAATTGAGAATCTCTGGCAAGACTTGACAATTGCTGTTCACAGACGCTCTCCATCCAATCCAACTGAGCTTGAGCTATTTTGCAAAGAAGAATGGGCTAAAATTTCAGTCTCTAGATGTGCAAAGCTGTTAGAGACATACCCCCAAAAGACTTGCAGCTGTAATTGCAGCGAAAGGTGGTTCTACAAAGTATTGACGGGAAGGGGGGGGGGGGAGGCTGAATGCTTTTGCACGTCACACTTTTCAGTTTTTTATTTGTAATTAAATTTGGAAACCATGTATCATTTTCCTTCCACTTCACAATTATGCACCACGTTGTGTTGGTCTATCACATAAAATCTCAATAAAATACATTTACGTTTGTGGTTGTAACGTGACAAAATGTGGAAAGGTCAAGGGGTATGAATACTTCTGCAAGCTACTGTATATGAATGGTGACCGATTAGGAAAACGGGAGATGCAACTAGACCTGGGTGTCATGGTACACCAGTCATTGAAAGTAGGCATGCAGGTGCAGCAGGCTGTGAAGAAAGCGAATGTTATGTTGGCATTCATAGCAAAAGGATTTGAGTACAAGAGCAGGGAGATTCTACTGCAGTTGTACAGGGTCTTGGTGAGGCCACACCTGGAGTATTGCGTACAGTTTTGGTCTCCTAATCTGAGTAAAGACATTCTTGCCATAGAGGGAGTACAGAGAAGGTTCACCGGACTGATTCCTGGGATGGCACGACTTCCATATGACAAAAGACTGGATAGACTCGGCTTGTACTCGTTGGAATTTAGAAGATTGAGGGGGGATCTCATAGAGACTTTCAAAATTCTTTAGGGGTTGGACAGCTAGATGCAGGAAGATTGTTCCCGATGTTGGTGAAGTCCAGGACAAGGGGTCACAGTTTAAGGATAAGGGGGAAGTCTTATAGGACCGAGATGAGAGAATCGTTTTTCACACAGAGAGTGGTGAATGTGAATTCTCTGCCACGGAAGGTAGTCGAGGCCAGTTCGTTGGCCATATTTAAGAGGGAGTTAGATGTGGCCCTTGTGGCTGAAGGCATCAAGTGGTATGGAGAGAAGGCAGGTACAGGATACTGAGTTGGATGATCAGCCATGATCATATTGAATAGCGGTGTAGGCTTGAAGAGCCGAAGTGCCTGCTCCTGCACCTAATTTCAATGTTTCTTTGTTTCTATGTTTATCTTCTCCAAACATCAAATTCATTCCATATGGAGTCTGTTTTATAATTCCTTCCAGGGTTGAAATGTCATAGAATTTCACAATAATCTGTTTTTTTTTGGGGGGGGGGCAATTGGGCTTGCTTGAGCCTATATCGGACCCGGTGAGCCATATCTATTCCCGGGGATTCAGGCAGCTTAAGTACTTGTTTGAGTAAGTTGCCAGCAAACTCCTGAAGGTTTTGTCCACTCTCCTTTCCTTCTTTTACTCCAACTATTCTCAGGTTTTGCCTCCTTGATCTCGCTTCCAAGTCCATACATTTATTCTTCATTTCAGCAAGTTCCCTCCCAGTGCTTTCTTGTTCCTTTTTTTAGTCTCCTTATCTCGTTAGTCATCTCGGTTATCATATTATCCATTCCTTCCATAGCCGCATCAGTAGACTTAAGAATTGCATCCAGCTTTATATTACAGTCCTTATCAACCCGCTTAATTTTTTTGCTTAAATCCTCCTCAATCTCGACCACACGTTTGGTTGTAGGTTGAACAAATCTTTCCCCAGTTTTTTTGCAAAGTTTTAAATTCCTCATTGTTCACTTTTGGATAGTGTGTGTGGGGGGGGGGGGGGGGGGGGGTGGGGGTAGGTAGGTGTGGAGGAGTGTGGGAGGTGGGGGGATTGAATAATAGGCGGGATAGGGAGGGGAGAGGGGTTATGGAGTGAGGGAGGGAGTGACTGAGGGTTTGGGAAGGGAGATGGAGGGATAGGTGAGGGATTGGAGGACGGGAGGAGGAGAGGGGAAAGAAGAGGGTGATGAGGAGGGATAGTGGGTAGGAGCAGGGTTAGTGGGAGGGGGGGGTAGTGGTGGTAGGGAGTGGGGAATAGATGGAGAGAGGAGGGCAGTGGGGAAGGTCAGGAGGGGTGTGGGGGGATAAGGGGGGTGAGGAGTGGGGGAGGTGGGGGTAGAGGGATAGGGGAGGGTAGTGAGGGGAGAAGAATAATCGATGGAGGGAGGAGTGACTGATGGTAAGGGAAAGGAGAGGGAGAAATAAGTGAGGGAGGGATTGAGGAGGGGGTAGAGGGGAAAGAAGATGGAGGATGAAGTGCTGGGGATGAGGGGAAATTAGCCGCGCAGTTGGGGGCTATGGATGAGTGGAGGAATATTGCGATGAGGAACGCATTGCCTCCCTCCCAACGGGTCCCACTTAGTCTAGTGTAAAATACATTTCATTTCTGTTGGGAAATGCGTGAAAGGTAAATAGTTGCAGAAGCAAATCAAAGTATCATAGGATGGTTTCGATGCATCTGAGTTGAGCCCAGCACGCTCCCGCTGGGTCACGCTGCTATCTGGGAACAAACAAACACGTGCAGCTTGTTGCGCTGTTATGACATCGGGCATTCCCTGAGCAATGTATTTGTCTTTTGCTTTCCAATGTTGTATCGTTTCCTTTGTTGGCCTAATTTTTGCGAGTGTGACTTACTTTCCTTCAATGGCCTTGGTTCGAAACATGGGCTTGAATAGTTGAACCATTGGGCAGTTGAACAGGTGTTCGATATTCCTGCCGTTTCGGTATCTTGTATCTTTTATTTTCTTAATTTTCGTCCCGTTTTGTATTTGTCACTCTCTTTCCTCGTTTTCTTCGAGTGCTTATCAGTGTTGTTATTACTGTCTCACTACTTCGCCATGTTCCCAGATTTCTACACCTGGCTTAATATCCTTGTGCTCACTGCTGTCGCTTATACCTGCTCGCGGTTCCCAGGTCCTGACATTGAACGAAATAAAATATAAACGGGCATATCGACGGGGATTTATACCTCCGAAACGTCACTTTCACAGTTCTCGAGGATTCGGGGCGAAGTTGAGTTTGCATTTTAAAGTTAGCATTTCTTCAGACACTGTTTGCGGGATTTTTCCAAACTTTTGTAAAGTCACCAGGTGGAAGTGACGGGAATTGAACCTGAGGTCTCAAGCACGCAAAACGTGCTCCCTTCTGCAAAGCTACATCCCGGACTCCGTGAGAACAACATCGACATTGAAAATAGCTGGAGCATGCCACGCGGCCACATGAGTTTCCACCACCATTCAACATGATCTGAGCTGATCATTCCAACACAGTCCACTGTTCCCCTACCTCCCCATATCTCTCGGCGCCTTTTGCGTCCGAAACGTCTCGCTAAACATTGTTAAAACTGTCCAGCGGAGAATCCAATCCGCTATTTCCAGGGATAGACACAAACATCTTGAATAACTCAGCGGGACAGGTAACATCTCCGGCGAGATGGAATAGGTGACGTTTCGGGTCGAGACACTTCTTCAGTTCCTGCGATTATGTTTATTGAAAAGAGCAACATTTGAATGAAAGGAAATGAGATGCCGCAGGAAGACACCCAATCAGCGGATTGAAGCGACAGCAGAGAGCGCCAGCCTCTGGAGAGAGCAGATTTGCTCAGCTGTCAAGGACATGCACGGAAAAAAAAATCCAATCGCCAACGTCCCTGGGTGGGCTCGAACCACCAACCTTTCGGTTAACAGCCGAACGCGCTGACCGATTGCGCCACAGAGACAACTAGACGGAAAGTGGAATAAACTGATAATTATCGAGCTGGGAAGCGGTGACCAGGGACACGGTTGAGACACTGCTTTTCATAAACGGCATTAAAGATTTGGGCCAGAAATAATATTTCTCTGCAATAAATGTTATTCAGAATCCCCCTTTCTCCTCATATAGTGCAGGATCTCATCGAACATTCTCAATGCTTCACGTACAGTAATTTGTTTGATATACTCTGTGGGTAAAGTATCCTTATAAAAAGCCCCCTTAAAGTTTACTTGGTCAGAAAGTCACGGTCCTCATCAAGCATAACATTCTGGAAACAAGTAGCTTCCTGAATACAGATCCGCCCCAACCCGAGAATGGGTACTCACGTGGCAGAAACAAAATACTGAAGCAACTAAGGGGCGGGCAGCATTTCTGGAGAGAAGGAATGGGTGACGTTTTGGGTGGAGTCCCTTCTTGAGACAGAGAATCAGGGAAGATGGAAGCTTGAGATGTTGAAGGGTTGAACAAGCATGTAAGGTGTGAAAACAACAGATAATCAGAGAGGAGGAGCAACGTGAGAGGTTGTTTTAGTACCATCATCGGAGAGAGTAGAACTTCACATGTGATCGCGGTGCCGCAAGAATTCACTGGGTATGTCCAGTGAGCACAGGTGTAGCAGTGTGGGTCGACACGCTGGCGTTCAGTGAATGAGAGGTGAATTATCGCTCAGCACATGCTCTGGGCCGCAGTATTCAGGACCGGAGCCAATTAGGCAAATATAGAGCTGAGTAACGACGCCATTTGTTCTATGTCGCAGCAGATAATCAATCTACTCATCGGCGTGACCAAAATCTTTGCGCTATTGACATATTTACTTACCTATTTCCGCGGAATATTAATTCTGACAGCAGTTAGTGAACATCTCGTCAAAATTATGCACAGGCTGCTTCAAACGGGCAGACCTGCTACCGCCGCAATCGGCAGGATTCGAACCTGCGCGAGGAAACCCCAATGGATTTCTAGTCCATCGCCTTAATCACTCGGCCACAACCACTGCGCTCCAAATGCCTGCCCTCGAAGAAGATAATGCATCAAAATAATCGGTGAGTCCTGTTTCAAACGGAGACAACGTTGATTTCAGTGGCACTGCAGCAGTACTGATCTTGAACCTAAGCTGGAAAGCGCGGGAAACGTACAATAGGACACGCAAATTCGTTGAAAATCGCTATCAAAACATGGGGGGAGGGGAGACACAAGTTGGGGGGAGGGACTCACTTTCTTGGTGCCCCCGAAGGGCTTCAATATCGGGAGCCTCGATCGCCTCGACGCAGCATTTGGATTTTAAGGTTCATCGGGCGATGAAAGGCCCCGCGAATGGGCCGATTCAGCCCTTAGAATTCGTCTGATACCCGCTTGAATCTTTCAAAAGCTACAATGTGAAAAATAGCACTTAAACAAATAAACCTGAAGCAAATAAATGCAAGCAGAAGAGCCAAACGTGGAGGGGATGGGGGGGGGGGGGGGGATGGGGAAAAAAAACATACCAAATAACGTGAATAACCGTGAATGTGGGACTTACCTGCAAGCCAGCCAGGAAACCCGTTCGACCCGAGCCCTTATTGAGCTGGCCAGTTTAAAACCGATACCCGCTTAAATATTTCCCATCCACCAATACATCAAATGGTAATTGTACCCGCATCAGAGTACTTTAAGAAATTCTTCGTGAATACCTTTTGTAATACTTGAAGGTCACAACACAATTAATGACACATCATGTTAATTCGATGTTAATGGACACATTTAACAAGCGCTTAACTGTCTCACTCCAACTGTCTCGCGGAAAGCGGAAATTTTAATGGATTATTTGTTCGCCGAATTTCATTATCCGGATTACAAAAGATGGGATGGATTGTCCGCCACCTCTCAAAATATGGGAGGGACGCCCCCCCCCCCCCCCCCAACAGTCAAAGTGTGTTACACGGGTGGGTGTAAAGTAAATAGTGGAGGCAGGACACAAATTGGAAATGCAAGGATGGAGTTAAAGGGAAAGAGAGTATAGGAAAAGTTAATAAAGACACCCGAATTAACGGGGCAGAAAACTCACGAAGGGATAGGAGAGTATGGGCAAGTGAAATATGAATCGATGTAAAAGGCGAGGTGGGTGATGGATTAATTCAATTAAATATGAATGCGCGAAATATAAGAAGTGAAGTGGATGGGTTTGAGGCTCAGTTACGGATTGGTAGATCTGGCATTGTGGGGATTACAGAGACACGGCTGCAGGTGGGTCAAGACAGGGAATTGAATATTCAGGGTTCTACGTCCTATCGAAAGGACGGACAGGTGGGCAGAGTAGGTGGGGTAGCTCTGTTGGTGAGGGATTAAATTGCTTCCTTGCGAGGGGTGACATATGGACCGACGATGTAGAATCACTGTGTATAGGAATGAGGAATTGTAAAAAGTAAAGATAAATATAGGGAATAATCTACAGGCTCCCAAACAGTAACCTGGATATAGGGTGCAAGTTGAAGCATGAGCTAAAATAGTAAGATTAAACGAGAACTTACCAGTTCGAAGTTTGATCGTTATTTTATGAGGAGTAACGATGAGGGATTACGTGAAGAAGCCCCGCCTGGCGCTGGAACGGCATACTTCAAAGCAGCCGCATGAAAAACACAGAACATAATAGCCAGAGTAAGATAGTAAAGCTCAATATAGATTTAGAACTACCAGATGATCATTTATTTTATGAGGGTCGGGAGTGGAGGCAACGTAATCCCTCATCGTTGGTTTCAGCTCTTCTTGGTCTGCTTTGTTTGGTAAATTCATAAACATATATGATAATATAATCTGTATCCACATACCAATATATCGTAATATTTGCAATGTTTGCACTTATGTATTGCAATTTTGGACAGATTATATATATAATCTACATATAAATCCCTTTTCATATCGGGATATTACGAATGAACCCGATAATTTATTGGTTAGTATATTGTCCGTAAATAGGACGATAAACACTCTGAGCCCTATTATTGGCTCTATCAATTAGATACTCAGAAAAAATGCAATCCACAAGGAACTCACATATATCTAATATGACAAATAACTTTACTGTATACACAGACTTCCAATTTTTATAAATATATTGTTTTTTAAACTTATTTCTGCAAATTGCAGGTATAACACTTCTTTATACATAATTATTTTCTTGTTATGTTGTTATATTAGTTAAACATTCATAGACTTCTTTGACCATCAAACTGTTGTAATGGTCTGGTCAACCTGCAGATAGTCAATTCATATTTTCATGTCATGGATGCCTTTGTACAACAATAAATGACTGCAACTATGAATCATCACAAGTGGTTCAACATCACTCAATATTTATGAAAACCATGACGGATCCGTTTTGGACCGCCAAAATGCCTCTGGCAGTGTCCTGCTACTTTTTCATCAGACACTGCCATATCAGACAAAAATGAGGAACATAAAAGAACATTTTTCCTCATGTAATTGAGAGAAAAGCATCCACCTTTCCTTTTCTTGGTTTACCCACGAGAACATTTGAAAGATCGGTGATTTAATCTGTATACGACCAGATTCATCATAAGTAATCCATATTAATGACAATGTATTTCCCCCCCTTTAATTTGTTGGCTCCGAAACCATTGTCCCTTTCTTAGAGATAAACAGCTGAACTAAAACATTTTAGAATATGCCACGTCTGTTTACTCAGATAACCCCATGATTATTATTTTACTTAACTTATGTGATTTAATATATGCCACAGCCGTGGTATTGTTCACCTTGATATGACATGGACACTTCCATAATAGAACAATCAATATTTAATCCATAACTCCTTATACTTCAATAATTAATACAAATGTTTGGAGAAATTTCTTAGGACAATCCACCTGGTATTATTGTTCATAGTCCCAACAAGAGACGTATCAATTATTTTTATAAGAACAGATACTATTCTTATCTTACCCAAATATTCACAGAAGCTGTCCATCATCTGTTAATACTTGCTTCCGCTTACAACAGCTGCTAAGTTTATAGTTGAAGCAGCTTGTGACCCCCCCTTTTTTATTTTATTTTTTTATTTTCATTACTTTAATAATGATATGTATCATTTGGTATTTGCATAAGCCTCTCACAAAGGCATACATATTCTTATAGGCTTCTGTATTCCTTCTTTTGGAGCTTTATTTACTCTTTACCTAGGCTCTTTTTCTAATGGAGGGGCAAAGTACGTCAACAAAGCAATGAGACATATTTGTATCATGGAACAATTTCCCATCTCTTATGGTGCTGAATTTCTCCTAAATCCAGAATAATAATTTATGAAAATTTATGCATGCCTAAAACATAGGCTTTATGTGATGGGTCAAGTCCTTGCCTTTCAACAGGCTTGTAATTGCAGCACTAGTTTGCAGCTGACTCTTTATAACCTTCCAATTTAAATGTGATCAAGATAAACCATGACCACGTCCTCATTAGTGCAAGTGTCGATCTTTTATCAGTACATTTGTTCTTGCAGTATTCTGTTTAACAGCCTTGAACTGGTTTTTAATCCCTTAGGCAATGTTTAACTTGCACCGCTTGACCCATTTTAATTAATTTCAAGCACCTGTAATATTTGATTAACACTTTGTTAATAACAACTGTATTTCAATGTTGAAAATGTTTCCATTTTAATAAAATGTTCTTACACTGTTGAAAGTATATATAAAATGATGTTTCGTGTGGTTTATACCACCACATCTTTACACTGACGTAATTTTATAATATATATATGTACGTACCCCTTCTTTATTGGAGTTACTTTTGGGTGCAAACCTAAAATCAAATGTTTAGGTTTTCTTATACAGGTGAACCAATCCTTTCTACAATTTTTTGTAGCCCTTAGTTTTATTATATTAATGATTATAATACACCTATAATCCCCCACAATCGGAGATTTCATGAATTTATTTTGTAACAGTTGTTTGCACCTCTTCAACGTACTTCAAGCCTCCTTTTCCCAATTATATGGGTTCGGATAAGGCTATGTTTGATTATGTTTAGTTATCATACTTCTGCCTTTGTTTTGATCCATTATCAAATCTTTACATTGGATCATAATTGTCCCCCCAAAGTTTAAAGTCCAATAGTCTGTTCTTTTGTAATCAATATTTTGAATAATCATAAGGCAGGTTTCATTCCATAATAATCAGGAGTTTAACATAACCTGATTTGTATTGATCTGCAAATCTAGAGTGCAGATTTGGTTCCAAATAACATATATTTCTTCCCATTGAGCTCCACAAACTGGTGGCAATTTATTTGACTTCAAATGTATTGGTTATTTGCACAATATTTTATTTGGCATGATCTGTACACAAAGGCATGATCTGTACACAAAGGACGGGTTGCACTTGAGCCCGAGGGGGACCAATATCCTGGCAGGGAGATTTGCAAAGGCTACTGGGGAGAATTTAAACTAGAAAGGCTGGGGGGAGGGACTCGGGTAGAGGGGGCTAGGGGTCAGGGTGTGGGGCAAGAGGCAGAGAAGGGAAGCACTCGGATCCAAAATGTAGGCGAGAAAGATGAAAAAGATAATAGACAGAGAATAAGGGATGGTGGGTTTCTAAAATGTGTATATTTTAATGCTAGGAGCATTGTAAGTAAGGTGGACGAACATAGAGCCTGGATTGACACCTGGAAATATGATGTTGTGGCAATCAGTGAAACATGGTTGCAGGAGGGCTGTGATTGGAAACTAAATATTCCAGGATTTAGTTGCTTCAGGTATGATAGAATTGGAGGGACCAGAGGGGGAGGTGTTGCATTGCTTGTCAGAGAAGATATTACAGCAGTGCTTTGGCAGGATAGATTAGAGAGCTCGTCTAGGGAGGCTATTTGGGTGGAACTGAGAAGTGGGAATGGTGTAGCAACACTTTTAGGGCTGTATTATA
This sequence comes from Okamejei kenojei, assembly GCA_035221665.1. Classification (NCBI taxonomy): domain Eukaryota; kingdom Metazoa; phylum Chordata; class Chondrichthyes; order Rajiformes; family Rajidae; genus Okamejei; species Okamejei kenojei. The sequence continues at coordinate 4,367,813 of CM069165.1, forward strand.
GACCGCCAAATGGGGAGCGTGAATTAGAAGAGCAAATGTGTAAGGAGATAGCAGATATTAGAAGTAAGCACAAGGTAGTGATTTTGGGAGATTTCAATTTTCCAAAAATAGACTGGGAAACACATTCTGTAAATGGGCAGAATGGTTTGGAGTTTGTAAAATGTGTGCAGGATCGTTTTTTGCAGAAGTACATAAAGGTATCGACCAGAGAAGGGGCAGTGCTGGACCTCCTGTTAGGAAATGAGGCAGGTCAGGTGACGGAGGTATGCGTTGGTGAGCACTTCGGGACCAGTGATCACAATACCATTAGTTTCAATATAATTATGGAGAGAGTCAGAACTGGACCTAGGGTGGAGATTTTTGATTGGAGAAAGGCTAACTTTGAGGGAATGCGTAAGGGTTTTAAAGGAGTGAATTGGGACACTTTGTTTCATGGGAAGGATGTAGAAGAGAAATGGAGGACATTTAAAGGGGAAATTGTAAGAGTACAGAATCTTTATGTCCCTGTTAGGTTGAAAGGAAATAGCAAAAATTGGAAAGAGCCATGGTTTTCAAGGGAAATTGGTCACTTGTTACGAAAAAAGAGAGATATCTACAATAATTATAGGAGGCATGGAGTAAATGAGGTGCTAGAGGAGTATAAAGAATGTAAAAAGAATCTTAAGAAAGGAATTAGGAAGGCTAAAAGAAGATATGAGGTTGCTTTGGCAAGAAAGGTGAAAGTAAACCCAAAGGGTTTCTACAGCTATATTAATAGCAAAAGGATAACGAGGGATAAAATTGGACCATTAGAGAACCAGAATGGACAGCTATCTGCAGAGCCAAAAGAGATGGGGGAGATATTGAACAATTTCTTTTCTTCGGTATTCACCAAGGAGAAGGATATTGAACTCGGTGAGTTACGGGGAAAAAGTAGAGTAGCTATGTAACTATGAGATTCAAAGAGGAGGAAGTACTGACACTTTTGAAAAATATAAAAGTGCATAAGTCTCCAGGTCCTGACAGGATATTCCCTAGGACATTGAGGGAAGTTAGTGTAGAAATAGCAGGAGCTATGACAGTAATATTTCAAATGTCATTAGAAACGGGAATAGTGCCGGACGATTGGCGTACTGCGCATGTTGTTCCATTGTTTAAAAAGGGTTCAAAGAATAAACCTAGCAATTATAGACCTATTAGTTTGACGTCAGTGGTGGGCAAATTAATGGAAAGGATACTTAGAGATAATATATATAAGCATCTGGATAAACAGGGTCTGATCAGGAACAGTCAACATGGATTTGTGCCTGGAAGGTCATGTTTGACAAAACTTCTTGAATTTTTTGAAGCGGTAATTAGGGAAATTGATGAGGGTAAAGCAGTGGATGTTCTCTATATGGATTTCAGTAAGGCCTTTGACAAGGTTCCCCATGGAAGGTTGGTTAAGAAGGTTCAATCTTTGGGTTTTAATGGTGGAGTAGCAAGATGGATTCAACAGTGGCTGAATGGGAGATGTCAGAGAGTAATGGTGGATGGCTGTTTGTCAGATTGGAAGCCGGTGATCAGTGGGGTGCCTCCGGGATCTGTGTTGGGTCCACTGTTGTTTGTCATGTACATCAATGATCTGGATGATGGGGTGGAAAACTGGATAAGTAAGTATGCAGATGATACTAAGATAGGTGGTGTTGTGGATAATGAAGTAGATTTTCAAAGTCTACAGAGAGATTTGGGCCATTTGGAAAAGTGGGCTGAAAGATGGCAGATGGAGTTTAATGCTGATAAGTTTGAAAGTGCTACATCTTGGCAGGGACAAATCAAAATAGGACGTACATGGTAAATGGTAGGGAATTGAGGAATGCTGTGGAACAGAGGGATCTAGGAATAACTGTGCATAGTTCCCTGAAGGTGGAATCGCATGTAGATAGGGTGGTAAAGAAAGCCTTTGGTGTGCTGGCCTTTATAAATCAGAGCATTGAATATAGGAGTAGGGAAGTAATGTTTAAAATTGTACAAGGCATTGGTAAGACCAATTCTGGAGTATGGTGTACAATTTTGGTCGCCTAGTTATAGGAAGGATGTCAACAAAATAGAGAGAGTACAGAGGAGATTTACTAGAATGTTGCCAGGGTTCCAGCAACTATGTTACAGAGAAAGGTTGAAAAAGTTAGGTCTTTATTCTTTGGAGCGCAGAAGGTTAAGGGGGGACTTGATTGAAGTCTTTAAAATGATGAAAGGGATAGACAGAGTTGACGTGGATACGTTTTTCCCATTGAGGGTAGGGAAGATTCAAACAAGAGGGCATGACATGAGAATTAAGGGACAGAGGTTTCGGGGTAACGTGAGGGGAGCTTCTTTACTCAGAGGGTGGTGGCTGTGTGGAATGAGCTTCCAGCAGAAGTGGTGGAGGCAGGATCGATTTTAACATTTAAGAGTAAAGTGGATAGGTATATGGACGTGAAGGGAATGGAGGGGTATGGTCTGAGTGCCGGTAGATGGGACTAGGGGAAAACAAATGGTCGGCACGGACTGGAAGGGCCGAGAGGGCCTGTTTCCGTGCTGTAATTGTTATATGGTTATATGGTTATATGGTTTTCTATTGAATGGAAATGCCATGCAACAGTTTGAAATACTTTTAAAATCGTATTTCCTTATATCTCATATAATTGAGACATGGATATAATAAACGGATTCACCGTTGATTTCTTTATAAACTTAAAAGTTGTTGTCATATTCTGCTGATTCACATAACAGCTTTGGAGAGACCCATTATTTTTTTTTCATATTTACATTTCATGGCCTCACTCATTTATTCAGGTATCGTACCTAGTACACCTCTATATATATTTTGTGCTGAAGTTTACTTAACTAAAACATAAACGTTTTATTATTATTCTGCTGTTTTAATCATAACAGCTTTAGTGAGAGACCAACGAATTTTGGTTTCCATGGTTATTTTCCATGTTCTCACTTCTTATTCAGGTGTTGTACCTACACCTGTATATATATATACATATATATATATATTTTTTCTGGTGCTGTGGTGGGTACTTCATGACCAGCCACCACAATCAGTGCATTTTTAGGGTCAGTTTTCCATTTTATTTTGACTGCCCTTGTTACTCCTAAGTTTTTCCCTCAAGGAGACTACCTTCAAACATATAACCATATAACCATATAACCATATAACAATTACAGCACGGAAACAGGCCCTCTCGGCCCTTCCAGTCCGTGCCGACCATTTGTTTTCCCCTAGTCCCATCTACCTGCACTCAGAATATACCCCACCATTCCCTTCACGTCCATATACCTATCCACTTTACTCTTAAATGTTAAAGTCGATCCTGCCTCCACCACTTCTGCTGGAAGCTGATTCCACACAGCCACCACCCTCTGAGTAAAGAAGTTTCCCCTCACGTTACCCCGAAACCTCTGTCCCTTAATTCTCATGTCATGCCCTCTTGTTTGAATCTTCCCTACCCTCAATATCTGAGGTAGATAGTCCCACAACATTTCATCATATATATTAATATATGAAACCACTTTAGGGTAGGTTAGGGAATGTTTTTGGGCCTTTTAACCCTTTCTGGCTTGAATTCTTTATTTATTTTATTTTTATGTTTTGGAATCTTTTTTCCATTATTTTTTCAAGCCATAAAGCTTTTTTAGTCTGTAGGCCTTTGATTGTAACTTTTTAAACTGTGGCCTTTCTGACTTTATAAAATTCCCCCCCCCCCCCCCCCCCCCCCCCCCCCCCCCCCCCCCCCCCCCCCCCCCCCCCCCCCCCCCCCCCCCGCCAATAGTTTGTGGAGCGACTAAAACGTTTTCCTAACGTAATTTTGACGGCCACCGGTATCGGAACCGGCTCTGTAATCTCCCATTCCGATCGCTCCCCTTAGGACGTTCTTTTAAACTCCGTTGTTTTTTATATAAAGTATTTCCTTTTATTTTAACTTTTACTTAATTTTTTACTTTTAAGTTAGTTTTAAATCCTCGTATTCAATACTAGCCACGAAGTTTTTTAGACCCTGAAAGTGTTTTTCCCTGCACTTACCTGCGGGCCCGTACCTACCGCTGTCGAGTAGCTGCCTCTGCAGCTCATGCTCTGCCGTCAGCTTCGACATCATGCCGTTCCAGCGCCAGGCGGGGCTTCTTCACGTAGTCACTCACGTGACTCCGAAGTAAAATTGGCTTTTAACAAAGGTAATGCCACTGAGTTTAGGGATATTTCAATATGCAGGTAGAGTGGGAAAATCAGGTTGATTCTGGACCCCAAGAAAGGGAGTTAATAAATTGCGTCCGAGATGGATTCTGAGAGCAGATTGTACTGGAGCCTACCAGAGTTAAGGAAATTCTGGATTAGGTGTTGTCTAATGAATCAGATTTAATAAGGGAACTCAAGGTAAGGGAATCGGCAGGTGGTAGTGACCCCAATATGATATGTTTTAATCTGCAATATGAGATGGATAAGGTTAAATCAAAAGTGTCAGTTTTCAGTTGATCAAAGAGACTACGAAGGCATGAGAGGAACTGGCCAAGGTCGACTACTAAAGGGTCCCTGCAAGAATGACGGTGGAATTTCCTGTTTCTCTCCTCACGGGGCGAAGCATGATCTGCGCAGGAATCTCTCCGCATTAATTTGTTATTTCTTATATGCAGCAGCGGTGGTATCATGCTGCTGAGCTTTGACTCTGTGTTGGCCATCCAAGTCCGGCAATGACCAGATCCGCCCATTCACAGTGCAGTGCGGTAAAGCGCGACTGATATCTCATTCGATGCTCTTCTTTGCAACTGGCTCGCCAGTTAATGAAGCTCATTAATAATGCCGCATCATCCGTTGTAGCAGAGATGTAATGTGACGGGGGGTGGGGGTGGGGTGGGGGCTTGGGGGTAAACAGAAGAGGGAGGGCGGGCTGGACGGAGAGCGTCCGGCAGCAAACGCGAGAGGACTTTTTTACATCGATGGAAACGCAAAGAACTGCAGATGCTGGAATCTCGAGGAAAGCAAACATCAGGTCAGAATCGACCTGTGGGTGAAATTGACATGCGACGCTAGGTTCGAAATTCTTCTTCAGACTGATTGTGGCAGGGAGGGGAAAATGGAAAAGAAAGGTGCGGCAGGAGGAGTGGCAGCAAAGGGGGCTTTTTCTGTTTGGCTGCCACTGAGTAGTGGAGTTTTGCATGGGTCGGTGCCGGGCCGCTACACTTCACGATGTATATTATTGGTTTGGATGAAGGGATTGAAGGATTTGTGGAAACGTTTGCGAATCATGAGAAAATAGCTGGAGCGGCAGGTCGTGTAGGGTAATGGACAGGGAAGTGGCAGATGGAATATAATATTGAAACATGTGGCGTCATTCATTTTGGTAGTAGGAATAAAGGCGTAGACTATTTTTATAAATGGGGTGAGAATCCAGAAATCGAAGATGCAAAGATACATGGGGTGCTGCTGCAGGAATCCCAAAAAGTGAATCTGCAAGTCGAATCGGTAGTAAATAAATCATTTATTTCAAAAGGCTTGTCTACAAACACAGGGATGTATTGTTGAGGGTCTTTTGGGCGCTGGCAAGGTCGCAATTGGAATATTTAGAGTAATTGTGGGCATCATAGCTGTGGAAAGATTTGCTGGCCCTGGAGAGGGTCCAGAGGACGATTACAAGAATGATCCCATGAATGAGTAGGTTAATCTATCAGGAGCGCATGGGCCTGTACTCGTTGGAGTTTAGAAGAATTAGTGGGATCTCTTTGAAGCATGCAGAATAGTGAATGGATTGGATAGAGTGGATGTGGAGACGATGTTTCCACTGGAGTGTTTAGGACTAGGGGTCATAGCCGCAGATTTAAAGGACGTCGCATTAGGAAGGTGAGGAGACATTTATTTAGCCAGAGGGTCGTGATTCTGTAGCATTCTGACGGCTGTGGAAGCCAAGTCAGTTGATATTTTTAAGGCAGAAATAGATATATTCTTGTTTAGTACAGGTGACAGAGGTTATGGATAGAAGGCAGGAGAATGGCTTTATGCTCATAGATCTGCCATGGTGGTATGTCGTAGTAGACTTCAGGCGACGAATGGACTTATTCGACCGCTATTTTTTATGACCTTATTACAGGAGGTAAAACAATAAGATGTAGAAGGGAATGAGATAAAAAGTGAAATGTAAAACGTGTGGAGGGATATAGATGGGTGACAAGGGTAGGTGACGGGGAATGTCGGGGGGGGGGGGTGATAACTGGGGGACTCAGGGCTGTGAAATTAGCGCAGCAGGGGAAAGGAGTCGGAATTCTGCGGCGAGTTAGTGGGAAAAATGGGAACGCACCCCGCTGGAGTGCTGGGTCTGGATTGAGGGAGGGGAAAGGAGGTGTGTTCCTTATCATTGGATGCAATTCTCGAACCGCAAGGGTATAACTTCCCATTCCCGTACCTTTCTGTCATGTGCCCCTGATGCCAATCTGGGATCATTCTCTGAAATTGTTATTTCGTCCTCACACAATACCGTAGTCACTCTGGGGGAGACGGCATATTGTTGTAACTCTGACAACAACAGTCTCGATTTAATGCGCTCGGAGTTACGGACTCGGCACTGAATTTAACCGCTAACGGCGCGGAGATACAGCCTTGCTGAGGGGATATTTGGGAAGATTCAGAAAACAACGCACCTTTTATCTGGTGACTCACGTTTCGAGCTCACTGCAGTCGGGACTGCTCCATAACATTCCATATATAGAAATTATTTGGACATAAGGATAGATGTGTTGGTGAATATATTTGGAAAAACAAAAGGATTGGTGTATTTGCCGCCAGTAAGGATGGTTGCCAAAACATTCAACGGAATATATATTATCTACAGATATGGGCGGATAAATGGTAGATGGAGGTTAATCCCAGCAAGTGTGAAGTGATGCAGTTTGAAAGGTTTAATGAAAGCGGAAAATGTAGCGGCAGATTGTTATATCGTTCAAGAGATTAGTCCCTCTAGCCGCCAAAATGGACAGCATGGTTAAGGAAAATGTTTCCGTACGCATGCGAGCTCACGATCAGAGACCTTCAGAGCTTCTTCACAGATAAGTCTTCCAAACCACAGTCTTTTGATTAATACATTATTTATTGTTGATGAAAACAATAAGGTACATCCAAACTTCTTCCGAGTCGTTACTATAAACTTAATTGAACGCCAACTTATCGTTTTAAACATTAAAAATCTCCTTGTGTCTCTGTTATACTTCGTATGGTCGAAGGGTAAACATTCTCCATGCTTGTTCCAAACTAAACTAAAAACTGAGCTTCTGCGCAAGATACATAGCTCCAAGCACGCCCCAAAATACGTCATAAATCCCATCCACAACTCACGGGCAGTCTAAAATTTAAAGACAAGTGTCATCATCAATGACATGCATAACAAGCCAAATGGGCATTGCATACCGGCCCCTAATTGTTCGGAGTATATAACGAGGCAATTACTAATAAACATCAAAAAGTAGCCAAGTCAACATATATCAAACGCAAAAAATGAGGGAATTGAACCCCGTGGCTCCTCGTCGGGAAATTGAATTCCGCGTGACAGGCGGGGATACTATTCAATTCAATACAATGAATTTTATTTATCCGTTAGGAACTTCATTTGTGCAGAATATCAGTGCGCCTACAGTTCACATACCCAGCAACATACCTCAATATACCACACACATCACATACCAGCAGTCCAACAGTGGTCAGTAGGTAAAACTTGGAAAAGCACAACACATAGGCAATACAAACATTAAAATAATGTTAAAAATGTATATATAAATAAATGAATAAATCAATAGATCAACTATTCATGAGTCTAATGGATGTAGGCACGACACTCGACATAGCTCTCTTAGTCCTGAATGTGAGTGAGGTGTATCTCTGGGTTGAGGGTAGAAGACTGTATTGGCTGTGCAGTGAGTGAGTGAATGGTGTCTGAGGCTATTTGTGTTCCGTTTAGTTTAGTCCTTCTATTGTAAATGCTGATCAGTGGTTCCTGCCCCAGTCCGATTATTTTACTTCGGAGTCACATGAGTGACTTCGTGAAGACCCCGCCAGCACGCATGCGTGCCATATCGTCGCTCGCATTGCAGTCGATAAGCTTGGGGGGGGGGGGGGGGGGGCGTGGTCCTCTGCTGGCAGCTTAAAAAGGACCAACAGGTAAGTTTTACTAACCTTGAGTTGGTTGGTCTTTGTATTGTATTTCAATCCTTTACAGACACTCCATGGAGAGAACTCGGAGCAAAAAGAGGGCTGATTTTAAGCATGACATTGAAGACCGCGGGACTTCGGAGCGAGGTCCGCGGCCAACATCCCCGGAGCTGACCGATGAGTTTTCGGCAGCACCCGTACCTCGGGCCGGGAAGACAGCGCAGAAGTCGGGGAGCCCCGCTCCGTTGGCAGGACCCGTCTCTCCAGGGCTACAGTCCAGGAAACTGAGAGCTGGCGGGATGACCGCGCGGGAGCAGGGTAGCCAAGACCCCGACTCCCCACCGCTTCAGTCTGCACGACCTCGGACTAGCGGCAAAAGAGTGCGGAAATCCGGGAGCCCCATTCAAATAGCAGGCCCCGGCTCACTGCCTTAGTCCGGAAGACCGTGGACAGGTGGTAAAACCGCACGCAAGTCGAGTATCCCCGCTGTAGCCCCGAGGATGGCACCGACCTTTCGCCGCATCAGTCCGGAAGACGTTGAACTAGCGGCAGGCCCGTACGGATATCGTGTAGCCCCGCTGGAGCGGCAGGCACCGACTCCTCAGCACATCAGTCCGGAAGACCACGGACTGGCGGTGGATCTACAAGGAAGTCATGTAGCCCTGCAGGAGCGGTAGGCACCGACTATCCACCGCCTCAGTCCGGAAGGCCACAGACAGGAGGCAGATCCGCGCGGGAGTCGTGTAGCCCCGCTGGAGCGGCTGGCACCAACTTTCAACCGCATCAGTCCCGTAGACATGACTCCGACGGGGTGTGGACCGGCGGTAATGACCCCATTAATTCAGCAGAATCTGGTAAAGACGACCTGCATTTTGCAGATAGCAACAGCGATCGCTTAGCCCACATTGAGCGGATGATAGAGCAGCTGCTCCAGAGGGACCTACTTCAGGAGGAGTATGCGTCCCATGGATCATTCAGTTCCACGACAGGCCCCTTTCCAGGGCTGTACAACATCTCTCCCTCCTTGGAAGGGAGCGCCAGAAGTCACGGATTGCCTGACTTTGAAGAGGGGTTGACCGAAGACCTAAGTTACATGGGATGCAGGAAGAGGAACTTCTGGAGTTGGTGTAAAAATTCGCACATCCATCCAGAAAGGGCAACCTCTTCAACCACGGCTAGGGGCTAGTATCAATTACCTGACCACACACAAGCTTCAGGTACAGGTAATTACGGAGACCACAGGCAAGTACATGGCCCCGTAAAATTCTGTGTCGTTGAATGTACCAACTGCCAACACACCAATGTGGGAGAATATAAGCCCTGGGGTAAGGGCACAGGAACTGAAAATCCAGAAAATCTTCAAATTACTGAACTCAGGGATTTCTGCGTTTGCCAGCTCAGACGATGGTGTGGACATGACGGAAGAGCAGCAGGATGCGTTAGTCCTGCTCTGTAACACGAAATACAAAATCAATTGCTTCAGAAAAAAGCTCTATCCGGCCCACGCTCAACCCCAAATTTGCGGGGTTGTGTAAAACTAGCGCTACTCATCACCAAGCTTGTTGTTTGGGCATGACCTGCCCAAACAAGTCAAAGATCTAGATGAGGAAGCAAAAGCGGTCGGCATGATAAAACCGCCTTCCTCTAGCAGGCCACCAGCATATCGACGGCAGCATCCACATGCAGCACCCAACAGGCCCCGGTTGCGGGTGGAAACCCAAATTCGCGCCTCACCCACAGAGGTCTTTTTAGGCCAAGGCCCAGACGGACCCCCTTGGAAAATGCGTCAACCCCACACCACGGCGCCACAACATCCCTAGAACCAAGGACGGAGGTAAGGGGGTCTGGTTCCCTTGGGAATTCTGCATGTCTAAGCTCACAAGTGGGAGGTAGGTTGTGTCTGTTTGGGGATGCATGGAGTTTCATAACTTCTGACACTTTTACATTGCACAATATTCAAGGTTATGAAATTGAATTTATAAATAAAACAAAATTCCCCGGTTCAGCATGTACCTAGCCGGAAGTTTGTGCTTTCTCAAAAAGAGAAAGTGGAATGGCATGCAGAACTATTCAGACTATATACAAAGGGGGTAATGGAAAACAACTGTTCATGAACCTCTTGAGTTTGTATCCAACGTCTTTACCAAAACTAAAAAAAGATGGTGGATGTCATATAATCGACTTAACTCAACTGAATACCTTTGTGCAAAATACCAATGTCAAGATAGAAACATTTGAAACTGCCAAGCAACTGATTTCCAGATGGTACTTCATGGGCTGCATCGATTTAAAAATGCATACTATTCAGTACCTATACATAAAGAGCACCGCAGATATTTGAAATGTGCCTGAATGGGGCAGCTGTGGCAGTATAGATCGCTGCCTAATGGACTTACAACAGCCCCCAGGTTGTTTACCAAAATATTGAAACCAGTATTGGCATCTCTACGGAGCCAAAACCACATAGTCACGGCCTATCTCGATGACATACTGTTTGTGGGGAAAACTTTGGAATTGGCTAAATTAGCTGTAACAGCCACTGTTTCAAAAGCTGGGATTCGTGATCCATCCAGACAAATCCAAATTAACTGCTACTGTCGTTATGGACTGTCTGGGATTCACGATTAACAGTCATCATATGATTATTACTTTCCCAAATAACAAAACGGCAGATATTATAAAGGCATGTAATAGCCTTGCTTGCGCCAGGAAACCGACCATTCGACATGCTGCCAAGGTAATTGGGAAATTGGTAGCTACATTTCCAGCTGCACGATTTGGACCATTGCATTATCAAAATTTACAAAGAGAAAAAATCTCAGCACTAAAAACCAATGCTGGGCATGTTGATAGACCTATGCAGGTACCAAGCAAAGCAAGAAATGAGCGACATCCGAAACTGTTTTAATCCCATCATAGTTACAAACACTTCAGTCGTGTTGAAAACTGACGCCAGCACTCACAGCTGGGGAGCTACCGACACCATGACTAGTTGTCGCGGCAGATGGGATTTGCACGAATCTACATTTCTCCAATCACGAGGTATCAACTATTTGGAAATGCTGGGAGCTTTTCATAGACTACGGGCTTACTGTACAAATATGCATCATACGCATGTCCGTCAGCAAATAGACAATACCACAGTGGTGGCATATTTAAACCATATGGGTGGTATCGTCGATATCTTGTGACGAATTGGCAAACACAATTTGGCACTGGTGCCTTGAAAGAGATATTTGGATTTTAGCTACTTACCTTCCGGGTAAGCTCAATACAGTGGCATACGCCAGGTCACGAAAATTCAATGACAACACCGAGGGATGGACGCTTTTTCGCTACATTGGGGGAAATTGTTCTTCTATGCATTTCCACCTTTCTGCCTCATCAGTCGGGTATTGCGGAAAATCGTTAGATTCTGCATCAGGGATACTGATAATACCCGACTGGCCCACACAGCCATGGTTCCCGATGGTCCTCGACATGGTGAAGGAACCATGGGTGCAGGTTCCTAAATGCCCGATCCTCCTGACACATCCCATATCAGGGGTGAGTCATCCGTGCCATGGTCATCTGAACCTGTTGGCTTGCAGGTTCTGAAGATACCATTGGTGCAATTTGGGTTGTCGAACAGGACCATGGACATCATCACGGCGTCGTGCAGAGAGTCTACAAGGAAGCAATACCTTACCCATGTAAGGAAATGAGAGGTCTTCTGTTCCAGAACTAATATCACATACGACTCTGCCAGCATCACAGATATGCTGGAATTGCTCACGGGCCTTCACTACGACGAGGGCCTCAGCTACAGTGCCATCAATAGTGCTAGGAGTGCATTATCGTCCTACCTCAGACGGAGTGGGATCCCATCCGTTGGTGTCGAAGCTCATGAGAGGTATTTTTAATTCCAACCCTCCAAGACCACGATACACTATGACCTGGGATATAGGGGTAGTGTTGTCCCTACTCAGGAGTTGGTCACCAGTTTCGGTACTCCCACTCACAAAACTCACCTATAACGTGGTGATGCTGATGGCACATAACAGCCCAGCGGGTCCAGACCCTCCACAAACTGAAATTGGACAGAATGGTCTCGACCCCCACCAAGGTAACCCTTTTTTATAGACGAGTTACATAAACATCATAGACCTGAAACAACAGGTCTTAAATTGGAATTCCACGCATATCCCATTGATGTACTCCTCTGTATAGATACCCATCTCCGACATTATATTCATGTCACCCAAATTTTAAGGGGATAGAAACAGGTCTATTTGTCAGTTTTAATCGCCTGCACTACAGGGTAACTGTGCAGACTATTTCCAGGTGGCTCGGGGTGGTTTTGGGTGCAGGAGGGGTAGACACTGACATTTTCAAATCTCATTCTATCAGGGCTGCATCCACATCAGCGGCGAGGACCATTGAGGTACCCATCGACCATGTCCTCGCAACAGCGGGCTGGACCAATGAAGGCACGTTTCAACGGTTTTATAATAAACCTACGGCCACTCCCACGACGTTTGCAGATACTGTTTTAAGTTCTGTTCCATGAACGGTCCTCGAAGTCAGGGTTTTTTTGTTTGCATTAATAAATATATTATTGTTTTCAGCTCTGTTTCAAGTCTGAAATACGTTAACATACTTCCTCCGTCAGTTATTACGGCAGTGTGTGAGCATGGACGTGGTCCAGGGCATGAAATCACAGAGCTTCGAAATCTTCACGAAGTCACTCACGTGACTCCGAAGTAAAATTGTAAGATAAACGAGAACTTACTAGTTTGAAGTGTGATCCTTATTTCATGAGTAGTTACGCTGAGGGATTTCGTGCCCTCCTCTCCCAACCCTCTATCATAAGGTCATTGGTATATGGGTTTCTCTTAATCTTACACTCTCCAATCAGTTCTACTATCTGTGATTTCACACCACTGCTTTGAAGAATGCCACGCATGCGTGCTGGCGGGGTCTTCACGAAATCCCTCATCGTAACTCCTCATAAAATAAGGATGAAACTTCAAACTGGTAAGTTCTTATTTAATCTTACTATTTTTTCTGTTCATTGATATGATTTTGTTTAGTGGGTTGCGATGGATGTTGGATAGTAACCCAAACCAGGCTGACATATTGAAGGTACACAAAAGGCTGGAGAAACCCAGCGGGTGCAGCAGCATCTAAGGAGCGAAGGAGATAGGCGACGTTTCGGGTCGAGACCCTTCTTCAGACTGGTCAGGGATCAGGGAAACGAGAGATATAGACGGTGATGCGGAGAGATAAAGAACAATGAATGAAAGATATGCAAAAAAGTATCGATGATAAAGGGAATAAGCCATTGTAAGCTGTCTGTAGTGTGAAAATGAGAAGCTAGTGCGACTAGGGTGGGGGAGAGAGATAGAGAGAGAGGGAATGCCAGGGCCCATTGTAGGTTATTACTGATTCAATGAACCATTTGTAAAAAGCTGTCAGGACTGACTAGTGAACCTGAAGTCTGCGGAGTGTCCTCGGGAAAAAGAGGCGTTGCTGACACTTAAAAAAGATAGTTTCACTGTTTACTTGGAAGGTGAGTTTGTGATCAATTATTGTCCCAAGTTGTCTGTATGACTCGACACTTTCTATTGGCAGGTTGTTGACTAACTAATCACTATACTAACGAGGAAAAATAGCATGCACTATATATCTGAATCAGAATTATTCATCGATCTTCCATCTTCACTTTCGCCTTCTAGATGCAAGCATAACTTGATTATTAATCTTATTAAAACATTGGTTTTAGTTCAAAGTCACACCGTGTGCACCAAAGCCTTAAAATCAGGCATGATACACAGTATATAGTCCAAAACATAACAGTCCAAATCTTTGATAACATGAAATGTCTTCCTCGATGTCCGGTCAACGAATGGATGTGTTGTAACAGCAATGTTGACTTGTGAAAATCCTTCAAAATAATAACAGTTTTTTAGCAATAAAGTTCACCGTTAGGTGTGGTTTAATTTCCGGACCATTGAGAGAGATTTCAAATCCCAGCACAAGCCTTGGCCTTTCTCTGTCTGGCTTACAGAGAAACTCTAGTTCATTGATCCATCTTTTTTCGCTTAAGGAACGGTTCACAGTCAGTTCTCTGGAAACTTCATCCGCAGGATTTTCTTCTGTGTTAACGAATTTCAGTTGTACAACATTAGTTACTCCCAATGCTCTTTCCATAGCCAGTTTGTCCAAATCCAATTCTCTGGTTTATTTGGCTCTATTATCTAGTGGAATGACTTCACAATTGTCGCTGATCCACTTAGAAAGTGTGAATCCTCCCTTATTGCAAGGAGAAGTCAGATGTTCTATTGGTAAAATGGCTTCCTGCTCAGTAGACATGGATCTTAAGCAATCATCCTTGTAGAACTTATTTTTCAAAGAGATTCTTACTTCATGAAATTTAGTATTCTCGTCAAATTTGCGTTTCAAAGTCTGGGTACGTTGCTCTGCCATACGACGATTATTCGGCAAATGAACAGTTTCGTGTTTGAAAGGTAAGTCCACACAATAGCGTCCGTCAGTTTTTACCGAGTAATTCATAATATCCATGAACTTCAACTCTTCATTCGACATATCTTCAATTTCCTTGCTGGTGCGTTCATTAAAGTCATGATTGTATAGCTTCATCCCCGGATTTCCTAATTTACCAGTAGATATTTGATTCACAACAATGGTTCGATAGTTCCTCTGATTCCTGGTTTCATTATTCGTATTCAATGAGCCATAGATAACCCATCCAAGTCGGGTTTTCGTAGCTTATGGTCCATCGCCTTGGCTCCTAACAATCTGTATAGGTTCCAATGCCTTCAAAACATTTGTTCTGATACGTAGATCAGCACTATAATTAATTTCAGATATCTTGACGTCCTTCAGGTAAGGCCATTGTTTCAAGTCTATATGTCTTGGTATATTTTGACGACCAACAGGCATGCTCCCATGTGTAAACACTTCTGATATTGGTATAAAATTATCTTCATCCAAACTGGATATCTCCATACTCGTAATGTAATGACTCCTGCTCTCTTTTTCTTTAGTCATGGTACGTAATCGAATCTTAGTCTTTTCTCCTGTGATGTTCAGTCTTCTCGTCAGGTTTTCTGTGCAAAAGGTAGTCGAACTTCCGTGATCAAGAAAAGCATATGTTTACAACACTGTATTCGTCTTGATGTTCCTTACATGTACAGCTAAGATAGAAAAGTTACAAGCTCCAACCCCGGTCAATATGAGCTGTTACTTGAGGCGAGGTGATTGCATCACTAGTAATTTCCTTCTTCTGTTCCACATCCTGTTCTCTTTGCTCTGATAGCCCACCATCCGTTTGTTACAGTTTAACTTCTTCCCAATACTCTGGTAGCTCTTGCTCAGTGTGAAGAGCTCAGGATTATATTGCCTGCACTTATAACAAATCATAGAACTTTTACAGTCTCTCACCATATGTCCCTTTTTGAAGCATCCAAAACAAATTCCCTTCTCCTTGAAGAAATCCATCTTGTCTTCATTCATCTTGAATCTTCGACACCATCATAAGGTGTGACCAACTTCATTACAGAACAAACAAAATACTATTTGCTTGCTCGTAGACATGTTTCCTTTATTTATATCAGTCTTTTCCACAGTTCTGCTTGTGATAGCAAAACTACTTCTCATAGTTAGTGATATATCTTCAGTTTTGGTAAAGGAGAACCTTTGTTAGTTGCAATCGGTTTGCAATCGTCAATAGTCCCGTAGTGTGGCTACCGTACTTCCCAGTGCAAGAATTCTACTAGGTCTGGTAGCCTGGCTACTTGGTTCCTCTCATCCATTATTTTGCCTCATTTTATATCTCCATCCTTCTCTCATTTTTCTGGGCACCTTGCTCATCATGATTCTAGTATTACCTGGAAGATTCATCTCCTCTAGGTGATCGAGATTTCTCATCGAACTGCAACAACCTCTCAGAAATATTGCAAAATCACTCAATGCCTCCCCATATTCAGGCTTGATTTCTTTCCAAGCATGGCCCTTCTCCATGTATGCGTTAGCAATCCTCTGTTCATTACCAAAACGTTCTGTAAATAATCTTCTCGCCATTTGGCTGCCTGGTTCCTTTGGCAAATTTCTACTAGTACTTGAACACTTCCACATACACTTCACCAGAAATGGCAAGCGCTCCTTTTCTTCCCTAACTTTCGTTTCTAATACTTAATCTAATGCCCTTACGAAAGCTTCATATTGCACAGGATCTCCATCATACGTAGGAATTTCTGCTGGTGGTAGAATGAGAGATGTATTTTGTCGAGCTATGAATTCAGTTTGACATTTCTCCAATGCCAATAACCCATCCTGATAACCTTGGCTTGGCTCCACCTGTTGATAAATAGGCCTTTGTGAATCAAATTGGCATTCTCGAGTCTGTACACCAGGTCGCGGACAAGCGTGTTCCGCTATTGGTTTGTCTCGAGCATCAACAGATGATCCTTAGTAATTTGGTTCGATCTAGCACCCATTTGCTGAGATGAAGTTTCACCCATCTACGTCTGTTCCAATGGGTTTTCAGCCATGAAATCCGGTGAACCTCAATTGTGCAATGTGTCCAACTGCTAATTCACTTCGAACATTTTTTTCTTCTTGGTCCAGAGATCATTGTCTTCGACGATCCAGAGCTATATCTTGAGCCCTCACTTTCCAGTATCTCCCTCTTGGATTTGGCCACCGCCATTTTTGTTTTGAGTTCCAGTTGTTCCTTTTGTCACCTCAGCTCTTCTTCTTCTCACACCTCTTCTTCCTTTCGTATAATTCTTTCACCTGTTCTTCTCGTCGTCTCATCTATTATTTTTTCTTCTTATCTCTTCTTTCTTCTGCTCAATTTCATGTCCCATCTTCATGGCCTTCGCTTTTATTGAGCAGAAGTCCTTGATACCGAACTGGCTGAAGAATCAGTTTTATGTCTTGATCCTCGTGGAGATACATTGGAGATATTATCTCGTCGTGTAATTTCATCTTCCATTCTGGCACCTTGTTGGTTCGCACTTCCAGCTACTAAGCTCGTATGCTGTGGTGTAATGTCAGACAACCACTCCTCTGCCTCCTTCGTGAAATCATTTAATATCTTCAACCTGTCTTCTTCCCATTGGGTGTGTGTTCTACGTTCTTCCCGAGGCGGCTGTGAACACAGCAGTACGTCTTGTTTCTTGCCAACCTCCTGGCAGAGGTTCAATAGTTGGCTCATATTAGATTTCACCTTGATCACGTTCTGTTCCGATTCCATTAATTTATTCTGTTTCTCAATTTATCTGGTAACCTGTTTCCATAATTCGTTTCTACCCTCCTGGGTTTCTTTCAAGCAGGCAGCTTGTGAATGACACGTTTCTTCTCGGTGCATGAGTTTTCTGCAGCTATCGATTGACTCGTTAGCTTGCACCCATATTGAGTTTCCCTCTTCCCTAGTTTCTTTCAGAGCTAGATCTTGGCCTTTCTCAGTGAGTTTAAGTTGTCTAATTCAGATATTCCCAACCTGGTGCTACACGGTCCCAAAGGGATAATGACAGATTTCAAGGGGGGGCACAGAAAACATTTGGGATTTAGGGGGCACAGGTTCAATGAAGGGGGCCACAGAGGTACCAACCTGTTGCCTCCTAAATTTCAGTTCTAATAAATTTAAATCTATGTAGTTGGAATACATTTTTGAATTTCATTTATGAAATTATTTTCATTTTCTTATAAAATTATTATAGTAATTCGAAAATTAATTTTCGGCTTCTTTGACAATATGGCATATTTGACTATACGTAGATCTCCATAATCTGTCAATCTAGTGACTAGCTACTATTTACGAGTTACTAATCACAAAACATTGAGTTTCTTTCCCTTCCACATACAACAACGTTGTAATGATTTATTAGTTATACACCTGGCATTGTCGCATCCATGTTCCACGGCGCCAATGACTGTTGCAGTTGCGATGCCAGATAAATGTTGCTAAATCAGTCAGTCAGTATCCATGTTCCAACTTGCACCACCATTTCTGCTCCGTGACAATCTTGTGTGTGTGCAACATTGTTTTTGATTTTGGTGAGTATAACCATATAATAACCATATAACAATTACAGCACGGAGACAGGCCCTCTCGGCCCTTCCAGTCCGTGCCGACCATTTGTTTTCCCCTAGTCCCATCTTCCTGCACTCAGACCATACCCCTCCATTCCCTTCACGTCCATATACCTATCCACTTTACTTTTAAATGTTAAAATCGATCCTGCCTCCACCACCTCTGCTGGAAGCTCATTCCACACAGCCACCACCCTCTGAGTAAAGAAGTTCCCCCTCACGTTACCCCTAAACTTCTGTCCCTTAATTCTCATGTCATGCCCTCTTGTTTGAATCTTCCCTACCTTCAATGGGAAAAGCTTATCCACGTCAACTCTGTCTATCCCTTTCATCATTTTAAAGACCTCAATCAAGTCCCCCCTTAACCTTCTGCGCTCCAAAGAATAAAGACCTAACTTGTTCAACCTTTCTCTGTAACATAGTTGCTGGAACCCTGGCAACATTCTAGTAAATCTCCTCTGTACTCTCTCTATCTTCTCATTCATCATAAAAAAAACTAATATTATGCGGAAACACTAAGCATGATATTTATCAAGTACTAGAGCAAGTGCAGACCCATCGGGTCTGTTCCCGCAATGCGTGGTTGCAAGAAGAGGGCGCGGCCTGACGTCATCATGCAACGCCATGTGCTAGGCATACGCCGCCAAGATGCTGTGTAGGACGCAACATGCTGCATACGATGTCATGATGCTGCGTACACCGTCAAGACGCTGCATACGCCTGCAATGCGCTTGCGGGCCAACAGGCCATTGCCGTCAAGTCACTGCATATGGCGTCAAGACGCTGCGTACGCCCATCGAGACGTTGCATACGCCCGCAATGTGCCTGCGGGCCGACACGCCGTTGTCCTCTAGATGCTACCTACGACGTATTTGAATAAGCAACAGTTACAGGAAGAAATTGAAAAACTTTGGAATTCGATAACTCCAGAAATACTTGAGTCTTATATTAAAAGTTTTTTAAAGAGGCAGTAGCAATTTATAGGCCTTCTGGCAAGCACTCTAAATATTATTATTATTATTATTATTATTTATATTTTTTACAACAATAGCTTTTTATATTGTGTATTATTGAAAAGACATATACGTACAGTATATACAATTGAGTTCAATATAAATTGCATAAGAATGCTCAAACAATTACCATTTTTAATCTTTTCAAAAATTATTATATTTTAAAAGGTTTTCAATTTTTTTTTAAATTTCATTTTTTTGCAACGCAATATACACACACTATATATATATTTGTACTCCACAGATTACCCATGGCTGATAAGATGGAGAAGAAATGTCGACAATACTCAAGCGACTTTTTAGCATACGGTTTTTAGTCCCCAAACAATAACTTGTTGCACTTTAACAGGTAAACAATTTAACATTACAAATTGATGAATCATCTTTACGTGATAATCAAGCCCTTCTTATGGCGTATGTTAGGTTATTGGATGATAATAGTGAACTCAGAGAGGAAATGCTTTTTGCCCGCAGTCTTGTGACAGATGATAAAGGTGAAACAATCTTGTATATTGGCCTATATACAAGAAAAAATATTCCATTGGGTAGCATTATGGCTTGTGCAACTGATGGTGCCGCTGCTATAGTAGGTAGATACAGGGGCTTCATTGCATATTTAAAATACCTGTGCCTATTTTTTTTTTGCATACACTGCGTGGTTCATCATCAATATTTGATTGCAAAAAAATTGGGAGGACGCCTGATAGATGTTCTTGATAGTGCAATCAAGGCTGTCAACCTTATCAAGTCATATCCACTTCAAAACCGTCTCTTCTGACGACTCTGTGCTAATAATGAAGAAGAGTTTCAACGCATACTTTTGCATACAGAGGTGAGATGGCTTTCTAAGGGTAATTGCCTGCGTCGCTTCGTTGAACTTTTGGAGAGTGTTGTAACATTTCTGAATGGTAAGCAGCTTGGAGAATAAATCATAGCTGCCAAATTTGACATATTCAACATTTCATATATATATTTGTGAAGATAAATATGCTGAACAAACAGCTGCAAGGTAAAAATGCAAATATTTTAACTTGCAAAGAGGCAATCAGTGCTTTCCTTGGAAAACATTATCGGTTCAGGATTAATATTGGGGTAAGGAGTTGTTACATTTTCCAACCCTCGCCACTATTGAGGAGGAGCTGCATGAGGATGATATTTTAGTGTGCATTGATCACTTGAAAAATTGCAGAATCATATGCAAATTAGGTTCAAAGATCTCCAGGAAATGAACATTCCAAATTGGGTGATAGACCCATTTGAGACAATTGCAGCTGGTGTTGATATCATACTGCAAGAAAGCCTCATTGAGTTGGAGAGTAATCAAATTGCTCAAGCTAAATTTAAACATGGTCTCAATAGCTTATGGACAAGTAGTGAAATTGCTATAAAATTCCCATTGCTCTGGCAGGAAGTAAAATTATATTTCATTGTCTTTCCAACGTCTTACCTAGTTGAGTCACGTTTTAGCCGAGTGTCTCAGCTATTATCAAAATCTCGCAACCACTTAGAAATTGTAAGTAGAGGTGATCTTCGTCTGTCTCTAACAACCATGGACCCTGACATTGAAAAACTTGCGAAACCGCATCAGCCACAAGGGTCTCACTGAATAAATACAGTAAAAAGCTAATATGATATATTTGTTTTTATTTAGCTAAAGGATTTTATTTTTTGAAGTAAAAAAGTAATGACTTTTTAAAGGTTATTAATTTTTTGGGTGTCCATGGAAGTTTTTTGTTATCCTATAGCAGAAAAATAATGTATGATTATAAATGGTTGTTCTTTGAAACCACAACATATCTTTTATGTCTGTGGAATAGAATAAAAGAGAATATATGTGCAATTAATCGACACTGGTATTTTTATGGAAGGTATTATAATATTGAAGTACTTTTTTTTCGCTAATAATGTCGAAGGGGGGTGGGGGTACAGATAAATTAAAGATCCCAGGGGGGCCAAGAGCCAATTGTGGTTGGGAACCACTGGTCTAATTGGTATTTCATCACCACCTCCTGGTTCCTCAGGCATGGCACTTTCTTCATGTTCTGGATCCATAATTTTAAAGAGGTCTTGACATGTCGCAAAGACTTTAAATTTAACGAACAGAGTCTTCAGCATGTAGTTATAATTTTGTTTTGTTAACATTCCGATCAGAACCATAACAAATTGTTATTGTAGAGAACATCTCTCCAACATCCAAGGGCTAAAAGATGACGATAATTCAAAAGGAATGCGTGTTTATCAAAAGATTCTAAACATCCAAGGTCGGTCTCGTTTTTCTAGTCAAACTGGAAAAAAAAAAACATTTTTTGGCTCTTCTAAAAGAAGCCGTTTAAAATTAAAGCTAGTAGTTTCAAATTCAAAGAAATATAGTCGAGTTCCATTCACAATTTCTGTGATGTGTCTTCAGATCAGGCACGATTCTGTCGATACACCTCAAGGCCTTTTCTGGCCGAGATCTATTATCTTCAGGTCCTCGGCTGGAAAATGTATTCTGGCCAAAACCTACGAGAATCTCTTGGACTGGTACTCACACCTGTGACTGAGGTGTCCTTCGACATTATGTAGTGGCAGATTTTTATATCGTTTAAGATATTGGTCCCACTAGCAGCTAAATGGAGAGCATTGTTAAGAGTAATGAACCCGTATGCATGCGAATTCACCATCAGAGACCTTCAGAGTTTCTTCACAGATAAGTGTCCCAAAACACAGTTTTGGATTAATAAATTCTTTATTGTTGATGAAAACAATAAGTTACATCCAAACGTCTTCCGAGTTGTTACTATAATCTTCATTGGACTCCAGCTGTTCGCTTTAAACATGAGAAAACTCGTGTCTCCCTTACACTTTGCGTGATCGTAGGGTAAACCTTCTCCATGCTCGTTCCAAGCTAAACTAAAAACTAAGCTTCTGCGCAAGACACATAGCTCCAAGCACGCCCAAAAATACGTCTTAAATCCCAACCACAATATAACGGGCAGTCTAAAATTTAAAGACTGATGACATCATCAATGACATGCAAAGCAAGCCAAATGGCCACTGCAGAAACTATGCAGTCTAAGCAAATCTTTCACAGCATTGATGTGCAGAGAGATCCTGGGGTCCACCGAGTCCATAGCTGCCTGAAAGTGACAACACAAGAAAGAGTGGTTAAAAGTCGCATGGTTTGCAAAACTTCATTGGTTGGGACATTGAATATAAGATTCAGGGAGTCTCGAAAACTTTAGTTAGTCCTCATATTGAGTCTCCTGTTCAGTTCTGGTCTCTCCATTAAATTAATGATGTGGAGGCTTTGGGGGGGGGGGGGATCAGAGGTTTAGAGGTGTGTGGGACATTTTTGTTACATATAGAGCTGTGGTTGGCACTGCTCATGGTAGTGATGGAGGCTGATGCCACTAAGGAGATTTGACAAATTTGACATCATGTCCCGTACTGATTTGGCTTGTACCTGGGCAGTACTATTTTACATTCACACCGAATGATAATTGAAACGATCACTTCCACATTTAATTATTTGTTGTTGTTACCATTGATAAATCAAAGGTCCAAAATATCACCTGGATTCCGATTGAATTTAAAAAGAGGAAAACCGTCTCCACGTCAGGGAATTAAACCACGTTTTCCCACTTGGTGGGCGGAGATACTAACCACTATACTGACGAGGAAACGTGGTGTCCTCAGCATTGTGATGCAGAGCAAGGAATGTAGGTGGAATGGGAGGCGGAGAAGGAGAAATGGGTGCGAGTCCAGCTGGGGCACAGGCTGAAGGTGGCGATGGAAATTCTTCGTAAGTCAGTTACCTAAATTTGGAGAATGCAATATGCATGCTGTTTGCTATCTTTAGAATGGAAACCTGCACGTTTCCGGCATTCGCTTCTCACTGTCTGATGTGTTTGTGCCCTCTGACTCTTTTGCGGCCCAGTGACTTATTCAACTATATACACGTGTTGAATTATTTCATAAGGAGGGCTTTTCCATTTCCTAAACGCATGTAAACGGAACTGCGAGTCCTATTGAGTTTTTGGTCCAGAAGGTATAGCAGGACTGTGATCGAGTCACAGAGTTATACTTCACTGGAGACGGTTTATCACTGGAAACGCGTGATCTGATGGTGAGCACGGCAGCCTTCCTTCTGACCTAGGTCCCGACCTGAAACGTCGCACATCTTTTTTCTCCAGAGATGCTGCTTGACCCGCTAAGTTACTCGAATGTGTGTGTCGATCTTTGGTATAAACAGGCATCGGCAGTTATTTGTTTCTGAATTTCATCCCGCCAATCGCACCGTGAGTAATTCTGATGTTCGGACATCGAAACATCCGGAAATAAACACGAACACGAACTGTGCGGATTTGCAGGGAACAACCTGCCGCGGGGGCCTTCCTGATTCGTTCACTTCGGTAAATCTCATCGAGTGTGATGAGTGATTTCATCGCCATTCCATTCATTTTGATTCCCTGAAAGCAGCTCGATTGGTCAGGGGTGGAACCCTGTCCCGCATCTTTACCCGGTTCGGTGCAGTTACCTGATCCCATTCGGCAAACACTGCAAACACGGTAACATGCCAACATGTCCCGGTGATTTGTTCACACCGAGTTCCTGTCTATTTACCCCGTGGAATTTCTCTCCTCACCCTCCTTCCATTCCGATATGGATTCCTCCTGCCCTCTCGGTCGGACAGAGCAGAAACCCTTCGACCCAATTTGTCCGCGCTTATCCTTTTCTGAGCAATGAGATAATGTTATGAATTGGTTAGCTGATCACGACCGACACCGTTGTACCACCCACGGATTCGACAACAGCACTCATTAAATGATGCAAATAATCTGGTGGATTGAAGCACTTTCACAATTCCTAAGAAATATTCAGAAGAGCTCGTGAATCGCCCCGATGTTGCAGTATCCCGACCGCACCGTTAAACAGATCAGTGTAGATCAGTAGAAATAAGAAAACTGAAGATATTGGTTTACAAAAAATAAACACAAAGTGTTGGAGTAACTCCGTGGGTCAGGAAACATGCCATGAGAGCATAGACGCATGACGTTTCAGGTCGGAACGTTTCAGGTTGCAGGGTGACCTGGACAGGTTGAGTGAGTGTGCAGATGCGTGGCAGATGCAGTACAAGAGAGATACATGTGAGATTATCCACTTTAGCGGCAAAAACAAGGGGGCAGATTATTGTCTCAATGGGGTTTTGTTAGGTAAGGGGGAGGTACAACGAGACCTGCGTGTCCTTGTACATAGGTCGCTGAAAGTTGGCGTGCATGTACAGCAGGCAGTGAAGAAAGCTAATAGAATTTTGGCCTTCATAACAAGAGGATTTCAGCATAGGAGTAAAGAGGTTCTTCTGCAGTTGTATAGGGCTCTGGTGAGACTATATCTGGAGTATTGTGCACAATGTTGGTCTCCTAGTTTGAGGAAGGACATCCTTGTGATTGTGGCAGTGCAGCGTAGGTTCACAAGTTTGATCCCTGGGATGGCGGGACTGTCATATGAGGAAAGATTGAAAAGACTCGGCTTGTAATCACTGGAGTTTAGAAGGATGGGGAGATATCTTATATAAACATATAAAATTATAAAAGGACTGAGCAAGCTAGATGCAGGAATAATGTTCCCAATGTTGGACGAGTCCAGAACCAGGGGCCACTGTCTTTGAATAAAGGGGAGGTCATTTAAGTGTGAGGTGAGAAAAAACTTATTCACCCAGAGAGTAGTGAATTTATGGAATTCCCTGCCACAGAGGGCAGTGGAGGCCAAATCACAGGATGGATTTAAGGGAGAGTTGGATAGAGCTCTCGGGGCTAGTGGAGTCAAAGAATATGAGGAGAATGCAGGCACGGGTTATTGATAGGGGACGATCAGCCATGATCGCAATGAATGGCGGTGCTGGCTGGAACTGCCGAATGGCCTCCTCCTGCACCTATTTTCCATGTTTCTATGGAACCCCACTTCAGCCTGATTGTGGCGAGGTGGGGAAGGGGGGGTTGGGGGGTTGGGGGGAGGAGGGGAGCAGAAAGCGATCTATGTGAAAGGCGCAAAGAGGTGGAGATGGGGAGATATGACTGGTGATGTGAGGTGGCGGAAAAGTCGGAGGATTGATGTGTTAGTTGGGAAGGCTGGTGGGCTGACATTTGATCGCCAAGGAAATTGTGTCCTGTTTTAGTACGTGTGGTTTTATCTGTGACAGTCGGAGGAATTCACGTCACATTGCCGATCTCCAAGAATGATCCCGTTTCAGGAGTTTCACGGGTGTCAGGTGTTAAGGTCAGACGGTCATAAGTGATAGGAATAGAATTAACCTATTCGGTACCACAATCTACTCCGCCATTCAATCATCTCTCCCTCCTAACCCCATTCCACTGCCTTATCCACATAACCTCCGACACATTCTATCCATTTCTTCCTTAAAATAGATCCACTGACTCCGCCCCCACAGCCCTCCGTAGGAAAGGCATATTTCTTCATCTACATAAAATAATGTTCTTTAATTATGAGGCTATGACCTCCTTCATGCCTCTGTAATCCCATTTGTTCAGCTGATTTCACATTGTCCCTCTCAAAATGCAGATCAAAACTTATCATGTTCTAGTCGCTACAATGCTTCCTCTGCCTTGCGTTCCCTCATGAAACCCGGTTGATTACATAACACGAAATCCAGAATTGCCTTTTCCCTGATTGGCTCCACAACAAGTTGCTCTAAGAATCCCTCTCAGAGGCACTCTACAAATTCCCTTTCTTGTGGTCCAGTGCCAACCCGATTTTTCCCATCCACATGCATGTTGAAATCTCCCATGACAACCGCAGCATATCCTTTTTTACATGACGATTTTATCTCTAGGTGTGACTTGTACCCGACATCCTGCCTACTGTTTGGGGTCTGTAAATAACTCCCAATGGAGTCTGTTTACCCGTAAAATTTATCAGCTCTATCTGCAATGAATCTGCATCTGTCGATCCTATGTCACCCCCTGCCAAGACTGAATTTCATTCCTAAGCAACAGAGCTACTCCGCCCTTCAGCCCACATTTCTTTCTTTCCGATAGGACGTATCATTCTGACTGTTCAGCTCCTAGCTCCGATCCTCTTGCAACCACATCTCCGTAGTGCCCAGAACATAATACCTACCAATTTCCACGCTACAAGCTACAAATTCAACTACTTTGTTCCTTATGCTACGTGCATTCAAATATAATACCTTGAATTTTGTGTTGACCACACCAACTCTCACAACCATCCCGACTTTATCCGACCTTAATCTCTGCTCCCTTTTCAAACTTTCTGCACTGTTATTATTGCGTAATCAGGAGAAGGCAGGTTAATTGGGTTACATAGAAACATAGAAACGTAGGAAATAGGTGCAGGAGTAGGCCATTCGGCCCTTCGAGCCTGCACCGCCGCTCAATATGATCATGGATGATCATCTAACTCAGTATCCCGTCCCTGTCTTCTCTCCATACCTCCTGATCCCCTCTGCCCCAAAGGCCACATCTAACTCCCTCTTAAATATAGCCAATGAATTGGCATCAACTATCTTCTGTGGCAGAGAATTCGAGAGATTCACCACTCTGTGTGAAACATGTTTTTCTCATCTCGGTCCTAAAAGACTTCCCCCTTATCCATGAACTGTGACTCCTTGTTCTGGACTTCACCACCATCGGGAACAATATCCCGGTATCTAGCCTGTCCAACCCCTTAAGAATTTTGTAATTTTGTATAAGAAATCTGTTTCTTAGGAGAGATAGGTCCGCCGTGTTTGAATGATGGAGTAGACTTGATGGGCCAACTGGCTTAATTCTGCTCTTATCACCTATGAACACAAACATGAATGAAGAGCCTCATATAGGAAGTAGATGCGGAAGAGAGAACAAATTAACGGGAGAGGGTTACAGCTTTGGAAGAGGTGGGACGGGAGGAATTGGAGGCCAGCTAACACTGGGAGTCGGAAGGTTCGTAGTGGACGTCAGTCTATATAACCATATAACCATATAACAATTACAGCACGGAAACAGACAATCTCGGCCCTTTCAATCCGTGCCGACCATTTGTTTTCCCGTAGTCCCATCTACCTGCACTCAGACCATACCCCTCCATTCCCTTCACGTCCATATACCTATCCACTTTACTCTTAAATGTTAAAATCGATCCTGCCTCCACCACTTCTGCTGGAAGCTCATTCCACACAGCCACCGCCCTCCGAGTAAAGAAGTTCCCCCTCACGTTACCCCGGAACTTCTGTCCCTTAATTCTCATGTCTATAGTCGATCGTCTGTCGCCCGTGATGGAGAACATGAAAGAGGGGAGAGATGTCGGATATAGTACCAGGGAGCAGTTGATTGTCGGTAAGGACATGATGTGCCTGCTTCTGTTCTGTAGGAATATGTTTAATGTTCATTCGGATGTTCAACGAAACGATTACTTCAACAACTAATTATTTGTTGATGTCAGCATATATAACTCAAAATTTTCAAAATTGGTCCTGGAATGTCAGTTACAGTTAGAAACAGAAAAAAAAGTCTCCCGCTTGGCGAATTGAACCCGAATGTCCCACGTAACAGGCGGGGATACCAATGAATATACGAACGAGGAACGGCTGAACATTCTGCATGGTGAAGCAGAATACGGAATGTAGGTGGAAGAAGAGGGAGGCACGGCGCAGTGGGTGCAAGTCCAGGTGGGGCATGGAGGGAGGCGTGGAGGATTGTTTTTGGGTAGAATGTACCTAGAATTGGCGAATTCAACATTCATGCCTTACATTTACCCTGCACCTTTCAGATATGTACGTCTCATTGTCTTCTGACGTGTGGTCTCGGCCTCTTTCGAGATCCAGAAAATGACTCAAGTAAATGCTCCTGTGGAATTGGTTCATAAGGAGGCGCTTTCCCTTTGTAAACCATCACGGAGTGCAGAACAAATGCTGCCTCGCCAATGGCCTGTCTCGTCTTTTTCCCTCATTTGTGTTTTTAGTTTGTGGTTAAATGTCTGTTTTAGTGTATCTTTAGTTTTGTATTATGTGCGGGATGTTGGGGTGGGGGATAACTTTTTCATCTCTTTCCTCGACGGAGATTGGACGTTTTCAGTGCCGTACTTTCGTCCGCCCTGCAGCCTAACTTCGTGGAGCTGGCGAACTCTTGTTGGGACCTCGGAGCCCCAAACAGCGAGAGGCTGCAGACTTTAACAGCGTGGTGCTCGCGTTTACTGGTTAGGGACCGACTTCGGGTGTTCTGAGCCGCAGGAGCTTCGATCGCCCTGACTTGCGAGCTTCGATCGCCGCACATGGGAGCATTGAGCGCTCCGGCGTTGGAGCTTCGATCGCCGCCTGCTAGAGCTTCAAACACCTCGACGGTGGATGGTTGGACCCCACCGACAGCTGCTGAAAAAGTGGAAAGAGGATAATATTTTATCACCTTTATCGCAGTGGAGAATGTGGAGGAGCCGCTGCGTTGAATGTTTATTTTAAAATTGTAGGTAGTGTGTGGCTTGTTGCTTATTTGGTATGACTGTATAGAAAACCAAATTCATCGTATGTTG
Source organism: Okamejei kenojei (assembly GCA_035221665.1). NCBI lineage: Eukaryota > Metazoa > Chordata > Chondrichthyes > Rajiformes > Rajidae > Okamejei > Okamejei kenojei. Next base: position 4,396,583 of record CM069165.1, read on the forward strand.
CAAACATACTTGGCTAATAAATTGCGATTCTGATTCTGAGTATGTTAATCATTAAACGAATGTAACCGGAACTGCGAATCATGTTGTATTTTTGCTGTCAGAAAACAGCAGAGGGGTCGTGGTCATGTCGCAGAGTCACACTGCACTGGAGTCGGTTCCGTTCCCATTCGCTGATGGACACTGTCGTTTAATGATGAGCACGTTTGTCTTCCGTCCAAAGGTCCCGACGCGAAACATCAGCCATCCGTTTTCTCCAGTGATGCTACCCGACCCGCTTAATTGCATCTGCACTTTGTGCCTATCTTGACCTCGGGCCTCTTCTTAAATTTATTCACTTCGGTGTTTCCTGTTGAGTGTGAAGAGAGATTTCATTCATTTTTAGTCATTGTGATCCGATCCTTCGAGGGTCGGATCACAATGTCCATTCCAACCATATTTTACTCATCACTGAGCGATGAGAGAATATTATGAATTGACCAGTCACTGACTGCGACCGCGACCATTGTGTCTCCCACCGATTCGCCAACAATACTCATAAAATCATGGACAGAAGCGTAACTTTCAATTGTAATAGGATTTTCCCGGATTAAACGGAATATACGTTGTGTACGCATGTGAGCTGTTGTCATTTCATAAATACAGTGCATTCGGTAAGTATTTAGACCTCTTCACTTTTTGCATATTTTGTTACGTTACAACCTTATTCCAAAATAGAGTAAATTCATTTTGTCGATCATCCATCTATACACGATACCCCATAATACAAACGCGAAACAGGTGTTTAGAAATGTTTGCAAAGTAATTAAAAATAAATAACTGAAATATCAAATGTACGTACGTATTCGGACCCTTTGCTCAGTACTTTGTAGAGGCATCTTTGGCAGCGATTACAGCCTCAAGTCTTCTTGGGTATAACGCTACAAGATTGTATTTCGGTAATTTCTCCCTTTCTTCTCTGCAGAACCACTCAAGCTCAGTCAGGTTGGATGGGGAGAGTCGATGCACAGCTATTTTCAGGTCCCCCCCAGAGATATTCGATCTGGTTCAAGTCCGGGCTCTCACTGAACCACTCAAGGGCATTCACAGACTTGTCACAAGCCACTCCTGAGTTTTCTTGGCTGTGTGCTTAGGGTCGTTGTCCTGTCGGAATGTGAACCTCTGCCCAGGCCTGAGGTCATGAACGCTCTTGAGCAGGTTGTCATCAAGGATCTCTCTGTACTTTGCTCCGTTCATCTTTCCCGCGATCCTGACTCCTTGTTCCTGCCGCTGAAAAAAACATCCCCAGAGCATGATGCTGCCAACACCTTGCTTCACCGTAGGTATGATATTGACCAGGTAATGAGCAGTGTCTGCTTTCCTTCAGACGTGACGCTTGGCATTCAGGCCAAAGAGTTCAATCTTGGTTTCATCATACCAGAGAATCTTGTTTAGGTGCCGTTTGGAAAACTCCAGGTGGGGTGTCAGGTGCCCTTTACTGAGGAGTGGTTTTCGTCTGGCCACTCTACCATAAAGGCTTGATTAGTGTAGTGTTGCAGATATAGTTGTCCTTCTAGAAGTTTCTCCCATCTCCACAGAGGAACTGTGGAGCTCTGTCAGAGTGACCATCGGGTTCTTGGTCACCTCCCTAACCAAGGCCCTTCTACCCTGATTGCGCGGTTTGGCAGGACGACCAGCTCCATGAAGATTCCTGGTGGTTACAGAATTCTTCCATTTAAGAATGATGGTGGCCACTGTGTTGGTCGGGACCTGCATTGCTGCAGAATGTGTTTTATAGCCTTCCCCAGATCTGTGTCTCGACACAATATTGCCTCGGAGATCTAAGGACAATTCCTTGGTCTTCATGGTTTGGATTCTGCTCTGACATACTCTGGCAAATGCGGGACCTTATTTAGACAGGTGTGTACCGTTCTAAATCATGTACAGTGAATTTAATTTACCATTTGTGCACTTTAATCAAGTTGTAGGAACATCTCAAGCATAAGCAATGGAAACATGATGCACCGAAGCTCAATTTTGAATGTCATAGCAAAGGGACTGAATAATTACGTGAATGCGATATTTCAGATATTTCTTTTTAACTACTTTGCAAACATTTCTAAACTCCTGTTTTCGCTTTTTTTTATTATCAGGTATTGTGTGTAGATTGATGGTGAAAAAAATAATTGAATCCATTTTAGAATAAGGCTGTATCGTAACAATTCTAAATTCACCGTGTATATCCATGGTAAGCATAGCAGAGGATGGTTTCCATCCATTCACCTCTGGGTTATGGGCCCGGCACGCGTCTGCTGCATCACTCTGCTCTCACAGAAACATTCGTTTGTGTGTGATTAATTTTATCTATTTTGCCGTTTACATTTCTCACCTCATACAATTAAGTTTGTAGGCTTTGCTTTCTTTCCTTATTTTCCCACTTCTATCTACAGATTTTCTTCTTCTCTCCATACATTTCATTTATTTCTCACTATCCACCCCAACCGGGTGTTATGACTGTGCTGTCTGTGCCAGTCAGATACCCCGTTTCCGAAGTTTTCTCAATGAATGTGTTTTATGAGTAATAGGAGCCGAATTAGGTCATTTGGCACATCAAGTCCACTCCGCCATTCAATCATGCTGATTTATCACTTCCCATTCGAAAACCTTTTCTGCATAACCCCGTGCATCCGCTTTAATAAATCATTTATCTAACACTGCAATTAGTTTTTCCATTGACGGCCTCCACACTCTTCTGTGGCAATGAATTGCACAGATTCACCACCCTCAAACTCAGGAAATCCCTCATAATTTTCTTCAGAAAGGAATGTCCTTTTGAAGCTTTGACCTCTTGTCCTAGACCCTTCCATTGGTGGAAACATACTTTCCACATCCACTCTATCCAGGCCTTGCACTATTTGCTAATTTTCAATGAGGTCCCACCTCATCGTGTTAAACCCCAGCTAGTGGAGGCCCAGCGCCGTCAAACGTACAACACATGTTAACGCATTAATTCTGGGATAATTCTCTTGTACGCGACGTGAAGGCGCTGTACTTTCTTTACAGATCCTTTTTGCATCTGCATAATGTTTTAGCTGTTTCCGAGGCCGTGCTATCCCCAAATCGCGCAGATACACCGAGTGAGTTGGCGTGTTTCTTGGGCGCGTGCAGGAATTGATATCTGACAGCGACAGACTCGGTTTAACGTACTCGTAGTGCCGGTCTCAATCATTGAGTGCAAGTCCTAATGGCGCACCGATAGAGACTCGCTGAGGGAAAATTCGGGGAAGAGTCTTCTCCGAATATCCAATGAGCACCAAACTCTTTACATCAGCCCCTTGGGCGCTTTGCCCCATTTAGTAATTGTTGTGTATTTGTTGCTTGGAACAGACTTTAAATAAGGCTCGGACACGAGAGATAACTAACCAGCTTCTTTATTCTGAATGAAACCATGAGTCTCTCCAGCGCATGCGTGCCATCGTGCAAGACATCAAATATGTTAATTATATGGCATAAATAACACTCCTCCCCTTTAGCTTGGAGGCACGTAACACTATTTCTATTTCATACACAGCAACCCTCCCCTTTTAACTTGGTTGCAGGTAACTCAATTTCACTTTCACGGTATATGCTCTTTACCTAAATTATAACTGATTAATACACTGTTGCAAATCTGTATTATAATCCTCCAATACATCCTCATAAATGTAATAATCATATCTAAACTTAGCACATATGTTTTTAATTCCACCCATCTACAGGCAGAGCTAGAGCGATTAGAAAAAGTTCGCAATTTACACATAAAGGAACGGAAAAATATAACACAAAAAGCAAGGTGTAATGTATTTGGTTTAAGGGAGACTGAAGGTTGTGTTCAGAATATAAAATCTTGTAAGTTAGCTCTCGTCCCTGAGCCGTATTTAAAGACCGTTCCAAGAAACAAATACACACCAATTGGCGACGAAGATCAAAGAACAGAGAAGAAAAGAACAACGACTGCCAAGAAAAAATAAAAAAGGTAAAAAAGAATTTGTATTTGGCGACAAAATTGGAACGGCACCAAGCAAAAATAATTGGCGCCAAATGGTATTTGAATTGGCGCCAAAGAAAAGAAAGGTCGGAACTGGAAGCGAGAGCACAAGGAAAACAAGCGGGGCAGTAAAGATCAAAGAAGAGCGTAGCTGGATGCTGGAATCCTAACCAGCAGGACAGCGACGGTGTCAGCTTACCTGGAAACTTTCCAGGACCGTGCAGCCCAAGGCCAGGCCCAGCAACCGCCACCGACGTCGGGTGAGGGTCCAGTACCATGCAGCCCACGGACAGGTCAGGCAACCGCCATCGACCTTGGGTGAGTTCCAGTGTCGTGCAGCCCAAGGCCAGGCCCAGCAATCGCCACCGACGTCGGGTGGATGCCCAGTACCGAGCAGCCCACGTGCAGCCCAATGATTTAAGTAAATATGTGTGCATAGCAGGTATATAGTGGGGTACCGTTGAGGGTATAGTTTGTATTGTGTTTTATTATTTTTAACTGTGTGTGTGTGGGGGGGGGAGGGCGGTGAGGGAAACTTTTAAATCTTTTCCCTGTACGGTGACCCGACCTTTTCCCTGTCGGGTCTCCGTTGTCGTTGGGGCCTAGAACCATGGAGTGGCCTCCAGCCGGAACGACCTGGGGGCTCCAGTCGCGGAGCTGGCGGAGCTGCGGACCTACCATCGTGGAGCAGGCGGGCTTCGGAGCGTGGTGAACTGTGGTGGCGCGCCGCTGTGGCCCGACTCCGGAGCTTCGGAGGTTCCAGCCACAGGTCCGGTGGACGGTGACATCTGGAGTCCGCGAGTCCCCGATGGGAGACCGCTTTCCGGAGTTCGCGCAACGGCAACTTTTCCCGCCCGAATTGCGGGGTTGAAAATGACCTGGAGCGGGGCCTTACATCGCCTGGCGCGGCTTAAACGGCCGCGGGACTTGCTAGCGTCCGCCGGGCGCACCAGCATCAAGATCCAGGGCGCGGCCTTATATGGCCACGGGACTTGCCATCGCTCGCCGGGGGCTTTGACTTTGACTTTGACATCGGGAGAAGAATGGAGAGCAGGGGAGAGACAATACTTTGAGGAGAGATTTACTGTGATGGATATTTGTGTAAATTGTGTGGGTGTGTGTCTTGTTTCTTTTCTTGTTGTATGACTGCAGAAACCAAATTTCGTTTGAACTTCATTTGAGGTTCAAATGACAATAAACGTTAATGTATTGTATTGTATATGGCTTAAAACCTTCTAGGTGCTATTCGGATTAAATGTTGGTTTATTAGTATAAATCGATTATTCAAAGAATTAGTAATCGTCCGTGGGCTTGATAACTTCTTAGTGTGCAAAGGGATTTAGTCCAGTGCAGAGACCACAGTGAGAGAACAGAACATAATGCACCTGAATAGCAATAGTTTAGCATGGCTACTCCAATTGTAGGAAATGTGCCCCAGTAAGATTAGGGGTATAATTTTGAGGAATGGACCGAAGCCTTAGAGGCTTGGTTCATTTTCAGTTGTATCACTGCGGAGGAGATAAAGAGAGCATGGTTCATTGTAGGCTTACGAAGCAAGGATTATCCCACTGCACGTGCGTTGCTGCAGCCAGCAAAGCCCACGAGCAAAACGTACGTGGAATGTAAGAAGGCATTAATTGCTCATTTCTCGCCAAAACCTCCAAGGGCATCCAGAGAAAAGGACCCTGAACTAAAGAAGACATGGAGTCCCTAAAGGGCATTCAGAGGCAAGATTCACAACTCCAAGAAATGTTGGAGATGAGGGGGCAGCCATGAGCCGGTGATGAGTAAAGTCAGATATAGTAAGTGTTTCGGGAAACCAAAGCCCTGTGTGATGCTGTTAGAGATTACCAACAGCAGTCCAGGGCACATGTACTGGAGAGAAGCATTTTGCTATATAGTCGTAAAATATCAAAAACATTAATTTCCAGTTGCCATCCTGTAAAATAAAATAAAAAGCAGCAACTTGCAGATTCTTGCAAATACATCAGAAGGAGTAATTTCCCTTATTGGACCAAGAAGGATTCATTTGAAGCTGAAGAAGGGTATCGACCTGAATCACCACCCATTCCTTCTCTCCAGAGATGCCAGTCCCGCAGAATTACTCCAGCATTTTGTGCTTTCGGATTAACTTTCATATTCACTAAAATATCAGTTACAGTCATATGTTGCTTTTCGTTCATCCAGTGTCAGACCCTGGGATTTCCTGCTATTCGTCCACAAAGTAGTTCACACTGTATTTGTAGATTATAACATACAAAAATCAGAAGCAACCATTTCCATTTTAAATATCATAACGTGACCTACTGCCTAAAGACTGGCTGCGTGGTTGTTGACATGAGATCACATCAGGTTAAATTGGTGTTTTGAGGTAGATTCCCGTGGAAACAGCTAAGGGATTGATCCAAAAAGCGCTCCATCAGTGATAGAAAGTGTACTCATTTGTCACAAAATGCGGGTTAGCACTATAATGGATCAACCCCTTCATATATATGCTAAATTAAAAGCTAAACTATGGTAGCAAAGTACATTATTCATGTCTAAAGCTCGCACTTCTGCATCCGTGTAGGTATGTATACATTAATATAGAATGCAAGTAAGAAGGCATTTCTTGGCATGTGTTCACTGATATTTTATTCAAAGTATTAGGATTTCATAGAGAGAGAGAGAGGTTGAAGGAAAGAAAGAAAAAGTTGCTCTACTAATAATTAGAGGAAATCACAAGAACGAAACTGGAGAAATATATATGTATGTGTATATATATATAAATGTATATGTGAAAATATATGTGTTTGTGTATGTATATATATACAGTGGCTTGCAAAAGTATTCATACCCCTTGAACTTTTCCGCATTTTGCCACGTTACAACCACAAACGTAAAAGTATTTTACTGGGATTTTATGTGATAGACCAACACAAAGTTGTGCATTATAGTGAAGTGGAAGGAAAATGATACATGGTTTCCAAATTTTATTACAAATAAAACACTGAAAAGTGTGGCGTGCAAAAGTATTCAGCCCCCCTGAGTCAATACTTTGTAGAACCACCTTTCACTGCAATTACAGCTGCAAGTCTTTTGGGTTATGTCTCTACCAGCTTTGCACATCTAGAGACTGAAATGTTTGCCCATCCTTCTTTGCAAAATAGCTCAAGCTCAGTCAGATTGGATGGAGAGCGTCTGTGAACAGCAATTTTCAAGTCTTGCCAGAGATTCTCAATTGGATTTCGGTCTGGACTTTGACTGGGCCATTCTAACACAAGAATATGCTTTGATATAAACCATTCCACTGTAGCTCTGGTTGTATGTTTAGGGTTTTTTTCCTGCTGGAAGGTGAACCTCCGCCCCAGTCTCAAGTCTTTTGCAGACTCTAACAGGTTTTCTTCCAAGATTGCCCTGTATTTGGCTCCATCCATCTTCCCATCAACTCTGACCAGCTTCCCTGTCCCTGCTGAAGAAAAGCATCCCCACAGCATGACGCTGCCACCACCATGTTTCACAATGGGGATGGTGTGTTAAGGGTGATGTGCAGTGTTAGTTTTCCGCCACACATAGCGTTTTGCATTTAGGCCAAAAACTTCAATTTTGGTCTCATATGACCAGAGCACCTTCCTCCACATGTTTGCTGTGTCCCCCACATGGCTTGTGGCAAACTGTAAACGGGACTTATTTTGGCTTTGTTTCAACAGTGGCTTTCTTCTTGCCACTCTTCCATAAAGGCCCGATTTGTGGAGTGCACGACTAATAGTTGTCCTGTGGACAGATTCTCCCAGCTGAGCTGTGGATCTCTGCAGCTCCTCCAGAGTTACCACGGGCCTATTGGCTGCTTCTCAGATCAATGCTCTCCTTGCCCGGCCTGTCAGTTTAGGTGGACGGCCATGTCTTGGTAGGTTTGCAGTTGTGCCATACTCTTTCCATTTTCGGATGATGGATTGAACAGTAATCCGTGAGATGTTCAAAGCTTGGGATTTTTTTTAATAACCTAACCCTGCTTTAAACTTCTCCACTACTTTATCCCTGATCTGTCTGGTGTGTTCTTTGGGCTTCATGGTGCTGTTTGTTCACTAATGTTCTCTAACCTCTGAGGCCTTCACAGAACAGCTGTATTGATACCGAGATTAGATTACACACAAGAGGACTCTATTTACTAATTAGGTGACTTCTGAAGGCTATTGGTTGCACTGGATTTTATTTAGGGGTATCAGAGTAAAGGGGGCTGAATACTTTTGCACGCCACACTTTTCAGTTTTTTATTTGTAAAAAAAATTGAAAACCATGTATCATTTTCCTTCCACTTCACAATTATGTGCCACTTTGTGTTGGTCTATCACATAAAATCCCAGTAAAATACATTTACGTTTGAGGTTGTAACGTGACAAAATATGGAAAAGTTCAAGGGGTATGAATACTTTTGGAAGCCACTCTATATAAACTAGAGAAATACACATGTGCGTGTTATATATATATATATATATATATATATATATATATATATATATATATATATATAACCATATAACCATATAACAATATAACAATTACAGTACGGAAACAGGCAATCTAGGCTCTTCTAGTCCGTGCCGAACACTTAAGGGCCTGTCCTACCAGCATCCGACTCCATGCGGTGAATGCGATCAAACCGGCAGCGGGGGCCGCGCGGAGGTCGGGTGATCCCTGTACAGAGCCATACCCAACAGCATGCACCTGCATGCGAAGAGCGCGACCAAACCAGCAGTGGGGGCCGCGCGGAGGTGAGGTGAGTGGCGCAACGCGGCGCAAAGTGAGGCGAACTTGGAGCGAAGTCTTAAAGGTAAGTTCGCCAGGACAGAGAGGGACCCACAGAGAGGGGCATAGAGGCACACACAGAGAGGGGCACAGAGGCACACACAGAGAGGGTCACGGAGGCAGCTGCAGAGAGGGTCATTGGGGCACGACGTCGAGGAGGTGTGTAATGTGTCGAGGCGACTGTGAGCCGACAAGCCATTGCTGCGCGGAATTTTTGAACATGGTCAGTTTTTCGGAGCCCCGCGTGATGTCTGGACAAACTCCGCACAATTCCGCACGGCTCCGGCGATCGAAGTGGGAGTGGCCCTGCAACGCCAGGCGGCTCAAGCAACCACGTTAGATCGCGCTCATCGCATGGAGTTGCATGCTGCTGGGACAGGCCCTTTACTCTCACCTAGTCCCATCTACCTGCACTCAGACCATAACCCTCCAATCCTTTCCCGTCCATATACCTATTCAATTTATTTTTAAATCATGAAATCAAAACTGCCTCCACCACTTCCACTGGACGCTCATTCCACACAGCTACCACTCTCTGAGTAAACAAGTTCCTCTCATGTTACCCCTAAATTTATGTACCTTAATTCTCAAATCATGTCCTCTTGTTTGAATCTTCCCTACTCTCAATGGAAAAAGCTTATCCACCTCAACTCTGTCTATCACTCTCATCATTTTAAAGACGCCTATCGTCCCCCCTTAACCTTTGGCGCTCCAAAGAATAAAGACCTAACTTGTTCAACCTTTCTCTGTAACTTAGGTGCTGAGATTCTAGTAAATTTCAGTACCTAGGTGAGATTCTAGGTGCTTACGAGATTCTAGTAAATCTCCTCTGTACCCTCTCTATTTTGCACTGTACTCTCTCTCTCTCTCTCTCTCTCTCTCTCTCTCTCTCTCTCTCTCTCTCTCTCTCTCTCTCTCTCTCTCTCTCTCTCTCTCTCTCTCTCTCTCTCTCTCTCTCTCTCCCTATTTTGCACTAATGCGCTCTATCTCTCTATACTAGACTAAGTTGGACCTGTTGGGTCCCAGCATCACACGGGAGGGCTGGTTACCCAACGCAATATTCCACCTCTCCACCACTTCCAATATTGCTTTCCAGTGAGGGGGGGGGAGATTCTGTTGCGCTAGTATGGTTGTTGTGGGCCGAAAGGACTGGTTTCCAGAGGATTAGTATGGTCCTTGTGGGCCGAATGGATTCTTGAGCTGGAAGCTCAGTCACAGAGGCCATGCAGCTTAGTCACTGAGGACTGGAAGTACAGGCACTCAGACCTGGCAGGCTGACAGCTGAGAAACAGACATGAATTCTGCCCAAAACAGGTGACAGACTGTGAGAGAGAAGGGGGATTATTGGGCTGGCACTTCAGTCACTTACGGTTGGTGGGCTGGCAGTGCAGTCACTCACGGCTCGTGGGGAGGCAGTTCAGTCACTTCCAGCTGGTGGGCTAGTAGTTCACTTAATCACGGCTGGTGGGTTGGCAGTGTAGTCACTCACGGCTGGTGGGCTGGCAGTTCAGTCACTTACAGCTGGTGGGCTGGCAGTTCACTTATTCACGGCTCGTGGGCTGGCAGTGCAGTCACTCACGCCTGGTACACTGGACGTCCACTCAGTCACCGCTCCTCCCTTCACCCCCCACTATGCTCCTTGCAATTCCCCTCCCCCCCCCCCCCCCCCAAGCATTCAGTCCTCTGGACTCACTGCCTTGGGACTAACTCATGGTCTCTGGACTGACTGACTCACTCATTCATTGCCTTTGGACTGACAGACTGAATCACAGCTTGTGGACAGACTGACTTATGCCCGAATTCTGGAGTCACGTTACTGTTTGTAAACTGAAAACAGTAACATCCACATTAAGGAACAGCTTCTTCCTGACAGCCATCAGGCTATTAAACATAACGAATCAGCTCTGAACTACGAAATACTATATAATTTGTACTATTTGTTATTTGTTGATTACACACACACCCTCCACCTCACACAGACACTCTCTCACACACACACACACACACACACACACACACACACACACACACACACACACACACACACACACACACACGCGCGCGCGCGCTTCCCACTCAAACCTTCCCTACCCCAGTTACTTTCCCCTGCATCAGCAGGAGATGCAACACCTGTCCCAATGCCCCCACCCACCCCCACCTCGACTCCGTCCAAGGACCCATACAGTCTTTTCAGGTGCGGCAGAGGTTCATTTGCACCTCCTTCAACTTCATCTACTGTATCCGTCACGCATTCCTTTTCTACAGAGATGCTGCCTTCCCCGCTGAGTTACTCCACCTTTTTCTGCTGATCTCCCTCTCCCCTGGCATCAATCTGTACAAGAGTCTCGACCCGAAATGTCACCCATTCCTTCTCTCCAGAGATGCTGCCAGTCCTGCTCAGTTACTCCAGCATTTTATTTTTAATTGTCTACTGTATATCGTGTTGTTACTTGCGAACAAGGCAACAAGGTAAATTCCTTGTATGTACACATACTTGGCTAATGAAATACATTGAATTCAATTCATTTTGTGTCTATTTCCCGGGTTGCAACGGGCGATTCGCAGCCGGGAGAACAGTCTAGCTGATCGTCACTCTTTAGCCGGCTGATTCCATGGGTCCTGCGGTACTCCGCTGCTGCCCATTGTCACGACCTGCTCCCGCCTCGTTGCTCCGGAGTTTACAGCAGCCGTTAGGTCGCCAAGTGTGAAACCCGGTAGACATATATATGTGCTGTACTTGAAGTGAAGGAACCGGATATGTGCCGCGAAGAATCAACGTGATCTGTTGGCCCATCATCACTGAAGGAATCTGATATTCAGTTAATCGCATTAACTGGATTTGAGAAATTAATGGGATCTGGGATTTGGACAAAACAAACAGCCGGGTGTGGGTGAATCCTCGGCTGCAGCTCAGTCGGTGCCCGCTGCTTTTAGATTGAAGTGTGATCCGAAGATCGGCCCGAATGAATGTGGCGGAGACACAGAGCAAGATAAACAGAACAGGGCTGCTGGAATAGGTTAATTTAAATAATTTAAATTTAATTGCGAAAATCTATGGAACGGTGTATCCGAACAGGACAGACAGCAAAGTCATAACAACCGGATGGGGTGGAGAGTAAGACATAAAGAAAGTAAGATGGAGAAAATATGGAAGATAGAATTGGGTACCAAAGGAAAGAAAGCAAAGCCTGCAAATGGTGTGAGGTGAGAGATGAAAACAACGAAATTAGAAGAACGGAGCACACACGCTTAAAATATTTCCCTAAAAGCAGAGTGGCGTAGCGGAAGAGTGCTGGGCCCATAACTCAGAGGTCGATGGATCGAAACCATCCTCTGCTATTCTATCAGTGTATACTTTTGAGAAAATACCGTCCGTTCACACGCGTGCACAACGTTTAGTTCGGGGAAATTCCTATTTCAACAAACGCATCATTCCACATTTTATGAGTTTTATTGGAGAATCAGTGGGTGACACCATGGTCTCATTTGTGCTCGGCCGTTGACCAATTAATTCATAATATTCTCTTCCGCATGAAGCTGCATTATGGTCATAAGTGATAAGAATAAAATTAGGCCATTTGGCCCATCAAGCCTTCTCCGCCATTCAATCGCGGCTGATCGATCTCTCCCTCCTAACCACATTCTCCTGCTTTCTCCTCATAACATCTCCCCATGGTATAAAACAGGAAATAGTGGAGCCAATGGTTCCGCTCCCGTGTTCTTCATTGCAACTTTGATACACAGATAAACACGTTCATATTCAGTAGCAGAGAAAGTGGGGGAGCGGGGAATGGGTATAACAAGGGGGATATCTCTGATGTGCAAATTTAACACAGACAGGGCCCGATGACAGGAACGAACACAGATCTCTGACGTGTAAGGCAGAAAGTCTACCAGCTGTGCCACTATATTTTCCTTCCCAATACACGAACAAATTATACGTTGATAACTTTGGTTAGTAAAAAAATGAAAATATCCATTTTCAGTTTTAAATCACCAAGTGACGCTATGTCCGCCTTTACAGCTACCGTATGTTTTAATTAAGTTCAAGACTATGGGGCAGCACATTGGCCATAAAGTTCCTGCCTAAATGTGCCAGAGACCCGGAATTGATCCCGAATATGGGTGCTCTGTCTGGAATTTGCTCCTTTTCCTTTTGATCGCATGGATTTTCTCCAGGTGCTCTTGTTTCCTTCCACATTCCTTGTGTCCAGAGATTCTGTCTGACCTGTTGAGTTACTCCAGATTTTTGTGCCTATCTTCAGTTTAAACCAGCATCTGCAGTTCCTTACGACACACCCGATACTATACGATAGAACTTTATTAATCCCAGGAGGGAAGTTGTGTGTGTGTGTGTGTGTGTGTGTGTGTGTGTGTGTGTTGCGCGCGCGCGCGCGCACACACACACACACACACTCACACACACTGTATACACAGAACAACCCACTGAGTCCATATGCAAGAGGTGCCATTTTGGCGCCCTTTTACAGTCGCAGCTGCAGTTGGTGACACAGGCCCATTGCAGCCTTCACCTCAATTCCGGTTGTCTCCACCGTTTTGTGCTTATCTCCCTCTACACTGTCATCAATCTGTACAAGAGTCTCGACCCGAAATATCACCCATTCCTTCTCTCCAGAGAAGCTGCCAATCCTGCTAAGTTACCCCAGCATTTTATTTTTAATTGTCTACTGTATATCGTGTTGATACTTGCGAACAAGGCAACAATGCGAATTCATTGTATGTATACATACTAGGCTAAAGAAATACATTGAATTCAATTCATTTTGTGTCTATTTCCCGGGTTGCAACGGGCGATTCGCAGGCGGGAGAACAGTCTAGCTGATCGACGTCACTCTTTAGCCGGCTGATTCCATGGGTCCTGCGGTACTCCGCTGCTGCCCATTGTCACGACCTGCTCCCGCCTTGTTGTTCCGGAGTTTACAGCAGCCGTTAGGTCGCCAAGTGTGAAAGCCGGTAGACATATATATGTGCTGTACTTGAAGTGAACTTGTGAAGGAACCGGATAAGTTCCGCCAAGAATCAACGTGATCTGTTGGCCCTTCAACACTGAAGGAATCTGCTTTTCAGTCAATCGCATTGACTGGATTTGAGAAATTAATGGGATCTGGGATTTGGACAAAACAAACAGCCGGGTGTGGGTGAATCCTCGGCTGCAGCTCAGTCGGTGCCCGCTGCTTTTAGATTGAAGTGTGATCGGAAGATCGGCCCGAATGAATGTGGCGGAGACACAGAGCAAGATAAACAGAACATTCAGCAACAGGTGGAATAGGTTAATTTAAATAATTTAAATGTAATTGCGAAAATCTCTGGAACGGTGTATCCGAACAGGACAGACAGCAAAGTCATAACAACCGGATGGGGTGGAGAGTAAGAAATAAAGAAAGTAAGATGGAGAAAAAATGCAAGATAGAAGTGGGTACGCGAGGAAAGAAAGCAAAGCCTGCAAACCGTGTGAGGTAAGAGATGAAAACAACGAAATTAGCAGAACGGAGCACAAACGCTCAGAATATTTCCCTAGAAGCAGAGTGGCGCAGCGGAAGCGTGCTGGGCCCATAACCCAGAGGTCGATGGATCGAAACCATCCTCTGCTATTCTATCAGTGTATACTTTTGAGAAAATACCGTCCGTTCACACGCGTGCACAACGTTTAGTTCGGGGAATTTCCTATTTCAACAAACGCATCATTTTATGAGTTTTTATTGGAGAATCTGTGGGTGACACCATGGTCCGCTTTGTGCTCGGCCGTTGACCAATTAATTCATAATATTCTCTTCCGCATGAAGCTGCATTATGGTCATAAGTGATAAGAATAGAATTGGACCATTTGGCCCATCAAGCCTTCTCCGCCATTCAATCGCGGCTGATCGATCTCTCCCTCCTAACCACATTCTCCTGTTTTCTCCACATAACATCCCCCCATGGTATAGAACAGGAAATAGTGGAGCCAATGGTTCCGCTCCCGTGTTCTTCATTGCAACTTTGATACAGAGATAAACACGTTCATGTTCAGTAGCAGAAAGAGTGAGGGAGCGGGAATGGGTACAACAAGGGGGATATCTCTGATAATCACTGGAGGGTAGTAGTCTAAGGTACGGGTGGTAGGAACTGGGATGCAAGTAGATGAGCAATATCTGGTCGGCATGGAAATAGTTGACCGAAGGGTTTTTTTGTTCTGGAGGAGATCTATGTCGGAGTGTGGGGAGAGTGAAGAGAGAGAGTCCACGGGGGAATAGACAGGTAGCTGACGGCACTCGGTTTAAGACGGAACTGCAGATGCTGGTTGAAACCAAAGATAGACACAAAAAGCTGCAGTAACTCAGTGGGACAGGCAGTACCTCTGGAGAGAAGGAATGGGTGACTTTTCGAGTCGAGACTTCTTCAGACTTCCCCATTCAGTCACCCATTCCTTATCCCCAGAGATGCTGCCAGTCCCGCGGAGTTACTCCAGTTTTTTGTGTCTATTTTCGGCACTCGGTGTAAACCAGACAGAAGGCAGGCCACACTATTCATTCGGCGAGTGGGGAAGGGAACCGTCTCCAGTGCATTGTGACTCTGTGACTCGACCAGTGTCCCGCTGCTGCTTGTGACAGCAAATACAGAATACGACTCGCAGTTCCGGTTACATCCGTTTAGAAAATGAAAGCGCCTCTTTATTAAATAATTCATCACGAGCATGCACTTGAATACGTTACCGGATCGCGGAAGAAGCCGAGAGCACACAAGTCAAAGAGTGAGAAGTAAATGTCTGTAAGTTGCAGGTTTTTGGTCAAAGAAAATCTAAGGCTACTTACATGAAATTCTGCAATCTTATGTAACTAATCCACAAAGAACACTTTTCCCCACTTTCCTCTTCGACTCGCATCCGTGTCTCCGTCTCCTTCTCCCCGTCCCCTTCCACCTACATACATTATGCTGCTGCACAACGTAAACATATGTGCTTCCTCGTTAGTATAGAGGTTTCCCAGGTATCCCAGGCATGGCATGGAGGTTTTCATTCTGTTCAACCTCTTCTGCACCTCCAAAGCCTCCACACCCTTCCTGTAATAGGGAGAACAGAATTGAATGCAAGACTCCAAATGCAGCTTGACAAAAGGCAGAGAGAGCTGCATCGTGACATCCTGGCTTGGAGAATATTGAGGCCCTTCTGATCCTGATAAACTGGTGGACAGTAACCAAGGAGGTCAAGGATCTAGAGCGAGGGTTCCCAACCCGGGGTGAATTTGCCCCCGGGGGTAAATTTGTTGATTCTGGAACTTAAATAATAATGTTTAAAACAGTATTTTAAAATGTCCCCTTTGTCGGTTGCTTTATTATGGTGGAAGTGTAACCTCAATTACTGAACGAATCAGGGTGAGGGTAAATTTACTTTCGAAAAGTTGCCATGGGGTAAACGGGAAGAAAAAGAACGGGAAGCTCTGCTCCTATAATGAAACATCTTAAATAAATCGAAAGTAATTTCTAAGAACACAACAAGTATGAAAATTGATGTTTTTAATTTCAGGTAACCCTTGCATTCCCTCTCTCTCTCCCCGTCCCTCCCCCATCCCAGTCATTTTCATAGTTTCCCTGTTCTTATCCCTTCGTTTTTACCTCTTCCTCAGCCAACAATGGACCATTGTGGGCTCTTTGGTCGTCAGAGTAATCTCTGCTTTGTCCCGTACCTTTTCATACCTCTAGTTACCCACATCCCTGAATTTCAATCTGTGGAACGGTCGCGATCCGAAACGTCGACTAATCATTTTCTTCAGAGACGCTGCCTGGCGCGCTGAGTTACTCCAGCATTTTGTGTCTCTCTTCGGTGTAAACCAGCATCTGCAGTTCCATCCTACACACAATAATTGCTGTCATCTCTCTCGGCGCCCTGGCTTTCAAAGATCTGTCTGTCACGTAGACCACGGACCCCTTCTACATCTGGCGATTCCATCCCAGCGCGCTATCCCCAGCACCCATCAGTATGATTTACCAACTGCCCTGCAGTGCTGCATAAATTCGACTATTTTAATCTCTTTTGATTTCAATGTAATGATCCGCATGCATTTGAAATCTTTGATTTGATTGATCCTGCACCTGCAAATGGCGTTCGAATCGTCAGTATGCAGAAACTTAAGATCACTGGCACCGAAACTCCATTGCTCGGTTTTCTCAGAGTCTCCGATGAAGGGAATTCTCCCTCCGGTACCGTGTCTCACTGCCTCGCCATCAATCCCTTCCGGCCCAGGACCCGATTTCGATAAATGGCTCTTAACATCATCGCTCCCTCCCTTAGTTTCAAAACTTTGGATGCTTCGTAATTTCCTCGCACATCTCGGAACACGTGTGCTATTGATAATGGTTAAATAAAGCGTCGCCCAAAGTGGGGCTCGAACCCACGACCCTGAGATTAAGAGTCTCCTGCTCTACCGACTGAGCTAACCGGGCATTGGTCAGACTTTTTGAGTGTCTAATGTCATGAGATTCATCCACTTCAGCTAAGAATTTTTGACTGCGGCTGTAGAAGATAATCACAAGCGAGACGTTAATCAAACTGTCGGTCGGCCCAAGCGCAAAATCTCACACTTTTTCCGTTTACATGTTATCGTCCATTCCTCTCCTTTTTATATAGCTGAGCTATATCCCGCCTTATACCATGCACGAAACAGCCCCGCTCTGAAGGATGAACTACATGGCCAATTTATTTTCCGACAGCATGTCTGTGGTATTTGAGTGGAAACCGGAGTACCTGCTGGAAATTCAACAAGTCACATGCAGGCAGAAAGACAGTCAACGAACACCGGAGGTTAACGTTGAACATTGATTGAGCGGCATTGACGGCTGCATCACGAACAAAAGCGTTGTAATAAATCATACATCTATGAACGTTGACTTAAATTTTAAAGTGTTATATACCATTGCCGAAACCCGGGATTGAACCAGGGACCTTTAGATCTTCAGTCTAATGCTCTCCCAACTGCGCTATTTCGACTGCTTTACCATTGCTGAAGGAAACTCAGTTCACTACCAACTCATGAATCTGGGAAAAGTCGTTCACCTAATTCTGCGCCTATTTTGTATGACGAACCGAGTAATCCCGCTGCTGAACATCTTCTACTTCAGTTCTTGACCGACGAAGACTGTGCTCAGGTCACTGAACCACACGCCCTTTAAACGTTGCAACTGCAGGGACAGTGGCGGAGCAGAGGAAGTTACCCCATTGGTCTGATCGATACTCAAATCCCAGATCACAATTTGTTAAATCAGAACAGTAGCACCAGGGCCGGATTTAGATGAAAGGAGGCCCAAAGCTGTTCCACGCGACTCCGCTCCCAATCCCCCACCCCCACGACTAGAGGAAGATGGTCCACCAGATTGACACCGATTTGCAGCTGAGCGTGGCCAATGGGAAAAGGGGCTGGAAAGCTGCGCTATTTATTTATTTAGGTGTAGCCAGTGCTCGTGTCGAGTTATTGGCTTAAAACACTATTATTCTGAAAAGGAGGGCAAGGAAAATTACTGAAGGATTGTTTAGAGACTACAGTGCGTTGTGACAGCATATGTAAGAAAGGTCCATGACAGTGTCAGAAATATTATACACCTTGCATGGCCCTCACGTAATTGTTTTTCTTTGTTGTAAGCCGGGCAACTTTGGCAGCTTTTTATGTTGCCAAATGGCAGTTTAGACGGTCATTTAAGACGGCTTGCAGGACGCGTGCGATTATGTGCTCGGACGAAGTGCGTAGTTACCAGTCGGAATTAAGCTCAATGACGCATTCACATATTATTTCTGCTTCAAATAAAGTCACAAGTTAAACTCATTCGCCAATCAAGACATGATATATACCACAATGTCCTGCAGCAAAGTTATAATACAATATCTCAACACTTTTTACACGTTGCAATGAATGCAACATATTATTTCTTTCCACTTTCAATCAAAAATGCGGTTAGATTATTCAGCGTATGATTAACCTCGGTGTGACCAAGCGCAGGTTTGGCGATCGCTTCGCACAACACTTCCACTCAGTTCGCAATAACCAACCTGATCTCCCGGAGGCTCAACTCCCCTTCCCATTCCGAATCCGACCTTTCTGTCCTGGGCCTCTTCCATGGCCAGAATGAGGCCCACCGTAAATTGGAGGAGCAGCGCCTCATATTTCGCTTGGGCAGTTTACACCACAGCGGTCTGAACATTGACTTCTTCAATTTCAGGCAATCCCTACTTTCTCCACCCCTTCCCAGGTCTCCCTCAGCCCACTGTCTCCGCCTTTTCCTTTCTACCTCCCGTCCCCCCCACCCTCACATCAGTCTGAAGAAGGGTCTCGACCCGAATCGTCTATTTCCTTCGCTCCATAGATGCTGCCTCACCTGCTGAGTTTCTCCAGCATTTTTGACTACCCATTCACACAAGTTCTGTTATCCATCTTTCCTCATCCACTCCCTACATATTAGGGGCAATTTTACAGAGACAAGTTCACCTACAAAGCCAATGCGTCTTTGCGATGTGTGAGGAAACCCACACGCTTGCAGGGAGAATGTGCAAATTCAACACAGACGGTGCCTGAGGACAGGAACGAACACAGATCTCTGGCGTGTGAGGCAGAAAGTCTACCAGTTGTGCCACTAGAATTTGTTTTTCAATACACAAACAAATTATAGTTTGATAACTTTGGTTACTGAAAAATGAAAATATCCATTTTCAGGTTTAAATCACCAAGCGACGCTATGTCCCTCTTTACAGTTAACGGATGCTTTCGTTAGGTTTAAGACTATGGGGCAGTACATTGGCCATAAAGTTGCTGCCTAAATGTGCCAGAGAACCGGAATTGATCCTGAATATGAATGCTGTCTGTATGGAGTTTGCTCCTTTTCCTTTTGATCGCATGGACTTTCTCCGCGTGCTCTTGTTTCCTTCCACATTCCTTGTGTCCAGAGATTCTGTCTGACCTGTTGAGTTACTACAGCTTTTTGTGTCTATCTTCAGTTTAAACCAGCATCTGCAGTTCCTTCCGACACACACGATACTATGCGATAGAACTTTATTAATCCCAGGAGGGAAAATGTGTGCTTGCGTGTGTGTGTGTGTGTGTGTGCGTGCGTGTGTGTGTGTGTGTGTGTGTGTGTGTGTGTGTGTGTGTGTGTGTGTGTGTGTGTGTGTGTATGTGTGTGTGTATGTGTGTCTGTGTATTCGACGCACACACACACACACACACACACACACACACACACACACACACACACACACACACACATACACACACACATACACACACTCACACACTGTATATACAGAACAACCCACTGAGTCCATATGCAAGAGGTGCCATTTTGGCGCCATTTTACAGTCGCAGCTCCAGTTGGTGACACAGGCCCGTTGCAGCCGTCGCCTCCATTCCGGTTGTCCCTTAATCCGGTATACACCTGCCCTCTTATGCCATATTTCCCCCGAGGGGCACCTCCCGCAGCCGACCTCGAGGGCGCTGAAGATAAGACCTCCCGGTTCCTCTCATCTACCTTGATGTGGGTGGGAAGAGATGAGTGAATAGTGGAGGGAGCAATCCCTGCGGAAAAAGGGTGGAGATGAGAAGATGTGATTAGTGGTCGCATCCTTCAGACGGTGACGGGAATCTCGGAGGATAATGTCTTGGCTGCGAGTCTGGTGGGTTAAAAAGTGAGGATCAGGGGAACTGTCTTTGTTGCGACTGGGCGAACGGAAATCAAGAGCAGAACTACGGGACACTGAGCTGTGAGGTTCTGATCTATGGGAGAAGAGGAAATCCCACGTTCCTTGAATAAGGAAATCTCACCTATCCGAGTATGGGACACGTCCTCTCCTCCCAAACGATTTGCAGTCTAAAGAACCAATTCCAGCCCTTTCCGCAAAGGCATTCCCCTGCACAATGAATCGGTCCCATCTCCACCGCTTTCCGCAGAGAACGTTCTTTCCGCAAATCCCTGGTCAACACGACGCTTCCCACTCAAACCTCCCATTCTCCAGTTACTTTCCCCTGCATCAGCATGGAGATGCTACACCTGTCCCAATGCCCCCACCCGCCCCCACCTCGACTCCGTCCAAGGACCCATACAGACTTTTCAGGTGCCGCAGAGGTTCATTTGCACCTCCTCCAACTTCATCTACTGTATCCGTCATGCATTCCTTCTCAACAGAGATGCTGCCTGCCCCGCTGAGTTACTCCACCTTTTTGGGCTGATCTCTCTCTCCCCTGGCATCAGTCTGTACAAGAGTCTCGACCCGAAATGTCACCCATTCCTTCTCTCCAGAGATGCTGCCAGTCCTGCTCAGTTACTCCAGCATTTTATTTTTAATTGTCTATTGTATATCGTATTGTTACTTGCGAACAAGGCAACAAGGCAACTTCCGCGTATGTATGCATACTTGGCTAATGAAATACATTCAATTCAATTTATTTCGTGTCTATTTCCGGGGGTGGAACGGGCGATTCGCAGCTTGGAGAACAGACTAGCTGATCGACGTCACGAAGCTCGCAGATTCCCTGGGTCCTGCGGTACTCCGCTGTTCCCCGTTGTCACTACCTGCTCCCGCTTGTTGCTCCGGAGTTTACAGCAGCCGGTAGACGGATGTGTTGCACTTGAAGTGAACTTGTAAAGGAACCGGATGTTCCGCGAAGAATCAACGTGATCTGCTGCCCCTTCAACACTGAAGGAATCTGATATTCCGTTAATCGCATTGACGTGTGATGGAAGATCGGCCCGAATGAATGTGGGAGAGACACAGAGCAAGATAAACAGAACATTGAACAACAGGGCTGCAGGAATAGGTTAATTTAATTAATTTCAATTTAATTGCGAAAACCTCTGGAACGATGTGTCCGAGCAGGACAGACAGCACAGTCATAACAACCGGATGGTGTAGAGAGTAAGAAATAAAGAAAGTAAGATGGGGAGAAAATGGAAGATAGAAGTGGGTAGGCGAGAAAAGAAAGCAAAGCGTGCAAACGGTGTGAGGTAAGAGATTAAAACAACGAAATTAGCAAAAAGGAGCACACGCTCAGAATATTTCCCTAAAACCAGAATGGCGCAGCGGAAGCGTGCTGGGCCCATAACCCAGAGGTCGATGGATCGAAACCATCCTCTGCTATTCTATCAGTGGATACTTTTGAGAAAATACCGCCCGTTCACACGCGTGCACAACGTTTAGTTCGGGGAAATTCATATTTCAACAAACGCATCATTGCATAATTTTAAGAGTTTTATTGGAGAATCCGTGGGTGAAACCATGGTTCCCTTTCTGCTCGGCCGTTTACCAATTAATTCATAATATTCTCTTCCGCATGAAGCTGCATTATCGTCATAAGTGATGAGAGTAGAATTAGGCCATTCGGCCCATCAAGCCTTCTCCGCCATTCAATCGCGGCTGATCGATCTCTCCCTCCTAACCACATTCTCTTGCTTTCTCCTCATAACATCTCCCAATGGTATATAACAGAAAATAATGGAGCCAATGGTTCAGCTCTTGTGTTCTTCATTGCAACTTTGGTACAGAAATAAACACGTTCATGTTCAGTAGCAGAGAGAGTGGGGGAGCGGGGAATGGGTAGAACAAGGGGGATATCTCTGATAATCACTGGAGGGTAGTAGTCTAAGGTACAGGTGGTGGGAAATGGGATGCAAGTAGATGAGCACTATCTGGTCGGCATGGAAATAGTTGACCGAAGGGTTTTTGTTCTGGAGGAGGTCTATGTCGGAGTGTAGGGAGAGTCAAGAGAGAGACTCGACGGGGAAATAGACAGGTAGCTGACGGCACTGGGTGTAAGAGGGAACTGCAGATGCTGGTTTCAACCAAAGACAGACACAAAAAGCTGCAGTAGCTCAGTGGGACAGGCAGTACCTCTGGAGAGAAGGAATGGGTGAACTTTCGAGTCTCGATTTCTTCAGACTTCCCCATTCAGTCACCCATTCCTTCTCTCCAGATATGCTGCCTGTCCCGCGCAGTTACTCCAGTTTTTTGTGTCTATCTTCGGCACTCGGCGTAAACCAGACAGAAGGCAAGCCACACTATTCCATCGGCGGGTGGGGAACGGAACCGTCTCCAGTGCATTGTGACTCTGTGACGACTAGAGTCCCGCTGCTGCTTGTGACAACTCGCTGTTCCGGTTACATGCGTTTAGAAAATGAAAGCGCCTCTTTATTAAATAATTCAACATGAGCATGCACATAAGTTACCGGATCGCGGAAGAAGCCGAGAGCACACAAGTCAACCAGTGAGAAGCGAATGTCTGTAAGTTGCAGGTTTTTGGTCAAAGAAAATCTAAGGCTATTTACATGAAATTCTGCAATCTTATGTAACTAACCCACAAAGAACACTTTTCCTCTTCGACTCGCATCCGTGTCTCCATCTCCTTCTCCACCTCCCCTTCCACCTACATGCATTATGCTGCTTCACAACGTAAAACATATGTGCTTCCTCGTCAGTAGTTAGTGGTTAGTATCCCCGCTTGTCACGCGGGAGACCGGGGTTCAATTCTCCGACGGGGAGAAAGCTTTCGTCGTTCTAAATTTAACTGGAAATCTAAGTCCTATTTTGCACATCTTGATTTGTAAATGGTGACAGCATCAAATATGTTTTTGCTGAATTGATCGGTTCATTGAACATTCCGAATTAACATAATGCATACAGTAAAGGAGCTCAGAAACAGGCCCATTAGGCCCAGAATATCAGTGTCTAACATAATCCCAAATTAATCTAATCTACTCTGAAGAAGGGTGTCAAACCGAAACGCCATCCATTCCTTCTCTCCAGAGATGCTGCCTGCCCCGCTGAATTACTGCAGCATTCTGTGCCTATTATACATAATGTAATCTACTTGCCTACCTGTGATCTCTCCACCTCCCCCCCCCCCCCCCCCCCCCCCCCCCCCCCCCCATTCCCATTTTATGCAGTGCATATTTGAAATATTCTTAAATGCCACTGTCCTATCTGATTCCACCACCATTCCAGGCACCCACCGCTCTCCATCCCACACATGTCCTTTAAACTTTACCGCTCTCACGTTAAAGCTATGGTCTCAAGTGATTGAGATTTCCATCCCTGGGATATCGCCAGCACCAAGAAGTATGATTTACCAGCTGACCTGCAGTGCTGCATAAATTCGACTTTTTTTAACCTCCTTTGATTTCAATGTAAAGATCCGCATGCATTTGCAATAATTGCTATGATTGATCCTGTACCTGCAAATGACGTTGTAATCTTCAGTATGCGGAGAGTTAAGATCACTGGCACCGAATCTTCATTGCCCGGTTTTCACATTCTCCGATGAAATGAATTCTCCCTCCGGTAGCGTGTCTCACTGCCTCGCCACCAATCCCTTCCGGCCCAGGACCGTATTTCAATAAATGGTTCATAACATCATCGCTCCCTCCCTTATCAGCACCAGTTTTAAAGTTTTGGATGCTTCGTAATTTCCTCGCACATCTCGGAAAAGGCCCTCGATATTAGATTCACATAAATATAGAAACCTTCACCGCAGATTCGGGCCCACCATGTCTATGTCGACAGTGACGCCTTTTACGCCAAAAGGATTTACCCGTTTTGGTCCGTACCTCTCCATTATTTTCCAGAGAGTCGAGTCAAGAGTATTTAATTGTCATAAGCATTTGATAAGGTCCCACGTAGGAGAATACTGGGCAAAATTAGAGCACATGGTAGGGTGTTCATATGGATAGAAAATTGGTTGGCAGATAGGAAACAAAAGGTAGGAATTAACGGGCTACTTTCAGAATGGCAGGCAGTGCCTAGTGGAGTACCGCAAGGCTGGGTGCTGGGGCCGCAGATGTTTACAATACATATTAATGATTTGGATGAAGGGATTAAAAGTAACAATAGCAAATTTGCAGATGACTCATAGCTGGGTGGCATTGTTCACTGTGAGGAGGATGCTATGAGGATGCAGGGCTCTTGGACAAGTAGGATGAGTGAGCAGACGCCTGACAGATGCAGTTTAATGTGGTTAAATATAAGGTTATACACGACGGTGATCGGGCTGATCACCATCGGACGAAACAAACTACAGAGCGGGGGTGCAGAACCTGGCGGACTGGTGCTCACGGAACAACTTGTCACTAAACACCTCCAAGACCAAGGAGCTGATTATTGACTTCAGGAGGTCGCAGAATGGGGAATACGCCCCAATCTCTATGTACGGGGACAGCGTGGAGAGTGTGTCCAGCTTCAAGTTTCTGGGCGCACACATCAGAGAGGACCTCACATGGTCCACCAATACCTCTGCGCTGGTCAAAAAGGCACAGCAACCACTGTTCTTCCTAAGAACATTGAAACGGACTCTCTGCCCCAACAGCTGATTACGACCTTCTACCGCTGCACCACAGAGAGCATACTAATGTACCGCATCTCTGTGTGGTGTCTCAGCTGCACGGAGGCGGAGAGGAGAGCTCTTCAGCGCATCTTCCACAATGCGCAAAAGATCATTGGGGCACCGCTACCAGCCTTGGAGGGCATCTACCACGCACGGTGCCTTAGGAAGGCCGTCAGCATCCATAAAGACTCCTCTCACCCTTGTAATGGACTGTTCGAGCTACTCCCTTCCGGCAGACGTTACAAGGCCTTCTCCGCCCGCACCTCCAGACTCAGGAACAGCTTCATTCCCAGAGCTATAGCGGCTCTGAACGAGCCCTGCTGAGTGCCCCGCACCCCCATGCACTGTCTCCCTCGGATGGTCACGTCCCACAGACACATCTGCACTTTAGTCTGTTTTGGTTTTGACTGTTTTACTGTTCTAATGTTCTTTTCACAAACCTTGTTCTCGGGGTATCTACACCTAAATATCTAAACCTAAATTGTATTAGTCGTTTAAGTTATGACATCGGATGGAGTTGCAAAAGAAATCTCGTTGCACTTATGTGTTATGACAATAAAATATATTATTATTATTATTATTATTATTATTATTATTATTATTATTATTATTATTATTTTTATTATTATTATTGTTATTATTATTATTGTTATTATTGATAGCGAAAACAGGAAGTTATATTATTATCTAAATGGTGTCAAGTTGGGAAAAGGGGAAGTACAACGTGATCTGGGGTCCTTGTTCATCAGTCACTGAAAGTAAGCATGCAGGAACAGCAGGCAGTGAAGAAAGCGACTGGCATGTTGGCTCCATAACAAGAGGAGTTGAGCACAGGAGCAAATAGGCCTTCTGTAGTTGTACATGGTCCTAGTGAGGCCACACCTGGAATAATGTATGCAGTTTTGGTCTCCAAACTTGATCACATTGAACGGCGGTGCAGGTTCGAGTGGCCGAATGGCCTACTCCCGCACCTATTGTCTATTGTCTATTGTTTATTCTTTCTATTGAGGGAGTTCAGAGTAGTTTCACAAGGTTAATTGCCGGGATGGCGGGACTGTCATGTGTTAATAGATTCGAGCGGCTGGGCGTGTATATTCTGGAATTTAGAAGGATGGGAGGGAATCTTATTGACATATATAAGATTATTAACGGTTTGGACACGTCAGAGGCAGGAAACGTGCTGTTCCCAATGTTGGAGGAGTTCAGAAATAGGGGCCATATTTTAAGAATAAGTGGTAAGCCATTTAGAACGAAAATGAGGAAAAATATTTTCATAAAGAAAGTAGTGAATGTGTGGAATTCTCTGCCTCAGAGGGCGGTGGATGCTGGTTCTCTGGATGCTTTCAAGAGAGAGTTGGATAAAGGTCTTAGGGAGAGCGGAGTTAAGGGATATGGAAAGAAGGCAGGAATGAGGTACTGATTGGGATGATCATCCATGATCACCTTGAATGGCGATGCTGGCTCGAAGGGCCGAATGGCCTACCCCTGCACCTATCTTCTATTGTTCATTGTCATATGTACATACAATGGCACGACAAAATGCTTGCTTGGAGTCGCATAATAAACCTGCAAAGCCAGTAATCAGATAACATAAAAAATAATGAATAACTCCATAACTAGTGTCAACGAGCCAGAATCCGAGTGCAGCCAACATAGCTCATAGTTATTTGGTGTTGTTTAGAATTTGATAGCCTGGTGGGTGTTGGGAAGAAGCTGCCACGGTAGGGGGTGTCGGATTCCCCGGCTTTTCAGTCTTATTCGTAAACTACCCCATTAACCAGGCTTGATTGAGCACAATAGAGAGTTCCACAGGGATCTATGATCCGCTGTTTATTATATATATTATATCTTTCTTGTATATATATATATATATATATATATATATATATATATATATATATATATATATATATATATATATATATATATATATATATATATGACTCGGACTTAAATGTAGACGGTTGGTTTGTAAGTTTGCAGTTGATACCAAGATTGCTGGGATCATAGGTTATGTGTAAGACTACCAAGGTTTACAGTGAGATATAGATCAGTCACGCAATTGAATGAATGAATGAATGAATGAACGAAAGAGCGAATGAATGAATGAATGAATGAATGAATGAATGAATGAATTAATTAATTAATTAATTAATTAATTAATATATGAATGAACGAATGATACTTTATTGTCACATATACCTAGGGTACTTAGGTGCAGTGAAATACGTTTTGCATACCAACTATGCAGTACACCATTGTCTCCATGTGTGGGCGCCAACAATGTTACAAATCTACCCAACAGTCTTATCCTTTGCCTGCTGGTCACCGAAATTAGACAGAAATGCCGGAGAAACTCAGCGGGTGAGCCAGAATCTATGGAGAGAAGGATTAGGCGACGTTTCGGGCCGAGATCCTTCTTCAGAAAAAGACCAGTATCTTTGCTTCAGACTGATGTGGGGGCGGGAAAAATATAAGGAAAAGGCGGAGGCAGTCGGCTTGTGGGAGAGCTGGGAAGGGGAGGAGAACGAGGGAGAAAGCAAGGACTATCTGAAATTGCAGAAGTCAATGTTCATAGCGCTGGGGTGTAATCTACCCAAGCGCAATATGAGGTGCTGTTCCTCCAATTTGCGCAGGGCCTCACTCTGGCATTGGCGGAGGCCCAGGACAGAAAGGACGGATTCTGAATGGGTGGGGGAATTGGAGTGCTGAACCGCCGGGAGATCAGGTTGTTGGGTCGGGCGCTCTCAGCCATTGAGGTTTTAGTTCACGATAAAGAAAACACATCTTGCAGTTAAGTGTCACCAATAAATGTAGCCGAAGTGTTTGAAAGGTATAACATCCTTAGATCCCGCCTAATGCAGAGTATTCCTGATCTATTCGCTGGCTAGACATACGTGTGCTATTGATAATGGTTAAAGAAAGTGTTGCCCAACGTGGGGCTCGAACCCACGACCCTGAGCTAGCCGGGCATTGATCAGACTTTTTCAGTGTCTAATGTCATGGGAATCAGCCACTGTCGTTAAGCATTTTTGACAGCGGGTGTAGAAGATAATCA
Organism: Okamejei kenojei; assembly: GCA_035221665.1. Taxonomy (NCBI): domain Eukaryota; kingdom Metazoa; phylum Chordata; class Chondrichthyes; order Rajiformes; family Rajidae; genus Okamejei; species Okamejei kenojei. Next base: position 4,424,778 of record CM069165.1, read on the forward strand.
CAAGCGAGACGTTAATCAAACTGTCGTTCGCCCCAAACACAGAATCTCACACTTTTTCCGTTTACATTTTATCGTCCATTCTTCTCCTATTTATGTAGCTCAGCTATATCCGGCCGTATACCATGCACGAAACAGCCCGTGCTCATGGGTGCGCTATATGACCAATTTATTTTCTGACAGCATGTCTGTGGTATTTGAGTGGAAACCGGGGTACCTGCTGGAAATTCAATAAGTCACATGCAGGCAGAAAGACAGTCAAAGAACACCGGAGGTTAACGTTGAACATTGATTGAGCGGCATTGACGGCTGCGTCACGAACAAAAGCGTTGGAATAAATCATACATCTATGAACGCTGACTTAAAATTTAAAGTCTTATATGCCATTGCCGAAACCCGGGATTGAACCAGGGAGCTTTAGATCTTCAGTCCAACAGTCTCCCAACTGAGCTATTTCGGCTGCTTTACCACTGAAGGAAACTCAGTTCAGTTCCAACTCATGAATCTGGGCATAGTCGTTCATCTAATTCTGCGCCTATTTTATATAACGCACCGAGTTCATCAGATGTGGCAATCCCGCTGCTGAACATTTTTGTCATTTCCGAATACAAATCTCACCAGATGAGAGAAACAGAATCTCGCCATGTTCTACCCCAGTCCTTGACCGACGAAGACTGTGGACAGGTCACTGAACCACACGCCCTGTAAGCGTTGCAAACTCAGGGACAGAGGCCGAGCAGAGGAAGTTTTCCCATTGGTCTGATCGATACTGAAATCCCAGATCACAATTTGTTAAAACAGAACAGAAGCACCAGGGCAGCATTTAGATGAGAGGCCCAAAGCTGTTCCACTTGTGACTCCCCTCCCAATCCCCCACCCCCACGACTGGAGGAAGATGGTCCACCAGATTGACACCGATTTGCAGCCGAGCGTAGCCAAAGAGAAAAGGGGCTGGAAAGCTGCGCTATTTATTTTTTTATTTTTTTATTGCCAGTGCTCGTGTCGAGTTATTGGTTTAAAACACTATTTTACTTCGGAGTCACGTGAGTGGCTACGTGAAGAAGTCCCGCCTGCCGCATGATCGGCATTACGTCGACGCTGTCGGTAGGCAAAGAGCTGCAGAGCACAGCTCCACCAGCGGTAAGGAACAGACCCCGCAGGTAAGTAGATTGAATTATTTTACAGGGCGCGTTCAAACTCCGTGGTGCTGGCGTGCAGAGCCAGCAGGAGTTGAAAAAATACTCCGGAGGAAAAACGGAGGTTAAAATGCGTCCCGGGTAGAAGCACAGCGATGGGGACGGCAGATTAGTGCGGAGCCGGTTCCGATACCGGTGGCCGTTAAAATTAACCGTAGGGAGCATTTAGACGCTCCACAAACCAAAAGCCACGGGAAGCATCTCCAGTGGGAAGGAAAATAAAGAAGTCTGAGCGGCCGTGGTTTTAAATGGTTTTAAATGATTTTAATAAGGAAAGGCCTCCAAACAACAAAGCCTTATGGCTCAGAATAAATTAAATGGAGAAATACTACAAATTATTTTCAACCAAGGGTCTAAAAACCCCAGAATATTCCCAGGCAGGCCCTGAGGGGTTTCCATATATAAGTATATGGTGCTTTTTCCACTGTGGGAATATAAACCTCAGATTGGGCTCGAGGTAGTCCCCTTGAGCAAGTCTCAGGAGTGCCAGGGCTGTAAAGAAACTGACCGTAAAAGTGGTGTTTTGGTCATAAGTACCCACCACAGCACTAGTATAAACCCAGGCGTACTTAATGGGTACAAAGTACGATACCTGAAGGAAGCAGTGAGGCCATGGAAGGTAACCACGGTGGCCAACATCAATCGGTTTCTCACCAGCTTCAACAGGCTGTTATGGTCGAAACGGCAGATTTATATGAAAACACCTGTGCATTACTGGGATGCCAACGGTGAATCTGATTAAGGCACCCATGTCTTCAATAGTGCGGAGGCACAGGGAATACGATTCCAAAGCATTTCAAGTTGCGGGTGGCATCACTGCTTATGGGAAGCAAGTGAAAGATTGTGCAATGGGAAAAAATTTAAAAAGGACAAATGGCATTGTTTTATAGCTCATATGTTGAGGTCAATGGTATGAGAGGAAAATTGCCTTTCGGACCATTTTGCACTTTAGATTTGCAGGTCAATACAGATCAAGCTATGTTCAAACTCTTGGTTATTACGGAGTAAACCTGCCTAAAAACAAATCAAAGACATTGATAAAGAGGCAAAGATATCAGCCTCATTAAACTTTTGCAAAATTGGCTGGTCCAATGTGAAGGGGATTTGATATATGGATCAAACAAAAGCAGGAGTATGGTGAGTAAGTATTTTTATCCAGCACAGCCTTATGTGAACCCATTTTGTTGGGGAAGAAGCCCATCACGTGCATTTGGAGAGGTACAAAAACCTTATTCTATCACAGAGGAAGCTTTTGTTGAACCTCCGATGTTGTGGTAGATTACAGGTGTGTTATGATAAATGATATTGCATAACAGCTGAACGGTTTACATTAGATACTGTGTAAACATCTACAATAAAATTTGTAGAAGGAGTTGATCCACCTGTACAGAATTAATCTAATCCTAGTTTATGTTTCCGCACCTGAAAAATCTCAAATAATGAAATGGTAAGAAATTATTTAGGGAAAGTGTAATGGGGAAAATAACGGAGTATGCATCCACAACAAATTGTATCAAATAATTTCCCCAGGCAGAATAAGATGGTGGTTGAAGAGTCATTCTAGACATCACACACTTTAATACATTTGTCCAGTATAAAACATTTCAAAATGGACACATTCAACACTGCACGGCAGTTGTTATCAACAAGTTATCATTGGTTACTATAGACTTAAAGGATGCGTATGATTTTGTACCAAATTATCATCATGTTCACAGGTACTTGAACATTTATTAAATGGGTCAGCTATGGCAATTTAAGGCATTTTCTAATGGATTAAACTCAACTTCTAGGCTGTTCAAACAATGGTTGAAACCAGCACTTGCACTGAATATATATAGACAGAGGCCCAGGAGCGGTTGCAGTGGGAGGAGCCCAAATCCGTAACGTTCGATTCGCAGCTCGCAGTTCAAAACTCCCAGCTCGCAGTTGAGGAAGCCGCTGATTGGTGGAAGACGACTCGAGGGAGCAGCTGATTGGCAGTCAGATCCCTGCTGATTTATTTCAGCTAAAATCCTTGCATTGTATTGTACATTGTATTGTATTGTATCCAGGGTAAGAGGGAGGATGAGTGCCAGGGCAGTTTACTGTTCTGGATGTCAGATGTGGGAGGTCATGCAGTCAGATAGCTCTCCAGACGTCCACATCTGCGCCAGGTGCATCAGGATGGCGCTCCAAATGGACCGTATTCGGTACCTGGATCAGCAGCTCGATGACCTCCGTCTGGTCAGGGAGAGTGAGGAAGCCATTGAGAGGAGCTACAGACAGGTGGTCACTTCAAAACCACAGGAGGCAGAAAACTGGGTCACAGTTAGGAGAGGCAAGGGGCAGAGGCAGGGACTAGAGAGTATCCCGGTGGCTGTATACCTTGGCAATAAGTACTCCTGTTTGAGTACTGTTGGGGGGCATAGCCTACCTGGGGATAGCAACACTGACCGGGCCTCCGGTACAAAGAGCGGCCCTGTTGCTCAGAAGGGTAAAGAAAAGAAGAGGAGGGCAGCAGTAATAGGGGACTCTATAGTTAGGGGGTCAGATAGGCGATTCTGTGGACGCAGTCAGGAGACCCGGATGGTAGTTTGCCTCCCTGGTGCCAGGGTCCGGGATGCGACTGAACGTGTCCAAGATATCTTGAAATGGGAGGGAGAGGAGACAGAGGTCGTGGTACATATAGGTACCAATGACATAGGTAGAAAAAGAGAGGAGATCCTGAAAGGAGAATTTAGGGAGTTAGGAAGAGTGTTAAGGAGAAGGACCGCAAAGGTAACAATCTCAGGATTACTGCCTGTGCCACGCGACAGTGAGAGTAGGAATGGAGCAAGGTGGAGGATAAATGCGTGGCTAAAGGACTGGTGCAGAGCGCAGAGATTCAAGTTTCTGGATCATTGGGTCCGCTTTTGCGGAAGGTGTGACCTGTACAAAAAGGACGGGTTGCACTTGAACCCGAGGGGAACCAATATCCTGGCGGGGAGATTTGCAAAGGCTACTGGGGAGACTTTAAACTAGATCGGTTGCGGGGAGGGACTCAAATAGAGAAGGCAAGTAGTCCGTTTGTGAGGCAGGAGGCAGAGAAGAGAAGCAGTCAGAAGCAACACGTAGGGAGGAAAGAAGAAAAAATAACAAACGGAAAATAAGAAGTGGAGGGTTTCTTAAATGTGTGAGCAGAGAGACAGAGGGGTGTAAAATGAGGATAGGAGCAATAGGTAGCGAGGTGAAAAGTGGCAGGAAAACAAATCCAGGGCAAAAATCTAAAAGGGTCACTTTTCAACATAATTGTAAAAGGGCCAAGAGTGTTGTAAAAACTAGCCTGAAGGCTTTGTGTCTCAATGCGAGGAGCATTCCTAATAAAGTGGTTGAGTTGGAAGAGGAAGTTCGAAGAGGAGGAGGGGGAGGAGCGACACCCGACCGGTAAGGTTAAAAATCACGTGCGGGGCTTGTTTTTTCAGAGGCCCACAGGAGCCGTTTGGAAGAGGAGGAGGGGGAGGAGCGACACCCGACCGGTAAGGTTAAAAATCAAGCGCGGGGCTTGTTTTTTCAGAGGCCCACAGGAGCCATTGGAAGAGGAGGAGGGGGAGGAGCGACACCCGACCGGTAAGGTTCAAAATCAAGCGCGGGGCTTACCTAAATCCATAACATTCCATTTGGAGAAGTGTTTTGTTTTTTTTGAGTAAGCCGCTGATTGGTGGGAAGTGGGTAAGCAGCTGATTGGCAGTCAGATCCCAGCAGTGTGTTGTGTACTTTGTATTGTGTTGATATTGTATCCTGTGTAAGGGGGGCAGTATGAAGGCAAGGGCAGTGTACTGTTGTGGATGTCAGATGTGGGAGGTCAGGCAATCTGATAGCCCTCCAGACATCCACATCTGCGCCAGGTGTGTTGAGATGGGGCTCCTTAATGACTGTGTTAGGAACCTGGAGCAGCAGCTCGATGATCTCCGTCTGGTCAGCGAGAGTGAGGAGATAATAGAGAGGAGCTACAGGGGGGTAGTCACTCCCAGACCACAGGAGGCAGACGTGGGTCACAGTTAGGAAGGGCAAGGGGCAGAGACAGGGTCTAGAGAGTACCCCTGTGACCGTACACCTGGAAAATAGGTACTCGGGTTTGATTACGATTGGAGGGGGCAGCCTAGCTGGGGGCAGCAACAGCGGCCGGGACTCCGGCACAGAGAACGGCCCTGATGCTCAGAAGGGTAGCAAAAAGAGGAGGACAATTGTAATAGGGGACTCTATAGTTAGGGGGTCGGATAGGCGATTCTGTGGACGCAGTCGGGAGACCCGGATGGTAGTTTGCCTCCCTGGTGCCAGGGTCTCGCATGTGTCAGAACGTGTCCAAAAGATTCTGATAAGGGAGGGAGAGGAGCCTGATGTTGTGGTACACATAGGTACCAATGACATAGGCAGAAAAAGTGACGAGGTCCTGAAGGGAGAATTTAGGGAGTTGGGGGGAATGTTAAGGAGAAGGACCAAAAGGGTAACGATTTCAGGATTACTACCTGTGCCGCGTGACAGTGAGAGTAGGAATGTAATGAGGTGGAGGATAAATGCGTGGCTGAGGGACTGGTGCAGTGGGTAGGGATTCAAGTTTCTTGATCACTGGGACCTCCTTTGGGGAAGGCATGATCTGTATACAAAGGACGGGTTGCACTTGAACCCGAGGGGGACCAATATCCTGGCAGGGAGATTTGCAAACGCTACTGGGGAGACTTTAAACTAGAAAGGCTGGGGGAGGGACTCGGGTAGAGGGGGCTAGTGGTCAGGGTGTGGGGCAAGAGGCAGAGAAGGGAAGCGCTCGGACCCAAAATGTAGGCGAGAAAGATGAAAAAGATAATAGACAGAGAATAAGGGATGGTGGATTTCAAAAATGTGTATATTTTAATGCTAGGAGCATTGTAAGTACGGTGGATGAACTTAGAGCCTGGATTGACACCTGGAAATATGACGTTGTGGCAATCAGTGAAACATGGTTGCAGGAGGGCTGTGATTGGAAACTAAATATTCCAAGATATCGTTGCTTCAGGTGTGATAGAATTGGAGGGACCAGAGGGGGAGGTGTTGCATTGCTTGTCAGAGAAGATATTACAGCAGTGCTTTGGCAGGATAGATTAGAGGGCTCGTCTAGGGAGGCTATTTGGGTGGAACTGAGAAGTGGGAACGGTGTAGCAACACTTTTACAGGTGTATTATAGACCGCCAAATGGGGAGCGAGAATTGGAAGAGCAAATATGTAAGGAGATAGCAGATATTAGTAGTAAGCACAAGGTAGTGATTGTGGGAGATTTTAATTTTCCAAAAATAGACTGGGAAACACATTCTGTAAATGGGCTGGATGGTTTGGAGTTTGTAAAATGTGTGCAGGATAGTTTTTTGCAGCAGTACATAGAGGTATCGACCAGAGAAGGGGCAGTGCTGGACCTCCTGTTAGGAAATGAGGCAGGTCAGGTGACGGAGGTATGCGTTGGTGAGCACTTCGGGACCAGTGATCACAATACCATTAGTTTCAATATAATTATGGAGAGAGTCAGAACTGGACCTAGGGTGGAGATTTTTGATTGGAGAAAGGCTAACTTTGAGGGAATGCGTAAGGATTTTAAATAAGTGAATTGGGACACTTTGTTTCATGGGAAGGATGGAGAAGAGAAATTGAGGACATTTAAAGGGGAAATTGTAAGAGTACAGAATCTTTATGTCCCTGTTAGGTTGAAAGGAAATAGTAAAAATTGGAAAGAGCCATGGTTTTCAAGGGAAATTGGACACTTCTTTCGAAAAAAGAGAGATATCTACAATAATTATAGGAGGCATGTAGTAAAGGAGGTGCTAGAGGAGTATAAAGAATGTAAAAAGAATCTTAAGAAAGAAATTAGGAAAGCTAAAAGAAGAAATGAGGTTGCTTATGCAAGAAAGGTGAAAGTAAACCCAAAGGGTTTCTACAGCTATATTAATAGCAAAAGGATAACGAGGGATAAAATTGGACCATTAGAGAACCAGAATGGACAGCTATCTGCAGAGCCAAAAGAGATGGGGGAGATATTGAACAATTTCTTTTCTTCGGTATTCACCAAGGAGAAGGATATTGAACTCTGTGAGTTAAGGGGGAAAAATAGAGTTGCTATGGAAACTATGAGATTCAATGAGGAGGAAGTACTGACACTTTTGAAAAATATAAAAGTGGATAAGTCTCCAGGTCCTGACAGGATATTCCCTAGGACATTGACGGAACTTAGTGTGAAATAGCAGGAGCTATGACAGAAATATTTCAAATGTCATTAGAAACGGGAATAGTGCCGGAGGATTGGCGTACTGCGCATGTTGTTCCATTGTTTAAAAATGGTTCGAAGAATAAACCTAGCAATTATAGACCTATTAGTTTGACGTTAGTGGTGGGCAAATTAATGGAAAGGATACTTAGAGATAATATGTATAAGCATCTGGATAAACAGGGTCTGATCAGGAACAGTCAACATGGATTTGTGCCTGGAAGGTCATGTTTGACAAACCTTCTTGAATTTTTTGAAGCGGTAACAAGGGAAATTGATGAGGGTAAAGCGGTGGATGTTGTCTATTTGGCTTTCAGTAAACCCTTTGACAAGGTTCCCCATGGAAGGTTGGTTAAGAAGGTTCAATCTTTGGGTGTTAATGGCGGAGTAGCAAGAAGGATTCAACAGTGGCTGAATGGGGGATGTCAGAGAGTAATGGTGGATGGCTGTTTGTCAGGTTGGAAGCCGGTGACCAGTGGGGTGCCTTAGGGATCTGTGTTGGGTCCACTGTTGTTTGTCATGTACATCAATGATCTGGATGATGGGGTGGAAAATTGGATAAGTAATTATGCAGATGATACTAAGATAGGTGGTGTTGTGGATAATGAAGTAATGCTGTTAAGTGTGAAGTGCTACATCTTGGCAGGACAAATCAAAATAGGACGTACATGGTAAATGTAGGGAATTGAGGAATGCTGTGGAACAGAGGGATCTAGGAATAACTGTGCATAGTTCCCTGAAGGTGGAATCGCATGTAGATAGGGTGGTAAAGAAAGCCTTTGGTGTGCTGGGCTTTATAAATCAGAGCATTGAATATAGGAGTAGGGAAGTAATGTTAAAATTGTACAAGGCATTGGTAAGACCAATTCTGGAGTATGGTGTACAATTTTGGTCGCCTAATTATTGGAAGGATGTCAACAAAATAGAGAGAGTACAGAGGAGATTTACTAGAATGTTGCCAGGGTTCCAGCAACTATGTTACAAAGAAAGGTTGAACAAGTTAGGTCTTTATTCTTTGGAGCGCAGAATGTTAACGGGGGACTTGATTGAGGTCTTTAAAATGATGAAAGGGATAGACAGAGTTGACGTGGATACGTTTTTCCCATTGAGGGTAGGGAATATTCAAACGAGAGGGCATGACATGAGAATTAAGGGACAGAAGTTTAGGGGTAACGTGAGGGGGAACTTCTTTACTCAGAGGGTGGTGGTTGTGTGGAATGAGCTTCCAGCAGAAGTGGTGGAGGCAGGATCGATTTTAACATTTAAAAGTAAAGTGGATAGGTATATGGACGTGAAGGGAATGGAGGGGTATGGTCTGAGTGCAGGTAGATGGGACTAAGGGAAAACAACTGGGTGGCACGGACTGGAAGGGCCGAGGGGGCCTGTTTCCGTGCTGTAATTGTTATATGGTGTTATTATATATGGAGTTGTATGTGCAGACAGCTATTAATAATTATGATATAGTTGGGATCACTGAGACATGGCTCCAGGGTGACCAAGGCTGGGAGCTGAACATCCAGGGATATTCAATATTCAGGAAGGATAGACAGAGAGGAAAAGGAGGTGGGGTAGCGTTGCTGGTTAGAGAGGAGGTTAACGCAATAGAAAGGAATGACATTAGCTTGGAGGATATGGAATCGATATGGGTGGAGCTGCGAAACACTAACGGGCAGAAAACGCTAGTGAGTGTTGTGTACAGGCCACCTAACAGTAGTAGTGGAGTTGGGGATGGCATCAAACAGGAAATTAGAAATGCGTGCAATGAAGGCAAAACCGTTATAATGGGTGACTTCAATCTACATATAGATGGGGTGAATCAAATTGGCAGGGGTGCTGAGGAAGAGGATTTCTTGGAATGTATGAGGGGTAGTTTTCTAAAAAAAAACATGTGGAGGAACCAACGAGGGATCAATATCTAGACTGGATATTGTGTAATGAGGAAGGGTTAGTTAGCAGCCTTGTTGTACGTGGCCCCTTGGCCAAGAGTGACCATAATATGGTTGAGTTCTTTATTAGGATGGAGAGCGACATTGTTAATTCAGAAACACGGGTCCTGAACTTAAAGAAAGGTAACTTTGAGTGTATGAGACGTGAATTGGCCAAGATCGACTGGCAATTGATTCTTGAAGGGTTGACGGTGGATATGCAATGGAAGGCATTTAAAGACTGCATGGATGAACTACAACAATTGTCCATCCCAGTATGACAAAAGCATAAATCAGGGAAGGTGGCGCATCCGTGGATAACGAGGGAAATCAGGGATAGTATCAAAGAAATAGATGAAGCGTACAAATTAGCCAATAAAAGCAGCCTACCAGAGGACTGGGAGAAATTCAGAGACCAACAGAGGAGGACAAAGGGCTTAATTGGGAAAGGGAAAATGGAGTATGAAAGAAAACTGGAAGGAAACATAAAAACTGACTGCAAAAGTTTTTATCGATATGTGAAGCGCAAAAGATTAGTTAAGACAAATAGTAAGATTAAATGAGAACTTACCAGTTTGAAGTTTGATCTTTATTTTATGAGGAGTCGAGTTGAGGGACTACGTGAATAGAAGCCCGTACAGCCGTTGGTGCGTCAATCTTCAAAGCAGCGGAATGAATTCACAGCTAACAATGACCGAAGTATAACGGTAAGACGATAAAACTAGAACTACCAGATGAGATCTATGAGGGTGGGAGCGGAGTCCCTCAACTCGACTCCTCAGAAAATAAAGATCAAACGTCAAACTGGTAAGTTCTCATTTAATCTTACTATTTTACTTCGGAGTCACGTGAGTGACTACGTGAAGACTTCAAAGCACTGTGAATTCACGCCGCAGACTCAAATCCGACGTTCACACTGCCTGGATTGACTCAAAAGTCGTTAACAATCAATCATGCATCAGTAATACATTTGTTAAATGAAATAACAGTTTATTTACAAACAAATCATAACAAACCCCTCTAACTCAGGGAAAAAATGTTACAATACTGACACCAGAATCAGCAAACACCCCGAGCCTTGAAATCGGCTTGTGATAAAACCTCTGAAAAGTTAGCTCACTGGACCATCCTGCGGCCGCGAGGACCTTGAAATCGTTTGCACCGATACCTTACTGTGTGTTTTTTTGTGACTAATAAACAAAGCCAACTCTGTTCCTCACAGAGGTTTAGTAATCTCAATGTAACGAGATAAATGTGAGACTATACAGAAGCGATCATCTGCGGGGTATGCTGAAAACACAATCTTACATCCTGTCATGCCTCTTTTATTATGTTTAAGCAAATCATAGACATAAATATAATGGCATCAGCCGACACATGCATTCTATCTAGCCGAAACTTTTGCAACATTTATACACGTTGAGCTGAAACCAAAGCCATAAGCATGACCACCTTCATAGATAATTTGGCTACTGATAGGCTTGTAACCGGAGCCCACTGGCGAAGAGGCATAAAAACCTCACTCATATTCCAAATGCCGGCATACCTGGGTTTAGGAGGATTAAAATTGAAAAATTCCCTTCATGAATCGTGAAACTAACGGATGTGTCCCTACTGTATGCAATTCTGCATTCATAGGTAAATAAGAAGACAGAGCACTTCTGGCTGAGTTAATCGCACTGTAACTTAATTTTTTTATTTTTTTGGTCAAATAAAGAGTTGACAAACTCCAATACATCCGTGATCCCTGCAGTGTGATATACAATATCCTGATGTAGGCAGAAATGCTCCCACTTCCATATATAGGTGATATATTGCTGCTGTGTACTATCCCTGCAGGCCGACGTGAGAACATCCACCGTCCGATGAGACAGTCCTCTCCCCAGGTATGGCCTCCTTAAAATCTGCAAATTAACAGATCAATACGATCCTATAAAGGATGTTGATCCCCAGTGACTGGATTTACCAGTAGATTTTTATTCTTGGGCATAAGCATGTAAGGCTCCCTAGCCATTTGTAATACAACGGGAAACCATGCTCGTGTAGGCCAATCTGGCACTACCAATACCCCTGAAGCGGAGTCCTCCTTGATCTTTTGCAAACACCTGCTGATGAGACAGAATGAAGGAAATACATACACAAACATTCCTCCCCCAATGCAGCGAAAATGCATCCACTGCTACTGGTTACCATGAAACATATCTAGGTAACTGACGATTTAATCGAGATGCAAACAAGTCAATATCTGGCAATGCATACTGATCAACCATTTGGTTAAATACATCCTGATTTAACATCCATTCAATGTTGTCATTAAACTGACGTGACCTCTTCCTGGCAAATAAAGTGCTGAAAGCCAGATATTTTGGTCAATACACCAGCTCCAAAGCTGGTTAGCCAGTCTATCATAAGACTGTGACTTAACTCCACCCATGTGGTTTACATATGCCACTGCTGTGGTGTTGTCAATCTGACCTGCACATGCAGATCCCTCCTTGTAGAACAACAAGCTTTGAGCCCATACCAGGTGCCCAACAACTCTAAATAATTAATCCCTCTTAATTGAGGAAGCGATGTATCATCCACATTTCATCTGCCTCCATAACTAGAAGACATATCTGTTGCACCCCAACCCAGTGCACTTACATCGGTCTGTAATATCAGTGACGGTGATTCCACCAAACCTTCCTTAAATTTTTTGAAACATGTACTATCCACCATTGTATGTCAGCAATCGCCCCAGCTGACAACTGCATAGGCCTATCAAAATTGGCCCCTTTGTATTCTCAGTGCCTGTTCCTTTGATCGTTGTAATTGTTGATAATGCAGAGGACCATACTGCACAGCTGGAAAGGCTGCAACAACTGCCCAATAAAACTGGCTACTTGTCTAATCGAAGGTCGTTGTTCTCCAACGAGATTAACACAGTCCTCAATTAACTGATTCAATTTATCCCTGGGCAAAGTTACCAACATGTGATTGGAATTAATGGTAAATCCCAGATAATCAATAATTTGGACTGGTGATAATTTAGATTTATCTGGGTGAATAACAAATCCCATTTGTTCAAAAGTGATTTTAACAACTGAAACTGATGATTGAGTTTCAGCATGAGTCTTTCCAACAATCAGAATATCATCTAAATAGGCCATTACCACATGCCCCTGAGCTCTAAGTAATGCTAACACAGGTTTTACCAATTTAGTAAATAATCTAGGAGCTGAAGTTAATCCATTCGGCAATGTCCTGAATTGCCACAGCTCAGTCATCCAAATAAATTTCAAATATCTTCTATCAACACCATGAATAGAGAATGCGTAATACGCATTCTTTAAATCAATGGTTGCCATATTATACCCTTTGGACACTAGATGTTTGCCCGTGGTAAAGTTCTCCATTTTGAAATGCCTATAACAAACAAATTTGTTCAAATTCGATAAATCCATAATAATTCTACATCCCCCAGTCTTTTTAGATCTGGGAAATATACTTGACAGAAATTGTTGACTTTGATAGACAGAAGGCTCAATTACCCCTTCTTATGTAACGACTGAATCTCTGCTTGAATAAGCACATTTTCCTCATCTGAAAAATAAGTTTACGACTAGGAAAATGTTGATTAGGTAGACTGTCATAGTAAAATCCAATTTTTCACCCCTTCAATACACTAAGTATGAACAAATCTGATGTCAACTGCTGCCATTGTTTGAGAACAATTTTAACCTTCCCCAATTTGAACAGGAACATCAGATAATTCATCGTCTGTCAATGTTATATTCCTTACCAGCATCTTTCCTTGCGGCCTTGTTGTCCTCGACTTCTTGTAGAGAACCTTTTTTGCCTTGCTTCCAGCTGGCTTAATGAGGGCCATGGTTATAACAACCTCATAACAGTCTTTGACCCTTTTTGCAAGGTTACCACCAAACAACCGATTTCGTGGTGGTACACTGGTCGGTTTGCACAACTCGCCAAATTCGGGTTAGCACTGGCCTAATAGCGGCCCTCCCGATATTATTAATTTCAAAATGCATTACAAAGGAGTCCCAGTTCATCCTGGTGTGCTTCAACCATATCATTTGTATCAATAACTTTCACCACAGCTGTAATACCTGCTTACAACAGTTTAAGCACTTTTTTAAAACTTCATCTTCTGGGCCCTAGCAGGCAAACCCATCTATGCAAATTTGGTGATTAACCACCGGTACCTTCAGGAGATCACAATTAACAGGAGCTTTATAGTTTGTTGTTTTTTTTTTTTGCTACTTCATCCATAGCTAGCTCCTGTAACTGGTGGGAGAACATATACTGAATGGCTTCGGCCAATTCTACATCAATCGCCTTTCCTGCCTCTCTACACTCAGCAAACTTCCCAGCAATGTTCGGAATTACCTCCAACCGAACACCTTTACTGCTCTCCCCCAGCATAGAAACAGTGTCAGCAAACGGCCCTGATAGAACAGGATAGTTCTGCAGCCCTAAAACAGGTGCTGCTAGCACAAGCTCTCCATCAGCCTGGCTTGGGCACCACTCCTCCTCAAGGAGCTGGAACATCCTCCTCACAGGCAGGATAGTTCTGCAGCCCTGAAACAGGTGCTGCTAGCACAAGCTCTCCATCAGCCTGGCTTGGGCACCACTCCTCCTCACGGAGCTGGTCCCTGTCGAGCATTCTTTTGTAATAGAATCTCGACGTGGGAGAGCCGTGAGCAAACGGACTCTCCTATGGAGGGTATAACCTCCAAGCCCGACTCATCTACGGGCCACAGAGACTTGCCAGTGGCCTTCCCCCTACTGTGCAAGCCTCCACTGCCCCCCGGCAGTGGGTCCGCAACCACTGGCTGTGTAGCCAGCACCGGACCAGGTGTACCAGACGGGCCTCCATCCTCAACACTCTCCTGGTCACTCTCCTTTCTAGCCCCGGAGCGCCTCGCCGACACCTTCTTCACTTTCTGCAACATATCTACCAAAACTCCCAACCGTCGCAGAAAATGACATGTGGTAAAATTTTTCAAAAAACCTTACCTCCGTTTAAACTTGTTAACGAAGAACTGCAGATGCTGGAGAATCGAGGGTGAAGTCTGAAGAAGGGTCTCGACCCGAAACGTCGCCCATCTCCTTCGCTCCTTAGATGATGCTGCACCCGCTGAATTCTCCAGCTTTTCGTGTAACCCGTTTAAACTTACCGCTCGGAGGAGCGCTGCTGCTCCAACCGGCCGACTGCACCAGCGTCTGACGTCATGACGCACCAACGGCTGTACGGGCTTCTATTCACGTAGGTACACAAAAAGCTGGAGAAACTCAGCGGGTGCAGCAGCATCTAAGGAGCGAAGGAGATAGGCGACGTTTCGGGCCGAGACCCTTCTTCAGACTCACGTGACTCCGAAGTAAAATGTAGGTCCCTTGCAGTCAGAAACGGGTGAATTGATCATGAGGAACAAGGACATGGCAGACCAATTGAATAAATAATTCACTAAGGAAGACATAAATAATTTGCTGGAAAAAGCAGGGGATCGCGGGTCAAATGAGATGGAGGAAATGAGTGAAATCCAGGTTAGCCAGAAAGTGGTGTTGGGTAAATTGAATGGATTAAAGGCCGATAAATCCCCAGGGCCAGATAGGCTGCATCCCAGGGTACTTAAGGAAGTAGCCCCGGAAATAGCAGATGCCTTAGTGATAATTTTTCAAAACTCTTTAGATTCTGGAGTAGTTCCTGGGGATTGGAGGGTAGCTAATGTAACCCCACTTTTTAAAAAGGGAGGGAGAGAGAAAACGGGGAATTACAGACCAGTTAGTCTAACATCGGTAGTGGCGATACTGCTAGATTCAATTATTAAAGATGGGATAGCAGCGCATTTGGAAAGTGGTGAAATCATTGGACAAAGTCAGCATGGATTTACGAAGGGTAAATCATGTCTAACGAATCTTATTGAATTTTTTGAGGATGTAACTAGTAGAGTGGATAAGGGAGAAGAAGTGGATGTGTTGTATCTGGACTTTCAGAAGTCTTTCGACAAGTCTTTGAATCTTCCCATTGAGGGTAGGGAAGATTCAAACAAGAGGGCATGACATGAGAATTAAGGGACAGAAGTTTAGGGGTAACGTGAGGGGGAACTTCTTTACTCAGAGGGTGGTGGCTGTGTGGAATGAGCTTCCAGCAGAGGTGGTGGAGGCAGGATCGATTTTAACATTTAAAAGTAAAATGAATAGGTATATGGACGTGAAGGGAATGGAGGGGTATGGTCTGAGTGCAGGTAGATGGGACTAGGGGAAAACAAATGGTCGGCACGGACTGGAAGGGCCGAGAGGGTCTGTCTCCGTGCTGAAATTGTTATATGGTTATATGGTTATATGGTCCCACACAAGAGATTGGTATACAAACTTAAAGCACACGGTATTGGTGGTTCAGTATTGATGTGGATAGAGAACTGGCTGGCCGACAGGAAGCAAAGAGTAGGAGTGAACGGGTCCTTTTCAGGATGGCAGACAGTGACTAGTGGGGTGCCGCAAGGCTCAGTGCTGGGACCCCAGCTATTTACAATATACATTAATGATTTGGACGAGGGAATTAAATGCAACATCACGAGGTTTGCGGATGACACGAAGCTGGGGGGCAGTGTTCGCTGTGAGGAGGATGCTAGGAGGCTGCAGGATGACATGGATAGACTGGGTGAGTGGGCAAATGCATGGCAGGTGCAGTACAATGTGGATAAATGTGAGGTTATCCACTTTGGTGGCAAAAACAGGAAGGTAGACTATTATTTGAATGCTGACCGATTAGGAAAAGGGGAGATGCAGCGAGACCTGGGTGTCATGGTACACCAGTCATTGATAGTAGGCATGCAGGTGAAGAAAGCGAATGGTATATTGGCATTCATAGCAAAAGGATTTGAGTACAAGAGCAGGGAGGTTCTACTGCAGTTGTACAGGGTCTTGGTGAGGCCACACCTGGAGTATTGCGTACAGTTTTGGTCTCCTAATCTGAGGAAAGGCATTCTTGCCATAGAGGGAGTACAGAGAAGGTTCACCAGACTGATTCCTGGGATGGCACGACTTCCATATGAAAAAAGACTGGATAGACTTGGCTTGTACTTGCTGGAATTTAGAAGATTGAGGGGTGATCTCATAGTGACTTACAAAATTCTTAAGGGGTTGGACAGGCTAGATGCAGGAAGATTGTTCCCGATGCTGGGGAAGTGCAGGACAAGGGGTCACAGTTTAAGGATAAGTGGAAGTCTTTTAGGACCGAGATGAGAAAATCGTTTTTCACACAGAGAGTGGTGAATCTGTGGAATTCTCTGCCACAGAAGGTAGTTGAGGCCAGTTCATTGGCCATGTTTAAGAGGGAGTTGGATGTGGCCCTTGTGACTGAAGGGATCAGGGGGTATGGAGAGAAGGCAGGTACAGGATACTGAGTTGGATGATCAGCCATGATCATATTGAATGGCGGTGCATGCTCGAAGGGCCGAATGGCCTGCTCCTGCACCTAATTTCTATGTTTCTATGTTTCTATGATAAGGACACATGGTCATGGTTATCTTGATGACATTTTAATTGGCGATGCTGATCAGGAGTCAGGTGGAAAATTAGTGCAGAAATTACAAGCCTGTTGAAAGACTAAGTTATCAGAGTTACAGTGGATGATTCAGAATGTTCCACAAGCTGCTTAAAAACATATTAGCTCAGCAGCCAGCTGTCATTGCAAATTGAAGCAAGTATTCTCGGATTGTGGATAGCTTCTCGGTTTTTTGGGCTAGATAAGTGTTCTTATCAGGTTATATCTGATACGTCCCTTATCTAGGGGGCTACGGACAATAACACCAGGTGGTGGCAGATGGATTGGCCAAGAAACTTATTTCTCCAAACATTTGCTAATAATTATTTGGAGTTGTTAGGAGCTTTTATGGATTAAAAGCTTATTGTTCTACTATGAAATATTTTCATGTCCAATTACAATTAGACAATACCACACCTGTGGCATATATCAATCACATGGGTCAAGTAACATCATTATCATATGATTATCTAGTTAACCAGATGTGGCATTGGTGTATCTTTAAGAATATTTGGCTTTCAGTTATCTATCTCAGGGAGAGACAATATTGTAGCAGACAACAGATCACGAAAATTTAAGGACAATACAGAATGGATATTAAATGCACAAGTTGGAAAACATTATCAGTGGTATGGATTACCTGACATTGATCTGTTGCGTCTAGATTAAAGCATTAATTGCCCAAATACGTTTCATGGGAACCCAACCCAGGAGCACTAGCTGTGGATGCATTCTCACTACATTGGGGGGGGGGGGGGGGGGGGGGGGGATATGTTCTTTTATGTTCCCCATTCTGTCTAATTAGGCGATGTCTGATGAAAATATAGCAAGACTCTGCCACGGGCGGTTTGGTGGCCCAAATCAGACACAGTCGTGGTTCTCATTGATGTTTACAATAATAATTGAACCATTTATGACGATTCCTAACTGCAGTACTTGGTGGCCCAAATCGGACACAGTCATGATTCTCATTGATGGTTAGAGTAATAATTGAATCAGTTATGACGATTCATAGCTGCAATAAATTGTTGAAAAATTCATCCATGGCATGATCATATGAATTTGTTAATATGCAGGTTCTGACCAGACCATTACAAGAGCTTGGACTGTTGGATAGGACCATGAATGTTATAACTGCAGCTTGGAAAATAACATTAAAAACAGTATTTTGTTTATATAAAGAAATTGGAAGTCTTTGGTAGACAGTCAATGATATTTTATCATACTGCTAACATATCAGATATATTGGAGTTCCTTGCTGGATTGCATTTCGATCAGCACCTAAGCGATAGGGCCATTAATATGGCTCATAGTGCTTTATCGTCCTACTTAGGACAAATTGCTGACCATGAATCTAGCGGGTCTCATCCGTTAATATCCCGTTTGGGAAAGGAATATATATTACAATCTGCCCAAAGTAAAAATATAGAAGTTGGGAGGTCAGCATAGTTCTTACTTTGCTTAGGCAATGGACTCCAATTCTATCATTATTTCGGAAGTTACCATTTGAAGTAATAATGCTTCAGTATCAGCACAAAGAGTGCAAACGTTGCAAATGTTACGTTAGACTGTATGCATGGCTACAGTTAACATTGTCTTATATGTTTATGACTTAACCAAACAAAGCAGACCAGCAGGAGCTGGAACCAAGGTACATTTTAAAGCATATCCTGTCGACCAAAAATTGTGTGTGGTTAAGCATTGACTCAATATGTTGAAGTAGGTCAGAGTCTCCATGGTGGTGAGAGTGCTATTTATTACACACAAACAAAGACATAAAAGTATCAGTACAAACTGATGGTTCCAGATAGTTACATTCTAGATGGTTAAAAAGGTTTTGGGATTCAGCAGGAGTAGACATTGGGATGTTAAAAATCACTCCACCAGGGAGGTAGGTACATCCACGGCAAAGGCACAGGATGGGCCAATCGATCAAAAAATTAGAGGCCATAGGAGGATGTAAAAGAAATTACCTCCCCCCTTGACTACATTCATGGACCCAAGCAGTCTTTTCAGGTGCGGTAGAGGTTCACCTGCAGCTCCTCCAACCTCATCTATTGCAACCACTGCTCTAGGTGTCAGCTGCTCGACATCAGTGAGACCAAGCATAGGCTTGGCGACCGCTTCGCCCAACACCTCCGCTCGGTCCGCAATAACCAATCTGATCTCCTGGAGGCTCAGCACTTCAACTCCCCTTCCCATTCCGAATCCGACCTTTCTGTCCTGGGCCTCTTCCATGGCCAGAGTGAGCCCCACCGTAAATTGGAGGAGCAGCACGTCATATTTCGTTTGGGCAGTTTACACCTCCAGCGGTATGAACATTGACTTCTTCAATTTCAGATCCCTACTTCTCCTCCCCTTCCCAGCTCTCCCTCAGCCCACTGTCTCCGCCTCTTCCGTTCTTCTTCCAGTCCCCGTCCCCCCACCCTCAAATCAGTCTGAAGAAGGGTCTCGACCCTTCGCTCCATAGATGCTGCCTCACCCGCTGAGTTTCTCCAGCATTTTTGTCTACATATGCACACAAGTTCTGTTATCGTCTTTGGGATGTGGGAGAAAACCCACACGCTTGCAGGGACAATGTGCAAATGCAACACAGACAGTGCCCGATGACCGGAACAAACACAAATCTCTGGCGTGTGAGGCAGCTAGTCTCTCAGCTGTGCCGCTATATTTTGTTTTCCAATACACTAAAAAATTATACATTGATAACTTTGGTTACTAAAAAAATGAAAATATCAATTTTCGGTTTTAAATCACCAAGTGACGCTATGTCCCCCTTTACGAACCCCAGAGACCCTGAATTGATCATGAATATGGGTGCTGTCTGCATGGAGTTTGCTCCTTTTCCTTTTGATCGCATGGGTTTTCTCCGGATGCTCTTGTATCCTTCCACATTCCTTGTGTCCAGAGATTCTGTCTGACCTGTTGAGTTCCTCCAGCTTTTTGTGTATATCTTCAGTTTCAACCAACATCTGCAGTTCCTTCCGGCACACACGATACTATACGATAGAACTTTATTAATCTCCGGAGGGACATTGTGTGTGGGTGTGTGTATATATTTGTAGATGATATGTCTGTACACCTTTAATAGTAGTAACGAAGCCCTTGCTAACCACTCCCCCACCAGCCAGTATAATTGTGATCTTCCCACCCTTAGCTCTCTCTCTAGTGTCCGTGACAGACCACTTACAGCTAGGGTGTGTGTGTACGTTTAATAAAGTAGTAATAAAGATTCATCTGTGTATGCCTGTACTCTTTACATGGTGTCAGAAGTTTGTCTCCTGCGTCTCCTGTCTATCGGGTTTTATTTCTTTAGTCCCAGTATCCCCTGCCTGCGTCGTGATGGCTTCTGCTTGTCGTAAACCTGACATCGTGATCTTTCATACTGACATAATTCACCACTGGAACGTTTTCCGACGGGACTTTGAGCAATAAGCTACCATTGCCCATCCTGCCGTTGCCTCTGCGGTCAAAGCCTCCGTCTTGCTCAACTTGGCCGGTCCCGAAGCTCTCGAGCGATCGGAGTCGTTCGTCTATGGGCTCAACGAGAACGCTCAGGACTCGGTATGTCTACTTGCTAAGTTTACACAGTTGTGTGACATTCCTACTAACTGTATCCTGGAGCGTTTCAAACTTTTCGGCCGCGGCCAAAACCCGGGGGAATCGGTTGACAATTTCGTCGCCACGCTGCGGCAACTGGCTCGCCGCTGCGACCTGCATGTTTTAACCCCTGAAACTTTACCCAGGGACATTTTAGTGTATGGACTATGGGATGAAAAGCTGCGGTCTGAGCTCCTTCGGAAGCCTGATTTGATTTTTAACGAGGCGTTGCATGCCTCTCGTCTGGCAGAGGCTGTCTCCTGCCGCCTGATCATGAGGTCCACGCGGCCAGTTTCGCCGGATGCCAATACTATGTTCCTCAGCAACAGAGGGTCAGCCCTGCGCCGGGGTCCAGACCGTGTCAACGATGCTCGAATTGCAACTTTGCCTCGCACCGCTCTAATGTTTGCCCAGCGCTGGGAAGAACCTGTAATTTCTGCCACAAGCCTAACCACTTCTCGGTGGCATGCCGTTCCAATGGGAAACCTGCACAGCCACAGCAGAAGCCCTCTCACTACCTGACACGTGATAATACGGCGTCTGGTTCCCATCACCAGCATGAAGAACTCCCTCTGTCTGATTCGGGTTCTTCCCAGAGCGAGCTGAGTGTGTTTTCGCTGAAAAATGCACCTGCACTGATAACGGACCCGACCGTGCGAGTCACTGTGAATGGCATCGCCTTCTCTATCAAAGTCGGCACGGGGACTGCTGCCAATGTTATGTCAACAAGCCTTTTCAGGAAGATAAGAAATAATGAGCTCGTTACCACTAACCGCTCTGATTTGCGTGCCTTTGGGGGAGGCGTACTCGTTCCTGTGGGGAAGGCCACTCTCTACTGCAAGGTACTGAAGGCCACGGCCCCTCTCTTTCTTTCTGCTAGACGGTAAATGTAACCCCTTGTTGGCCATTCAGGCCTGCCAAGGCCTCGGATTGGTGAACATCCACCATGACATTCGCCTGGTGCAGTAGCCCCTGGACCCGCTGGCCAAATTACCGGATCATTTCGACACCAAGCTGGGAAAGCTTCCATGCAGCTACAAAATCGCCCTCAATCCTGACATCGAACCTGTTATCCATCCTCCGCACCATGTGTCCTTCGCGATGAAAGACAAAGTCGAATCTACACTTCGTGATATGGTGACCATGGGCATCCTGAAGGAGGTGAATGACCCCACCCAGTGGGTCTCTACCATGGTCGTCGCGGCGAAGAAGGATAAGAGTGAATTACGAATCTGCATCAACACAAAGGACCTGAACCTGGCCATCAAGCGCCCGCATTACCCCATGCGAACCGTCGAAGATGTTGCTGCACAAGTCGGTCCTGCCACTGCGTTTTTGGTTCTCGATGCCAAGAGCTCGTTCTGGCAGATACCACTTGATGAACAGTCTTCATACCTGACAACATTCAGTACATCCTTCGGCAGGTTTCGTTTTCTCCGCATGCCATTCGGGATCAACTCTGCCAGTGAGGTGTTCCAAAGGACAATGGAACAACTGTTTGCCGGGCTCCCGTGTGCCATCATTGTCGATGACATCCTAGTCTACGGGTAGGACGTCGCTGAGCACGACCATAACCTCCTCCAGGTGCTGGAGCGAGCTCGGGAAGTCAACCTGACGCTCAACCAAACAAATGCCGGTTTCGTGTTTTTGAGGTCACCTACGTGGGACACGTCTTCACAGCATCGGGGCTGAAGCCCGACCCGCAGAAGACGGCCGCTATATCCGAGATGCCTGCACCTGCTGATGTGTCAGGCCTCCAGCGCTTCCTGGGCATCGTCAACTACTTAGGAAAGTTCATCCCCGACTTAAGCGAACTGAGCGCACCTCTGAGAGACCTGATAAAAAAGGACACTTTTTCATTGATAAAAAAGGCAACTTGGTTCCCGCAACACCAGAAAGCTTTTGACATTCTTCAATCTAAGTTGATCAGCACGCCAACGTTGAAGTATTTTGACCTCCAGCACCCCATCATTCTCACATGCGATGCGTTTAAGTTTGGCCTCGGGGCCGCCTGCTTGCAGCTCCATGATGGAGTACAACTGCCCGTATCTTATACATCCCGTACGATGACTCTCGCTGAACAGCGTTATGCCCAAATAGAAAAAGAATTTGCTGGCTGTTGTCTTTGCCTGCTCAAAGTTCAAGGACTATATTCTGGGCACCTGCTTCACTATTGAGACGGACCATCAGCCCCTGGTTACTATCCTCAACAAGCCGATACACGTGGCCTCCTCTCGGCTTCAGCGCATGATGCTCCAGCTACAACGGTTCACTTTTATAACCATATAACCATATAACAATTACAGCACGGAGTCAGGCCCTCTCGGCCCTTCCAGTCCGTGCCGACCATTTGTTTTCCCCTAGTTCCATCTACCTGCACTCAGACCATACACCTCCATTCCCTTCACGTCCATATATCTATCCACTTTACTTTTAAATGTTAAAATCGATCCTGCCTCCACCACCTCTGCTGGAAGCTCATTCCACACAGCCACCACCCTCTGAGTAAAGACGTTCCCCCTCACGTTACCCCTAAACTTCTGTCCCTTAATTCTCATGTCATGCCCTCTTGTTTAAATCTTCCCTACCCTCAATGGGAAAAGCTTATCCACGTCAACTCTGTCTATCCCTTTCATCATTTTAAAGACCTCAATCAAGTCCCCCCTTAACCTTCTGCGCTCCAAAGAATAAAGACCTAACTTGTTCAACCTTTCTCTGTAACATAGTTGCTGGAACCCTGGCAACATTCTAGTAAATCTCCTCTGTACTCTCTCTATTTTGTTGACATCCTTCCTATAACTAGGCGACCAAAATTGTACACCATACTCCAGAAACTGGAGTATGGTTTTACCATGGTTTATCGAAAAGGCAAGGACATGTTTGTTGCCGACACGCTATCTCGGGCGCCTCTCGCATCTACAACCCATCACCCCTACGAGGCATCCGATTTGATAGTCCTCAACGTTAATTTCGTGCCCTCCAGTCAGATGAAGTCTCTGGCCCAGCACACGGCGGCTGACGCTTCGCTACAACAGCTGGCCGCGATTATCAAGCAGGGCTGGCAAGACCGCCGTTCTGCCCTGCCGGCCGCAGCGGTGCCCTATTTTCTGGTTCGTGACGAGCTGGTGCTGCGTGATGGTGTGATTATGAAGGGTCACAAGGTGGTGGTGCCCGCAGCAATTCGAGAACAATACTTTGAAACTGCCCATCGTGGCCATCCCGGGGCCGAAGCCACTCTTTCCATCGCTCAGAGTCAGTTCTACTGGCCTGATATGGCTCATTATTTCCGCGACAGGGTGTCCTCGTGCCCTACTTGCAACAGCCTCGCCCCGCAACCGCAGTCTGCTGTTCTGCGCTGGCAACTGACATTTTCGAGTGGCACGGAAAGCATTTTCTCATGCTTGTCGACTCTTACTCCAGCTGGTTCGAGGTTGACCAGCTTCACTCTGTGTCTTCATCTCCTGTCATCGAAAAGCTGCGCCGCCTTTTCGCTACTTTTGGGTCCCCGGCCATCCTGCAGTCGGACAACGGCAGTCAATTCACCAGTACCGAATTCCGTGCTATTGCTGATCGCTGGAATTTCCGTCATTACACCAGCAGCCCGGAGTACCCGCAGAGCAACGCGGTCCACAGTGCCAAAGGACTGCTGGAACGTTGTCGCTTGTCCCGCTCCGACATCTACCTGGCCCTCCTTAACCTCTGCAACATCTCTCGTGACCATACCCTGGGATCCCGTGTACAGTGTTACGCGGCCTCCGATCCCGGTGTCACAGCAGTCGCTTGCTCCCTCCGTTTTTAAACCTGCCACGGTCCGAAAACGAATCGACCACAAACACCGTATCCAGAAGCGTTCCCATGACAAGTCCTGCCGTGTCCTCCGTCCTCTCTTTCCTGGCCACGTCCTCTGTATGCGGTCCACCTCTGGCCACCTCGGTTCTGCTGGCTCCCCTCGTTCATACCTTGTCAAGCACGATGGCACGATCCACCGTAGATCTCGTCAGCATCTCCGGCTCGTGAACGAGCCTCGTCCCCCTCCAGCTGCTCCTTATGCCCCCCTGTGCCGCATCCGCCACCTCGCGCCATGCCCACCCTGCTTAATCCTCCCACTCCGCCGTCTACGGTGCATCCTCCCGCTACGCTCCCTGGTTCTCCGGCCTTCTCGCCTCTCACCTCTCCGTCCTCTCCACTGCCTCCGTAGCCCAGGAGTTATCCTGTCTGTGGCTCCCCTCCTGCCCCGGCGCCAGTCCCTCTCGTTCCCGTCGGGGGGGGGGGGGATGTGATGGCGAAGTCTGGACCCGATCTGGTCGCCTGATCAGGCCGCCAGATCGTTATGGTGATTACGTGTGATTTTGAGTTCCTGTATTACTGCTGTTTACTTTCCCTTAGCGCATGAGACGTAGTCGCCCTGTCACTACTTACTGTTTTTGATTTTATAGAGGAAGGATGTAGATGATATGTATGTACACCTTTAATATTAATGACGAAGCCCTTGCTAACCACTCCTCCACCAGCCAGTATAATTGTGACCTTCCCACCCTTAGCTCTCTCTCTAGTGTCCGTGACAGATCACGTACAGCTAGGGCAGTGATCTGTGTGTACGTTTAATAAAATAATAGTAAAGATACATCTGTGTATGCCTGTACTCTTTCCAATATTACACACACACACACACACACACACACACACACACACACACACACACACACACACACACACACACACACACACACTGTATACACAGAGCAACCCACTGAGTTCATATGCAAGAGGTGCCATTTTGGCGCCATTTTACAGTCGCAGCTGCAGTTGGTGACACAGGCCCGTTGCAACCGTCACTTCCATTCCGGTTTTCCCGTAATCCGGTATCCCTCTACACACCTGCCCTCTTCAGCCATATTTCCCCCGAGGGGCACCTCCTGCAGCTGTCCTCGAGGGCGCTGAAGATAAGACCACCCGGTTCCTCCCATCTACCTTGAGGTGGGTGGGAAGAGATGAGTGAATTGTGGAGGGAGCAATCCCTGGGGAAGGCGGAAAGGGGTGGAGATGAGAAGATGTGATTAGCGGTCGCATCCTTCAGATGGTGACGGGAATCTCGGAGGATAATGTGTTGGCTGCGAGTCTGGTGGGGTGAAAAGTTAGGATCAGGCGAACTGTCTTTGTTGCGACTAGGCGAACAGAAAGCAAGAGCAGAACTACGCGACACTGAGGTGTGAGGTTCTCCTCTATGAGAGAAGAGGAAATCCCGCGTTGCTTGAATAAGGAAATCTCACCTATCCGAGTATGCGACACGTCCCCTCCTCGCAAACGATTTGCAGTGTAAAGAACCATTTCCAGCCCTTTCCGCTTTCCGCAGAGGCCGTTCCCTGCACAACTCTTTGGTCCCATCTCCACCCCTTTCTGCAGAGAACGTTCTTTCCGCAACTCACTGGTCAACACGCGCTTCCCACTCAAACCTCCCCTTCCCCAGTTACTTTCCCCTGCATCAGCAGGAGATGCAACACCTGTCCCAATGCCCCCACTCGTCCATAACTCGACACCGTCCAAGGACCCCGACAATCTTTTCAGGAGCGGCAGATGTTCATTTGCACCTCCTCCAAGATCATCTACTGTATCCGTCACCCATTCCTTCTCTGCAGAGATGCTACCTGTCCGGCTGATGTACTCCACATTTTTGCGCTTATCTCCCTCTCCCCTGGCATCAATCTGTACAAGAGTCTCGACCCGCCTTGTTGCTGCGGACTTTACAACAGCTGTTAGGTCGCCAAGTGTGAAAGCACCGGATAAGTTCAGCAAAGAGTCAACGTGATCTGCTGGCCCTTCAACGCTGAAGGAATCTGATATTCAGTTAATCGCATTGATGGGATTGGAAAATTAATGGGATCTGGGATTTGGGCAAAACAAACAGCCGGGTGTGGGTGAATGCTCGGATGCAGCTCAGTCGTTTCCCGCTGCTTTTAGATTGAGGTGTGATCGGAAGATCGGCCCGAATGAATGTGGCGGAGACAAAGAGCAAGGTAAACAGAACATTCAGCAACAGGGCTGCTGGAATAGGTTAATTTAAATAATTTAAATTTACTTGCGAAAACCGCTGGAACGGTGTGCCCGAGCTCGACAGACAGCACAGTCATAACTACCGGATTGCGTAGAGAGTAAGAAATAAAGAAAGTAAGTTGGAGAAAAAATGTAAGATAGAAGTGAGTACGTGAGAAAAGAAAGCAAAGCGTGCCAACGGTGTGAGGTAAGAGATGAAAACAACGAAATTAGCTGAAAGGAGCACACACGCTCAGAATATTTTCCTAAAAGCAGAGTGGCGCAGCGGAATTGTGCTGTGCCCATAACCCAGAGGTCGATGGATCGAAACCATTCCGCTGCTATTCCTGCAGTGGATACTTTTAAGAAAATACCGATCGTTCACACGCGTGCACAACGTTTAGTTCGTAGAAATTCCTATTTCAACGAACGCATTATTCCATCATTTTATGAGTTTTATTGGAGAATCCGTGGGTGACACCATGGTCCCATTTGTGCTCGGCCGTTGACCAATTAATTCATAATATTCTCTTCCGCATGAAGTTGCATTCCTTTCATAAGTGATAAGAGTAGAATTAGGCCATTCGGCCCATCAAGCTTTCTCCGCCATTCAATCGCGGCTGATCGATCGCTCCCTCCTAACCACATTCTCCTGCTTTCTCCTCATAAAATCTCCCCATGGTGCAGAACAGGAAATAGTGGAGCCAATGGTTCCGCTCCTGTGTTCTTCATTGCAACTTTGATACAGAGATAAACACGTTCATGTTCAGTAGCAGAGAGAGTGGGGGAGCGGGGAATGGGTAGAACAATGGGTATATCTCTAATAATCACTGAAGGGTACTAGTCTAAGGTACAGGTCGTGGGAAATGGGATTCAAGTAGATGAGCAATATCTGGTCGGCATGGAAATAGTGGACAGAAGGGATTTTGTTCTGGAGGAGGTCTATGTCGGAGTGTAGGGAGATTGAAGGGAGAGAGTCCACGGGGGAATAGACAGGTAGCTGACGGCACTGGGTGTAAGAAGGAACTGCAGATGCTGGTATAAACCAAATATAGACACAAAAAGCTGCAGTAACTCACTGGGACAGGCAGTATCTCTGGAGAAAAGGAATGGGTGACCTTTCGAGTCGAGACTTCTTCAGGCTTCCCCATTCAGCCACTCGTTCCTTCTCTCCAGAGGTGTAAACCAGATAGAATGCAGGGCACACTATTCCATCGGCGAATGGAGAACGGAAACGTCTCCAGTGCATTGTGACTTCGAGCACCGTCCCGCTGCTGCTTGCGACAGCAAATACAGAATACGACTCGCTGTTCCGGTTACATGTGTTTAGAAAATGAAAGCGCCTCTTTTTTTAAAGAATTCAACACGAGCATGTACTTGCATAAGTTTCCGGATCGCGAAATCAAACAGTGAGAAGTTGCAGGTTTTTGGGCAAAGAAAATCTAAGGCTATTTACATGAAATTCTGCAACGTTATGTAATTAATCCGCAAGGGGCACTTTTCCCCACTTTCCTCTTCGACTCGCAGCGCATTCAAGGCACCCACCTCTCTCCATCCCACACATCTCCTTTAAAAATTACCGCTCTCACTTTAAAGCTATGGCCTCAAGTGATTAAGATTTCCACACTGGGATAAAGGTTCTCAGTCTATCCTATCTATATCTCTCAAAACTTTATATACTTCTGTCCTCAATGTCTGATGAACCAGAGAAAACAATTCCAGTCTGTCAAGCCTCACTTTGTAGCTACTGGGCACTATCCCAGGCATTCTGTTGAACCTCTTCTGCACCCTCTCCAAAGCCTCCACAGCCTTCCTGCAATGGGGAGAACAGAATTGAATGCAAGACTCCAAATGCACCTTGACAAAAGTCAGAGAGAACTGCATCGTGACATCCTGGGTGGAGAACCTTGAGGCCCCTCTGATCCTGATACACTGGAGGAAAGTAACCAAGGAGGTCAAGGATCAAGAGCGAGGATTCCCAACCTGTGGTGAATTTGCCCCCGGGGGTAAAATTGTTGAATCTGGAACTTAAAAGAATAATGTATAAAACAGTAATAAAAAAAATCCCCTTTGTCGGTTGCTTTATTATAGTGGAAGTGCAACCTCAATTACTGAACAAATCAGAGTGAGGGTAAATTTACTTTCGAAAAGTTGCCAGTGGTAAACGGGACGAAAGAGGTTGGGAAGCCCTGCTCTAATAATGAAACATCCTAAATAAATCGAAAGTAATTCCTAAGAACACAGCAAGTATGATAATTAATGTCTTTAATCTCAGGTAACCCTTGCATTCCCTCTCTCTCTCCCCGTCCCTCCCCCACCCCAGTCGTTTTCATAGCTTAACTGTTCTTATCCCTTCGTTTTTACCTCTTCCTCAGCCAACAATTGACCATTGTGGGCTCATTGGTCATCTCAGTAATCTCTGCTTTGTCCCGTACCTTTTCATACCTCAAGTTACCCACATTCCTGAACGTCAGTCTGAAGAACGGTCTCTATCCGATACGTCGACTATTCATTTTCTTCAGAGATGCTGCCTGGCGCGCTGAGTTAGTCCAGCATTGTGTCTCTCTTCGGTGTAAACCAGCATCTGCAGTTCCATCTTACTCGCAATAATTGCTGTCATCTCTCTCGGCGCCCCGGCTTTCAAAGATCTGTCTGTCACGTTCACCACGGACCCCTTCTACATCTGGCGATTCCTTCCAAACGCACTATCCCCAGCACCCATAAGTATGATTTACCAGCTGCCCTGTAGTGCCTGCATAAATTCGACTATTTTAACCTCTTTTGATTTCAACGTAAAGATCCGCATGTATTTGAAATAATTGATTTGATTGATCCTGTACCTGCAAATGGTGTTCTAATCGTCAGTATGCAGAGACTTAAGATCAATGGCACCGAAACCTCATTGCCCCGTTTTCACAGGGTCTCCGATGAAGGGAATTCTCCTCCCGTAGCGTATCTCACTGCCTCGCCATCAATCCCTTACGGCCCAGGACCGGATTTCAATAAATGGCTCTTAACATCATCTCTTCCTCCCTTATCAGCACCAGTTTAAAAACTTAGGGTGTTTCCTAATTTCCTCGCACATCTCGGAACACGTGTGCTATTGGTAATGGTTAAAAAAGTGTCGCCCAACGTGGGGCTCGAACCCACGACCCTGAGATTATGAGTCTCATGCTCAACCGACTGAGCTAGCCGCCATTGATCATTCTCTTCGAGTGTCTAATGTCATGAGCATCATCCACTTCTGGTAAGAATTTTTGACTGCGGGTGTAGAAGATAATCACAAGCGAGACGTTAATCAAACTGTCGTTCGGCCCAAGCGCAAATTCTCACACTTTTTCCGTTTACATTTTATCGTCCATTCCTCTCCTATTTATGTAGCTGAGCTATAGCCTGCCGTATACCATGCACGAAACAGCCCCGTTCTGAAGGATGGACTACATGGCCAATTTATTTCCCGACAGCAGGCCTGTGGTATTTGAGTGGAAACCGGTGTACCTGCTGGAAATTCAATAAGCCACATGCAGGCAGAAATACAGTCCAAGAACACCGGAGGTTAACGTTGAACATTGATTGAGCGGCACTGACGGCTGCATCACGAACAAAAGCGTTGGAATAAATCATACATCTATGAACGCTGATTTAAATTTTAAAGTCTTATATACCATGCCGAAACACGGGATTCAACCAGGGACCTTTAGATCTTCAGTCTAACGCTCTCCCAACTGAGCTATTTCGGCTGCTTTACCATTGCTGAAGGAAACTCTGTTCGCTTCCAACTCATGAATCTGGGCATAGTCGTTCACCTAATTCTGTGCCTATGTTATATGACGCACCGTGTAATCCGGCTGCTGAACATTTTTGTCATTTCCGAAGACTGTGGTCACTGAACCACACGCCCTTTAAACGTTGTAACTTCAGGGAGAGAGGCGGAGCAGATGAGGTTTTCCCATTGGTCTGATCGATATTCAAATCCCAGATAATAACTTGTTAAGATAGAACAGAAGCAACAGGGCATGATTTAGATGAGAGGCCCAAAGTTGTTCCACTTGTGACTGCCCTCCCAATCCCCCACCCCCACGACTAGAGGAAGATGGTCCACCAAATTGGCACCGATTTGCAGCCGAGCGTGGCCAATGAGAAAAGGTGCTGGAATGCTGCGCTATTTATTTATTTATTTATTTATTGCCAGTGCTCGTGTCGAGTTATTGGCTTAAAACCCTATTATTCTGAAAAGGCGGACACGGAAAATTACTGAAGTGTTGTTTAGAGACTACAGCGCGTTGTGACAGCATATGCAAGATAGGCCTATGACAGTGTCAGAAATATTATACACCTTGCAAGGCCCTCACTTAATTTTTTTTTCTCTGTTGTCAGCCGGGCAACTTTGGCAGCTTTTTAAGTTGCCAAATGACAGTTTAGGTGGTCATTTAAGACGGCTTGCATGACGCATGCGATAATGTGCCCGGACTAAGTGCGTAGTTACCAGTCGGAATTATGCTGAATGAAGCATTCACATATTATTTCTGCTTCAAATAAAGTCACAAACTAAACTTATTCACCAATAAAGACATGATATATACCACAATGACATGCAGCAAAAGGATAATACAGTATCTCAACTTTTTTTACACGTTGCAATGAATGCAACTTCTATTATTTCTTTCCACTTCCAAACAAAAATGTGGTTGGATTTGTCAGCGTATGATTAACATCGGTGTGACCAAGCGCAGGTTTGGTGATCGCTTCGCACAACACCTCCACTCAGTTCGCAAAAACCAACCTGATCTCCCAGACGTCAAAACTTCAACTCCCATCCCCATTCTGAATCCGACTTATCTGTCCTGGGCATCGTCCATGGGCAGAGAGAGTCCCACCGCATATTGGAGGAGCAGCACCTCATATTTGCTAGGATAGTTTATACCCCAGCGGTATGAACATTGGCTTCCCTAATTTCAGGTAGTCCTTGCTTCTCCCTCTTTCCCCTCCCATTCCCAGCTCTCCCACAGCTTACTGTCTCCGCCTCTTCCTTTATTTTTTTTTGTCTATCAATGGGATCCCACCACTGGCCTCATCTTCCCATCTTCTCCCCTGTTGGCTTTCCGCAAAGACCGCTGGCTCCGTAACCCCCTGATCAATACGTCCCTTCCCATCCAAACCATCCCCTCTCCTGTCACTTTCCCTTGCAACCGCAAGAAATGTTACACGTGTCGCTTTACCTCCCCCTTTGACTACATTCAATGACCTAAGCAGTCTTTTCAGGTGCGGCAGCGTTTCACCTGCACCTCCTCCAACCTCAACTATTGCAACCACTGCTCCAGGTATCAGCTGCTCTACATCGGTGAGACCAAGCATAGGCTTGGCAACCGCTTCCCACAACACCTCCGCTCGGACCGCAATAACCAACCTGATCTCCTGGTCGCTCAGCACTTCAACTCCCCCTCCCATTCCGAATCCGACCTTTCTGTCCTGGGCCTCTTCCATGGCCAGAGTGAGGCCCACCGTAAATTGGCGGAGCAGCGCCTCATATGTCGCTTGGGCAGTTTACACCACAGCGGTATGAACATTGACTTCTTCAATTTCAGGCAGCACCTCATATCAGGCAGCACCACCTACTTTCTCCACCCCTTCCCAGCTCTCCCTCAGCCCACTGTCTCCGCCTCTTCCTTTCGTCTTCCCGCCCCCCCCCCCCCACCCTCACATCAGTCTGAAGAAAGGTCTCGACCCGAAACGTCTATTTCCTTCACGCCGTAGATGCTGCCTCACCTGCTGAGTTTCTCCAACATTTTTGTCTACCCATTCACACAAGTTCTGTTATCCCTCTTTCCTCATCCACTCCCTACACATTAGGGGCAATTTTACAGAGACGAGTTAACCTACAAAGCCAATGCGTCTTTCGGATGTGGGAGGAAACCCACACGTTTGCAGGGACAATGTGCAAATTCAACACAGACAGTGCCCGATGACAGGAACGAACACAGATCTCTGGCGTGTGAGGCAGAAAGTCTACCAGCCGTGACACTATGTTGAAGGAACTGCAGATGCTGGAGAATAGTAAGATTAAACGAGAACTTACCAGTTCGAAGTTTGATCTTTATTTTATGAGGAGTA
The DNA here is from genome assembly GCA_035221665.1 of Okamejei kenojei. Taxonomy (NCBI): domain Eukaryota; kingdom Metazoa; phylum Chordata; class Chondrichthyes; order Rajiformes; family Rajidae; genus Okamejei; species Okamejei kenojei. The sequence goes on from CM069165.1 coordinate 4,457,433, forward strand.
TGATGAGGGATTACGTGAAGAAGGCCCGCCTGGCGCTGGAACGGCATACTTCAAAGCAGCGGCATGAAAAACACAGAACACAATAGCCGGAGTAAGATAGCAAGGCTCATCATAGATTTAGAACCACCAGATGATCATTTACTTTATAAGGGTGTGGAGTGGAGGGCACGTAATCCCTCATCGTTACTCCTCATAAAATAATTCAAACTTCGAACTGGTAGGTTCTCGTTTAATCTTACTATTTTACTTCGGAGTCACGTGAGTGACTACGTGAAGAGTTTGAAGCTTTCTGTGTTTTTCATGTCGTAGAATTTATTCCATACGACAGTCCGGCTCATTTAACGCAGTAACGAGCGAATAACACATTTTCCCCAATTATTGCCTCAAGCTATGTGATAATCATATAACCATATAACAATTACAGCACGGAAACAGGCCCTCTCGGCCCTTCCAGTCCGTGCCGACCATTTGTTTTCCCCTAGTCCCATCTACCTGCACTCAGACCATACCCCTCCATTCCCTTCACGTCCATATACCTATCCACTTTACTCTTAAATGTTAAAATCGATCCTGCCTCCACCACTTCTGCTGGAAGCTGATTCCACACAGCCACCACCCTCTGAGTAAAGAAGTTCCCCCTGACGTTACCCCGAAACCTCTGTCCCTTAATTCTCATGTCATGCCCTCTTGTTTGAAACTTACCTACCCTCAATGGGAAAAACGTATCCACGTCAACTCTGTCTATCCCTTTCATCATTTTAAAGACCTCAATCAAGTCCCCCCTTAACCTTCTGCGCTCCAAAGAATAAAGACCTAACTTGTTCAACCTTTCTCTGTAACATAGTTGCTGGAACCCTGGCAACATTCTAGTAAATCTCCTCTGTACTCTCTCTATTTTGTTGACATCCTTCCTATAACTAGATGACCAAAATTGTACACCATACTCCAGAATTGGTCTTACCAATGCCTTGTACAATTTTAACATTACTTCCCTACTCCTATATTCAATGCTCTGATTTATAAAGCCCAGCACACCAAAAGGCTTTTGTTACCACCCTATCTACATGCGATTCCACCTTCAGGGAACTATGCGCAGTTATTCCTAGATCCCTCTGTTCCACAGCATTCCTCAATTCCCTACCATTTACCATGTACATTTAAAGGGGAAATTGTAAGAGTACAGAATCTTTATGTCCCTGTTAGGTTGAAAGGAAATAGTAAAAATTGGAAAGAGCCATGGTTTTCCTGGGAAATTAGACACTTGTTTCGAAAAAAGAGAGATATCTACAATAATTATAGGAGGCATGGTGTAAATGAGGTGCTAGAGGAGTATAAAGAATGTAAAAAGAATCTTAAGAAATAAATTAGGAAGGCTAAAAGAAGATATGAGGTTGCTTTGGCAAGAAAGGTGAAAGTAAATCCAAAGGGTTTCTACAGCTATATTAATAGCAAAAGGATAACGAGGGATAAAATTGGACCATTAGAGAACCAGAATGGACAGCTATCTGCAGAGCCAAAAGAGATGGGGGAGATATTGAACAATTTCTTTTCTTCGGTATTCACCAAGGAGAAGGATATTGAACTCTGTGAGGTAAGGGAAAAAAGGTGAGTAGCTATGGAAACGATGAGATTCAAAGTGGAGGAAGTACTGACACTTTTGAAAAATATAAAGGTGGATAAGTCTCCAGGTCCTGACAGGATATTCCCTAGGACATTGAGGGAAGTTAGTGTAGAAATAGCAGGAGCTATGACAGAAATATTTCAAATGTCATTAGAAACGGGAATAGTGCCGGAGGATTGGCGTACTGCGCATGTTGTTCCATTGTTTAAAAAGGGTTCAAAGAGTAAACCTAGCAATTATAGACCTATTAGTTTGACGTCAGTGGTGGGCAAATTAATGGAAAGGATACTTAGAGATAATATATATAAGCATCTGGATAAACAGGGTCTGATCAGGAACAGTCAACATGGATTTGTGCCTGCAAGGTCATGTTTGACAAACCTTCTTGAATTTTTTGAAGCGGTAACTAGGGAAATTGATGAGGGTAAAGCAGTGGATGTTGTCTATATGGATTTCAGTAAGGCCTTTGACAAGGTTCCCCATGGAAGGTTGGTTCAGAAGGTTCAATCTTTGGGTGTAAATGGCGGAGTAGCAAGATGCATTCAACAGTGGCTGAATGGGAGATGTCAGAGAGTAATGGTGGATGGCTGTTTGTCAGGTTGGAAGCCGGTGACCAGTGGGGTGCCTCAGGGATCTGTGTTGGGTCCACTGTTGTTTGTCATGTACATCAATGATCTGGATGATGGGGTGGAAAATTGGATAAGTAAGTATGCAGATGATACTAAGATAGGTGGTATTGTGGATAATGAAGTAGATTCTCAAAGTCTACAGAGAGATTTGGGCCATTTGGAAAAGTGGGCTGAAAGATGGCAGATGGAGTTTAATGCTGATAAGTGTGAAGTGCTACATCTTGGCAGGACAAATCAAAAATAGGACGTACATGGTAAATGGTAGGGAATTGAGGAATGCTGTGGAGCAGAGGGATCTAGGAATAACTGTGCATAGTCCCTGAAGGTGGAATCGCATGTAGATAGGGTGGTAAAGAAAGCCTTTGGTGTGCTGGCCTTTATAAATCAGAGCATTGAATATAGGAGTAGGGAAGTAATGTTAAAATTGTACAAGGCATTGGTAAGACCAATTCTGGAGTATGGTGTACAATTTTTGGTCGCCTAATATAGGAAGGATGTCAACAAAATATAGAGAGTACAGAGGAGATTTCTAGAATGTTGCCAGGGGTTTCCAGCAACTATGTCACAGAGAAAGGTTGAACAAGTTATGTCTTTATTCTTTGGAGCGCAGAAGGTTAAGGGGGACTTGATTGAGGTATTTAAAATGATGAAAGGGATAGACAGAGTTGACGTGGATAAGCTTTTTCCCATTTGAGGGTAGGGAAGATTCAAACAAGAGGGCATGACATGAGAATTAAGGGACAGAAGTTTAGGGGTAACGTGAGGGGGAACTTCTTTACTCAGAGGGTGGTGGCTGTGTGGAATGAGCTTCCAGCAGAGGTGGTGGAGGCAGGATCGATTTTAACATTTAAAAGTAAAGTGGATAGGTATATGGACGTGAAGGGAATGGAGGGGTATGGTCTGAGTGCAGGTAGATGGGACTAGGGGAAAACAAATGGTCGGCACGGACTGGAAGGGCCGAGATGGCCTGTCTCCGTGCTGTAATTGTTATATGGTTATATGGTTATACGTCCTATTTTGATTTGTCCTGCCAAGATGTAGCACTTCACACTTATCAGCATTAAACGCCATCTGCCATCTTTCAGCCCACTTTTCCAAATGGCCCAAATCTCTCTGTAGACTTTGAAAATCTACTTCATTATCCACAACACCACCTATCTTAGTATCATCTGCATACTTACTTATCCAATTTTGCACCCCATCATCCAGATCATTGATGTACATGACAAACAACAGTGGACCCAATACAGATCCCTGAGGCACCCCACTGGTCACCGGCTTCCAACCTGACAAACAGCCATCCACCATTACTCTCTGACATCTCCCATTCAGCCACTGTTGAATCCATCTTGCTACTCCGCCATTAACACCCAAAGATTGAACCTTCTTAACCAACCTTCCATGGGGAACCTTGTCAAAGGCCTTACTGAAATCCATATAGACAACATCCACTGCTTTACCCTCATCAATTTCCCTAGTTACCGCTTCAAAAAATTCAGAAGGTTTGTCAAACATGACCTTCCAGCACAAATCCATGTTGACTGTTCCTGATCAGACCCTGTTTATCCAGATGCTTATATATATCATCTCTAAGTATCCTTTCCATTAATTTGCCCACCACTGACGTCAAGCTAATAGGTCTATAATTGCTAGGTTTATTCTTTGAACCCTTTTTAAACAATGGAACAACATGCGCAGTACGCCAATCCCCCGGCACTATTCCCGTTTCTAATGACATTTGAAATATTTCTGTCATAGCTCCTGCTATTTCTACACTAACTTCCCTCAAAGTCCTAGGGAATATCCTGTCTGGACCTGGAGACTTATCCACTTTTATATTTTTCAAAAGTGTCAGTACTTCCTCCTCTTTGAATCTCATAGTTTCCATAGCTACTCTACTCTTTCCCCTTAACTCACCGAGTTCAATATCCTTCTCCTTGGTGAATACCGAAGAAAAGAAATTGTTCAATATCTCCCCCATCTCTTTTGGCTCTGCAGATAGCTGTCCATTATGGTTCTCTAATGGTCCAATTTTATCCCTCGTTATCCTTTTGCTATTAATATAGCTGTAGAAACCCTTTGGGTTTATTTTCACCTTTCTTGCCAAAGCAACCTCATATCTTCTTTTCGCCTTCCTGATTTATTTCTTAAGATTCTTTTTACATTCTTTATACTCCTCTAGCACCTCATTTACTCCATGCCTACTCGATACATTATTTCACATTATAAAGAATAAAAGTAATGCCCTTTCCATTGAAAGGCAAGTTTATCACAAAATACCAATTGATATATATATTTTGATGGCATGACAAAGCAACAATTATAGAGAACCCAACACTGCGTGTCCAAACCTGACACCATGACTGGTTCCTTTTTACTTTAACATTAATTTACACCCTCCTGCGGCCTTGCATCTTTGCTCGAGTGGCTCATCCCGTGTCATTCCTGTGAATGTATCTACCTCATTAACAGAGTGATTTTCCCTCTTTCAGTGTCTAGTTCCACTGAGTGTATCCAATTTCTAACCATCTAGAATACATTCCTCTAGGACCATCAGATTTTACTGAACCTAATGTGGTTTTTGTTTGTAATAAGCAGTCTCATTACCACAGAGACTCTTACCTACTGCAACATATTTCATCAATGTTCCCACACACACACACACACACACACACACACACACACACACACACACACACACACACACACACACACACACACACACACACACACACACACACACACACACACACACACACACACACACACACACACACACAACTTAAAGTCGACAGGATATGCTTATAGGTTTACCTTGGTTTCAGCTCCTCTTGGTGTGCTTTGTTTGGTAGATTCATAAACATATATGATAATGCAATCTGTATCCACATGCAATTATAACGTAACATTTGCAATGTTTGCTCTCTTATATTGATACTAAAGTCATCAGCATTATTATTTTCAATGTTTAACTTTTTTGAATCATAGATAGAGTTAGAGTCCAGTGCCTAAGGCAATTCAGGATTATTTATCTCCTGACTTTATATTTTTTACAATGTTGAACAGATTATATATATATATATATATATATATATATATATATATATATACACACATATATATATATATATATATATATATTAATATCTACATATATATCCCTTTCCATATCGGGATATTATGAATGCACCTGATAACTTTTTGGTTAATATATTGTCCTTTAATAGGACGGTAACACTCTGAGCCCTATTATTGGCTCTATCAATTAGATACTCAGAAAAATGCAATCCACAAGGAACTCACATATATCTAATATGATAAAATAACTTTACTGTATACACAGACCACTAATTTCTTATAACAAAATATTGTTTTTTAGACTTATTTCTGCAAATTGCAGGTATAACACATCTTTTATACATAATTATTTTATTGATATGTTGTTATATTAGTTAACATTCATAGACTTCTTTGACCATCAGCTGTTGTAATGGTCTGGTCAACCTGCAGATAGTCAAATTCATATTTTAATGTCATGGATGCTTTTGTACAATAAATTACTGCAGGGTTTCACAAACCTGGAGATCCCAGCGGGTGCAGCAGCATCCAAAGAGCGAAAGGAGACAGGCAATGCCTCGGGTCGTGACCCTTCCTCAGACTTCAATAAATTGCTGCAACTATGAATCATCACAAGTAGTTCAACATCACACAATATTTATGAAATCACGAAGGATCCGTATTAGGCCACCAAAAATGCCTCTGGCAGTGTCCTGCTACATTTTCATCAGACACTGCCCTATCAAACAAAATGAGGAACACAAAAGAACATCTTTTCCTCATGTAATTGGGAGAAAAGCATCCACCTTCCCTGTTCTTGGTTTACCCACAAGAAGCATTTGAAAGATCGGTGATTTAATCTGTATGCAACCAGATTAATCGTAAGTAATCCATATTAATGACAATATGTTTTCCTCCCAAATTTGTTGTCTCCGATACCATTGTCTCTTCCTTAGAGATAAACAGGTGGACTAAACTTTAAAATATGCCACATCTGTTTACTCAGATAATCCCATGATTGTTATTTGACTTCTCTTGTGTGTTTTAACATATGCCACAGCCGTGGTATTGTTCATCTTGATACGACATGGACACTTGCATAATAAAACAATCGATATTTAATCCATAACTCCTTATACTTCAATAATTAATACAAATGTTTGGAAAATTTCTTAGGACAAACCATTTATGCTCACCTGGTATTATTGTCCGCAGTCCCAACAAGAGACGTATCAATTATTCTTATAAGAATAGATAATATTCTTATCTTTACCCAAACATTCACAGAAGCTGTACGTCATCTGTAACACTTGCTTTAGTTTGCAACAGCTGTTAATCTTATAGTTGAAGCAGCTTGTGAACCTTTTTTACATTACTTTAATAATGATAACGTATCATTTGATATTTGCATAAGCCTCTTCACAAAGGCATACATATTCTTATTAGCTTCTGTATTCCTTCTTTTGGAACTTTATTTATTCTTTACCTAACCTAATGGAGGGACAAAGCATGTCAACAATAATGAGACATATATGTATCATGGAACAATTTTCCCCCCCTCTTATGGTGCTGAATTACTTCTAAATTCAGAATAGTAATTTATGAATATTTTATTAATGCCTAAGCATACGCTTTATGTAATGGGTCAGGTCCTTGCCTTCCACCAGGTGTGTAATTGCAGCACTAATTTGCAGCTGACTCTTATACCTTCCAATTTAAATGTAATCAAGATAACCCACAACCATGACCTCATTAGTGCAAGTGCTGATCTTTTATCAGCATAATTGTTCCTTCAGTATTCTGTTTAACAGCCTTGAACTGGTTTAATCCTTTGGACAATGTTTTAACTTGCACAGCTTGACCCATTTTAATTAATTTCAAGCACATGTAATATTGATTAACACTTTGTTAATCGCAACTGTATTTCCATGTTCTAGATGTTTCCATTTTCTTACACTGTGAAAGTGTATATAAAATGATGTTTTGTATGGTTTATACCATCAAATCTTTACACTGAGGTAATTTTATAATATACATGTACGTACCCCTTCTTTATTGAAATTACTTTTGAGTGCAAACCTAAAATCAATTTTTAAGGTTTTCTTATACAGGTGAACCAATGCTTCCTTAGTTATATTAAATTAATGATCATAATACACCTGTAATCCCCCACAATTGGAGATTTCATGAACTTATTTTGTAACCAGATGTTTGCACCTCTTCAACGTACTTCAAGCTTTCTTTTCCCAATTATATGGGTTTGGATAAGGCTATGTTGGATTATACCACGTCTGCCTTTGTTTTGATCCATTATCAAATCTTTCATTGGATCATAGTTTCCCCCCCCCCAAGTTTAAAGATCTTTGCCTTTGTTTTGATCCATTATCAAATCTTTCATTGGATCATAGTTTTTTCCCCCAAAGTTTAAAGATCAGTAGTCTGTTCTTTTGTAATCAATATCTTTGATTTATCATAAGGCAGGTTTATTCCATAATAATCAGGAGTTTAACATAACATGATTTGTATTGATCTGCGAATCTATAGTGCAGATTTGGTAAATTATATATATTCTTCCCATTGAGCTCCACAAACTGATGGCAATTTATTTTATTTTAAAAGTATTAGTTATTTGCACAACGTTTTATTTTATTTTATTTTTATTTTTGAATAGTAATGCCATGCACCATTTTGAAATACTTTGAAATTGTATTTCTTATATCTCATATAATTTGAGACATGGATATCATAAACGGATTCACCGTTGATATCTTTATAAAACATAAACGTTTTATCGTATTCTGCTGTTTCAATCATTACAGCTTTGGTGAGGTTTTTTTTTCCATGTTTATTTTTCATGGCCTCACTCATCATTAGTTCTGCTGTCTTAACCATAACAGCTTTTAGTGAGACCAACTTAATTTTTGGTTTCCATGGTAATTTTCCATGGCCTCACTTTTCATTCAGGTGTTGTGCATACACCTGTGTATATATATATATTGGTGCTGTGGTGGGTACTTCATGACCAGCCACCACTATCAGTGCATTTTTAGGGTCAGTTTTTGCATTTTATTTTTCACTGCCCTTGTTTCTCCTGAGTTTTTTCCCCCTCAAGGAGACTACATGCAGAAAAATCTGAGGTAGATATTCGCACCATATTTCATCATATTTTTTCCCTTTTTATATGTAAAACCCACTTAGGGTATGTTAGGGAATATTTCCATTATTTTCCGTCTGAAGGCCTTTATTAACTTTTTTAAATTACGGCCTTTCTGACTTCTTTAAAATTCCCCCCCCCCCCCCCCCCCCCCCCCCCTGCAAAAAGTTTGTGGAGCATCTTAAACTCCCTACCGTATTTTTAACGGTCACCAGTATCGGAACCAGCCCCGTAATTCATCTCCCGTCCCGATCGCTGGGTATTCCCACGGGACGTTCCTTTTCAAACTCCGTTGTTTTAACAGAGTATTTCTTTTCTATTTTAATCATTTACTTTACTTTTGTTTTTAAATTCATTTTAAATCCTGGTTCAATACACCAGGCACGGAGTTTTCCAGACCCTAAAAGTTTTTCAACTGCACTTACCTTCCGATTCCGTACCTGCCGCTGTCGAGGAGCTGCCTCTGCAGCTCCTGCTTCTGCCGTCAGCGTCGACGTAATGCCGTTTCAGCGCCAGGCGGGCCTTATTCACGTAGTCACTCACGTGACTCCGAAGTAAAATCGAGGGTTACACAAAAGGCTGGAGAAACTCAGCGGGTGCAGCAGCATCTAAGGAGCGAAGGAGATAGGCGACATTTCGGGGCGAGACCCTTCTTCAGACTGGTCAGGGATCAGGGAAACGAGAGATATATAGACGGTGATGTGGAGAGATAAAGAACAATGAATGAAAGATGTGCAAAAAAGTATCGATGATAAAGGGAACAAGCCATTGTAAGCTGTTTGTGGTGTGAAAATGAGAAGCTAGTGCGACTAGGGTGGGGGAGGGAGATAGAGATAGAGGGAATGCCAGGGCCTGAGGGCTGAGGGAGAGGTGGGAAGGGGAGGAGACAGCAAGGGTTAGCAGAATTGAGAAAATTCAATGATCAAGCCCAAAGGATGCAGACTCCCCAAGCAGAATATGAGGTGCTGTTCCTCCAACTTGCGGTGTTGCTCACTCTGGCCGTGGAGGAGGCCCAGGACCGAGAGGTCGGAAACGGAATGGGAGGGGGAGTTTCCCTGATCCCTGACCAGTCTGAAGAAGGGACTCGACCCGAAACGTCGCCTATCTCCTTCGCCCCTTAGATGCTGCTGCACCCACTGAGTTTCTCCAGCCTTTTGTGTAACCCTCGATTCTCCAGCATCTGCAGTTCCTTCTTTAACACTTTGTCTACTCCACTGCGATATCTCCTCAAGGTATGCATACTTTGAAGAAGTTCTCCTCCTCCCTACGGAGACAGTTTCACAACCTCCTCTCTAACTGCTCCCCCTCTGTGATACCACCTTCCCTCCAACTCTACGACCATATGCTCACCCAGACTCGATACCACAGCCACATCTGCTTCCTCGGGGCTTGCCTGCGCCTCCATCTGATACCCCGTGGATTCCAGCTCCAATTCCCTGCCTCCCAGTTCGGACCCCAGCCGGACTATGGTACCGACTGGCTATCTGCCGCCACACTGTACAATTCTCCATCCGGGCACTAAGATCCACCCTGGTTGCAATGCGCTGACACCAGCAGGACCTCGCATTGACTCTCCCAAAACTTCGGCCCTCACTCACCCAGACCTGCAATGGACCCCAACTACACTACATCCTCCGGAAGATCCACCGCTTCAATCAACAATTCCTGTCCCACTTTACCTCCACCAAGGACCTGACATTAGCCCGCCTCCAGGCCGGTCCAGCCACTGACAATCCCCGACTCGACCGCCCGCAGGCCCCGGGCCCCAACTCTGGCCGGAGCCGCCGGCCTGAGTCCCCCAACGCCATCTTGTCCACGAGGAGCGCCTCCAGGACTCACCAGGACGCCGCCTTCACCGACCTCCACGCCGATGCTGCCGCCTACCTCCACCTGCCTACCGATGACGCCCAGCCCCGCTGCCTGCCCGGTAACTCTGTTTATCTCCCCCACCCCGATTCCACCGCCCATCACCAGCACAACGTGACTGCCGAACCTCGCCGTCCCCCGGGACCACCTAACTCCATCGCCGCACCGGGCCCATCCAGCATCGCAGGTGTACTGGGCCCGCCGAAGACCACAGCCGCACCCTCCTGAACTTGCATCGCCGCCGGATCGGGGCTCCCCGAACATGGCCGCCGCACCGCACCCCACTCATCTCGCCGCCTCACCGGTCGGACTGACCACCCGCCCACCGGGACCTCCAACGCATCGCCCGCCGACCCCGACTCCACTGCCCGCGGACTCCTACCTTCGGGTCCGCCAAACCACGACACTCCACCGCCCTCCAGCAGCCCGCAGCCGTCGCCTCACCTGCAGACTGGACTCTGCAGTGGGCCTGAAGCCTCCACGTTGCTAACTCCTCCCACCACTTTGTCTTTAACGGCACTGGGTCCTAGTGCCCGTCTCAACATCCCTGGTAACCTTAGTGGCTATTCCACTGGGTCTTCCCCATCCTCCCCCTATCATGTAACTCCTGCTCTTCCCCACCCACACCACAGCCCCCATGCCCCCCCACCCCCTGACCACCCTCCACCCCCCCACCACACAAGGCTCCATCCTCAGTTCACTCACCTGCCTTCCTCCGGCCACAACCCCAATCCTTGCCGCGTGTTCACCATCCCCCCGGACCTCCCCCTCTCCGACACCGAATGGTCTGTCCTCAGCAGTGGTATTACCTTTGTCCCCCTCCGTCCCCACCTCAATGAGTTCCGCGCCCACCACGACTTGGAGCTCTTCTACCGTCGCCTCTGCCTCACAGCGTTCTTCCATGGGAAGAAGTCCTCGCCCCCCACTGATGGTCCCTTTCCTGTCTCCCACATACTCCCTCCACTTGGACCGCCCCTCGTAGCCTTCAGGCTCTAGAACTATTTATCCAGAACTGCCGTCGGGACATCAACCACCTCGACTTCTCCACTCCCCTGTCTCACTCCAATCTCTGCAGCCCCGAACGTACTGCCATCGACTCACTCCGTAACAACCCAGACTGGGTTATCAAACCCGCCGAAAGGGAGGTGCCGTGGTAGTCTGGCGCGTCGATCTCTACAAAGCGGAGGCCACACGCCAACTCTCGGACACCTCCTCCTACTTACCCCTGGACCATGACCCCACTGATGAACACCAGGCCACCATCTCGAGCACCATAACAGACTTCATCAGCTCCGGCTCCCAACCCACCCGAGCCTCCGACCTCATCGTTTCCCAGCCCTGCATGGCCCGATTTTACCTTCTCCCCAAAATCCACAAACCCGACTGCCCTGGCAGACCCATTGTCTCTGCCTGTTCGTGCCCCACATTTCTACATACCTTGACGCCATCTTATCCCCCTTTGTTAAATCCCTCCCCACCTATGTTCAAGACACCTCAGACACTCTCCGTCGGCTCCGTGCATTCCATTCTCCAGGCCCCCATCCTCTCATCTTTACCATGGACGTCCAGTCACTCTACACCTCCATCCCCCACCAGAACGGTCTCAAAGCCCTCCGGTTCTTCCTCGACCAGAGGAGCATCCCATACCCGTCCACTGACACCCTCCTCCGCCTAGCGGAGTTGGTCCTTACCCTCAATAACTTCTCTTTTGATTCCTCCCATTTCCTCCAAACACAAGGCGTAGCTATGGGCACACGCATTGGCCCCAGCTACGCTTGCCTCTTTGTTGGGTACGTCAAACATTCCTTGTTCTCGGCGTACCAGGAGGGAAATTGTGTTTGTGTGTGTGTGTGTGTTTGTGTGTGGGTATATATATTACACACGCACACACACACACACGCACGCACACACACACACGCACATACACACACACAAAAGTGTCTGCAGAGAACGTTCTTTCCGCAACTCCCTGGTCAACACGACGCTTCCCACTTAAACCTCGCCTTCCACAGTTACTTTCCCCTGCATCAGCAGGAGATGCAACATCTGTCTTTGCAGGTGCGGCAGAGGTTCATTTGCACCTCCACCAACTGCATCTACTGTATCCGTCACGCATTCCTTCTCTGCAGAGATGCTGCTTGTCCCGCTGAGTTACTCCACATTTTTGTGCGTATCTCCCTCTCCCCTGGCATCAATCTGTACAAGAGTCTCGACCCGAAATGTCACCCATTCCTTCTCTCCAGAGATGCTGCCAGTCCTGCTCAGTTACTCCAGCATTTTATTTTTAATTCTCTACTGTATATCGTGTTGTTACTTGCGAACAAGGCGAATTCCTTGTATGTATACATACTTGGCTAATAAAATGCATTCAATTCAATTCATTTTGTGTCTATTTCCGGGGTGCAACGGGCGATTCGCAGCCGCAAGAACTGTCTAGCTCATCGACGTCACTCTTTAGCCGGCAGATTCCCTGGGTCCTGCGGTAATCCGCTGCTGCCCATTGTCACTACCTGCTCCCGCCTTGTTGCTCCGGAGTATACAGCAGCCGTTAGGTCGCCAAGTGTGAAACCCGGTAGACGGATGTGCTGCACTTGAATTGAACTTGTGGAGGAACCGGATAGGTTCCGCGAAGAATCAACGTGATCTGCTGGCCGTTCAACACGGAAGGAATCTCATATTCCGTTAATCGCATTGACGGGATTTGGGAAATTAATGGGATCTGGGATTTGAACAAAACAAACAGTCTGGTGTGGGTGAATCCTCGGCTGCAGCTCAGTCGGTGCCGCTGCTTTTAGATTGAAGTGTGATCCGAATGAATGTGGGTGAGACACAGAGCAAGACAAACATAACATTCAGCAACAGGGCTGCTGGAATAGGTTAATTTAAATAATTTAATTGCGAAAACCTCTGTAACGGTGTATCCGACCGGGACAGACAGCACAGTCATAACAACCGGATTGGGTAGAGAGTACGAAATAAAGAAAGTAAGTTGGAGAAAAAAATGGAAGATAGAAGTGGGTACGTGAGAAAATAAATCAAAGCGTGCAAACGGTGTGAGGTAAGAGATGAAAACAACGAAATTAGCACACACGCTCAGAATATGTCCCTAAAACCAGAGTGGCGCAGCGGAAGCGTGCTGTGCCCATAACCCAGAGGTCCATGGATCGAAACCATCCTCTGCTATTCTATCAGTGGATACTTTTGAGAAAATACCGTCCGTTCACACGTGTGCACAACGTTTAGTTCGGGGAAATTCCTATTTCAACAAACGCATCATTGCATCATTTTATGAGTTTTATTCGATAATCCGTGGGGGACTGCATGGTCCCCTTTGTGCTCGGCCGTTGACCAATTAATTCATAATATTCTCTTCCGCATGAAGCTGCATTCTGGTCACAAGTGATAAGAGTAGATTTAGGCCATTCGGCCCATCAAGCCTTCTCCGCCATTCAATCGCGGCTGTTCGATCTCTCCCTCTTTAACCACATTCTCCTGCTTTCTCCTCACAACTTCTCCCCATGGTATAGAATAGGAAATAGTGGAGCCAATGTTTCCGCTCCCGTGTTCTTCATTGCAACTTTGATACAGAGATAAACACGTTCATGTTAGCAGAGAGAGTGGGGGAGCGGGGAATGGGAACAACAAGGGGGATATCTCTGATAATCACTGAAGGGTAGTAGTAACGTATAGGTGGTGGGAAATGGGTTGCAAGTAGATGAGCAATATCTGGTCGTCATGGAAATAGTGGACCGAAGGGTTTTTGTTCTGGAGGAAGTCTATGTCGCAGTGTCGGGAGAGTGAAGAGAGAGAGTCCACGGGGAAATAGACAGGTAGCTGACGGCACTGGGTGTAAGAAGGAACTGCAGATGCTGGTTTAAACCAAAGATATGCACAAAAAGCTGCAGTAACTCAGTGGGACAGGCAGTATCTCTGGCGAGAAGGAATGGGTGACCTTTCGAGTCTAGACTTCTTCAGACTTCCCCGTCACCCGTTCCTTCTCTCCTGATATGCTGCCTGTCCCGCGGAGTTTTTTGTGTCTATCTTCGGCACTCGGTGTAAACCAGACAGAGGGAAAGTCACACTATTCCATCGGCGAGTGGGGAACGGAACCGTCTCCAGTGCATTGTGAGTCTGTGACTCGACCACAGTCCCGCTGCTGCTTGTGACAGCAAATACAGAATACGACTCGCTGTTCCGGTTACATGCGTTTAGAAATGAAGGCGCCTCTTTATTAAAGAATTCAACACGAGCATGTACTTGAATAAGTTACCGGATCGCGGAAGAAGCCGAGAGCACACAAGTCAATCAGTGAGAAGTGAATGTCTGTAAGTAGCAGGTTTTTGGTCAAAGAAAATCTAAGGCTATTTACATGAAATTCTACAATCTTATGTAACTAACCCACAAAGAACACTTTTCCCCACTTTCCTGTTCGACTCGCATCCGTGTCTCCATCTCCTTCTCCCCGTCCCCTTCCACCTCCCTACATTATGCTGCTTCACAGCGTAAAACATATGTGTTTCCTCGTTAGTATAATGGTTAGTATCCCCGCCTGTCACGCGGGAGACCAGGTTTCAATTCCCCGACGGGGAGAAAGTTTTCATCGTTCTAAATTTAACTGGAAATCTAAGTTCTATTTTGCACTTGATTTGTAAATGGTGACAGCATCAAATATGTTTTCGCTGAATTGATCGGATCATTGAAAATTCCGAATTAACACAATACATACAGTACAGGAGCTCAGAAACATGCCCATTAGGCCCGTAATATCAGTGTCTAACATAATCCCAAATTAATCTAATCTACTCTGAAGAAGGGTGTCAACCCGAAACGTCATCCATTCCATCTCTCCAGAGATGCTGCCTGTCCCGCTGAATTACTGCAGCATGCTGTGCCTATAATCTATAATGTAATCTACTTGCCTACCTGTGATCTCTCCCCCACCCCCCTCCATTCCCATTTTATGCAGAGCATATTTGAAGTATTCTTAAATGCCACTATCGTATCTGATTCCACCACCACTCCTAGAAGCGCATTCCAGGCACCCACCGCTCTCCATTCCACACATCTCCTTTAAACTTTACCGCTCTCACGTTAAAGCTATGGCCTCAAGTGATTGAGATTTCCACCCTGGGATAAAGATTCTCAGTCTATCCTATCTATATCTCTCAAAACTTTATATACCTCTGGCCTCAAGTCTGATGAACCAGAGAAAACAATTCCAGTGTGTCAAGCCTCACTTTTTAGCTACTGAGCCGTATCTCAGGCATGGCATAGAAGTTTTCATTCTGTTCAACCTCTTCTGCACCCTCTCCAAAGCCTCCACACCCTTCCTGTAATAGGGAGAACAGAATTGAATGCAAGACTCCAAATGCTGCTTGTCAAAAGTCAGAGAGAGCTGCATCGTGACAGCTTGAAGAACCTTGAGGCCCCTCTGAAGCTGATACGCTGGTGGAAAGTAACCAAGGATGTCAAGGATCTAGAGCGAGGGATAGCAACCTGGGGTAAATTTGCCCCCGAGGGTAAATGTGTTGATTCTGGAACTTAAAAGAATATTTTTTAAAACAGTATTTAAACATTTCCCCTATGTCGGTTGCTTTATTATGGAGGAAGTGTAACCACAATTACTGAACAAATCAGTGTGAGGGTAAATGTTGCTTTCGAAAAGTTGCCAGGAGTAAACGGGAAGAAATAGGTTGGGAAGCCCTGCTATAATAATGAAACATCTTAAATAAATCGAAAGTAATTCCCAAGAACACAGCTATCAAGATAATTGATGTCTTTAATTTCAGGTAACCCTTTCATTCCCTCTCTCTCTCCCCGTCCCTCGCCCATCCCAGTCGTTTTGATATTCACATTTCTTATCCCTTCGTTTTTACCTCTTCCTCAGCCAACAATGGACCATTGTGGGCTCATTGGTCATCAGAGTAATCTCTGCTTTGTCATACCTTTTTTTCATACCTCTAGTTTCCCACATCCCTGAAACGCAGTCTGAAGAACGGTCTCGATCCGAAACGTCGACTATTCATTTTCTTCAGAGATGCTGCCTGGCGCGTTGAGTTACTGCAGCATTTTGTGCGTCTCTTCGGAGCAAACCAGCATCTACAGTTCCATCCTATTCACAATAATTGCTGTCATCTCTCTCGGCACCCCGGCGTTCAAAGATCGGTCTGTCACGTTCAGCACGGACCCCTTCTACATCTGGCGATTCCTTCTCAGTGCGATATCGCCAGCACCCATGAGTGTGATTTGCCAGCTGCCCTGTGGTGCTGCATAAATTCGACGAATTTTAACCTCCTTTGAATTCAATGTAAAGATCCGCATGCATTTGAAATAATTGATTTGATTGATCCTGCACCTGCAAATGACTTTGTAATCTTCAGTATGCGGACACTTAAGATCACTCGCACCGAAACTCCATTGCCCGGTTTTCACAGTCTCCGATGAAGGGAATTCTCCCTCCGGTAGCGTGTCTCACTGCCTCGCCATCAAACCCTTACAGCCCAGGACCGTATTTCAATAAATGGCTCTTAACATCATCGCTCCCTCCCTTATCCGCACCAGTTTTAAAGTTTTGGATGCTTCGTAATTTCCTCGCACATCTCGGAACAGGCCCTCGACATTAGATACAACTAAATATAGAAACGTACACAACAGATTCGGGCCCTCATGGTCCACCATGTCTATATCGACAGTGACGCCCTTTTCGTCAATAGGATTTACCAGTTTCGGTCCGTACCCTTCCATTCTTTTCCTGAGACTCAAGTCACGAGTATTTAATTGTCATAAGCATTTGATAAGGTCCCACATTGGAGAATACTGGGCAAGATTAGAGCACATGGTAGGGTGGTGATATGGATAGAAAATTGGTTGGCAGATAGGAAACAAAAGGTAGGAATTAACGGGTCACGTTTAGAATGGCAGGCAACCTATTTGGTTACCGCAAGGCCAAATGCTAGGACCGCAGCTGTTTACATTATATATTTATGATTTGGATGAAGGGATTAAACGAAACATTAGCTAATTTGCAGATGACACAAAGCTGGGTGGCATTGTGAACTGTGAGGAGGATGCTATGGGGATGCAGGGCGCTTGTACAAGTTGAGTGAGTGAGCATGACAGATGCAGTTTAATGTGGTTATACACAACGGTGATCGGGCTGATCACCATCGGTCGAAACAAACTACAGAGCGGAGGTGCAGAACCTGGCGGAATGGTGCTCACAGAACAACTTGTCACTAAACACCTCCAAGACCAAGGAGCTGATTGTTGACTTCAGGAGGTAGCAGAATGGGAAATACGCCCCAATCTCCATCCACGGGGACAGTGTGGAGAGAGTGTCCATCTTCAAGTATCTGGGGACTCACATCTCAGAGGACCTCACATGGTCCACCAACACCGCTGCGCTGGTCAAAAAGGCACAGCAACGACTGTTCTTCCTAAGAACATTGAAACGGACTGTTCTGCCCCAATAGCTGCTGACGACCTTCTACCGCTGCACCACAGAGAGTATACTAATGTATGGCATCTCTGTGTGGTGTCTCAGCTGCACGGAGGCGGAGAAGAGAGCTCTTCAGCGCGTCGTCCACAGAGCGCAAAAGATCATTGGGACACCGCTACCAGCCTTGGAGGGCATCTTACCACACACGGTTGCCTTAAGAATGCGGTCAGCATCCATAAAGACTCCTCCCACCCTTGTAATGGACTGTTCGAACTACTCCCTTCCGACAGACGTTACAAGACCTTCTACGCCCGCTCCTCCAGACTCAGGAACAGCTTCATTCCCAGAGATATAGCGGCTCTGAACGGGACCTGCTGAATACCCCCCACCCCATGCACTGTCTCCCTCGGATGGTCACGTCGCACAGACTCATCTGCACTTTAGCCTGTTTTGGTTTTGACTGTTTTACTGTTCTAATGTTCTTTTCACAAACCTTGTTGTCGGGGTATCGAAACCTAAATATCTGAACCTAATTTAAGTTATGACATCGGATGGAGTTGCAAACCAAATCTCGTTGCATTTATGTGTAATGACAATAAAATGTATTATTATTAATATTATCGATGGCGAAAACAGGAAGTTGTATTATTATCTAAATGGTGTCAAGTTGG
Organism: Okamejei kenojei; assembly: GCA_035221665.1. Taxonomy (NCBI): domain Eukaryota; kingdom Metazoa; phylum Chordata; class Chondrichthyes; order Rajiformes; family Rajidae; genus Okamejei; species Okamejei kenojei. The sequence continues at coordinate 4,475,869 of CM069165.1, forward strand.
TGAAAGGAGAAGTACAACGTAGATCGGGGGGGGGGGGTCCTTGTTCATCAGTCACTGAAAGTAAGCAATCAGGAACAGCAGGCAGTGAAGAAAGCGACTGGCATGTTGGCTTCCATAACAAGAGGAGTTGAGTATAGGAGCAAATAGGCCTTCTGCAGTTGTACAGGGTCCTAGTGAGGCCACACTGGAATTTTGAATGCAGTTTTGGTCTCCAATCTTGATCACATTGAACGGCGGTGCTGGTTCGAGTGGCCGAATGGCCTACTCCCGCACCTATTGTCTATTGTCTATTGTTGTGTTCATTCTAATGAAGGAGGGCAGCCCAGGAGTAGATTTCACAAGGTTAATTGCCGGGAAGGCGGGCGCGGCGGGGACTGTCATGTGTTGATAGATTCGAAGCGGCTGGGCTTGTATATTCTGGAATTTCGAAGGATGGGAGGGAATCTTATTGAAAATTATATAAGATTATTAAGGGTTTGGACACGTTAGTGGCAGGAAACATGTTCCCATGTTGGAGGAGTTCAGAAACACGGGGCCATATTTTTAAGATGGTAAGCAATTTAGAAACGAAATGAGGAACAAATATTTTTCATAAAGATAGTTGTGAGTTGTGTGGAATTCTCTGCCTCAGAGGGCGGTGGAGGCTGGTTCCCTGGATGCTTTCAAGAGAGAGTTGGATAAAGGTCTTAGGGAGGAGCGGAGTTTAAGGGATATGGCGAAGAAGGCAGGAATGGGGGACTGATTGTGGATGATCATCCATGATCACATTGAATGGTGGTGTTGGCTCGAAGGGCCGAATGGCCAACTCCTGCACCTATTGTCTATTGTTCATTGTCATATGTACATACAATGGCACGACAAAATACTTGCTTGGTGTCGCATAATTAACCTGCAAAGCCAATACTCAGATAAAATTAAGTTAAGGAGAAGGACCAAAAGGGTAACGATTTCAGGAATACTGCCTGTGCCGCGTGACAGTGGGAGTAGGAATGAAATGAGGTGGAGGATAAATGCGTGGTTGAGGGACTGGTGCAGTGGGCAAGGATTCAAGTTTCTTGATCACTGGGACCTCTTTTGGGGAAGGCTTGATCTGTACACAAAGGACGGGTTGAATTGTTTTTGAGTTTTGTGGTTGTATGTGTTGTTTTTTTTGTTGATTGTTTGGTTGTGTGTTTGTTTTGTGTTTGATTTTGTGTGTGTTTTTTTTTGTGTGCTTGTTGTTTTTTTTTGTAGCTTTTTGTTTGTTGTTGATTGTGTTTTTTATTGTTTTGTTTATTTGTTGTTTTGTTGAACCCCCCCCCCCCCCCGGTTTTTTTTAGTTTGTTTTTTTGGTTGTTTGTTTGTTTTTTTTGTTTGGTTTTTTTGTATTTTGTTGTGTGTTTTTTGTTGTTTTTTTGATGATGTTTGTTTGTTTATTGTTTTTTGGTTTTTGTGTTTATTAGATGTTTGAATTTTGTTTGACTTTTTTTTTTTGAATTGTATTTTGTTTTTGGTTGTTGAACTTTTTTTGAATGGTGTTTTGTTTTTTTGATTTGTTGTTTTTTTTTGATTTTTTTTGTTGTTATGTTTTTTTTGTTGTTTGTTTTTTTGTGTTTTTTTTTGTTGTTTGTGTTTGTTGTTTTTTTTTGATTTTTGTTTGTGTGTTTTGTTTTGTTTTGTGTTTTTTTTGTTTTTTGAGTGTTGTTTTTTTGTTGTTTGTGAATGTGTAGTTTTGTTGGTTAGTTGGTGTCGTTGTTGTTGTTTGTGTGTTGTGTTTTTTTTTGTTGTTTTGTGTGTTGTGTTTTGTGAGTTTGTTGATAGGGTGTTTTTTTTTGTTGTTTTTTTTGTTTTATTGTTTGTTTTTGTTTGTTTGTTTTTTTTTTTTGATTTTTTTGTGGTTTGAATGTATGTTTGCTTTTTTTGAATTGATTGTTGTTTTTTGTTTGTTTGTTGTTGTTTTTTGGTTAGTTTTTTTTTGAACTTGGCCCGAGGGGGGACCAATGATCCTGGCAGGGAGATTTGCAAAGGCTACTGGGGAGACTTTAAACTAGAAAGGCTGGGGGGAGGGAGGGGGGCTCGGGAGAGGGGGCTAGGGGGTCAGGGTGTGGGCAAGAGGCAAGAGAAGGGAAGCACTCGGATCCAAAATGTAGGCGAGAAAGATGAAAAAGATAATAGACCGAGAAAAATAAGGGATGGTGGTTTCTAAAATGTGTATATTTTAATGCTAGGAGCATTTGTAAGTAAGGTGGACGAACTTAGAGCTGGATTGACACCTGGAAATATGATGTTGTGCAATCAGTGAAACATGGTTGCAGGAGGGCTGTGATTGGAAACTAATATTTCCAGGATTTCGTTGCTTCAGGTGTGAAGAATTAGAGAGGACCAGAGGGGGAGGTGTTGCCATGCTTGTCTCAGAGAAGATATTATACAGCAGTGCTTTGGCAGGATAGGATAGATTAGACGGCTCGTCTCGGGGGCTATTTGGTGGAACTGAGAAGTGGGAACGGTGATTGGTGAAAGCAACAACTTTTAGGGGTTGTATTATAGACCGCCAAATGGCGGGGAGCGAGAATTGGAAAAAAGAGCAAATATGTAAGGAGATAGCAGATATTAGTAGTAAGCACAAGGAAGTGATTGTGGGAGAGATTTCAATTTTCCAAAATAGACTGGGAGGAAACACATTCTGTTAAATGGGCTGGATGGTTTGGCGTTTGTAAAATGTGTGCAGGATAGTTTTTAGCTGCAGCAGTACATAGAGGTATCGACCGAGAAGGGGCTGTAGTGCTGGACCTCCTGTTAGGAAATGAGGCAGGTCAGGTGACGGAGGTATGCGTTGGTGAGCACTTCGGGACCAGGTGATCACACTACAAATTAGTTTCAATATAATTATGGGAGAGAGTCAGAACTGGACCTAGGGTTTTAGAGATTTTTGATTGGAGAAAAGGCTAACTTTGAGGGGAATGCGTTAGGATTTTAAAGGAGGTGAATTGGGGACACTTTGTTTCATGGGAAGGATGTAGAAGAGAAATGGAGGACATTAAAGGGGAAATTGTAAGAGTACAGAATCTTTCTGTCCCTGTTTTAGTTGTGAAAGGAAATAGTAAAAATTGGAAAGAGCCAAGGTTTTGAAGGGAAAGAAATTGGACACCTGTTATTCGAAAAAAAAAGAGAGATATCTACAATAATTATAGGAGGCATGGAGTAAATGAGGTGCTAGATGAGTATAAAGAATGTAAAAAGTAATCTTAAGAAAGAAATTAGGAAGGCTAAAAGAAGAATATGAGGTTGCTTTGGCTAGAATGATGAAAAGTAAACCCAAGGGTTTCTACAGCTATATTAATAGCAAAAGATAACGAGGGGATAAAATGGACCATTAGAGAACCAGAATGGACAGCTAGTCTGCAGAGCCAAAAGAGATGGGGGGAGATATTGAACATTTCTTTTCTTCGGTATTCACCAAGGAGAAGGATATTGAACTCTGTGAGTTAAGGGGAAAGAGTAGAGTAGCTATGGAAACTATGAGATTCAAAGAGGAAGAAGTACTGACACTTTTGAAAAAATTAAAAGTGGATAAGTCTCCAGGTCCTGACAGGATATTCCGTAGGGACATTGAGGGAAGTTAGTGTAAGAAAAATAGCAGGAGCTATGACAGAAATATTTCAAATGTCATTAGAATACGGGAATAGTGCCGGAGGATTGGCGTACTGCGATGTTGTTCCATTGTTTAAAAAGGGTTCAAAGAATAAACCTAGCAATTATAGACCTATTAGTTTGACGTCAGTGGTGGGTAAATTAATGGAAGGATACTTAGAGATAAATATATATAAGCATCTGGATAAACCAGGGTCTGATCAGGAACAGTCAACATGGGAATTTGTGCTGTTAAGTCATGTTTGACAAACCTTCTTGAATTTTTTTGAAGCGGTAACTAGGAAAATTGATTGAGGGTAAAGCAGTGGATGTTGTCTCATATGGATTTCAGTAAGGCCTTTGACAAGGTTCCCCATGGAAGGTTGGTTTAAGAAGGTTCAAAAAAAAAAAAAAAAAAAAAAAACAAAAAACAAAAAAACAACAAAACAAAAAAAAAACCCCAAACACAAAAAACAAAAAAACAAAAAAAAAAAAAAATCTCTGGGTGTTAATGCGGAACGAGTAGACAAGATGGATTCAACAGTGGCTGAATGGGAGACGTTCAGAGAGTAATGGTGGATGGCAGTTTGTCAGTTGGAAGCCGGTGACCAGTAGGGTGCCTCAGGGATCTGTGTTGGGTCCACTGTTGTTTGTCATGTACATCAATGATCTGGATGATGGGGTGGAAAGAAAAATTCGGATAGTATGTATGCAGATGATACTAAGATAGGTGGTGTTGTGGATAATGAAGTAGATTTTCAAAGTCTACAGAGGGATTAGAGGGCCATTTGGAAAAAAGTGTGGTGAAAGATGGCAGATGGAGTTTTAGTTTAATGCTTGATAAGTGTGAAGTGCTAACATTTTGGCAGGGACAAATCAAAAACATAGGACGTACATGGTGGTAAATGGTAGGGAATTGAGGAATGCTGTGGAACAGAGGGATCTAGGAATAACTGTGCATAGTTCCCTGAAGGTGGAATCACATGTAGAAAAGGGTGGTAAAGAAAGCCTTTGGTGTGCTGGCCCTTATAAAATCAGAGCATTGAATTAGGAGTAGGGAAGTAATGTTAAAATTGTACAAGGCATTGGGGTAAGACCAAATCTGGAGTATGGTTGTTACAATTTTGGTCGCCTAAGTTATGGAAGGATGTCAACAAAATAAGAGAGAGTTCGCGGGAGATTTACTAGAATGTAGCCAGGGTTCCAGAACTATGTTACAGGAGAAAGTTGTTTGAACAGTTAGGTCTTTATTCTTTGGTAAGCGCAGGAGACAAAGGTTATTAAGGGGGGGGACTTGATTGAGGTCTTTAAAATGATGTTGAAAGGGATAGACAGAGTTGACGTGGATTACGTTTTTCCCATTGAGGGTAGGGAAAGATTCAAACAAGAGGGCATGACATGAGAATTAAGGGACAGAGGTTTTCGGGGCGGGGGTAACGTGAGGGGGGAACTTCTTTACTCGAGGGTGGTGGACTGTGTGGAACTCAGCTTCCAGCAGAAGTGGTGGAGGCAGGATCGATTTTAACCTTTTTAAGAGTAAAGTGGCATAGGTATATGGACACGTGAAGGGAATGGAGGGGTATGGTTTGAGTGCAGGTAAGATGGGGACTAGGGAAAACAAATGGTCGGCACGGACAGGAACGGCCGAGAGGGCCCGTTTCCGTGCTGTAATTGTTATATGGTTATATGGTTATAATGAATAACTCCATAACTCGTGTCAAAAAGCCAGAATCCGAGTGCAGCCAACATAGCTCATAGTTATTTCGTGTTTTTTTAGAGTTTGATTGCCTGATAGGTGTTGGGAAGAAGCTGCCACGGCAGGGGGTGTCGGATTCCCCTGCTTTTCAGTCATATTCGTAAACCACCCCATTAACCATGCTTGATTGACCAAAATAGAGTTCCACGGGGATCTATGATCCGCTGTTTATTGTATGTTTATTTTATATATAATTTATATCTATATATATAATTTTTTTTAAATTTTATTTTTGAGGGACGACACAAATGCCAGGCTCAGATATAGGGGCAGATACTTATTCCGAGTCTAGTCGGTTCCAAAGTCGGTACACAGGTATCAAAGCACTGAAGCAACAGTATCATCTAGGGGAAGCAGAGGCAAAAACAGTGGTCGAAATCAAGGCAATGGTCGAGTACACAAAAGTCCACAATTTTCTAGAGCTGGAACGGAGGGGTGATTACCAGGTAGCCCACGCAACGGAACTGGCCAAAGAATCCTAAAACCACAAAGGCTTATTAAATACCAGAATTAACAGGGGATAACGAGACACAGGTGATAACCAATCAGGGCGGGGTCACCATCACATGGGGTAAAAACGACCTAGACAGGGAATGGCACCTTGAAACAAGAAGAATTGTGACGGCACCAAAATAAAAACAAGAAGAATGCACACTCAATTACTCAAAACCAATAAGGAACAGAAACTAGATTAAACGCGAGACCCTGACACTCTTAGCTTTACACAATGACCGCTCGCTCCGTAACCTCTGATCAATACGTCCCTTGGGTAGATAGATAGTCCTTGCTTCTCCTCTTTCCCCTCCCATTCCAGCTCTTCCACAGCTTACTGTTCTCCGCCTCTTCTTTATTTATTTTTGTCAAATCAATGGGATCCCACCATCGCTCATCTTCCCATCTTCTCCCTGTTGGCTTTCCGCAAAGCCGCTGGGCTCCGTTAACCCCTGAATCCAATAGTCCCTTCCCATCCAAACCATCCCTTCTTGTCACTTTCTCTTTGAACCGCAACAAAACTGGCTACACTTGTCGGCTTTACCTCCCCCCAGCTTGACTACATTCAATGACCAAGCAGTCTTTCCAGGTGGGCAGCGATTCAACTGCACCTCCTCAACCTCCATCTATTGCAACCACTGCTGTCAGCCTGCTGCTCTACATCGGGTTGAAAACCAAGCCATAGGCTTCACGACTGCTTCGGCAATAACACCTCCGCTCAGTCCGCAATAAACCAACCTGACTCCTGGTGTGCTCGCCCTTTCAACACCCCCTCCATTTCGAATCCGACCTTTTCTCCTGGGCCTTTTCCATAGCCAGAGTAGGCCATCGTAAATTGGAGGACCAGCATCTATTAATTCGCCTAGGGCAGTTAGCACCACAGCTGTATTTGACCATTGACTTCTTCAATTTCAGGTAATCCCTACTTTCTCCTCCCATCCAGCTTTCTCCCTCAGCCACTGTTTCCGCCTCTTCCTATCTTCTCTCCGTCCCCCCCACCTCACATCATCTATGTGAGGGTGGGGGGGGGGGACGGGAGGGTCTCGACCTAAACGTCTTATTTCCTTCGCTCCATAGATGCTGCCTCACCGCTGAGTTACTCCAGGTATTGTTCTACCCATTCACAACAAGTTCAGTCCATCCCTCTTTCCTCACCTCTCCCTTACACTTTAGGGGCAATTTTACAGAGACAAGATAACTACAAAGCCAAAGCTTTCTTTGGAAATGTGGGAGGAAACCCACACGCTTGCAGGGAGAATATGTACATATTCAACCAGGCAGTGCCCGATGACAGGAACGAACAAGATTCTGGAGTGTGTGAGGCAGCAAAGGTTTAACCCAGTTGTGCCTCTATATATTGTTTTCCAACCACAAAAATATAATACGTTGATACTTTGGTTACTAAAAAATGAAAATATAAATTTTCAGTAAAAATCTCCAAGTTGACGCTATGGTCCCTCTTTAACAGCTACTGTATGTATTTAATTAAATTCAAGACTATGGCGGCAGTAATTGACTATAAAAGTGCTGCCTAAAGTGTCGAGCCCGGAAATTGATCCTGAATATGGGTGCTGTCTGTATGGAGTTTGCTCCTTTTCCTTTTGATTGATGGGTTTTTCCGGGTGCTTTGTTTTCCTCCACATTCGTTTGTGTCCAGAGATTCTGTCTCTGGACCTGTTAGTTACTCAGTCTTTGGGTCTATCTTCAGTTGAACCAGCATCTGCAGTTCTGCCGACACACACGGATACTCTACGATAGAAACTGTATTAATCCCAGGAGGGGAGGAATTGAGTGTGCGTGTGTATATTTATATAGCACACAACACACACACACACTGTATACACATAACAAACCCACTGAGTCCAAGTTCAATATTGCAAGAGGTGCAATTTCGTCGCCATTTTGCCAAAACAGTCGCAGCAGCAGTTGGTGACACAGGGCCGTTACAGCCGTCACTTCCATTTCGGTTGTCCCGTAATTCCACACCTGCCCTCTTCAGTCATATTTCCCCCGAGGGGCACCTCCCGCATCCGACCTCGAGGGCGCTGAAGATAAGACCACCCGGTTCCTCCCATCTACCTTGTGGCGGGTGGGAAGAGATGAGTGAATTGTGGAGGGATCAATCCCTTTGGAAGGCGGAAAGGGGTGGAGAAGAGAATATGTGATTAGTGGTCGCATCCCTCAGATGGTGACGGGAATCTCGGAGGATAATGTGTTGGCTGGAGTCTGGTGGTGTAAAAAGTGAGGATCAAGTGAACTGTCTTTTTTGCGACTGGGCGAACAGAAATCAAGAACAAAACTATAGGACACTGAGGTGTGAGGCTCACCTCTATGAGAGAATATAATGAATAGAATAGAATAGAATGAATAGAATAGAATAGAATAGAATAGAATGCCTTTTATTGTCACTATACACATGTACAATGAGATTAAAAGCTGCTCCTACTCAGTGCAAAAACAAATAGGGGAGCGGGAATTAGGTGCACAGTTTCTGTGGCGCTATATACATATCTATTAAAGACAATGGATAAATAGAATTACAGTTACAGTACAAATTACAGTAGGTGGCCTAATAGATGAAGTGTCCGGGGTTTAGTCTGTGAAGGTCAGTGCATTTGTGAGTTAGGGAGGTTAATGGATTTTGGAAATGAATATTATTGAGTTATTTGGTCCTTGTGCTGGTGCACCTATAGCCGGCCCTCCCTGAGCGGCAAGCAGGTGCACAGGCCAAATGCGGAAGGGGGAGCTGTCCTTAATAATGTTCTTCGCCTGCAGAGGCAGCCAGAGGTGCAAATGTCGCCAGTAGAGAGGGGAGAGGGCAGCCGATGATCTTCTATGCTGCCCTTAACTACCCTCTGAAGTCTCTCCGGTCTGCCACGGTGCAGTGCCGTACCATGCTGTAATTACAGTATGTAACAGGCTCCTCAATGGACGAGCGGAGAAGGTCAGCAGCCGGTTGGGAGTCCAGGTGTTGTGCTTCCTGAAGACCCTCGGAAGTGCAGCGTGCTGAGCTTCTTTGAAGACCGCTGTGATGATTTCTTCCGGAGATGTCAGCGGAGATAGGAGGACGCCGAGACACCGGAAGGTGTTAGACCCTCTAGAGAAGTGAGGAATCCCACGTTCCTTGTAAGGAAATAAGGAAATCTCCACCTATCCGAGTATGGAACACTTCCCTCCTTCACACCGATTTTTGCAGTCTAAAGAACCCTTTCAGCCCTTTCCCGCTTTTCCAGAGGCCGATCCATGCACAAACTCCTTAACCTACTGGGTACTAACAATGTCATTCAAATTCAATTAAATTTTTGTGTCTATTTCCGGGGGGGTGCAAAACGAGGCGAGTCTCAGGCGGGGAGGGAGAACAGCCTTGCTGATCGCCGTCATCTTTACGCCGGCAGATTCCTGGGTCTGCGGTACTCCACTGCTGCCCATTATCATACCTGCTCCGCCTTGATGCTCCGGAGTTTACAGCAGCGTTAGGTCGCCAAGTGTTGAAAACCCGGTATAGGAGGATGTGCTGCACCTTGATGTGAACTATGTGAGCGCACGGGATAAGTTCCGCAAACAAAGAGGCTCGTGATCTGCTGGGGCCCTTCAACACTGAAGGAATCTGAATAAGTTAATCGCATTGACGGGATTTGGGAAATTAATGAGGAACTGGGGTTGGAACCCAAACAAATAGCCGCGGTTGTGGGTGATCTCGGCTGCAAGCCAGTCGGTGCCCGCTGCTTTTAGATTGAAGTGTGGTCGGAAGATCGGCCCGATATGGAACGTGGGAGAAGAACGAAGCAAGATAAAACAGAACATTCAGCAATAGGGCTGCAGGAATAGGGTAATTTAAATAAGTTTAACTTCATTGCGAAAACCCTCTGGAAACGGTTGTATCCGACCGGACGACGGCACAGTATAACAACGGATGTGCGGAGAGTAAGAATAAAGAAAGTAAGATGGGGGGAAAAAAAAATGTAAGATGGAAGGGGATACGTGGAAAGAAAGCACAGCGTGCAAACGGTGTGAGGTAAGAAATGAAAAACAACGACATAAGCAACAAAAAGGCGAGCACACACGCTAGATATTTCTGTGAAGCAGATGTGCGCGCACCGGAACGTCGTTTGTAGTGGGCCCATAACCCAGATGTAGATGATCCATACCATTCTATCAGAGGATACTTTGAGAAATCCCGTCGGGTTCACATGCGTGCACAACATATAATTTCATTAATTCGGGGATTCCCTTTTCAACCAAAAACGCTTCGCCTCATTGCATCATTTTATCAGTTTTATTGGATAATCCGTGGGGTGACACATGGTCCCCGTTGTGCTCCGCCGTTGACCAATTAATTCATAATATTATCTGCTGCATTGGAGCGAGCTGCGTTCTGGTCAAGTGGTGGAAAGAAACAGGCCAATCGGCCCATTTATGTTCTACTCCGCCCATTCAATCACGGCTGATCTATCTCTCATCGAACCCACATTCTTCTGCATTCTCCTCATATCCTCTCCCCACTGCTAGAACGGAACTGAGGTGCCCATGGTTCTGCTCCAGTGATCTCATTGCAACTTTGATACAGAGATAAAAACACGTTCATTGTTTCAGTAAGCAGAGAGAGTGGGGGCGCGAAAAAAAAAAAAAATGGGTACACAAGGGGGATATCTCTGATAATTATGGAGGGGTCGTTCGTCTAGGTAACCGGTGAGGTGGGAACTGGGATGCGAGTAGATGAGCAATATCTGGTCGCGTGGATAGTTGGCGAGGGTTTTCGTTTGGAGGAAAGTCTGATGTCGGAGTGTAGGGAGAGAGAGGAGAGAGAGTCCTCTGGAAAATAGACAGGTAGCTGACGGCACTGGGTGTAAGAAGGATATGCAGATGCTGGTTTAAACCAAAGATAGGCACAACAATCTGCAGAAATTCAGTGGGACGGGCAGTAGCACTGGAGAGAAGGAATGGGTGATGTTTCGGGTCGAGACTCTTCTTCAGACTTATGCGAACGACTATGCCCGGGTTCATGAGTTGGAAGTGAATTGTGCCGTGGTAAAGTAGCCGAAATAGCTCAGTTGGGAGAGCGTTACACTGGAGAAGGGTCTCGACCCGTAAGTCGCCTATCTCCAGTGCGTGGTAAAAAATAAATAGAAATAAAGAATAAAAGTACATATATCACAGAGAGTGGTGAATCTGTGGAATTCTCTGCCACAGAAGGTAGTTGAGGCCAGTTCGTTGACCATATTTAAGAGGGAGTTGGATGTGGCCCTTGTGGCTGAAGGGATCAGGGGGTATGGAGAGAAGGCAGGTACAGGATACTGAATTGGATGATCAGCCATGATCATATTGAATGGCGGTGCAGGCTCGAAGGGCCGAATGGCCTGCTCCTGCACCTAATTTCTATGTTTCTATGAGTTCCGATCGGCAGTGGCACGACAATGGCTCTGCTTCAGTGTGTCCAGGTTGGTGGTTGGTGCGCGATACTTTGGCAGGGGGCAAAGGCCGTTTATCAGTCTTATAGCCCGAGGGAAGAAGCTGAGGAGCATCCTGCTGGTTTTACAGCTGATGCTCCCGTACCTCTTCCCAGATGGCAGGATGGAGAATATGTGATGCGATGGGTAGTAGGGGTCTTTGATGATGGAGATGGCTCTGCTAATACATTTCTTCCTGTATATGTTTTGAAAAATATAAAAGTGGATAAGTCCCCAGGTCCTGACAGGATATTCCCTAGGACATTGAGGGAAGTTAGTGTAGAAATAGCAGGAGCTATGACAGAAATATTTCAAATGTCATTAGAAACGGGAATAGTGCCGGAGGATTGGCGTACTGCGCATGTTGTTCCATTGTTTAAAAAGGGTTATCAAAGAAAACTAGCAATTTTTATAGAACCTATAGTTTGACGTCAGTGGTGGGCAAATTCATGGAAGGATACTTAGAGATAATCATATATAAGCATCTGGAATACACAGGGTCTGATTCAGGAAAGTTCAACATGGGATTTGTGCCGGGAAGGTCATGTTGACAACCTTCTTGAATTTTTTGAAGCGGTAACTAGGGAAATTGATGAGGGTAAAGCAGTGGATGTTGTCTCTATGGATTCAGTAAGCCTTTGGACAAGGTTCCCATGGAAGGTTGGTTAAGAAGGTTCAATCTTTGGGTGTTAATGGCGGACGGAGTAGCAAGATGGATTCAACAGAGGCTGAATGGGAGATGGTCAGAGAGTAATGGTGGATGGCTGTTTGTCAGGTTGGAGCGAATCGTGACCAGTGAGGGCCTCAGGGATCTCCGTGTTGGGTCCACTGTTTTTGTTCATGTACATCAAGATTGGAGGATGGGGTGGAAAATTGGTAAGTAAGTATGCAGAGATGATACAAAGATAGGTGGTGTTGAGGTAATGAAGTAGATTTTCAAAAGACTACAGAGAGATTTGGGCCATTTGGAAAAAGTGGGCAGGAAGAAAGATGGCAGATGGAGTTAATGTGATAAGTGTGGAAAGTGTACATCTAGGCAGGGACAAATCAAAATCGACGCGTACATGGTTAAATGGTAGGGACTTGAGGAATGCTTTGTGCGAACAGAGGGATCTAGGAATAACTTGTGCATAGTTCCCTGAAGGTGGAATGCATGTAGATAGGGTGGTTAAGAAAGCTTTGGATGTGCTGGCCTTTATAAATCAGAGCATTGAATATAGGAGTAGGGAAGTACTCTCGTTACATTTTACAAGGCATTGGTACGGACCACTTCTGGAGTATGGTGATACAATTTTGGTCGCCTAGTTATAGGAAAAGGTTGTCAACAAACTAGAGAGGAGTTACAGAGTGAGAGTTACTAGAATTTGCCAGTGTTTCAGCAACTATGTTACAGAGAAAGAAAGGAGACCATGTTGGGTTTTATTCTTTGGAGGAGAATGTTAGGGGGACTTGTTTGAGGTCTTTAAAATGATGAAAGGGCTCGACAGATTGACGTGGATAACGTTTTTCCATTGAGGGTAGGGAAGATTCAAAAAGAGGGCTCATGACATGAGAATTACGGGACAGAGGTTTCGGGGTAACGCTGATACCACACAGCCACCACTTCATTACTCAGAGGGTGGTGGCTGTGTGGACTCAGCTTCCAGCAGTATGGTGGAAGCAAGGATCGATTTTAAAACATTTAAGAGTAAGTGAATAGATTGGGACGTGAAGGGAATGGAGGGGTATGGTCTGAGTGCAGGTAGAAGGGTAGGGCAAAACAAAATGGTCGGCACGGACTTGGAAGGGCGCGAGGGCCTGTTTCCGTGGCTGTAATGTTTATATTGTATTGGTTATATGGTTATATATGTCAGGCAATAAAGGGAGTGGGCACCAATAATTTGCTGGCGTCTTCACATCGGTCCAGTTGGTTTTGCCCGTTCGTACGCCTTGCAGTTCCCGAACAGGCGGTGATGCCGTAGGTTATTGTGCTCTCGATTGTCCCCCCTATAAAATGTTCGTCGGTGTGCAGTGGGGAGACCTGCTTTCCGTAGTCTTCGGAGAGGTTGTTTTGTAGTTGCTGCGGGCTCTCTTGACCAGTGCTGTGGTGTTGGTCGTGGACGTCAGGTCATCTGACACGGGTTGGAGTCCTAGGAACTTCACACTGCTGACCTTTCTATCATCAGCTCCATCGATGTGCAGACGTGTATGGCGTTGTTTTCCGCCTCTGAAGTCCACACATCTCCTTCGTTTTTCCCACGTTGGAATGAGGTTGTGGGATTTGCACCATCCTAGTGAGCAGCTTCCACCTCTATCCTGTACGCCGACTCATCATTATCACTGATGAGACCCACCACTGTTGGTCGTCAGCGAACTTGTTGGAATGAAGTTGTTGTTGAGTCTAGGGGGGGGGGGGGGTGGGCCATTACATTCGTGTGTCAGCAGACTAAACAGCAGGGGGCTTAGGACACAGCCTTTGGGGCGTGCAGTGTCACGGCCTATGGTTTTTGATGTCCTACTGCACACTGACTGTCTGCTGGCCGTTGTGATAGTAAGTTCAGGACCCTGTTACATGTGCCAGCATCACCCCAATAATTCCACTTACCATTGTTTCCAGCGTCGCGGGCCGTTAAAACCGCCGAAACTGCAATTTTGGGGAAATCGGGATTAGCGTGAGGGACATTTAGCCTTACTTCAGAATTCAAAGTGAGGAGAAGAAATGCGGTAAGATAGAGACAGCGAGAGCTGAAGGCCACCAACAGCAGAGTGCTTGGCGAACATTGGCGTTTGCTCACGCATTTCATAACATAAGGCATATTTGTGTTTTTTTCTATGATTCGTTTGGGCATCTAAAAAGTTTTGGAAGTGATAGAATCTGGCTGTAAAAAAATTATTTTTAAAATCGCCATGGGTTCTCAAGTGGGTTTTTACATTACAAAATAAAACCTCCTCTAAAGCAAAATTTATAGCCCCGATTTATCACTTTGAGACTTTTAAGATACTAAAGGATTCAAGAAAAACGATAAATAACGCCTTATTGTTTGATGAAATGCAATGAGGCAAAACGGTAATTCCAAATTCTTAATTCCGATATCTGCGGCTACAGATATGAGCGGCTCCGGGCGTCAGCCCTATGTACCCAGTGTTCTTACGTGCACAACTTATAGCTCTGTACATAAATTGGAGAGGAAGGGACGATAAAATTTAACGGAGAAAGTGTGAGATGTTTGCGCTTGGGCGAACGAAAGGTTGATTTATAGTCCCGTTTGTTGATTATTTCTAAACCGCAGACAAAAATTCTTCCAGAGTAGATCCTGCGTATTTTTCAATGGACATTAGACACTCAAAACGTCTGGCAATGCCCTGACTAGGCTCAGTCGGTGAGCATGAGAATTTAATCTCAGGGTCGTAGGTTCGAACCCCACGATGGGCGACCACTTTATTTAAACAGTTATCAATAGCAAACATATGTCTAGCGAACGAATAGTTCAGGAATATTCTGCATTTTTGGGGATGTAAGGATTCTATACCTTGCAACCCCTTTGGTTACATTTATTGTAGACAATTGACTGCAAGATGTGTTTTCTTTATCGTGAAATAATACGACAATGGCTGAGAGCGCACAACCCACCAACCTCATCTCCCGGTTGCTCAGCACTTCAACTGGTTCTGAACTTAAAGAAAGGTAACTTTGAGGGCATGAGACGTGAATTGGCCTCGATGATGGGCAATTAATTCTAAAAGGGGTTGACGGTGGATATACAATGGGGAAGACATTAAAGACGCATGGGGATGAACTACAAAAAATTGTTCATCCATTTGGCAAAGAATAAATCGGGGAAGGTAGTAGTGGCATCCGTGGATAACAAGGGAAAATCAGGGATAGTATCAAGCAAAGGATGATGAGTACAAAGTAGCCAGAAAATGCAGCATACGAGGCTGGGAGAAAATTCAGAGACAGCAGAGGTGGGAACAAAGGGCTAATTAAATAGGAAAGGATATAGATTATGAAAGAAAAACTTGGCTCGGGAAAATAAAAACTGACTGCAAAAGGTTTTATTGATATGTGAAGAGAAAGAGGTTAGTTAAAACAAATGTAGGTCCCTTGCAGTCAGAAACAGGTGAGATTGATCAGGGGAACAGGTTATGCGGGACCAATTGAAATAATACTTGGTTTTCCGTCTTCACTAAGGAATGACATAAATATCTTGCCTGAAATAGCGGGGGACTGTGGTTCAAAGGAGGAATTGAGTGAAATCCAGGTCAGAGGGAATTGGTGTTGGGGAAATTGATAGATTAAAGGCCGAAAATCCCCCGGGCAGATAGGCTGCATCCAGCGTATTAAGGAGGAAGTAGCTCAGGAATTAGTGGATGCATTAGTGATAATCTTTCAAAACTCTTTAGATTCTGGGCGTAGTTCCTGAGGATTGGCGGGGTAGCAAATTGTAACCCCTCTTTTTAAGAAGGGAGGGGAGGGAGAGAGAAAACGGGGGAATTACAGAACCAGTTAGTATAACATCGGTAGTGGGGAAACTGCTAGAGTCAGTTATTAAGATGGGATAGCAGCACATTTGGAAAGTGTGAAATCATTGGACAAAGTCAGCATGGATTTACAAAAGGTAAATCATGTCTGACGAATCTTGTGGAATTTTTCGAGGATGTAACTAGTAGCGTGGATAAGGGAGGACCAGTGGATGTGGTATATCTGGACTTCCTAGAGAGGCTTTCGACAAGGTCCCACATAAGAGATTAGTATACAAACTTAAAGCTGACGGTATTAGGGGTTTCAGTATTGATGTGGATAGAGAACTGGCTGGCAAACAGGAAGCAAAGAGTAGAGTAAACGGGTCCTTTTCACAATGGCAGGCAGTAACTAGTGGGGGTACCGCAGGGCTCAGTGCTGGGACCCCAGCTATTTTACAATATATATTAATGATCTGGATGAGGGAATTGAAGGCAATATCTCAGTTTGCGGATGACACTAAGACTGGGGGGCAGTGTTCGTTTTCATCCATGTGAGGATGAATGCTAGGAGACTGCAAGGTGACTTGGATAGGCTGGGTGACGTGGGCAAATGTTTGGCAGATGCAGTATAAAGTGGATAAATGTGAGGTTATCCACTTTGGTGGGCAAAAACAGGAAAGCAGACTATTATTTAAATGGTGGCCGATTAGGAAAAAGGGGAGATGCAGCGAGACCTGGGTTGTCATGGTACACCAGTCATTGAAAGTAGGCATGGCAGGTGCAGCAGGCAGTGAAAAAAGCGAATGGTATTTAGCTTTCATTGCAAAAGTATTTGAGTACAGGAGTCAGGGAGGTTCTACTTCAGTTGTACAGGGTCTTGGTGAGACCACACATGGAGTGTAGCGTACAGTTTTGGTCTCCAAATCTGAGTAAGGAAATTTATCGCCATATAGGGAGTGCAGTGAAGTTCACACAGACGATTCCTGGGATGTCAGGACTGACTTATTAAGAAAACTGGATAGACTCGGTTTATACTCTCTGGATTCTAGGAGATTGAAGGAACTTATAGGAAACTTACAAATTCTTAAGGGTTGGACAGCTAGATGCAGGAAGATGTTCCCGATGTTGGGGAAGTCCAGGACAAGGGGTTCACAGCTTAAGGATAAGGGGAGATCCTTTACGACCCGAGATGGAAAAGACTTTTTTCACACAGAGAGTGGTGAGTCTCTGGAACTCTCTGCCACAGAGGGTAGTTGAGGCCAGTTCATTGGCTATATTTAAGAGTGAGTTGGATGTGGCCCTTGTGGCTAAGGGGATCAGAGGGTATGGAGAGAAGGCAGGTACGGGATACTGAGTTGGATGATCAGCCATGATCATATTGAATGGCGGTGCAGGCTCGAAGGGCTGAATGGCCTACTCCTGCACCTAATTTCTATGTTTCTATGTTTCTATGTTTCTAACTACCCCTCCCATTCAGGATCCGCCCTTTCAGTCCTGGGCCTCCGCCAACGCCAGAGTGTCCCCCCGCGCAAATTGGAGGAACAGCACCTCATATTTCGCTTTGGTAGTTTACATCCCAGCGGTATGAACATTGACTTCTCCAATTTAAGATAGTCCTTGCTTTCTCCCTCGGCACCCTCCCCTTTCGAGCTCTCCCACAAGCCGACTGTCCCCGTCTCTTCCTTTCTTTTTCCCGTCCCCACATCAGTATGAAGCAAAGATACTGGTCTGAAGAAGGGTCTCGACCGCAAACGTCGCATATTCCTTCTCTGCACAGATGCTGCCTCACCTGATGAGTTTCTCCAGCATTTTTGTCCAATTTCGGTGACCATTTCGGTGAACAGCAGGCAAAAGATAAGACTGTGCGGTACGTTTGTAACTTTGTCAGCGCCAACACGTGCAGACAATTATGCACTGAATAGGTTGTATGTAAAACAAAGCATTTCACTCCACCTAAGTACCCTAGGTACATGTGACAATAAAGTATCATTCTTTCGTGCATTAATTCATTCATTACTGCATTCAATCATTCATTCATTCATTCATTCATTCATTCATTCATTCATTCATTCTTCATTCATCATTCACTCATTCATTCGTTCATTCAATTTTGTAACTGATCTATATCTCACTGTGTACCTTGAAAATCTTACACACAATCACTGGGACCTCTTTTGGGGAAGGCATGATCTGTACACAAAGGACGGGTTGCACTTGAGCCCGAGGGGGACCAATATCCTGGCAGGGAGATTTGCAAAGGCTACTGGGGAGACTTTAAACTAGAAAGGCTGTGGGGAGGGACTCGGGTAGAGGGGGCTAGGGGTCAGGGTGTGGGGCAAGAGGCAGAGAAGGGAAGCACTCGGATCCAAAATGTAGGCGAGAAAGATGAAAAAGATAATAGACCGAAAATAAGGGATGGTGGGTTTCAAAAATGTGTATATTTTAATGCTAGGAGATTGTAAGTTAGGTGGACGAACTTAGAGCCTGGATTGACACCTGGAAATATGATGTTGTGGCAATCAGTGAAACATGGTTGCCGGAGGGCTGTGATTGGAAACTAAATATTCCAGGATTTCGTTGCTTCAGGTGTGATAGAATTGGAGGGACAGAGGGGAGGTGTTGCATTGCTTGTCAGAGAAGATATTACAGCAGTGCTTTGGCAGGGATAGATTAGAGGGCTCGTCTAGGGAGGCCCTATTTGGGTGGAACTGAGAAGTGGGAACGGTGCCTTCTACTGTAGTAAGCAACACTTTTAGGGGTGTATTATAGACCGCCAAATGGGGAGCCCGTGAATTGGAAGAGCAAATATAGTAAGGAGATAGATAGAGATTACTTAGTGGTAAGCACAATGTAGTGATTGTGGGAGATTTAAATTTTCCAAAAATAAACTGGGAAGAAACACATTCTGTAAATGCGGCTGGATGGTTTGGAGTTTGTAAAATGTGTGCCCAGAATAGTTTTTTGCCAGCAGTACATAGAGGTATCGAACAGAGAAGGAGCAGTGCTGGACCTCCTGTTAGGAATGAGGCAGGTCAGGTGACGGAAGGTATGCGTTGGTGAGCACTTCGGGCTTTTACCCCCCCCCCTAGTGATCACAATACCCATTAGTTTCAATATAATTATGGAGAGAGTCAGAACTGGACCGGGGGGTAGAGATTTTTGATTGGAGAAAGGTCTAACTTTGAGGGAATGCGTAAGGATTTTAAAGGAGTGAATTGGGACACTTTGTTTCATGGGAAGGATGTAGAAGAGAAATGGAGGACATTTAAAGGGGAAATTGTAAGAGTACAGAATCTTTATGTCCCCTGTTAGGTTGAAAGGAAATAGTAAAAATTGAAAAGAGCCATGGTTTTCAAGGGAAATTGGATACTTGTTCGAAAAACGAGAGATATCTACAATAATTAATAGAGGCATGGAGTAAATGAGGTGCTAGATGAGTATATAAGAATGTAAAAAGAATCTTAAGAAAGAAATTAGGAAGGCTAAAAGAAGATTATGAGGTTGCTTTGGCTAGAACAGGTGAAAGTAAACCCAAAGGGTTTCTACAGCTATACTAATAGCAAAAAGGATAACGAGGGATAAAACTTGGACCATTAGAGACCAGAATGGACAGCTATCTGCAGAGCCAAAAGAGATGGGGGAGATATTGAACAATTTCTTTTCTTCGGTATTCACCAAGGAGAAGGATATTGAACTCGGTGAGTTAAGGGGAAAGAGTAGAGTAGCTATGGAAAACTATGAGATTCAAAGAGGAGGACCCAGTACTGACACTTTTGAAAAATTTAAAAGTGGATAAGTCTCCAGGTCCTGACACGATATTCCCTAGGACATTGAGGGAAGTTAGTGTAGAAATAGCAGGAGCTATGACAGAAATATTTCAAATGTCATTAGAAACGGGAATAGTGCCGGAGGATTGCGTACTGCGCATGTTGTTCCATTGTTTAAAAAGGGTTTTCAAAGAATAAACCTAGCAATTATAGACCTATTAGTTTGACGTCAGTGGTGGGCAAATTAATGGAAAGGATACTTAGAGATAATATATATAAGCATCGGGATAACCGAACAGGGTCTGATCAGGAACAGTCAACATGGATTTGTTGCCTGGAAGCGTCATGTTTTGACAAACCTTCTAGACTTTTTTGAAGCGCGTAATAGGGAAATTGATGAGGGTAAAGCAGTGGATGTTGTCTATATGGATTTTAGTAAGGCCTTTGACAAGGTTCCCCATGGAAGGGCCCCCCCCCCCCCCCCCCCCTTGCCCACCCCCCCCCAGCCCCCCCCCCCCCCCCCCCCCCCCGCTTGGTTTTAAGAAGGTTCAATCTTTGGGTTGTTAATGGCGGAGTAGCAAGATGGATTCAACAGTGGCCCCCCTGAATGAGAGATGTCAGAGAGTAATGGTGGATGGCTGTTTGTCAGGTTGGAGCCGGTGACCAGTGGGGTGCCTCAGGGATCTGTGTTGGCGGTCCATTGTTGTTTGTCATGTACATCAATGATCTGGCCCTGATGGGGGGGAAAATTGGATAAGTAAGTATGCAGATGATACTAAGATAGGTGGTGTTGTGGATAATGAAGTAGATTTTCAAAAATCTACAGAGAGATTTGGGACATTTGAAAATGTGGGCAGAAAGATGGCAGATGGAGTTTAATGCTGATAAGTGTGAAGTGCTACATCTTGGCAGGACAAATCAAAATAGGACGTACATGGTAAATGGTCTCTAGGGAATTGAGGAATGCTGTGGAACAGAGGGATCTTGGCAATAACTGTGTATAGTTCCTGAAGGCTGGAATCGCATGTAGATAGGGTGGCCTAAAGAAAGCCTTTTGGTGTGCTGGCCTTTATAAATCAGAGCATTGAATATAGGAGTAGGGAAGTTATGTTAAAATTAGTACAAGGCATGGTAAGACCAATCTGGAGTATGGTGTACAATTTTGGTCGCCTAGTTATAGGAAGGATGTCAACAAAATAGAGAGAGTACAGAGGAGATTTACTAGAATGTTGCCAGCGTTCCAGCAACTATGTTACAGAGAAAGGTTGAACAAGTTAGGTCTTATTCTTTGGAGCGCAGAAGGTTAAGGGGGGGACTTGATTGAGGTCTTTAAAATGATGAAAGGGATAGACAGAGTTGACGTGGATACGTTTGTCCCATTGAGGGTAGGGAAGATTCAAACAAAGAGGGCATGACATGAGAATTGAGGGACAGAGGTTTTCGGGTAACGTGAGGGGGAATTTCTTTACTCAGAGGGGTGGTGGCTGTGTGGAATCAGCTTCCAGCAGAATAGTGGTGGAGCAGGATCGATTTTAACATTTAAGAGTAAAAAAGTGGATAGGTATATAGACGTGAAGGGAATGGAGGGTATGGTCTGAGTGCAGATAGATGGGACTAGGGAAAACAAATGGTCGGCACGGACTGGAAGGGCCGAGAGGGCCTGTCTCCGTGCTGTAATTGTTATATGTTTTATATGGTTTTATATATATATATATATATATTATATATATATATATATATATATATATATATATATATAAAAATATATAAAATAAAAATATATAAAAGAAATTATATATATATAATATATATATAAATATATATATATATAAAAGAAATTATATATATTAATAATATATATAAATATATAAATAAAAATATATAAAGAAATTCTATATATATATATATATATATATATATATTATAATATATTATATATATATATCTATATATAGAAATTATATATAGTAATATATATATATATATAGATATATATATATATATGATTCGGACATAAATGTAGACGGTCACAGCTGACACAAAGATTGCTGGGATCATAGATTGTGTGTAAGATTTTCAAGGTACACAGTGAGATATAGATCAGTTACAGAATTGAATGAGCGAATGAATGAATGAATGATGAATTAATGAATTAATGAATTAATATATATATAATAAACAGCGGTTCATAGATCCCTGTGGAACTCTCTATTGTGGCAGGGGCCTCCACCACCACAGGATCGCGCTTTCAGCAAATATACTGGGGAAGCCTTCATTGTGCCCCCCCCCCCCCCCCCCACCGGAAACCTGGATAATGGGGTGGTTTACGAAAAATAATTAAAACGCAGGGGAATCCAACACCCACCGCAAGGTGACAGCTTCTTCCCAACACCCATCAGGCTATCAAACTCCACAAAACACCAAATAACTATGGGCTATGTTGGCTACTCTTGGATTCTGGCTTTTTGACACTAATTGTGGGGATATTAATTTGTTTTATTGTCATCTGAGTATTGTCTTTTCAGGTTTATTATGCTACTGTAACAGTAAGCATTCTGTTGTGCCATTGTCTCTACATATGGCAACAGACATTGGACAATAGGTGCAGCGGTTGCCCTTTTCCCCCCCCCCCCCCAGCGGTATAATTTAGGCTAGTCGGCCCTTCGAGCCAGCACCGCCATTCAATGTGATCATGGCTGATCATCCACAATTAGTACCCCGTTCCTGCCTTCTCTCCATATCCCTTAACTACGCTATCCCCAAGAGCTTTATCTAACTCTCTCTTGAAAGCATCCAGAGAACCAGCCTCGCCCGCTCTCTGAGGCAGAGAATTCCACGCACTCACAACTGTCTGAGTGAAAACGTTTTTCCTCATCTTCGTTCTAAATGGCTTACCACTTATCCTCAAACTATGGTCCCTGGTTCCTCCAACAGTGGGAACATGGTTCCTGCCTCTAGCGTGTCCAAACCCTTAATAATATTATATGGTTCAATAAGATCCCCTCTCATCCTTTTAAATTCCAGAGTATACACGTCCAGCCGCACGAATATGTCAACGAATATGGCAGTCCCGCCATCCCGGGTATTAACCGTGTGAACCTACGCTGCACTCCCTCAATAGCAAGAATGTTCTTCATCAACTTTGGAGACCAAAACTGCACACAATACTCGAGGTGTGGTCTCACTAGGGCACCGTTCAACTGCAGGAGGACCTCTTTGCTCCTATACTCAACTCCTCATGTAATGAAGGCCAACATGCCATTCGCTTTCTTCACTAACTGCTGTACCTGAATGCTTACTTTTAGTGACTGATGAACAAGGAACCCCAGATCCTCTTGTACTTCCCTTTTTCCCAACTTGACACCATTTAGATAATAATCTGACTTCCTGTTTTTGCCACCGAAGTGGATAGCCTCATGTTTATCCACATTAAACTGCATCTGCCTTGCATCTGCCCACTCACCCAACCTACCCAAGTCATCCTGCATCCCCATCCTCCTCACAGTTCGCAAAGCCACCCAGCTTTGTGTCATCTGCAAATTTGCTAATGTTTTAATGCTATGTTTAGCTATGTTTTCTATTTCTTTAAAGCTTTCGTTAGCTAAAGTCACTCTCAAATTTTCCTTATATGTCTTCACCTACATCGACAGGAACTTTACGAATATCATCAGTTTATTTGTTGAAACCCTGCACGTTATACACTAATGTTGCACCACGTTTCTCAAGGGAAGTGATAGCTTGTGGGAAGTTTGCAAAATTGGAAGCAACAAGCACAAGAGCGCGGTGGAGAGACTTCTTCTGCATTATTTCACTGACAACCCTGACTGCAGCAGAGTCTTCTTCGTCAAAACAATTGACTATTTATTTAATCTTTTCAAAATTTGCAGCATGGTAGAGTACAGCAGAGAGGCATGTATCCCACCTAGTCAAAACGGGCTGAAGAGGAATCTTGGATGCCATTTCCTTGAACAACTTTGAGGAAGATTTTCTTGACATTGGAAACAAGGTGATCAACATTTAAAAACAAGTTACGTATGTGCTTGGCATTTCCATGAAGTCCTTGAAGTAAGCATGTCAAATGCAACATTTTGGGGAATAAAACTTTAAGTCACAAACAGAAGAACATTCTGGTATTTTATACCCTGTGGCCAACGTACAGGGGAATAAAGGGGATGCCATTTAGGACTGAGGTGAGCAAAAACGTTTTCACCCAGAGAGTTGTGGATTTGTGGAATTCCCTGCCACAGGTAACAGTGGAGGCCAAATCATTGGATGGATTTAAGAGAGAGTTAGATAGAGCTCTAGCGGCTGGTGGAATCATGGGATATGGGGAGAAGGCAGGTACGAGTTATTGATTGGGGACGATCATTCATGATCACAATGAATGTCGGTGCTGGCTCGAAGGGTCGATTGTCCTCCTCCTGCAACTATTTTCTATGTTTCTATGTTTCTATGAAGCTGTAAACAACTGAGCAATAATTGAGCTCTTTAACTTCCCCAATACTTCCAATTTCAATAAATACTCGTTTGACGGTTGACCTGCCTCCAGTGTACCGGTGACCACATTGGCAACATATCTCCACACAGCATCGGTTGTCTCGTCTATTGAGATCCATATTTTGTTGCATACAACTTCATCGCTAATTTTCTGCACAACAATGTTGAAGTTGCTGTCAACATAATTTGTCCATAATGATGACTCGCTTGGTTTCTGTTCCTCTAAAAAAACCTCTGAGAGATTTGTTTATTCCAATTTCCAAAGTGTAATTCCAGCATCAATGAATGCCTTGCACAGATTACTCGAAAACTTAGATTTGCGACTGGAGTCAGCTGTAGATGTAGTGAGGGGACAAACTGGGTATTTCGCTTGGGTAGTCTACACCCCAGCGGTATCAACATTGACTTCCCTAATTTTAGATAGCCCTTGTCTTTCCCTGCTCCCCCTTTTCAGCTCTCATTCTAGTCCATCTGTCTCCGCCTCTTCCTTTCTTTTTTCTTCCCCCCCCCCCCCGAAGTTCCCCCCCCCCCCCCCCCCCACCACCAGTCTGATGAAGGGTCTCGACTCGAAACGTCGCATATTCCTTCTCTCCAGAGATGCTGCCTCACCCGTTGAGTTTCTCCAGCATATTTTGTCTACCTTCGATTTTTCCAGCATCTTAAATAGATCTTGGAGAAAACTGAACCAGCGGGGAGCAGCATGAATGAAAGAACGACCCAGGGTGGCGGCCCCGGTTCCGCCCCGGTGGTGGAAGTTTTCTTGTAAGTTATACTATGTTAACACGTTAATAATATCATTCATATTAACGTGTTAACATAGAAAACGTCATTGTAATCACGGTACAACAAGAGAAAATGGCACGATCTTTTAGCAAAAGGCAAAAAAAGGCATTTACGCACTCGATCATGAAAAAGCATTATCCTGGTGAAATCATCAATAAAGACATGAAAAGGCACTAATGGGGCAAAATCCTGGCTCTACTTATCACAATTAAATACATTTGACAACTCTCTGGAAAATAATGGAAGGGTACGGACATGAAAAGGTAAATCCTATTGGCGTAGACAGCGTCACTGTCGACATGAACATGGTGGGCCGTGAGGGCCGGTATCTGTTGTGAACGTTTCTACATTTATTTGAATCTTATATCGAGAGCCTGTTTGTTCCGAGATTTGCGAGGAAATTACGAAGCACCAAATACTGGTGCTGATAAGGGAGGGAGTGATGATGTTAAGAGCCATTTATAGAAATCCGGTCCGGGGCCGCAAGGGATTGAAGGCGAGGCAATGAGACACGCTACCGGGGGAGAATTCCATTCTTCGGAGACTCTGAAAACCGGGCAATGAGGTTTCTATGCCAGTGATCTTAAGTATCTGCATACTGACGATTACAACACAATACAAAATCAATCAAATCAATTATATCAAATGTATGCGAATCTTTACATTGAAATCAAAAGGGATTAAAGATAGTCCAAGTTATGCAGGCACTCAGGGCAGCTGGTAAATCATACTTATGGGTGCGGGGGATAGCGCACTGGGAAGGAATCACCAGATGTAGCTGAAGAAGTGAGAACGAAGGGATAAGAACAGTGAAACTATCAAAACGACTGGGGTGGGGGAGGGACGGGGAGAGAGAGGGGATGCACGGTTACCTGAAGTTAGAGACATCAATTATCATGAGACCAAGCGTAGGCTTGGCGATCGTTCGCCGAACACCTCCGTTCGGTCCACATTAACCAACCTGATCTCAGCACTCAGCACTTCCCCTCCCATTCTGAATCCGAACTTTCTGTCCTGAGCCTCCTCCATGGCAGAGTGAG
Source organism: Okamejei kenojei (assembly GCA_035221665.1). Taxonomy (NCBI): domain Eukaryota; kingdom Metazoa; phylum Chordata; class Chondrichthyes; order Rajiformes; family Rajidae; genus Okamejei; species Okamejei kenojei. The sequence continues at coordinate 4,501,703 of CM069165.1, forward strand.
CACCACCGGAAATTGGAGGAGTAGCACCTCATATTTCGCTTGAGCAATTTATACCCCAGCGGTATGAACATTGACTTCTCCAATTTCCAGTAGCCTTATTGTCTCCTCCACTTCTCAACTCGCCCTCAGCTCTCTGGTTCCTCCTCTTCCTTTCTTCCCCCCTCGCTGCCTATTTCCTTCGCTGAGTTTCTCCAGCTCTTTCATCTACCTTCGATTTTCCAGCATCTACAGTTCCTTATTAAACATCAATTATCATATTTGCTGTGTTCTTAGGAATTACTTTAGATTTATTTAAGATGTTTCATGTATTAGAGCAGGGGTTCGCAAACTTTTTCGATCCGTTTACCCCTGGTAACTTTTCGAAAGTAAATTTACCCTACACCCTGATTTGTTCAGTAATTGAGTTTAAACTTCTACCATACTAAAGCAACCAACAAAGGGAAATTTAAAAATACTCTTTTTAACATTATTATGTTAAAAATAGGTGGGTTGCAACGAGAGGAGGGGAGGGCGTCGAGAGTAGAGGAGGGCAGAGATGGTTGGGGGCGGAAATAAGGGAGGCCGGAGGGAGGGGAGCCGGAGGGGGTTGGGGAGATGCGAGATGAAGGCTGAGAGAGGGGTTGGCGAGGGTGAGGACTTGAGCCAGGGCAGGGGCGGACGTGGTGGGGCAGGAGAGGAGGAGGGGGAGAGGAAACGAAGGAGGAGGAGAGAGCGGGAGGGAGGTAGGAGGAGGAGATGGAGAGAGCGGCTGGCGGGATAAGGAAGGATAGATAGAGAGAGGGGTGAGGAAAGGGGGAAGCTGCTCGGGAGGGGAGAGAGGGGGAGAGCCGATAGAGAGAGGGGGTGAGGAAAGGTGAAGGCGGTAGAGGGGGAGAGAGTAGCGGGGAGTGAGAGAGGGCCCAGGAGTGAGATATAGGGGTGAGCGCAGAGGGGGCGAGGAGAGGGGAAGGAGAGAGGGGGCGGAGAGAGGGGATAGAGGGGGAGGGAGAGGGGAGAGAGGAGAAGAGGGAGGAGCGGATGAGGAGGAGATAGAGGGGGAGGAGACTCCAGGTCGAGGGGCCGGGAGGCGAGAGGGGGAGAGAGGGGGAGGAGTGATGGAGATGGGTGGAGAGAGGGTAAAGGAGTTGGGGTGCGGGATGCAGAGAGGGGGAATGCGCATGAGTGGGGACAATTGCGGAGGGGCCGATGCAAAGCGCCGGGAGAGAAGGGGATGCGAAAGGGCGTATGGGGTGAGAGAGGTGGGGGGAGGGCGATGTGAGAGAGGTGGGGGCATGGGATGTAAGAGTGGTGGGGAGGCCCTCAAGGTGGAGAGATGGGATGGGGAATGGGGAGAGATGGATAGGTGGGAAGGGATAGGGGGAGGGGGAAGAGATGTGTGTTGGGTGTGAAGGTGAGGAGAATGCATGGGACGAGAGGGAGAAGGGGTAGGAGGAGAGGGAGTAGGGGGAAGGAGAGGAGGAGATGAAGGTAGTGCGCGGCAGGGATGAGCCGAGAGGGTTGAGGAGAGGAGGAGAGAGACAGAGAGGGATGAGGAGAGGAGGGTAGAGGAGGGGGAGCGCAGAGAGGAGAGGGGAGGAGAGAGGAGAGGGCGAGGAGAGAGGAATAGAGGAGAGGGATGGAAGAGGAGAGGGGAGGAGAGAGGTGAGGGGACAGGAGTCGCATTCTTGCAGAGGGAGGGAAGGAGGACCGAGGATCCCAGAGGGGAGGAGGAGGTAGGGGAGGAGAGGATACGGGTGAGGAGAGAGGGGGGGAGGAGAGAGGGGGGAGAGAGAGGGGGGGGGAGAGAGGGAAGACAGGGGAGAGAGGGGGGGAGGGAGGGGGGAGAGGGAGCGCAGGCAGAGGAGGGGGGGAGAGGGGGGGAAGAGGGGGGGACGGAGGGAGAGGGGGGGGAGGGAGGGGGGGGGAGACGGGGGAGGAGGCGGGAGAGGGGGGGGGAGAGTGGGGGAGGAAGGTGGGGGGAGAGGGGGAGGAGAGAGGAGGGGGGGCGAGAGGGGCAGGGGGGCGAGAGGGCGGGGGGGAGAAGAGGGGGGGGAGAGGGGGGGAGAGGAGGGAGGAGCGCGGAGCGGGGGGGGGGGACGCAGGGGGGAGAGGGCGGGAGAGGGGGGAGAGGGGGGGAGAGGAGGTGGGGGAAGAGGGTGCGGGAGACGGAGCGGGGAGAGGGGGGAGAGGGGAAGGGGGAGTAGGGAGGGGGGTGAGAGGAGGGGGAAGGAGGGAGGAGGCCGGGAGAGGGGGGCATAGAGTAGAGACGGGAGAGGAAGGGAGGGAGGAGAGGGGGGAGGGTGGGGGAGAGAGGGAGGAAGGTTAGAGAAAAGGGGAGGGAGATGGGGTAGGAGAAGAGAAGATTGAGGAAATAGCGGAATGAGCGATTGAAGCGATGTGAGAGGGCGTGAGAGAGAGAGGGGAGAGGAGAGGAGAAGGTGGGTGCGGATGAGGAGGGAGTGGAGGCAGAGAGGGGGTGGGCGAGGAGGATGGGAGGAGAGATGGGGAGAGAGATGGGAGGTGAGTTGGGGAGGAGTGAGAAGAAGGAGAGATGGAGGAGAGGGGAGGAGAGAAGGGAGGAGAGAAGAGAGGAGAGGAGAGACTCAGGGGAGGAGAGACACACAGAGACTGTGAGGAGAGAGGAGCTGAGGAGAGGGTGTGGAGAGAGGGGTTAAGGAGGGGGGGGAGAGTGCAGGGGAGTAGACAGGGAGAGGCAGGGGAGGGCCGGGCGCGCAGGCAGGGGGAGGGCAGGGGAGGGGAGGGAGAGCGAGAGAGTGGGGAGGAGAGGAGGCGGGGAGAGGTTGAAAAGGGAGATGACAGGAGTAGGGGGAAGGGGTGGTGGTAGAGAGGGAGGGGAGAGAGAGGCGAGGGCTAGTGTGAGGGGGTAGAGGAGGGTGGGTGAGGGGGTAGAGGGAGGGTGGGGGGATGGGAGCGGGACGAGAGAGAGAGGGGCCAGAGGCGGCCAAGGGAGCAGAAGATGGGGTGTGGGAGGGAGAGGGGGAGGGAGGGAGGGGAGTGGGAGAGGGGGAGGGAGAGAGGAGAGGGGGAGGGGGGGGGGAAGAGAGGGGAGGGGGGGAGAGAGGGGAGAGAGGGTGACCGGGTGAGGGGGAGGGTACGAGAGAGGGGAGAGGGGGAGGGGATCGAGAGTGGGAGGTGGGGGAGGGGGGAGAGAGGGGAGGGGGGGGGGAGAGGGGGGCAGGGGGAGAGAGGGGGAGGGGTGAGGGGGAGGGGGGAGGGGGAGAGAGGGCTGAGGGAAGAGGGGGAGCGGAGATGAGGGGCGAGGGGGGACAGGTGGAGAGAGATTGGAGGGGGAGAGAGTGGAGAGGGAGAGAGTGGAAGGGGGGACCGACGAGGTGGGAGTGAGAGAGAGAAGGGGACCGAGAGAACGGGAAGAGAGGAAAGAGGGAAAGGGAGAAGGGGAGAGAGATAAAAAGGGGGATGAGAGGAGATGGAAGGAGCGGGATGAGAAGGGGAGAGAGAGAGAAGTGGAAGAGGAAAGGCAGGGGGTGGAAGGGAGGGATGGAGGGGGAGAGGGAGATTAGAGGAGAGAGAGAGATTACAGGGAAGAGAGAGAGTAGAGGGGGGAGTCGGGAGAGAGATTAGACGGGAACGAGAGAGAGTAGAGGGAGAGAGAGTAGAGGGGAGAGAGAGAGAGTGGATGGGGAGGGGAGGGAGATTGGAGGGGGAGAGAGAGGTGGAACAGGCGTTGGAGGGGAGAGAAGAGGAGGGGAAGAGTTGGAGGGGGAGAGAAAAGGAGGGGGAGATGTAGATGGGGTGGAGGGGAGGTGGAGGGGAGGTGGAGGGGAGGGGGGGCCTTAAAGGGGTGGGAGGAGATGGGAGGGTGGAGAGGGGGAGAATAGGTGGAGGTGTGAGGGGGGAGTGGAGACAGAGGAGGGCGGAGAGAGTGGTAGAGGCCGAGTGGGGGCAGAGGGGAGGGGAGTGGAGAGGGGAGAGGGGGAGGTGGTCAGATTGGAGGGGGGAGAGGAGAGAGGAGATGGGCGGAGGTGGTCAGATTGGAGGGGGAGAGTGGAGGAAGGAGGGAGTGGAGGGGGAAGAGAAGAGGGGGGGAGAGAGAGGGGAGAGAGAGGAGGGAGAGAGAGGAGGGAGAGAGATGAGGGACGAGAGCGGAGGGGGAGAGGATGGGAGAGAAGGATGGAAGTAGAGAAGGGGGAAGAAGAGCGGTGTGGGAAGACGTGGGCAGAGGAAGGGAGAGAGAGAGGGGAGGGGGGGGAAAGCAGGGGGTGGAAGGAGAGGGAGAGGGGAGGGGGAGGGGGGGGAGGGAGGGAGGGGGATGTGAGAGGTAGAGGATGTGAGGGTGAGGGGGAGAAGAGCCCCCCCCACCTAAAAGAAGAGGGGCAGAAAAAAGGGGAGAAGATTGTGGCAGGGAGAGAATGGGAGGAGAGGAGGAGGGAGGGGATGGGGAGGGGAATGAGGTGGGTGAGCGGGAGGGGAGAGAGAGAGCTAGAAAGAAGGGGGGGAGAGAGAGTAGAGGGTATGGTGAGGGGAGAGGAGAGGGAAGGGGGCAGGCCCCAGGGAGAGTGGGGTGGGGGAGGGGAGGGGCGGGGCGGGGAGAGGGGGGGGGAAGGGAGAGAGGAGAGGGGGAGGGAGAGAGGGGGAGGGGTGAGAGAGGGTGGGGAGGGGAGAGAGTGGGGGGGGGGAAGGGGCGGCGGGAGAGAGGGGGAAGGGAGAGAGGAGAAGGAGAGAGGGGAGGGGAGAGGGTGGGGAGGGGGGGGAGAGTGGGGGGGGAGAGGGGGGGAGGGGAGAGAGAGGGGGAGGGGGGGTGGGGTAGGGGGGGAGGGGGTAGGGGGAGGGTTAGGGAAGAGAGGGAGCGAGTAAGATGAGGGGCGAGCGGGGAGAGGTGGAGAGAGATTGGGGGGATAGAGAGGAGAGGGAGAGAGTGGAGGGGGGAAGACCGAGAGGTGGGAGAGAGGAAGGAGAGAGGAGAACGAAAGGGAAAGAGGGGACAAAGGGAGAAGGGGAGAGAGATAAAAGGGGGAGAGGGAGTAGCGAGAAGGGAGAGAGAAGTGGAAGAGAAAGGCAGGGGGTGGAAGGGAGGGGATGGAGGGAGGGGAGATTAGGAGAGAGATGAGATTACAGGGAAGGAGAGAGTAGAGGAGAGAGAGAGATTACAGGGAACGAGAGAGAGTAGGGAGAGGAGAGTAACGAGAGAGAGAGGGTGAGAGGGGAGGGGAGAGATTGGAGGGGGGAGAGAGAGAGGGGCGTTGGAGAGGAGAAGCGTGAGGGGAAGAGTTGGGGTGAGAGAAAAGGAGGGGAGTGGGGGAGGGGGTGAGGGGAGGAGGGGAAGGTGGAGGGCTGTGGGTGTGGAGAGGAGGGTGGTTGGGGTGGAGGGTGGAGGGGGAGATGGAGGGGGAGGGGGGATGGGAGAGTGGTAGAGGTGGAGGGGCAGAGGGAGGGTTGGAGAGGGTGGGAGGGAGGCGGAGAGATGGAGAGGGAGTGGTAGGGTGGGGAGAGGGGAGGGGGTTGGTCGATTGGGGAGGGGGGAGGTGGTCAGAGGGGGAGAGTGAGAGATTGGAGGGGTCAGATGGTGGTCAGATTGGAGGGGGAGAGGAGTGGAGATAGGAGGAGTGGAGGGGGGATAGCAAGAGGGGGAGAGAGAAAGAGGGGAGAGAGAGGGAGAGAGAGAGGAGGGAGAGAGATTGGAGGGAGAGAGCGGGAGGGGGAGAGGATGGGAATAGAGAGGAGGGAAGAGAGAAGGGGAAGAGAGACGGTGGGGAAGAAGTGGGCAGAGAGAAGGGGAGAGAGAGAAGGGAGGGGAAAGGAAAGCAGGGGGTGGAAGGGAGGGAGAGGGGGAGGGGGAGGGGGAGGGGGGGGGGGAATGGGGGAGGGGGATGGAGGGGGTGAGAGAGTTCTCTTCTCTTTAGAGGGATGGTGAGGGGAGAGGAGAGGGGAAGAGGGCCCTCTTTTCTTTCTCCTCAGGGGAGAAGATGGGGTGGGGAAGGGGAGGGGAGGGGAGGGGAGGGCGGGGAGAGAGGGGGTAAGGGAGAGAGGAGAAGGGAGAGAGGGGGAGGAGGAGAAGGGTGGGCGAGGGGAGAGATTGGGGAGGGGAGAGAGGGAGGGGAGGAGGAGAGGGAGGGAGGAGGGAGAGGGGAGGGGAGGGGGGAGGGGTAGAGGGTGTTCTTTTTTTAGAAGGGAGGGGGAGGGGTGAGAGAGAGTAGAGGGATGGTGGTGAGGGGAGAGGAGCGGGGGAACTGGAGGGGCCGGGAGAGTTGGGGTAGGAGGGCCCCGAGGGGCGCCCCCCCCCCCCGCCCCCCCCCCCCCCCCCCCCCCCCCCCCCCCCCCCCCCCCCCCCCCCCCCCCCCCCCCCCCCCCCCCCCCCCCCCCCCCCCGCACCCCCCCCCCCCCCCCCCCACCCCCCCACCCCACCCCCCCCCCCACCACCCCCCCCCCCCCCCCACCCCACCCCACCCCCCCCCCCACACCCCACCACCACCACCCCCCCCCCCCCCCCACCCCCCCCCCCCCCCCCTCACCCACCCCACACCCCCCCCCCCCCCCGAGAGCAGGGGGGAGGGGAGAGAAGGGAGAGGGGAGGGGAGAGGGTGGGGAGGGGAAGAGAGGGGGAGAGGGGAGGGGAGGGGAGAGGGGGGGAGGGGAGGTGGGGAGGGGTGAGGGGGTAGAGGGGAGGGGAGAGAGAGGAGCGGAGATGAGGGGCGAGCGGGGAGAGGTGGAGGAGAGATTGGAGGGGTAGAGGGAGAGGGAGAGAGTGGAGGGGCGACCGACGAGGTGGAGAGAGAGAGAAGGGGGAGAGAGAGAACGGGCCCCCCCCCCCTAAGAGAGAGAAGTGGAAGGGAGAACCCCCCCCCCCCCCCCGCCCCCCGGGGAGAGAGGAGAAGGGGCGAGAGAGATAGGTAGAGGAAAGGCATGGGGTGGAAGGGAGGGAGGGAGGGGGAGAGGGAGATTAGGGCGCGAGAGAGAGATTACAGGGAAAGAGAGATTAGCAGGGAGAGAGAGCATAGAGAGAGAGAGAGTTACAGGATAACGCGAGAGAGAGAGTAGAGGGAAGAGAGAGAGAGTGAGAAAGAGGGAAAGAGGGGAGGGGAACGGTCAAGGCGAGGGGAGAGCCTGGACATTTGGAGGAGGGAGAGGGCAGAAGGGAGAGAGTGGAGATGCTCTGCGAGAGGGGAGAGGGGTGAGGGGAAGAGTCTGGTGCCAGGGGGAGAGAAATCCGGAGGGGATGTATGATGGGGATGGTGGAGGTGGAGGGGAGGTGGATGGGGAGCAGGGAGGGGGGAGGGGGGATATGGAGGCGTGGAGAGGGGGGACCCACATGGGAGGTGGAGGGTTGAGGAGGGAGTAGGGGGCCTTCGCGGGGAGTGCATAAAGGAGGGCGGAGAGAGTGGTAGAGGTGGGGCGCAGAGGGCCCCGAGGGGAGAAGGAGAGGGTGGGGGAGAAGGAAAGGAGAAGGGGAGGTGGTCAGATTGGAGGGGGGAGGGCGGGGAGTGGAGAAGGCGAGGAGTGGAGGGGGGGAGAGAAGAGAGGGGAGAGAGAAGAGGGGAGAGAGAGGAGGGAGAGAGCGGAGGGGGACCGGAAGGAAGAGATGAGGAGGCGGGAAGAGAGGGGGGAGAAGGGGGGGGAGATGAGCGGTAAGGGGAAGAAGTGGGCAGAGAGAAGGGGAGAGAGTCTCCGCCCCCCCCCCCCAGAAGGGGGGAGGGGGAAAGCAAGGGGGTGGAGTTGGAGGGGGGGAGGTGAGGGGAGGGAGGAGGGAGAGAGAGTAGAGGGAGTGAGAGAGTATATGGGGAGAGCCAATGAGAATAGAGGGGGGAGAGAGTAGAGGGGAGAAAGAGTAGAGGGAGGGGGAGGATAGGGGGGAGGAGGGGGGGTGAATGAGGGGGAGGGAGGAGAGGGTAGGGAGAGAGAAGGGGAGTTCGGGAGGAGAGAAGAGAAGGAGGAGGAGGGTGGAGGGGGGATAGGGGTGGAGAGGGAGGGGGTAGATATGGAGGGGGTAGGACAACTTGCTCCATTTAATCTTATTTTATTGTGAAGGTTCCAATCTCCCACACCTGTCCCATTGTGTTGGCATATGTAAATGAGATCCATTGTGATTGTACATCTGTGATATGTTTCTGTGACACATGCAGCTGTTTGATTTTAGTGGGACCACCTGAAGGTTCCAATCACCCACCCTGTCTCATTGTGATGTCATATCATAGGCAAATGAGATCCATTGTGATTGGACATCTATGAGATGGCGCTGTGACTCATGCTGCAGCTTGAATTTTTTTTTTGTGTTTTTTGTTTTTTACTAAAAAAGCAGGGAAATTGTTCTCACAACCAAATGTTCTAATTTGGATATTGTGGAGAAGGAAAACCTCTACAGGGATATGTAAAAAAATGTCTCCGTTACGGCAAAGGGTGGAGGAGTAAATTCACAATCAGCTTAAACGAATTTTCGCGAAATAGAACCCGATACAAACCAACAAACCAACGACAGTTTTACGATGTGTGGGATGGAGAAATGAGGGTGTCTGGAATGCGCTGCTAGGAGTGCTGGTGCAAGCAGACACGATAGTGACATTTAAGAATATTTCAAAATTGCACTGCATAAAATGGTGGGGGGGTGGGGGGTTGGATATCACAGGTAGGCTAGTAGATTAGATTAAAGATGATAGACACAAAAAGCTGGTGTAGCTCAGCAAGACAGGCAGCATCACTGGAGAGAAGGAATTGGTGAAATTTCGGGTTGACACCCTTCTTCAGAGAAGATTAGATTCATTTGGTATTATGTTGGATACTAATATTGTAGGCCGAATGGGCCTGTTTGTGAGCTCCTGTACTGTGTTTATTATGTTAATTCAGAATGATCAATAAACCAATCAATTCAGCAAAAACATATTTGATGCTGTCACCATTTATAAATCATGATGTGCGAAACAGGACTTGGAATTCCAGTTAAATTTAGAACGACGAAAACGTTCTCCCCGTCGGGGGATTGAACCCCGGTCTCCCGCGTGACAGGCGGGGATACTAACCACTATACTAACGAGGAAACACATATGCTTTATGTTGTGAAGCCCCCCCCCCCCCTCCCCCCCCCCCAACATAATGTATGTAGCTACGGGGACGAAAGGGGGAGAAGGAGGTGGAGACATGGAGGCAAGTGGAAGAGGAAAGTGGGGAAAGTGTAACACCCCCCCCCCCCCCCACCCACCCCCCCCCCCCCCCCCCTGTTTTTATGGGTTATGTGAGGGATAAAGTGATTAAACCCTATTAAAGAAAGGAGTTTTAAAGAGGATTCAAACAGAGAGGGGCTGGAGAGGAGATTCTGACAGCAGTGTCTGAAAATTGCCAGACCATCCTTGAGGCCTTGAGTAAGAAGAGATAGCTTTGTCTCGCTAGAGAAGGGGGTGATGTAGAGAGATCCTATCAGTGGAAAGGAGTGATGGATGGGACCCTAGTCACTATAGCTTAGCTTTAGTGCTGATATAGGAAAACTGAGAGGGTTCACTAGAGAGGTGAGCGAAAGTGGGCCAGGTCATGAGCAATTGAGCATGCTTAATAGAAAAAAAATGAATATTAACAACACACCCCTGGTCAAGAAATTGCTCATTACATGAACATGCAATGTATGATGTGGAGGTACGAGGGGATGAAACGGTGGGTTGTACCTACAGATTGTGCACCTCCGACTCTGATTGGAGAGAGGTCCGGAGGAGAAATTGAATGTAAGATTTTGTGTATAAAGGGGGATGATCTCCCTGGCTTCAGTGTGTCTCAAGTTGGAGAGGCACCCGATCTGCAGACTCGTAAAATAAAGAAATCTCTTGCTTCCAGGATTTAGTCTTTGATTATTTATTGTGAGCATAAAGGTTATCTCACAGTTAGTTACATAACGTTGCAGAATTTCATGTTAACCCCCCCCCCCCCCCCCCCCCCCCCCCCCCCCAACCAAAAAAATAGCCTTAGATTTTCTTTGACCAAAAACCTGCAACTTTCAGACATTCACTTCTCACTGTTTGACTTGTGAGCTCTCGGCTTCTTCCGCGATCCTGTTACTTACTCAAGTACATGCTCGTGTTCAATTCTTTAATAAAGAGGCGCTTTCATTTTCTAAAAAAGTAAAGTAAAGTAAAGCATCCTTTATTGTTATTTTACTTTGGAGTCACGTGAGTGATTCCGTGAAGATGGCCGCCAGGACGCCTGCGCAGCATTACGTCAGCCGCATTGGCGCAAGCACCAGTCAGGCAGGACTGAGCTCCTGCCTGTGGTAAGTTAACTTTAAGGTAAGTTTATTTTTACTTACCAGGGGTTTAAGCAGAAGCCTCTTTTTACAGAGGTTTCCTGCCAGTTTTGCAGCCAGACAACTTACCGGTTATGGACTGTGGTGAAATTTTAGTCCGACCGCAAATGCGGAAATCCTTTTTTACTGCCCCCCCCCAAAATTGATCGGGTTGCGAGATAAGGAGCCGCTAACAGTGCAATTAGCGGCTCCCCAGCTGCAGGGATGCCGAAAAAAAGGCAAAAAATTAAGCATAGTCGCTGACGGGGTCAGCGGCTCCCCAGCCTGCAGGAATGCCGTAAAAACGGCAGGAAATTAAGCAGAGTCGCTGACAGAGGGGTCAGCGGTTCTGCAACCTGCTGGGATGCCGTAAAAACGGCAGGAAATGTAGCAGAGTCGCTGACAGAGGGGTGGGAACGGCAAGGAATATTAAACTGAGTTGCTGACAGGGGGGTGGGGTCAGCGGCTCCAAGCCTGTGGGATGCCGTTGAACGGCAAAGAAGCAACGCTGGAGCCACTGACAGTTGGGTCAGTGGCTCACAGACGTTGGTCCCCAGTCAAAACGTTACTGGGATTAATTCAGCCCTCAGGTGAGTTGGAATATAAGGATTCTCCTTATAATTAAAAGTGTGTATTTTATTGTGTTTTTGTTTGAGTAAAAAAATAAAGGAAAGTAAAAAGTTATTGTTATATGATATTGTTCTGACAATGTTATTATTGTTTAAGCACAGGTTGCTATGATTTATATTTTCACGGGTAAAGCTGCACATTAAATGTTGATTTACTGAGCTTACACAGCAATAGCGCGGGCCTATGGGAAGGCCGCACCAGCAGCGCCTGACAGGGCTGCTTCATATCTGAAAGTGCCGGCCTACGGGAGAGCCGTGGCAGCAGCGCCTGATTCAGGGCTGCTTCATTTGTGACATTACTGGCCTATGGGAGAGCAGTATCAGCAGCGCCTGACAGGGTTGCTTCATGTGTGAAGTGCCGGCCTACAGGGAGAGCCGTGCCAACAGCGCCTGATGCAGGGCTGTTCATGACAAAAGCGCCGGCCTTTATGAAAGGCGGCGCCAGCAACGCCTGGCAGAGGGTTGCTCAAATTCACACATATCTGCTCGCCCACGGAGTCGGGAGATGATTCTCCACCGGGGTTAGAGAGCAAGGTCCACGGGGTCGGGGGATCAATTCCTCACCGTGGCTGGATAGTGCATTGAAACGACTATCCTTATACAGCAACTGTTGTATACAGTGTTGCAAAGGTCTCCCTCTCAGAGGCAGAGACCAAGATGGGTCAGTATCCTGTTGACACTGAGTCTGAGGGTATGGCCGTGGGGCATACCCAAAGGGATGAAAGGCACGTGTCAGAGGTACCTTTCCTGACAATAAGTTGCCATCCCAGTAAAATATTCTATTGGGGTTAGGCCAATGGGTTCATATCAGTATTGTATTCTACGGCCTGCGGTAGCACCTGTTAGAGTTGCCTACGAAACACCCTTCTGAGAAGGGAAGAGCAAAAGATCAAGATGTCTCCGGGCTCTAAAGATGTTAATAGAACAGACTCATGTACATATGTGCCGGCAGTGAACAACGCCAACCGCTGAATCGATTATTCAGATAGGTCTATTCTACAAGGGAAGAAGCCTGGCAGATGAATTAATTAGGCCATGAACGGGCAGGTCAACGTTCAGAACGCACCCCAGGTGCTCATCGGCAGTAGCGGTTCACTGGAGCTGGGGGCAGGATGATAGATCAGAAATTCCATGCACCTTCCAATCATGCTCAACTAAATGGGTCTAGCACTTCCAAAATTTGGGTAGTGCACCGTTCACAAGTTGTAATATTTATATGTGTTTATACAACACACAAGGGGTAAAATATTTGGTTGAGGCACAGCCGGAGCATTTCCAAGCGCAAGTTGGATTATATAAAGAAAATACGCCAGGATTTGGAAATTGGGCAGAAGTTCTCATGAAAACCACCCATGCAAAAGGCAGGATTGGCATGTTATTATGAACAATGATGAGTATCTGGCATCAGTATATAAAAAAATGATTCCTGACTTCAACAGGTTCATGAGGTAAGAGATTCATATTATACAAATCCATTACAAAGGTTATCAAAGACAATATAACTGTACAATAACAGTAAGCTTTGCAGTATGAGATAAACTGTTGTTGGTCATTGGGATTTACCTGTAATTATTATTAGCCTTGTCTCCACCTTGTGGCAAGAGATTGGGGTTATACCAATCTGTTACTAAACTGATTAAAGTAATTGGCAATATAGCAGCTGGGTTGCAGCTTTGCTAATCAAGGAACTGATGTTATGTAAGTAGCAATTAGATCATTGCTAACCACCTTGTGCTATTGACAGCTGAGGCTACTTCAGCCACAATGATGAAGTAACAGTATTTAGCATTGCTGCCCTGGAACATGTCAATATCATTGAACTTGAACTCGAAACTCGCTACAGCAGTGTGGTCTGTTGAATTCAGTTATTATGAACTGATGTTAGAACTCTAAGATGAGAAGTTCCAAATGCCATCACCCTACTCAAAGGTAGTGCGGAGATTGCATGAGCCCTACAATTCTTCAGTTGTTGGGAAGTATCAACTAAATATGTACACTTAATGCACCGTTCAATTGAGTAAGGTTTTGAGTGAATATACATATTCTTCATGCGCAATGTTAAGTTGCTGCACTTACAATGGTGACATATGTTGGTCTCTGGGTAATTAGGAAGAATATCTGTAATTAATCTCCTTTGCCACGGGTGTATCGCCACAGTTTAGATTTATGCTAACACAGAATTAATGTTGCCGATCTCAAAGTATGATGATAGCATGATTCATTCTTTATCACAATTATTTGTCACGTTATATACATGTTCACTGTTTGCAATAATATGTGACACAACAGTGTGGAGAAAGAAATATATTCTCGATATCGTTTCAATAGGAGGAATTGACTTTATGTCTTCCTCATTAGCTAGGTCTTAAACAGTCTGCTAGACCTCGTTTGGATTCGTTTCCCCCCCCCCCACTATCGGACTGGCCAAGCGGTCTGTCCGTTGCCTGCCTTCATCAGGCATTGTGGCAGAACGGTATTCATGTTATGCCAAAAAGCAAGAAACTTGCTGTTTTAAAACTGTGGTTCAAGAGACTGGTCTTTGCAAGTAAACGATTATTGACTTACCACATTTTTAACTTATGCCTCATGTTGGTCACATTTTTGAGCATTTTCACGTGTTCACTGCAGTATGCATGGATAGCATCAAAAAAAGCAGACCTACCTCTCTATTGAGGGGATCAGGAATGTTGTTAAATATTATGATACATTTGATATGATACAAATTACTGACATTTCCAGTTCATTTTAAGTGCATATTGACAATAGTTTCAGTTATAGAGAAATTACAGTTCAATGTAACATAAGGGAATTACATTGTCGGGTCCAACCCGGATATCAAGTTGTTAAAAAGATCGTGTGATACAAGTACTCGCATACACAGATTATGCAGTTGGTTATTGCCCGCTAATGTGACTAAACATTATTTCACCAAGGGGTTCCAGCCTACATCCTTTATCATGACTCTTATATCAGCACAACGACGGCAAAACTTTGCAAACTCTGTGGGCACACTGGACAGGATGAATTGGCTGTTCATGCTATTACAGTTTTCATTACTGGTCTACACTAGCAGAGCCTGACAGCGGCAGGCTCATGCCCGTTTAAAGATCATTTGAATACCCACTGTCTCAATTTATGTTATCAAGGCCACCAGAATCCTTGGAAGTATGGATTCAGCACTGTGTATTCGTTAATAAACAATTACACAAGAAAAGGTCGGTTCAGGTGGCTGCAACAGGGATTAACATTGACGATTGTATGCCTCATTCCACCAGGTCAGCATGAACGTCAGTATATCATTTAGAGAGTGTGTTTACATCGCATTATACTACGGCAGTAGCTATGTTGGCGGTCAAATAGAGGGATGCGTCCTTCAACCAAATTTTAGTGGCCGTCGGACGGGCAAATGAGCTGATGTTTCAGAAATGTATCATCGGCCAATTGTCAATCCAGGGCTGTTTGCCAATGTCATTTTAAGTACCTAGATTTTAGGGGTACTGTTGTTTGTTTACATTGTTAAATAAACCCTACAATTACATTGCATACAGTGTTATTACTAATGCATTTATTTCTCTTTCGATTCAATCAAATGCAGTGGGATGCCGAGATTGTAATCTGCGGCATGAAATCACAAAACTCTGAACTCATCACGGAATCACTCACGTGACTCCGAAGCAAAATAGTAAGATTAAACGAGAACTTTTAATTACCAACGTTCCTCCTCATAAAATCAAGATCAAACGTCAAACTGGTAAGTTCTCGTTTAATCTTACTATTAAACGCATGTAACCGGAACTGCGAGTCGTATTCTGTATTTGCTGTCACAAGCAGCAGCGGTACTGTGGTCGAGTCACAGAATCACACCTCACTGGAGATGGTTGCGTTCCCCACTCGCCGATGGAATAGTGTGGCCTGCCTTTTGTCTGGTTTACACCGAGTGCCGAAGACAGACACTACAAGCTGGAGAATGGGTGACTGAATGGGGAAGCCTGAAGAAGGGTCTCGACACGAAACGTCACCCATTCCTTCTCTCCACAAATACTGCCTGTCCCACTGAGTTACTGCAGCTGTTTGTGTCTATCTTCGATTTAAACCAGCATCTGCACTTCCTTCTTACACTCAGTGCCGTCAGCTACCTGTCTAGTGGATAGGTATATGGACGTGAAGGGAATGGAGGGGTATGGTCTGAGTGCAGGTAGATGGGACTAGGGGAAAACAAATGGTCGGCACGGACTGGAAGGGCCGAGAGGGCCTGTTTCCGTGCTGTAATTGTTATATGGTTATACGGTTATTTCCCAGTGGACTCTCTCTCATAACTCTCCCTACACTCCGACATAGACTTATTCCAGAAGAAAAACCCTTCGGCCCACTAATCCATGCCGACCAGATACATCTATGAACGGCGATTAAAATTTTAAAGTCTTAAATACCATTGCCTAAACTCGGGATTGAACCAATTCATTAACGTGCTCTCCCGCGTTAATAAAAAATCAAACTCGTTGTAAGCACGTAGAATGAACGTAGCTGGTACGTCGGAGCTCGGGGACGTCACTTAGCGGCTCGTAACGCAAACGGCAGGTAAGCGGGAAAGACTCGTGAACAAATTTCAACATGTTGAAAAATGTCCACGAGAGCCCCGAGTACCGACGAGCAGCCATTACCTTAAATCTGCGAGTTGGATTCAGGGCAAACTCGGGAGAACTCTTTGAATGCACTCGTACAGTGGGACAGGGCTCTCGCTCGACGTCTCTTAGCGGCACGTAACGCTAACGGCAGGAACTCGGGAACCGCGGTAAGCCCGGGAAGACTCGTGAAGATTTTTCAACATATTAAAGAATTTCCAGCAGGTACCCCGGTTTCCGCAGAAATACCATAGACATGCTGTCGGAAAATAAGTTTAAGAAGGAAATGCAGAAGCTGGAAAATCGAAGGTAGTGCTGGAGAAACTCAGCGGGTGCAGCAGCATCTATGCAGCGAATGAAATAGGCAACGTTTCGGGCCGAAACCCTTCTTCAGGTATGTGGGAAAATAAATTGGCCACTTGGCTCACCCTGTTTCGTGCATGGTATACATAGAAATATAGAAACATAGAAAATAGGTGCAGGATGAGGCCATTCGGCCCTTTAAGCCAGCACCACCATTCATTGCGATCATGGCTGGTCGTCCCCAATCAATAACCCGTGCCTGCCTTTTCCCCATATCCCTTGATTCCACTAGCCCTAGAGCTCGATCCAACTCTCTCTTAAATCCATCCAGTGATTTGGCCTCCACTGCCCTCTGTGGCAGGGAATTCTACAAATTCACAACACTCTGGGTGAAAACCTCAGTCTTAAATGGCCTCCTCTTTATTCAAAGACTGTGGCTCCTGGTTCTGGACTCAGAATTGGGAAAATGTTTCCTCCATTTAGCTTATCCAGTCCTTTTATAAGTTTACAAGAGAGCAAGTGCAGACCCAATGTGTGGTGGTGGGGGGGGGGGGGGATGGGAGAGGGCGGTATGCGGCGTCACACGCACTAACTACCCTCCCCCCACACACACATGCAAACTACCCCCCTTGATATATTAATATTATTAATTTGCTTCTCTTACCCCATAACCGCCCTATCCACTGACGCATAACCCCCAACTCGCAGACGCATCTAGAGAGGGATGGGGGAGTAGAGAGTGAGGGAAGAGAGAGAAAGGGAAGAGACAGAGAAAAAGGGGCAGAGACAGAAGGGCAACATACAGAGGGAGTGGGGTTGGAGGGGAGGAGGAGAGGGAGGGTGGGTGAGGGGGAGGAGGGTGGGGGCGGAGGGGGAAGGAGAAGAGATGGGAGGAGAGAGAGGGGGGAGAGGCGGGAGCAGATGGGGGAGGAGAGAGAGAGGTGAGGTGAGGGGGTAAGAGAGGGGGAGGGATGAGTAGTTTGGTGAGGGAAGGGGGTAGGGGAAGGGAGGAGGGAGGGGCAGGGGGGAGAGTGTGGCGGAAGGGAAGGGGTACGGGTGAGAGAGTGGGAAGAGTGGGGGGCGGCAGCCAAGATGGGATAGGGGGGAGAGAGGGTGGGAACGTGGGGATGGACGGGGAGATGGATAGTAGGAGAGAGGGGTGAAGAGTGGGTAGAGGGTGGGGAGAAGGGGTGCCGAGAGGGGTGGGGGCAGTCCATCTATTCCCCACTCCCTATCACGCCCACTCCTCTCCCTCTATTCCCACACTCTCCATCCTCGCCTCCCCATATCCTCTTTCCCTCCCTACTCCCTCCTCTCCCTCAATCCCCCAACTCCCCCTCTTCACCTCCCCAGGATCTCGCCTGTCCTGCAGAATTCACTTGCTCGTTCACAGAGAGGAACACAGTACAGGGAGGAGTCAGAGAGCCAAATGCCAACGCGCGTCGGGGGGGATGACGTAACTCGGCCTCGCGACGCCCGCAGCCGTTGAAAACTGCCAGCTGAAAACAGCCCTTTAAAACTGCTAAGGCACGACGCGTTCTCCCAGGAGCGAATGTTCACAGCAAAGAAGCACCGGCTTCTGACTCGCTGGAAACCCACAGCTGGAATGAACGCGCAGGGATGGGAGGGACGCGCAGGTGGACGGGGCTTCGCGAGCTGCGCCGGCTGTGAGGAGAAAGTTCAGCGGAAATTCAGCACGTGAGGAGTCGCTGCTCCGAGATCTATAGAATAAAGAAGCTACAGCGGAACGCAGCTGTAGAATCTTTGTTCTCAGAACTTTCTCGATATCACTGCGTCTTTAATTAACAGCGGCGGGGGGCGGGGCCAGGATGCAGGTGGCCTGGATTGGTCGGCATGTGGGCATTGTGACGTCATCAGCTGATGAGCGTCGTTTTGATTTAACAAATTGAGTTTTGTGATCAATTTTATTCAAAATCTCGGGAAATAATTGACCAAGGAGTGGATTTCAGAACTCATGTTAAATCCTACCGACATTGTAAAAATATCCGCGTTTTTGCGTCTGGATTTCGAGAAGATACGTTTCACATGCACGCACACACTCTGAGTTTTAAAAGTATACTAGACCAAGTGCAGACCCACTGGGTCTGTTCTCCCAAAGTGCGGTTGCGGGGCGGGGGGGCAGCATGCGGCATCACACACACTAACTACCCCCTCCCGCCGCACACACACTAAATACCCCCTTGATATTATATTAATATTATTAATTTGCTCCTTTTACCCCATAACGGCCTATCTACTGACGCATAGCCCCCTTCTCGCAGGCGCTTCTAGAGAGGGAGGGGCGTAGAGAGTGAGGGCAGAAAGAGAAGGGACAGATACAGAGAGGGGCAAGAGACAGAGAGGGGGGTGGAGGGGAGGAAGGGGGAGGGTGAAAGAGAGGGGGAGGTGGGGGAAGGGGGAGAGGTGGGGAAGGGAGGGTGAGAGGTGGGGGGAAGAGGTGGGAGGGGGGAGGGTGAGAGGGGGGAGGGGTGAGAGTGGCATGGATGGGAGGTGCAAAGGGGTGAGGGGAGAGAGGGGGGAGAACGTGGGGGGGAGAGAAGGGGGGGAGAGGGGGGGGAGAGGGGGTTTGTTACCGAACTGTGGAATGAATCCATTAACGGAGCCACTCACCTGCTGGATTCTAAGTTGTCCCTGCCTTCCCTCTGGAAGCCTCCTCGTCTCATCATCAGATGCCGAGTTCCCAGAACCCTGGTTAAACGCGGAGGCCGCTCACCGTTAAGTCTGTGAAAGCGGCCCCATCAGAGACTGTGAGGCCTCGCATCGTCGGCTCTTCAGACCTCGAGTAGGGGGGGGTGGTGGAGCGGGGGGGCGGGCGTGATACCGATCTGTGCCTTCGGCCAGCTTGTACGGGGAGGGGGGCGGAGGGTGGAGTGGGCGGGCGGGCGGGCGTGATGATGAGTGAGCCTGCGGGTCTCCAGCGAGGACGGCGAAAAGCAGGGGGGGGGAGGTGAGCCGGGCGGGAGCAGCCGTTATGGTCGCGCGGGGCGGGAAGGATTTTATTAAAAATATGTACAGAAAGATGACTAAATTTTATGAGGAGTGGATCAGCGAATGTAAAAGTAAAATCATTGGCGAAATGGTCAAATATCTCGGCGTTTTTGCGTATGGTTTTCGCGGAGTCAGTATCCTACACACTGGATATAATTGACACTTATACCGAGCCAATTAACCTACAAACCACTGTATGACAACAACTCTATCGCAGCGCCACCGCGCCGCCCATAACTATTTCTAAGACTATTACAAATGTCTGCTAATACACATGGACAACATACTGGCACGTTCCATCATTGTTTGGTTTGGGAATTTGAAGAATTGCAGAGTTGACTATGTATCCCAGTCCATCAGACAAACTGGATATCTTACCAATCATTCAATCTACACCACGCTGCTTCGGATAAGCAGCCAATAACATGAAATGCCTGTCCCATTCTGGTCATTCCATACACTCCAGGGCCTTCCGTGATCGACGTTGATCAATGATCGACGTTGATCATTGATCCCTTCACACCGGTGACACGTTATACCACGATCGCATCCACTCCCTGCACACAATGGGTGTTTTCACTGAATCCAAGTAACCTGCAAAGCCTATGTCTTCGGGAGGAGGGAAGAACCCGAAGCAATTGGAGGAAACTTACAGGGAGACAAGGGGTAGGTGCAAACAAAAAACAGATAGCACCTTAGGTCAGGATCGGATCCGGAGTTTTGGCGCTTGTAATTCAGTAGCTCTACGCCCTGCGCCAGTGCGCCGATCTTGTGTATCTCATGTAAGTCTCACATCACTATCTTCAATATGTTTTTCATGGGGAAAGGAAGGCGGATTCAGTAACCACCGCTCTCACAATCTACTGTAATTAAATCTCAAATATTCGATAAAGAATGGGCAAAACACCTATTCCAGCATAGAGTATAGAAGTTGAGAGGACATGTTGCACTTGTATAAGACGTTGGTGAGACAGCATTTATATAGGGAGCTATAGTGAGAGGTTGAGTATGCTGGATCTCTATTCCTTGGAGCGCAGAAAGTTAACGGGTGATCTTACAGAGGTGTACAAATTCATGAGAGGAATAGATCGGGTAGATGCACACTCTTGCCCAGATTCGGGTAATCGATGACCAGCGGACATACGTTCAAGGTTAAGGGGAAATATTTGTTTGGATGCCGAGGGGGTACCGTTTTCACACCAAGGGTGGTGGATATATGGAACAAGCTGCTAGATGGGGTAGTTGAGACTGGGACCATCCCATCGTCTAAGATACAGTGAAATGGGTACATGGATATGTCTGGTTTGGAGGGATATTGACTAAGCGCAGGTAGGTGGTACTAGTATAGCTGGGCATGTTGTCCGTTGTGGGCAAGTTGGGCCGAAGGACCTGTCTCCACAGTCTATGACTCTAAGACTATGCTTCTTAAAGTGTCAGTAATTGGGGAGTATTTAGAGAATGTAGTAAAGGATTGAAAAGGAAAAGGAAATACATTGACACAAGAAGTGGCATCTCATGGGAACTCGATGGCGGAGAAGGCAAGAGAGGAGGGAAGCCTATCACGTGTAAACAACACTGAGATGTGTACTTGAAGACCTGTCACGCGCAGGGCCACGGGCCAGTGCAAATATTCACATTTTGGACTATTTGTATGGGAGGGACTAAGCGACCTCCTTTGGTGTTGAAACCGTTCATTGACTCCAAATTTCTGCCAATCAACCTCTATTGCCGAACATCAATGACAATGTTGTCCTTGATATGTATCCCACCCTCATTTGTCCTTAACTGACGAGTGTGGGTTAACGCCGTTTTAATCACACACTGAATGGTGTGTCTATCTTCTGACGGTGAGTGGATGGATCCTGACACTCGGCCAGTCACACAGTGAGCAGCGCAATTCTGAAATAAACCGGATTCAGATGGAATAGACTGGCGTAAGCCTGCGAGCCCTCTAGTGGACCGGTAGTGGAATAACAGGGCTGTTGAACTCAACCAGTTCCTCGCTGGATTCGTTCTTAGATTTCCAGAAGATCCCACCAGAAACCGCGGTTCGATTGTCCAACGCGTATTTGAGCGATTCGTAGGTGAATGGTAAGCCGAACTTGCCCACACCTGCCAACATAACCCAGCTACACTAGTCCCACCGTTTGTTCCATACCTTCAAACCTGTACTATTCATGTACCTGTCCATATATTTCTTAAATGTTGGGATACTCCCAGCCTCAACTACCTCCTCGGGTAGGTTGTTCCGTGCACTCACCACCCTGTGTGTGAAACATTTACCCCCCAAAAACGTATTAAACTTATGTCCTCTGGTTCTCGAGTCGCATTCTCTGGGTTTAAGAGATAGAAACAAAGAAACATAGAAAAATAGGTGCAGGAGTAGGCCATTCGGCCCTTCGAGCCTGCACCGCCATTCAATATGATCATGGCTGATCATCCAACTCAGTACCCCGTACCTGCCTTTTCTCCATACCCCCTGATCCCTTTAGCCATAAGAGCCACATCCAATTCCCTCTTGAATATAGCCAATGAACTGGCCACAACGACCTTCTGTGGCAGATAATTCATGAGACTCACCACTCTCTGTGTAAAGAATGTTTTCCTCATCTCGGTCCTAAAGGAATTCCCCCTTATCCCTAGACTGTGACCCCTTGTTCTGGACTCCCCCAACATCGGGAACAATCTTCCTGCATCTAGCTTGTCCAACCCCTTAAGAATTTTGTAAGTTTCTATAAGATCCCCCCTCAATCTTCTAAATTCCAGTGAGTACAAGCCGAGTCTATCCAGTCTTTCTTCATATGAAAATCTCGACATCCCAGGAATCAGTCTGGTGTGCCTGTCTCTGAATCCCCCCTATGGCAAGAATGTATTTTCCTCAGATTTGGATACCAAAACTGTACGCAATAATTCCAGGTGTTGGTCCACCAAAAACCCTGTACAACTGCAGTAAGAACCTCCCTGCTCCTATAACACAAATCCTTTCGCTTTGAATGCTAATATACCATTTGCTTTCTTCACTGCGCTTGCTGCACCTGCATGCTTTACTTTACAACGACTAGTGTACCATGACGACCCCAGGTCTCGGTTGCATCTCCCATTTATAATTCTGCCACCATTCAGATAAATAGTCGCGCTCGCACCCTCATGTTTTTTTGCCACCAAAGTGGATAAGCTCACATTTATCCACATTATACTGCTTCTGCCATGCATCTGCCCATTCATTCTGCCAATCCAAATCACCCTGCAACCTCCTAGCATCCTCCTCACACATACAAACTATAAATAAGAATTAGACCCTAATTAAATAGTATCTTAAAAAATATAACCAGCTTGGGTGACTATCTGCAAAATTTTTTGGAGAATGTTGCATTCCCCCCTCATCCAAATCTCATTAATGTATATGACCCTTACCAAACAACACTCCAACCCCCAGTAACTAGCTGGGTCGAGGGGTACCAGCACTTGAGCCTGAGCGAGCCTACCCACATCTCACTGCCTGCCATTCTAAAAAGGACCCGTTTACTCCTACCCTTTGCTTCCTGTCTGCCAGCCAGTTCTCTATCCACATCAATATTCAACCACAAATACCGTGTGTTTTAAGTTTATATACTAATCTCTTATGTGGGACCTTGTCGAAAGCCTTCTGAAAGTCCAGATATACAGTGGCTTGCAAAAGTATTCATACCCCTTGAACATTTCCACATTTTGTCACGTTACAACCACAAATGTAAATGTATTTTATTGGGATTTTATGTGATAGACCAACACAAAGTGGTACATAATTGTGAAGTGGAAGGAAAATGATACATGGTTTCCAAATTTTATTACAAATAAAAAACTGAAAAATGTGGCGTGCAAAAGTATTCAGCCCGCTGAGTCAATAACTTTGAGAACCACCTTTC
The DNA here is from genome assembly GCA_035221665.1 of Okamejei kenojei. Classification (NCBI taxonomy): domain Eukaryota; kingdom Metazoa; phylum Chordata; class Chondrichthyes; order Rajiformes; family Rajidae; genus Okamejei; species Okamejei kenojei. The sequence goes on from CM069165.1 coordinate 4,524,387, forward strand.
ACTGCAATTACAGCTGTAAGTCTTTTGGGGTATGTCTCTACCAGCTTTGGCACATCTAGAGACTGACAGTTTTTGCCCCATTCTTCTTTGCAAAATAAGCTCAAGCTCAGTCAGATTGGATGGAGACGTCTGTGAACAGCAATTTTCAAGTCTTGCCAGAGATTCTCAATTGGATTTAGGTCTGGACTTTGACTGGGCCATTCTAACCACATCAATATGCTTTGATCTAAACCAATCATCATGTAGCTCTGGCCAGTATGTTTTAGGGTCGTTGTCCTGCTGGAAGGTGAACCTCGGCCCCAGCCTCAAGTCTTTTGCAGACTCTAACAGGTTTTCTTCCAAGATTGCACTGTATTTGGCTCCATCCATCGTCCCATCAACTCTGACCAGCTTCCCTGTCCCTGCTGAAGAAAAGCATCCCCAAAGCATGATGCTGCAAACCACCATGTTTCACAGTGGGGATGGGAGAAAAAAGTTGTGTTCAGGGTGATGTGTGCCGTGTTAGTTTTCTGCCACACATAGCGTTTTGCATTTAGGCCAAAAACTTCAATTTTGGTCTCATCAGACCAGAGCACCGTCCTCCACATGCTTGCTGTGTCCCCCACATGGCTTGTTGCAAACTGCAAATGGTACTTCTTATGGCTTTGTTTCAACAATGGCTTTCTTCTTGCCACTCTTCCATAAAGGCCCGATTTGTGGAGTGCACGACTAATAGTTGTCCTGTGGCAGATTCTCCCATCTGAGCTGTGGATCTCTGCAGCTCCTCCAGAGTTACCATGGGCCTCTTGGCTGCTTCTCTGATCAATGCTCTCCTTGCCCGGCCTGTCAGTTTAGGTGGACGGCCATGTCTTGGTAGGTTTGCAGTTGTGCCATACTCTTTCCACTTTCAAATGATGGGTTGAACAGTGCTCCGTGAGATATTCAAAGCTTGGGATATTTTTTTTATAACCTAACCCTCCTTTAAACCTCTCCACAACGTTATCCCTGACCTGTCTGGTGTGTTCCTTGGGCTTCATGATGCCCAAGGAACATTGGTTGTTCACTAATGTTCTCTAACAAACCTCTGAGGCCTTCGCAGAACAGCTGTATTTATACTGAGATTAGATTGCACACATGTGGACTCTATTTACTAATTCGGTGACTTATGAAGGCAATTGGTTGCACTGGATTTTATTTAGGGGTATCAGAGTAAAGGGGGCTGAATACTTTTGCAGGCCACACTTTTCAGTATTTTATTTGTAAAAAAATTCGAAAACCACGTATCATTTTCCTTCCACTTCACAATTATGCGCCACTTTGTGTTGGTCTATCACATAAAATCCCAATAAAATACATTTACATTTGTGGTTGTAACGTGACAAAATGTAGAAAAGTTGAAGGGGTATGAATACTTATGCAAGCCACTGTAACACATCCACTGGTCCTCCCTTATCCACTCTACTAATTACATCCTCGAAAAATTCTATAAAATTCATCAGGCATGATTTTCCTTTTGTAAATCCATGCTGACTTTGTCCAATGATTTCACCACTTTCCAAATGGGCTGCTATCCCATCTTTAATAACTGACTCTAGCAGTTCCCCCACTACCGATGTTAGACTAACTGGTCTGTAATTCCATATAACCATATAACAATTACAGCACGGAAACAGGCCCTCTCGGCCCTTCCAATCCCTGCAGACCATGTGTTTTCCTCTAGTCCCATCTACCTGCACTAAGACCATACCCGTCCATTCCCTTCCCGTCCATATACCTATCCACTTTACTTTTAAATGTTAAAATCGATCCTGCCTCCACCACTTCTCCTGGAAGCTTATTCCACACAGCCACCACCCTCAGAGTAAAGAAGTTCCCCCTCGCGCTACCCCTAAACGTCTGTCCCTTAATTCTCATGTCATGCCCTCTTGTTTGAATCTTCCCTACCCTCAATGGGAAAAACTTATCCCTTTCATCATTTTAAATACTTCAATCAAGTCCCCCCTTAACCTTCTGCACTACAAAGAATAAAGACCTAACTTGTTCAACCTTTCTCTGTAACATAGTTGCTGGAACCCAGGCAATATTCTAGTAAATCTCCTCTGTACTCTCTCTATTTTGTTGACATCCTTCCTATAATTAGGCGACCAAAATTGTACACCATACTCCAGAATTGGTCTTACCAATGCCTTGTACAATTTTAACATTACTTCCCTACTCCCACATTCAATGCCCTGATTTATAAAGACCAGCACACCAAAGGCTTTCTTTACCACGCTATCTACATGCGATTCCACCTTCAGGGAACAATGCAGTTATTCCTAGATCTCTCTGTTCCACAGCATTCCTCAATTCCCTACCATTTACCATGTACGTCCTATTTTGATTTGTCCTGCCAAGATGTAGCACTTCACACTTATCAGCATTAAACTCCATCTGCCATCTTTCAGCCCACTTTTCCAAATGGCCCAAATCCCTCTGTAGACTTATCCACAACACCACCTATCTTAGTATCATCTGCATACTTACTTATCCAATTTTCCACCGCATCATCCAGATCATTGATGTACATGATGTACATGACAAACAACAATGGACCCAACACAGATTCCTGAGGCACCCCACCGGCTTCCAACCTGACAAACCGGTCACCGGCTTCCAACCTGACAAACAGCCATCCACCATTACTCTCTAACATCTCCCATTAAGCCACTGTTGAATACATCTTGCTACTCCGCCATTAACACCCAAAGATTGAACCTTCTTAATTAACCTTCCATGGGGAACCTTGTCAAAGGCCTTACTGAAATCCATATAGACAACATCCACTGCTTTACCCTCATCAATATCCCTAGTAACCGCTTCAAAAAATTCAAGAAGGTTTGTCAAACATGACCTTCCAGGCACAAATCCATGTTGACTGTTCCTGATCAGACCCTGTTTATCCAGATGCTTATATATATTATCTCTAAGTATCCTTTCCATTAATTTGCCCACCACTGAGGTCAAACTAACAGGTCTATAATTGCTAAGTTTATTATTTGAACCCTTTTTTAAACAATGGAGCAACATGCGCAGTACGCCAATCCTCCGCACTATTCCCGTTTCTAATGACATTTGAATATTTCTGTCATCGCTCCTGCTATTTCTACTATTAACTTTCCCTCAAATGTCCTAGGGTAATATCCTGTCAGGAACCTGGAGACTTATATCTACTTTTTTATTTTTCAAAAGTGTCAGTACTTCTCCCTCCTCTTTGAATCTCATAGTTTTCCATACTACTCTACTTTTTCCCTTACCTCACAGTGTTCAATATCGTTCTCCTTGGTGAATACCGAGGAAAAGAAATTGTTCAATATCTCCCCCATCTCTTTTGGCTCTGCAGATAGCTGTCCATTCTGGCTCTCTAGTGGTCCAATTGTATCCCTCGTGATCCTTTTGCTATTAATATAGCTGTAGAAACCCTTTGGATTTACTTTCACATTTCTTGCCAAAGCAACCTCATATCTTCTTTTAGCCTTCCTTATTTCTTTCTTAAGATTCTTTTTACATTCTTTATACTCCTCTCGCACCTCATTTACTCCATGCCTCAAATAATTGTTGTAGATATCTCTCTTTTTTCACAAGTGTCCAATTTCCCTTGAAAACCATGGCTCTTTCCAATTTTTACTATTACCTTTCAACTAGTCAGCGACAAAGATTCTGCACTCTTACAATTTCCCCTTTAAATGTCCTTCATTTCTCTTCGACATCCTTCCCATAAAACAAAGTGTCCCAATTCACTCCTTTTAAATCCTTACGCATTCCTTCAAAGTTAGCCTTTCTCCAATCAAAAATCTCCACCCTAGGTCCAGTTCTGACTCTCTCCATAATTATATTGAAACTAATGGTATTGTGATCACTGGTCCCGAAGTGCTCACCAACGCATACCTCCGTCACCTGTCCTGCCTCATTTCCTAACAGGAGGTCCAGCACTGCCCCTTCTCTGGTCGATACCCCTATGTACTGCTGCAAAAAACTATCCTGCACACATTTTACAAACTCCAAACCATCCAGCCCATTTACAGAATGTGTTTCCCAGTCTATTTTTGGAAAATTGAAATCTCCCACAATCACTACCTTGTGCTTACTACTAATATCTGCTATCTCCTTACATATTTGCTCTTCCAATTCTCGCTCCCCATTTGGCGGTCTATAATACACCCCTAAAACTGTTGCCACACCATTTCCACTTCCCAGTTCCACCCAAATAGCCTCCCTAGACGAGCCCTCTAATCTATCCTGCCAAAGCACTGCTTTCTCTCTCCCTCCTTTTTAAAAAAGTGGGGTTACTTTAGCTATCATCCAATCTTCAGGAACCACTCCAGAATCTAAGGAGTTTTGAAAAATGATCACTAAAGCATCCACTATTTCAGTGGCTACCTCCCTGAGCACTCTGGGATGCAGACCATCTGGCCCTGGGGATTTATCGGCCTTTAATCTGTTCAATTTACCCAACACCACTTCCCGGCTAACCTGGATTTCACTAAGTTCCGCCATCTTATTTGACCTCTGGTCCACTGCTATTTCCGGCAGATTATTTATGTCTTCCTTAGTGAAGACAGAACCAAAGTAGTTATTCAATTGGTCTGCCATGTCCTTGTTCCTCATGATCAATTCACCTGCTTCTGACTGCAAGGGGTCAACATTTGTTCTAACTAGTCTCTTTCTTTTCACATATCTATAAAAACTTTAGCAGTCAGTTTTTATGTTCCCTGCCAGTTTCCTTTCGTAATCTATTTTCCCTTTCCTAATTAAGCCCTTTGTCCTCCTCTGCTGGATTCTGAATTTCTCCCAGTCCTCTAGGCTGCTTTTTTTGGCCAATTTGTATGCCTCATCTTTAGTTTTTATACTATCCCTGATTTCCCCCGTTATCCACGGATGCACCACCTTCCTTGATTTAATCTTTTGCCAAACTGGTATGAACAATTTTTGTACTTCATCCATGCAGTCTTTAAATACCTTCATTTCACATCTATTGTCAACCCTTTAAGACTCACCTGCCAGTCAATCTTGGCCAATTCACGCCTCAGACCTTCAAAGTTACCTTTGTTTAAGTTCAGAAACCCTTGTTTCTGACTTAATTATGTCATTCTCCATCCTAATGAAGAACTCAATCATATTATGGTCACTCTTGCGCAAGGGGGAACAGATGCTGTTCATATACCCGAACTATTCCCATCATGATTTTGTACACCTCTATAAGATCTCCCCTCACCATTCTGCGCTCCAAGGAACAGAGACCCAGCCTACTCAACCTCTCCCTGCAGCCGAGACTCTCTAGTCCTGGCAACATCCAACAATTGTTGGAAGTGGAAGCAGATTTTGGAATTACATTGTAAATACTCACGTTTTCTCTTGTTTGGAGTTTGTTGCTAATCAGTCAGCAATTATTCGAGAATCGGCGAGATACCAAGATTCTCCCGTGTATTTCTGTCTCATTTGAATGATCGGACTTTATAAGATGTGCCGGATGTGTTCGTTCCCTGTGTGATGGATCCCTCCGTAATCTGTCCCCGTGAGCACACCCTGTGATGCTGGCATTGTCAAATTGCATTGTATGTTATTAGTTTAGTTTAGTTTAGTTTACAGATACAGCTTGGACACAGGCCCACAGATTCCACGGGGACGATCAATGTTCATCCGGTTACGCCAGCCACATGTTAACCATGTTCGCATTCACTCACTCCAATTAATTTGCAAACTCACATATTTTTTGTGATGAGGGAGGAAACCATAACACCCGGAAGAAACCCGCGCGGTCACAGAGCTAATGTATAAACTGCCCAAAGACAGCACCCGAGGTCAGGCTAAATGCCCGGTCTCGTGCGCTGTGAGGCAGCAGCTATATCAGCAGTGTCACTGTGCCGCCCTTGTATACGATGTGTCTGTATCACGTCAGTACACTCAAAATGTGCCTAAGTGGACAAGGTATCAGATTCGGTAACTGCTCCACATACTCTAAGTACTTTCTGCACCGCATAAAGTATTTATATCTCAGATCATCTGTATAGTGTGTGTCTGGGAAATACCGTTCGGCGAAAGGGAAACAAAATCTGCGAATAAATAGATGATTCATTGAAATAAGGACAATTTTCCACGCAAGATGTGGCGTAGAATGGAACTCGATGCCGACGGTGGGAGAGGCATCAACTTCATCACGTTTGAACAGCGGGGTGGCCCGGTGGCGCAGCGGTAGAATTACTGCCTCACAACGCTGAGATTCGGGTTCGATCCTGACTATTGGTGCTGTCCGCACAGAGCTCATACGTTGCCCCAGGCGCCTCCGGAGGTTATCTCCGGGTGCTGCGGTTTCCCCCCACACTCCAAAGACGTACAGGTTGTACCTAGTGTGTAGGATAGTGCTAGTGTACGGCGTTCGCTGGTCGGCTGGGACTCGGTGGGCCAAAGAGCCCATTCAATGCGGTAGCTCCTAAAAACGCAAAGATGCGTACTTGGAGTATTCGCCCACAGGGCTGGGGACCCAGTGATGGAAGGTAAATCTTCGGCATCACTGACTAGCAGGTTCGGTAACAATGTCAGAATCCAAAAGGTAAAGTTAGCGGACACCAAGCTGATTTAGTATGAATTACAATGGGCGGGAATGAGCTGCCTTGAAGGATGTTCTGCTCAATACAATTCACAAACGGGGACCTCAGCATTTCAGCGTTTGTGCGGATTCGGACACTGAGCCGTTCCTTTCAGTTTCCTGCTCGTTTGCCGTGTACAAAATAATTGGAATGGTGTTAATGTGAATAAATTTCAGACCCCAAATTGCATTCTGTCGACCATTGATGCAATGTTTGAGGCAGCGACTGTTGTAGATCCCTCGATGGTGGAGAAGTCAGTGCCCTTGATGGACTAGGCAGTGGTAATCACATGTTGCAGTATCCTTCGCTCTTGGCATTCATGTTGCCGACCCAGGTCGTGGTGCATCCAGACAACATGCTCTCTATTGTACCCCTGTGGAAGTTCAAGATAATACTCGACTACATACTGAATGTCCGCATTCTTTTCAGGGAGCAGAGGTGTCATAATTGCATCAATGTTCTCGATCCAGGAAAGATCTTCATATACTTCCACGCACAGGAATTTGCAGTTTTTGCTTTTCTCCACCATCGTCCGTTTGACCTAGACAGGTTTGTGGGAGCTCATTCTTCCTTATCCGAAGTCCAGAAGTAGACCATAGGTCTTCCTGGCTTTGAGAGCATGGTTGTTGTGCTGGAACCGTGGACTAAATTAGATGGTGGTGTAGCCCAGAATGTTGGCGCCCATTGTGAGGCAGGGAATATGCTGATTTTAGTTTCCAGTGCATTCCTGAAGTACGATTGATTGAAGGCACCGCAGATTATGAACAGCGCATCAGAGTCTGCTGCTTACCGAGAGTACACGAAGGAGTATAAATTATCCAGAGACATTCGCGTGGACTTTGGGTACTATGTAGACCACCGACACGGTCCGTTAAAGGAGCGTTACTAAGTGAACTGTTATTCCAGGTGGTCCCACGAACTATGCAAATCATTTTTGAGATTAATCTTGGATTACAATACGCAATTCTGGTCTTCCAGCGATTGGAAGGAATACATGAAATTCAAAATGGCGCAGCTCAGAATCATAAAACTGTTACCGGGGCGGAAAAGTTTGAGATTTAAGGAGAGCATGGACAGGTTGGAACGTTTCCACCGGATAGTAGGAGATTGATGGGTGACATTGCAGAGGTATATTTCATCATCAGGGACAAGGAAAAGGTAGACAGTTTATGTCGTTCTTCCAAGCCTGGGGAGTCTAAAGCTGGAACACGCTAGAGTGGATAGATTCAGAAGATACTAAGAGGCAAGTAGTTTTACAACGGCAGTTGTGGTGAGGTGCAATTGGCTGCAAGAGGAAGCTGAAGAGATGGCTTCGATTACAATGTATAAGATACATTTAAACTAGTATATGGATATAAGTGTTTGGAAGGCAATGGAGCAATCGTGGGCAAGCTGGGCTAGATTGGTTGGACATTTTGCGTGACGTGGACTGCTGGTTCCGAAATATCGTGGTTGGTGATTTGACTATCACTCTATAAATAGCATCGTTATTGTGTGACTGTAAGATTCTCTGAGATTTTATAGATAATTACCCTCATTGTGTTTCAAGGACTGTCCACGCTTGCGTATCATTTGGAACCCACGTACATTCGTTAAAAAGAATATGTTATTTAAAGAAAAAAATACATTTAGTATTAACCGAAGCGAGCTGTTTTAGACTCCTGAACTATGATACACTGATCTATTCCAGGAGAATAATACCTGGGTGTTGTACAATATCGAGCTTTTAAATGATGGGGACATCCAGTGGACGGCATGTAAACAGCAAGCAAGCACGGCCTCACAGACGTCTTGTAAACTGTAATATAACGTCCCATCATCTGCACTCAATGCCGTAACTAATGAAAGACACCGTGCCAAAATATTCATGACCATCTTAACGACCCGCGACACCAAATTCAGAGATATATGACGTGAACTCCTCGATCTCCCTGCTCTACAGTACTCCGCAGGGTTGAACTGATCATTGAGAAAGACCTGGCATGACTTACTAAAATAAAGCAAATCACAAATATACGAATTAAATGCCATACGCTATTCCACTGCCAACTTTCCCAGCTGATCAAAATCCCAACGTCATACTTCATATCCGTCTTGGCAATCTACCACCACACTTGCCTTAGTATTTATTTAGACCATTCGGCCCTTCGAGCTGATCATCCAAAATCAGTACCACGCAACACCACGCACTAGGCGAACGCCGTCAAGACGCTGCCTATGCCCGTCGAGACGGCTGCGTACGCCCGCAATGCGCCTTCGGGCCGACAAGCCGTTGGCGCGCGGGATTTTCGAACAGTGCAAGAGTTTTGGGACCCCGCGCGATGTCGGGACCAGCCCCACAGAACTCCATATGCCCCCGGCGATCGAAGTGGGACCGGCCCCGCTAGGCCGTACGCCTCAAGTGACCATGTTTGGTCACGCTAGATGCATGATATCGCATGCTGGTGGGACAGGCCCTTTACGGAGAGCATTACAACTCCGTCAGTACTATCCCGAAAACTGTGTCAGTCCATCAGTGCTACCACACATTGTACCAATCCATCAGTACATTCCTAGTGTTTTACTCCATCGGTACTACCCCACAATATATTAGTACACCTGTACTGTAGAAACCATTAAGCTTAACTCAGTATGTTATAACTATAATCAGTTACCTTTAAATTATATCTGCCTGTAATTATGTGGGTGGGATATGTAGTCGGAGGCGTGTTTGCGGCTGGGATTATCGCGCAGACTTGCTGGTAGTTTTAGTTTAGTTTGAAGAATCATGTGGGGAGGTCACAGCTTGCAACCATCCCCGAGTTTGACCACGAGTAAGATCAAAATGTACTTATACAACAGGTTTGGATTAATATCTTGCTGTTTTATGACTACAATAAATAAACTATTAATCAAGAGACTGTGTTTGGAAGATTTATATTTCGACGGCATTGAATGTCTCGTGGAGAGCTCGTGAGTGCGTTTCTATTATCTCCTGAACCCCTGTCTTCAATCATAGTGACTAAAGGAATTAATCCTTGAAACGATATGAAAATCTGTCACAAAAAGTACTACCCCAGATTCCGTCACACCATCAGTACTATTCCACAATGTGTCACTCTATCAGTACTACTCCACGGTGTCCTCTCCATCAGTACTGCCCAACAGTGTGTTACTCCATCAGAACTACCTAACAGGTTATCATTACATCAGTGCTACCCCACAGTGCGTCACTCCATCAGTACCATGGCGAAGTACCTCACCCCATCATGACTACCCTAATGTGTGTCACTCCATTCGTGCTACCATACATTTTATCACTTCATTAGTATTACTCCACACTAGTGACACTACATGAGTACCGCCCCACAATGTGTCACTCCATCAGACATTCACCATAGCGTGTCACTCCATCTGTACTACCCCACAGTGTGTCCCTCCATTAATTCTCCCACTCAGTCTGCCACTCCATCAATACTACACCAATATGTCATTCCACCTGTACTACCACACAGTGTACAACTTCATCAGTACTACCCCACCCCATGTGTCAGTCCAAAAATACTACATCTGAGCGTCACTCCATCTGTACTTCACCAAAGTGTGCCACTCCATCAGCACTACCCCACTGTTTTGTGACATCATCAGTACTACCCCTCAGCGTGTCACTCCACCAGAACTAGCTCATGTTACCACTCCTTCAGTGCTATCCCACAGTGTGTCACTCCATCAGTGCAACTCCAAAGTTTGTCACTCCATCAGGACTACCCTGCAGAGTGTCACTCCGTCAGTGCTGCCATACATTTGAGGACTTCATCAGTACTACTCCACAGTGTGTCAGTCCATCAGCACTTCCCCATAGTTCATCACTCCATCAGCACTACCAGTCCATCAGCACTTCCCCATAGTTTATCACTCCATCAGCACTACCCCCACAGTGTGTCAATTCCCATGTACGACCCCATAGTGTGTCACATCATCATTACTATCCCTACGTTTGTCTCTCCATCAGGACTACTCCACGGTGTGTCATTTAATCAGTGCTACCACAAATTGAGTCACTACACCAGTGAGGCTCCCCAGTATGTCACTCCATCTGTACTTCCCCACATTGTGTCAGTCCATCAGTAACACCCCGAAGTTTGTCACTCCATCAGTACAATCATACAGTGTGCCACGCCATCAGCACTGTAACACAGTGTCAATCCATCATTACAATGCCACAGTGTGTTACCTCTTCAGTCCTATCCCACAGCATGCCACTACATCAGTTCTTACACACAGTGCGTCACTCGATCAGTACTACCCCACAGTGTATCACTCCATCTGTACTACTCCTCAGTGTGACACTCCATCAGTACTACCCCACAATATGTTAGTACATCAGTGCTAGCCCACAGTGTGTCCATCCTTCGTTACCATCTCACATTGTGTCACTCCATCAGTACCGTCCCACAGTGTATCACTCAATCAGTACTACTTCACAGCGCACCAATCCATCAGAACCACCCCCACTGAATGCCATTACATCAATACTACCCAAAATTATGTCACTCCATCAGTACGACCTCGCAGTGAGTCACTCCATCAGTACCACCCCGCAGAGTGTCACTCCATCAGAACCAGCCCACAGTGTGCCTTTCCATCAGTAATACCCCGCAGTGTGCGATCCCTTCAGCACTATTCCACAGTGTGTAACTCCATCACTACTACTCCACAGTGTGTCACTCCATCAGTACTACTATACAGTGTGTCACTCCGTCAGTTATACCCCACAGTTTGTTATTCCATCAGAACCTCCCCACAATGTGTCACCAACAGAACTACCTGACAGACTGTTATTTCAGCAGTATTATCCCACAGTGTGTCACTCCATCACTACTACCGAAAAGTCTGTCCCTCCATCAGAACTACTCCAGAATGTGCCATACATCAGTACTACTCCACACTGTATCACTCTATCAATTATTCCCCACTGTTTGTTAATCCGTCAGAACCTCCATCAGGTCCAGTGCTAATTGGAGGAACAGCACCGCATGTTTCGCTTGGATAGGTTACACTCCAGCGATATGAACATTGACTTATCTAACTTCAGGTTGCCCTTGCTTTCCATCTTTTTCCATCCTCTTCCCCTTCCCAGTTTTCTCCCACCAGTCTTACTGTCTCTGGCTACATTCTATCTCAGTCCCGCCCATTCCTGTGACATCAGTCTGTCCTCGCCCCGAAAAGTCACCCATTCCTTCTCTCCAATGATGCTACCTGTCCCGCTGATTTACTCCAGCATTGTTTATGTATTTACCCTGCAGAGTGTCACTCCATTTGTGCCAGCATACATTTTATCACCTCATCTACTACATGTGTACTACTCTACAATATGTCACTCCATCAGTAATGCACCATAGTGTGCCACTCCATCAGCATTACCACACAGTGTGTCATTCCATCAATGCTCCCCCTCAGTGAGTCACTCCATCAATACTACCCCACAGTGTGTAATTACATCTGTACTAACACACAGTGTATTACTCCATCAGTACTTCCCCGCCCCGTTTGTCACTTCAAATGTACTACCCCAGAGTATCACTCCATCAGTACGTCCCCAAAGTGTGTCACTCCATCAGTACTACTCCTCAGTGTCATTCCAGTACTACCCCACAGTGTTTCCCTCCATCGGCACTACCATATAATGTGTCACTACATCAGTACTACCCCAAAGGGTGTCGCTCCATCAGTACTACCCCAGAATGTATCAGTACATGAGTATGCGTCTCTCTATCAGTACTACAACACAATGTGTCCTTTCAGCAGGACTACCCCACAATGTGTCATTCCATAGGTACTAACACAAAGTGCCATTATTTCAGTGATACCCCACAGCGTGTCATTACTTCAGTACTAGTCCCATGTGTCACCCCATCACGACAACCCCACAGTGTGTCATTCCAATTGAACTACCGCACGATGTGTCAATCCATCAGTACAAGATAAGATACAAGATACATTTATTTGTCACATGTGCCAGTTGACACAGTGAAATGTGATCACCATACAGCCATACAATAAAATTAACACAACACACGATAGCGTTCAACATAAAACATCCCCACACAGCAGAATGAAAAGTTTCCCACTGTGAGGGGAGACACCAAAGTCAGTCATCTTCCTCTGATGTTCACCCGTGGTTGGGGCCTCCAGAGCCCTCCGCAGTCACTGCTACGGGCAGCTTGCCGCTCAGGCCCACTCGCCGGGATATTGGCACTCCGACATCAGAACGGGAGGCCAACCTCAGCGGCTTGGACCTCCAAAGCGATCGCTTCCCACCAGACTCCTTAGCTCCCGCCGTCCCCAGGCAGCGCCGGTCGAAGATTCACGCTAGTGGCCCTCGGCAAAGGGCCCCAGGGACTCCGCGATGTCGGTCATCGTCGCCCGTGCTGGAAGCTCTGCGTACCACAGCCCTGCGATGTTGCAGCAGCGGACCCAACACTTCTGAGCTTCAAACTGCGATCCAGGTAGGCTGCTGATGCTCTGGTCTGGTTCCCGATCTCCGTTAGGAAAGGCCGCTGCGATCCAGTTGGTAGGCCACGAGGAGGGGGGCGAGGATGCGACACGGAGAAATAGTCGCAGGAAGCGACTGGGAAACAGGTTCCCCCTTACCCTTCCCCCCTTTACTGATGCATGGTGCCCCTCCATCCGTACAAACCACTGTGTGTCACTCCATCAGTACCACCAGTGTGTCACTCCATCAGTACCACCACAGTGTGTCACTCCATCAGTACCACCACAGTGTGTCACTCCATCAGTACCACCAGTGTGTCACTCCATCAGTACCACCACAGTGTGTCCCTCCATCAGTACCACTACAGTGTGTCACTCCATCAGCACCACCACAGTGTGTCACTCCATCATTACCACCACAGTGTGCCCCTTCATTCAATTCAATTCAATTCAATTCAAATTTAATGTCATTGCACAGATACAAGTATGGGTACAACGAAATGCAGTTTAGTGTCAGTACGTAGTGATAGCAATGTTTAGATAAATACAGATAAATAAATACAGATGTGGGAATCTATCGGCGGGACTCCGAGTTCAGTAGTGCGATGGTGTTATTGTAGAAGCTACTCCTCATTCTGCTGGTGCGGGACCTGAGGCTCCTGTACCGCCTCCCCGATGGTAGGAGGGCAAACAGTCCATGGTTAGGGTGGGAGGGGTCCTTGATGATCTTCCCAGCCCGTCTCAGACACCGTTTCCGGTGGAGGGCATCCAAAGCAGGGAGCGGGGCACCGATGATGTGCTGGGCGGTTTTCACCACCCGTTGTAGTGCCTTCCTGTCAGCTACGGTGCAACTGCTGTACCATACCGTAAAGCAGGTGGTCAGGATACTTTCGATGGTACAGCGGTAGAAGTTGGTCAGGATCTGGGGGGACAGGTGGGCTTTTTTGAGCCTCCTCAGGAAGTAAAGGCGCTGCTGCGCCTTTTTGACCAGCTTGGAGGTGTTGAGGGACCAGGACAGATCCTCCGAGATGTGTACCCCGAGGAATTTGTAGTTGGAGACCCGCTCCACCTCAGTCCCGTTTATATGGATGGGGGGGTGTCTGCCCCCTCTATTCTTCCTGAAGTCAACAATGATCTCCTTCGTCTTTTGGGAGTTGAGGACGAGGTTGTTATTGGCACACCAGGTTGTCAGGTGCTGGACCTCCTCCCTGTAGGCTGAACATCAGTACTGTTCCACAGTGTGTCACTCCATCAGTACCACTGCAGTGAGTTACTCCATCAGTACCAACACAGAGTGTCACTGCGTCAGTAATGCGCCATTTTTATCCCTCCATTAGTGTTATCCGACTGTGCAGGAGTATGCCATTCGAGCCGGCACCGCCACCGCCATTCAATGTGTTCATGGCTGATCATCCTCAATCTATACCCCATTCTTGCCTTCTCCCCATATAACCCGACTCCGCTATCTTTAAGAGCCCTACCTAGCTCTCCTTTGAAATTATCCAAAGAACCGGCCTCCACCGGCCTGAGGCAGATATTTCCACATACTCACAGCTCTCTGAGAGAAAAAGTGCTTACTTGTCTCCGCAGTAAATGGCTTACTAATTCTTAAACTATGGCCCCTTGTTCTGCACTCCCCCAACATCAGGAACATGTTTCCTGCCTCCGGTGTGTCCAAACCCTTAATAATCTTATATGTTTCAATAAGATTCTCTCTCATCCTTCTAATCTCCAGAGTATACAAGCCCAGCCGCTCAATTCTCTCAGCATATGACAGTCACGCTATCCAGGGAATTAACCTTGTAAACCTACGCTGCACTCCTTCAATAGCAAAATGTCCTTCTCCAATTTGGCGACCAAAACTGCACACAATACTCCAGGTGTGGTCTCACTAGGGCCCTATACAACTGCAGAAGGAACTCTTTGCTCCTATACTCAAACCCTCTTGATATGAAAGTCAACATGCCATTCACCTTCATCACTGCCTACTGTACCTGCATGCTTACATTCATTAACTGATGAACGAGGACCACCAGACCTCGTTGTACTTCATCTTTTCCCAACCTGACGCCATTTAGATAGTAATCTGCCTTCCTGTTTTTGCTACCAAAGTGGACAACCTCACATTGATCCACATTAAACTGCATCTGCCATGCATCTGCCCATGATATTGTCCCATGGTGTAGTCAGATCTATTCCAGGCAAGCAGGGAGTGAATGGTTACCGGGGTCAGCGGGAGTGTGGGGTTGAGGTTACAGTCAGTGGAGCCGCGATCATATTGAGGGGTGAAGCAGAGTGGAGGGGGGAGGCATTTTAGTCCGAGGTGATGTGTTGAACTAATTTCTCAACCTGTGTACAAAGGCCGCACAGTCCAGTCCACCTTCAAACTGGGCACCAGAAGCCCTGAGCAGGTCGCTGGAATTTATGATTGCCTTGCAGGGTGAAACGGATTGAAGGAAATCAGACAAACAACATGAGGTGGAGAGTTGGATTTTATGGAGTTTGAAACAATATCCCCTTTGCTGGAACAATGCCGCCTCCACCAGTATCGCCACAATTCCCAGTCTTTGGAGTTTCTCAATGAATTCCATGAATAATTCACACTCAGGCTGATGTCATCTCTTTGCGAATAGAAACATAGAAACATAGAAATTAGGTGCAGGAGCAGGCCATTCGGCCCTTCGAACCTGCACCGCCATTCAATATGATCATGGCTGATCATCCAACTCAGTATCCTGTACCTGCCTTCTCTCCATACCCCCTGATCCCTTCAGCCACAAGGGCCACATCCAACTCCCTCTTAAATATGTCCAACGAACTGGCCTCAACTACCTCCTGTGGCAGAGAATTCCACAGATTCACCATTCTCTGTGTGAAAAACGATTTTCTCATCTCGGTCCTAAAAGACTTCCCCCCCTTATCCTTAAACTGTGACCCTTTGTCCTGGACTTCCCCAAAATCGGGAACAATCTTCCTGCATCTAGCCTGTCCAACCCCTTAAGAACTTTGTAAGTCTCTATGAGATCACCCCTCAATCTTCTAAATTCCAGCGAGTACAAGCCAAGTCTATCCAGTCTTTCTTCATATGGAAGTCGTGCCATCCCAGGAATCAGTCTGGTGAACCTTCTCTGTACTCCCTCTATGGCAAGAATGTCTTTCCTCAGATTAGGAGACCAAGACTGTACGCAATACTCCAGGTGTGGCCTCACCAAGTCCCTGTACAACTGCAGTAGAACCTCCCTGCTCTTGTACTCAAATCCTTTTGCTATGAATGCCAACATACCATTTCAAATTCTCTATTTTTAAACTCCGTTGAAACTTCACTGTCCCGGTGGAGACGGGAAATGGTATAAAATCTCCGAAAGGGAATGTTCTGCCCCAGCATTTAATTCCGAGAAATTTCCGGGGCTCACGTGGACACGTCGCTGGGCAAAGAAAATGGGGGGAAAGCTGCGGGACTATTGCGACGTGGAGAAAATCTTGTACGTGATCATTGCTGCCGTTGGAGTCCCTGCTAAGAGAGCAGAACAATTCAAGTATTATAACTCCGTGTGTTAACTGGTGTTGACCTGATTCTGATCATGTTACAAGTTCCCAACTGATGATCGTTGTACAAGAATGTGTGAAATAATCAATCCTCTCTGTGAAATATGTTTAAATTAACGCTCTGACATGTTATTTTCAGACATCCGAAACTAACCCTCTTTTTCTCTCACTGCTGGGTCCCACAAGAATGTTGTTCTTGCCTTCAGTGGGACCTTCCCCAGAGTTGTCCCAGTGCTCGAGACAGACAGGCAGACAGCTCTCCGGCACGGTGTGACTGGGAGAGAGGGGTTCACATTGTGAAGTTCACTGTGTCTGAGTTATTGATCAGAGTGAACACCCGCTCCTGTGGATACGTCTCACGGTGGAGTCTGTCACAGATTCGCCCGCATGTAGGACAATAATTGGATCGATCTCCTGGACCAGTGGTCGTCGATCTACGGGCGTGTGTTGTTACTGAACTGAATTCACTGTGGAATGAATCCGTGAACGGAGCCACTCTGCTGCCGGATTCGAAGTTGTCCGTGCATTCCACCTGGAACTCTCCTCGTCCTCATCAGATGCTAAGGTCCTTGAACCATGGTTAAACGCGGCCGGCCGGTCAGATTAAGTCTGTGTAACCGACCCCATCAGAGACTATGAGCAGCAAGGTTAACTATAGAAAGGACCATTCCGCCGATTGTAGCGGGTGACTGCTCGGTTCCTCCCTCCCCGCCGTTTACCCCGCCCGTCGCCTTATCTCCTCTTTCCTGAAGCAGGCAGGTCGGGCACAGTCGGAGCCGGCACTGATATCGTTAAACTTGCAGTAGCCGCGCACCAACTCCAACACTCCTGATCTTTAGCTGAAAGTCGAGACGGTGTTCAGCCCCGGAGAACGTGTTCAGTAATGTCCAGTATCCGTTCCCTTCTCTTTCCGCAGTGAATTTAGTGGCGATTGTGATCCTCTCCCAGGGAAAGTGCGGCCTCTCCAACTGCACCACTCGCTACCTGGTGGCCATGGCAGCGGCAGATCTGCTGACCATGATCGCCGAGGTATTTTGTATTGTTTCTGATATCATTACTTTGATTGGAGTTTCCTGTCCATCACCCCAATGTGCTTCGTCAACGAAGTAATGAAGTCTGCAGCTACAAACTGTTCTGTCTGGTTCACCGTCACTTTCACCTTTGATTGATTTGTCACCATTTGTTCCCAGAAGCTGAAAACTAAATATTGCAGCGGTAAAACTGCGGCTGTGGTTCTGGCGACAGCCGGCGTTTTAATCTGTCTGGAAAACGTTCCCCGCTACTTTCTCACGCTATTTTCCCCGTGAGAAAAATAGACAGTTGCCTCTTTATCAATAGCGTGTAAACTCCTTCAGAAATGTACAAACTTTCCCCCTAACAGATAAAACAAACCGTAAAATGTACAATTTATACGCTGAAAACATCTCTGATCGTCGATGGGGAGAGGAAGGGGTGGGGATGGATTAGCTCTGGTGTTATTCAGGGGACGGGGGAGAATTTACTTCGTTTGGGGGGGGGGGGGGCTTGGGGCGAGATGGAGAGGGGGATGTTGACGTGGTTTTGACGGGGACGGAGTGGGGAGAAAGAAAAATAGGGTCTTCAACAACAACAGAGGTGAGGGAATAGGGGAGGGGTGAGAGAGGGAGGTATTGACTAAAGTGGCGGTGGGGGGAGAGAGAGAGAGGAGGGGGGTCTTGACGTTAAAGTAGGGTGAGAGAGAGGGGTGGTCTTGATTCTAAAGTGGAGAGAGAGAGGGGAGGTCGACTCTAAGGTGGAGAGGCAGAGAGTGAGAGAGAGATAGTGATAGGGGTGGTGTGAGACGAGAGGGGAGAAATAGTGGTCTTAATTCGCTTTTTGAGGGGGAGAGGGGGTTAGCAATTGAGGGAGAGAGGGGGCGGAGGGGAGAGATTTTCATACAACGTTTAACGCTCTCTGGACGGCGAGGGGCGGAGAGGAGAGAGAGAGACGGGGTGATGAGAGAGGCGGGGAGGGGAGGGGAATCCATTTTGAAAATTGAAAAGAGAGAGAGACAGGGAGAGGAGAGGAATCTATTTTGAAATTGGAAGGGATCGGGGAGATTTTCACACGACGTTAAACGTTATTTGCAGGAATAGGAGCGTGGAGTAGAGGGGAGAGACGGGGAGAGGAGCGGACTCCGTCTTGAAATTGGAGATGAGAGCGAGACGGGGAGAGAAGGATCCATCGTGAAATTGGAACAGAGAGAGAGGGGAGCTTTTCTCACGACGTTAAACGTTCTCCGGAAGGGGAGGGGCCTGCGGCGAGTGAGACTGAGATGGTGTGGGGGGGGGGGGTATTCAGAGATTGGGTAAATGCAAGACACTCTGTTTACAATCGATCTTCGAGAAGTCTGGGGTCACAAGGGTGAGGACCGGGGAGTGGGGCAGAAACAGGCGGCATCGCCCCTCTCTCGCAAACGCCAACTCCGACTGCACGAAGACTATCCGCAACGCGGGTCGGGAATTGGAAGAGGCAGGAGAGAGCTAGAGAGAGAGTGAGGGGGGAAGAGAAGACAGAGAGGGAGGGAGAGAGAGAGAGAGAGAGAGAGACGGAGACGGAGAGAGAGAGAGAGAGAGAGGGGGGAGAGAGAGGGGGGGGGGGGGAGAGGAGAGAGCAAGAGAGAATGAGAGAGAGAGAACGAGAGAGAGGGAGAGGAAGAGAGAGAGAGCGAGATAGAGGAAGAGCGGGAGAGAGAGACAGAGGGAACGAGAGAGAGAACGAGATAGAGAGAACGCTAGAGAGAGAGTACGAGAGAGTGGAGAGTACGAGAGAGTGAACAAAAGAGAGAGAGAAAAAATGTGTGAGAGAGAGAGAGCGTGAGAGAGAGAGAGGACGAGAGGGAGAATAAGAGGGAGAGAACGAGAGAGAGAGAACGAGAGAGATAACGAAGAGAGAGCGAGAAAGAGAGAGCGTGAAGGAGAGACAGAGAGAACGAGAGAGAGAAAGAGAGATAGAAAACGTGAGAGAGAGAGGGAGAGAGAGAGGGTGGGAGAGAGAGATAGAGGTGGAGGAGAAAGAGAGGGGTGGAGAGAGGGACATAGAAACATAGAACATTTCTCCCCATATCCGTTGACTACACTGGCCCCTAGAGCTCTCTCTAACTCTCTCTCTCTCTCTCAAATCCATCCAGTGACTTGGCCACCACTGCCCTCTGTGGCAGGGAATTCCATAAATTCACAACTCTGGGTGAAAATGTTTTTTCTCACCTCAGTGTTAAACGACCTCCCCTTTATTCTAAAACTATGGCCCCTGGTTCTGGACTCGCCCAACATTGCGAACATTTTTGATGCATCTAACGTACAGTCCTTTTATAATTTTATATATTTCTATAAGATCCCCCTCATTCTTCTAAACTCCAGTGAATGCAAGCCTAGTCCTTTCAATCTTTCCTCATATGACAGTCCCGCCACCCCAGGGATCAATCTCGTGAATCTACGCTGCACTGCCTCAATCACAAGGATGTCGTTCCTCAAGTTAGGAGACCAAAACTGTACAAAATACTCCAGATGTGGTCTCACCAGAGCCCTATACAACTGCAGAAGAACCTCTTTACTCCTATACTGAAATCCACTGTGTGTTATGAAGGCCAACATTCCATTAGCTTTCTTCACTGCCTGCTATACCTGCATGCCAACTTTCAGACACCGGTGTATGAGGACGCCCAGGTTTCACTACACCTTCCTCTTACCTAACCTAACCCCATTGAGTTATAATCGGCCCCCTTGTTTTTGCCACCAAGGTGGATAACCTCACAATTAGCTGTATTATACTGCATCTGCCACGCATCTGCCCACTCACTCAACCTGTCCAGGTCACCCTGCAACCTTCTAACATCCTCTTCATAGTTCACACTGCCACCCAGCTTTGTGTCATCCACAAGCTTGCTAGTGTTGCTCCTAATTCCCTCTTCCAAATTATTAATATATATGGTAAACAGTTGCGGCTCCCACACCGAGCCTTGTGACACTCCACTCGCCACTACCTGAAAAGGACCCGTTCACTACTACTCTTTGCTTCCAATCTGCCATCCAATTTTCTATCCATGTCAACACCCTACCCCCAATACCATCTATATTACTAAAACTAAGATCTTGAGCACTTTCTGACTTGCTGTTTCGTGATTTCTGAAAGAAATTACGGCCGTCATTTTTGGCCACCTCGCTCAGGTGGACCAGAGGAATTTTCCCATCGATGAAAAATCTGACAGTTATTAATGTTTTTTTTAAAGTCGCCATTCTCTCTGCTGCCCCCGTTGGCGTCACGGGGGAGGGCCTATAACACCCGGAAGTGTCGTGCCTCACTCAATCTCTGCGAGCTGGAGAAAGCGAGTGGGTCACAGCTCTCTGAGTTGTGAATAACACTGAACGCAAGTCTACTCAAAGGTGAGTCCCATTGATGTGGTTGTAAAACGTCAGCAAAATTGTTTGTCTTGGCTTTAAAAAAAATGTTTTTAGAAAATGTATTGGTTTAAAAGTGTTTGCAAAATTCTTTCACTTGGATAAAAAAATCAGAAAATGTATTGGTTGTAAAGTGTGTGCAAAAATAGTTTGTCTTGGCTTTTAAAAAATGTTTTTAGAAAATGTATTGGTTTAAAAGTGTTTGCAAAATTCTTTCACTTGGATTAAAAAAAACTTATCAGAAAATGTATTGGTTGTAAAGTGTGTGCAAAATAGTTTGTCTTGGCTGTTAAAAAATGTTTTCCGAAAGTGTACTGGTTGCAAATTGTTTGCAAAATTATTTCTCTTGGCTTTAAAAAAAATATTTTCAGAAAATGTATTGGTTGTAAAGTGTTTGCAAAATTGTATTTCTTGGCTTTAAAGAAATGTGTTTATTTGCAAAATTGGTGCTCATTCCGTGACTTCCGCTTAGTGGCTAGATGGTGAAGATGATGTCATTTCCGGTAGCGGAAAGCTGGCACTGAGAGCATCATTTCCGGTTTGTGGCAAGAAGCGAGAGGGTCACGTCAAGATGGCGCCAAGTTCAGACGTCGTTGAATAATTCAAAAGAGTTCGCTGCTCTGTCTATGGTGAGTGCGTTTGTTGGACGTTATTTAAACGCGCGTTTGCTTGAGGAGCAGCCTCTACAGGAGACTTTAAACATTTGAATCATTCGCTTTACACACTGTATGTTTACCATGTTCTGAAGTTACTTGGCATTTTATTATTGGTTGTGAGTGTGTGCGTCTGTGTGTGTGTGTGTGTGTGTCTGTGTGTGTGTGTGTGTGTGTGTGTCTGTGTGTGTGTGTGTGTGTGTGAGTGTGTGTGTGTCTTTGTGTGTGAATCCATGTGAGTGTGTGAGTCAATGTGCATGTGAGAGAGTGTGTGAGTCAGTGTGTCTGCATGTGTGTCCGGTATATGTTGTTAATACATGAAACATGTACTTTCCTACCTGTCAAAAACCGTCAAAATGGTGATTTTTTGCATTGTAAATAATTGTGGAAGTCAGTGTAACGTGACATCTATCCTACTTTAGAATTCCACAAGTGAAGAGAAATGAAGGTAAAGAGAAGAGATGGCTGAAGGGATAACAACAGCTAACATGCTTGGCGAACATTGTCCGTGCAGATATCGAGATTGAAAATATTGGGAATTATCGCCTTTGCTCACCGATTTTCATCAACATTAATGCATTGTTGTGTTTTATCTTGATTCCTTTGTTTTCTAAAAAGTTTCAGAAGTGAAAATCAGTCTGTAAAATTTTAAAATCGTCCATGGTTATGAAGTGGGTTTTTACATGCAAAAAGTAAACGCTTCTGAAGCTACATTTATCATTATAAAATCTCCAACTTACGAGTGGTGTGTGGAAAAGTAAGTTTTTTTATCATTATGCTAGTGAGATGTATACTTTGGCAAATAATAAAATGTCCTGACAGCTTAAACACCCAGTCCCATTCAATAGGGTATTGTCAATTTTCTGAGGTTGATTATGTCCAATTAACAGCTAACAGGTTTGCCATTCTTTGGCTTGAAAAAATATAATTCATAACCCATGTATGGTTTGCGATTTTGTTAATGTTCAATTTTGCTTGAGATGAGTTTTCTTTTTTATGTTAAAAACCCACTTGTGAACCAAGGGCGATTTTAAAATTTTACTGCCAAATATATCACTTCTGATTCTTTTTAGCTGCCAGAGGAATCAAGAAAAAACAGAAATAATGCCCTTCTGTTGACGAAATGCAGTGAGCAAATGCGATAATTGCCAATATTTTCAATTTCGATATCTGCATGGCCAATGTTCGCCAAGCACTTTGGATGTTATTGTCCCTTCAGCTCTCGATTCTATCTACCGTAATTTCTCCTCATGTTTGGAATTCTAAAGTAGGATAAATGTCTCTCAAGCTCATCCAGATTTCCATAATTATTTACAGCACATAAATTGACCATTTCGGCAGGTTTTAACGCACCCCCCTACGCTTGAAACAATGGTAAGTGCTTACCTGCAGTTCATCGCGTGTATTCCAGTTGGCGTAGCATAGCAACAGTATGGGTCACGGGTCGTGTCCCGACTGCTGTGCAACCTACCTATGTGAGAGTCTGTGTGTGTCTGCGTCTGTGTCTGCATGTGTGTGTCTATGTCTGCGTGTGTCTGTCTGTGTGTGCGTGTATGTGTGAGTCTGTGTGTCTCAAAGTATGTATAACCATATAACCATATAACAATTACAGCACGGAAACAGGCCCTCTCGGCCCTTCCAGTCCATGCCGACCATTTGTTTCCCCTAGTCCCATCTACTTGCACTCAGCCCATACCCCTCCATTCCCTTCACGTCCATATACCTATCCACTTTACTTTTAAATGTTAAAATCGCTCCTGCCTCCACCACTTCTGCTGGAAGCTCATTCCACACAGCCACCACCCTCTGAGTAAAGAAGTTCCCCCTCACGTTACCCCTAAACATCTGTCCCTTGATTCTCATGTCATGCCCTCTTGTTTGAATCATCCCTACCCTCAATGGGAAAAAAAACGTATCCACGTCAACTCTGTCTATCCCTTTCATCATTTTACAGACCTCAATCAAGTCCCCCTTAACCTTCTGCGCTCCAAAGAATAAAGACCTAACTTGTTCAACCTTTCTCTGTAACAGAGTTGCTGGAACCCTGGCAACATTCTAGTAAATCTCCTCTGTACTCTCTCTATTTTGTTGACATCCTTCCTATAACTAGGCGACCAAAATTGTTACACCATTACTCCAGAATTGGTCTTACCAATGCCTTGTACAATTTTAACATTACTTCCCTACTCCTATATTCAATGCTCTGATTTATAAAGGCCAGCACACCAAAAGGCTTTCT
This sequence comes from Okamejei kenojei, assembly GCA_035221665.1. Lineage (NCBI taxonomy): Eukaryota > Metazoa > Chordata > Chondrichthyes > Rajiformes > Rajidae > Okamejei > Okamejei kenojei. Next base: position 4,548,319 of record CM069165.1, read on the forward strand.
TTACCATCCTATCTACATGCGATTCCACATTCAGGGAAACTATGCACAGTTATTCCTAGATCCCATCTGTTCTACAGCATTCCTCAATTCCCTACCATTTACCATGTACGTCCTATTTTGATTTGTCCTGCCAGATGTAGCACTTCACACTTAACAGCATTAAACTCCATCTGCCATCTTTCAGCCCACTTTTGCAAATGGCCCAAATCTCTCTGTAGACTTTGAAAATCTACTTCATTATCCACAACACCACCTATCTTAGTATCTTCTGCATACTTACGTATCCAATTTTCCACCCCATCATCCAGATCATTGATGTACATGACAAACAACAGTGGACCCCAACACAGATCCTGAGGCACCCCCACTGGTCACCGGCTTCCAACCTGACAAACAGCCATCCACCATTACTCTCTGACATCTCCCATTCAGCCACTGTTGAATCCATCTTGCTACTCGCCATTAACACCCAAAGATTGAACCTTCTTAACCAACCTTCCATGGGGAACCTTGTCAAAGGCCTTACTGAAATCCATATAGACAACATCCACTGCTTTACCCCTCATCAATTTCCCTAGTTACCGCTTCAAAAAAATTCAAGAAGGTTTGTCAAACATGACCTTCCAGGCACAAATCCATGTTGACTGTTCCTGATCAGACCCTGTTTATCCAAATGCTTATATATGTTATCTCTAAGTATCCTTTCCATTAATTTGCCCACCACTGACGTCAAACTAATAGGTCTATAATTGCTAGGTTTATTCTTTGAACCCTTTTTAAACAATGGAACAACATGCGCAGTATGCCAATCCTCCGGCACTATTCCCGTTTCTAATGACATTTGAAATATTTCTGTCATAGCTCCTGCTATTTCTACACTAACTTCCCTCAATGTCCTAGGGAATATCCTGTCAGGACCTGGCGACTTATCCACTTTTATATTTTTCAAAAGTGTCAGTACTTCCTCCTCTTTGAATCTCATAGTTTCCATAGCTACCCTACTTTTTCCCCTTAACTCGCAGAGTTCAATATACTTCTCCTTGGTGAATATCGAAGAAAACAAATTGTTCAATATCTCCCCCATCTCTTTTGGCTCTGCAGATAGCTGTCCATTCTGGTTCTCTAATGGTCCAATTTTATCCCTCGTTATCCTTTTGCTATTAATATAGCTGTAGAAACCCTTTGGGTTTACTTTCACCTTTCTTGCCAAATCAACCTCATATCTTCTTTTAGCCTTCCTAATATCTTTCTTAAGATTCTTTTTACATTCTTTATACTCCTCTAGCACCTCATTTACTCCATGCCTCCTATAATTATTGTAGATATGCGTGAGTTTGTGTGTGTGAGATAGTGTGTGTGTGTGTGTGTGTGTGTGTGTGTGTGTGTGTGTGTGTGTGTGTGTGTGTGTGTGTGTGTGTGTGTGTGTGTGTGTGTGTGTTGTCCGTGTGTGTGTGTGTGTGTGTGAGAGTGGCTGTGTGTGAGTGTGTGTCTGTCTATGTGTGTGAGTGTCTGTGTGTACGAGTGTATGTGTGTGTAAATGTCTCTGTGTGTGAGTTTCTGTGTGTGTGAGTGTCTGTGTGTGTAAGTGTCTGTGTGTGCGAATGTCTGTGAGGTTGAGGGTGTGTGTGTGATCAAAAAATAACAAATAGTACAAATAATATAGTATTTCATAGTTCAGAACTTATTCGTTACGTGATGGCTGTCAGGAAGAAGCTGTTCCACAATGTGGATGTTACAGTTTTCAGATTACAAAAGTCGGACGTGACTCCAGAAGTCGGGCATAAGTCAATCAGTCCACAAGCCGTGATTCAGTCTGTCTGTCCAGAGGTCATGTGTGAGTGAGTGAGTCAGTCCAGAGACCACGAGTTAGTCCCAAGGCAGTGAGTGAGACCAGACGCCATGAGTGGGTCGCTCTCCGCCCCCCCCTCCCACTACCCACTGACATCCCCTCCTCAAGACACTGGCCTCTGCCTGGCTATAGGATGCTCCCCCTCGTGAAGCCATCCCCAATCACCAGCTGCTGGACACCCCCCTCCCTCATCAGCCCACGAGATCCCCTGCCTCAAACCGTTCCCCTCCCTCGGCTGTAGAACGTTTGCCACCCCTACCCCACCCCGACAGCCCCTGCCTCAAAACAATGTTTTGTACAAGTTTTTCAGTGAGTCCAAAGGATTGAGAATTACAACAAAACAATGGAAATGTTTAATGTGCCACAACTAAGAAATGGAAGGATGATGACAATCCAGATTTGCTGCAGCAATTGCAATACGGTAGAACTGAACAACAGCAATATGTTGAGGATAATTGGCCTCTGCTGAATGCTGAGCAGTGAGCAGTGAATGCACTCAATTTAAAAGAAGGTGAAGTCATTCCCCTTCAGCAGACCCAATTCCCCATTCAATCAAGTTTTGTTGTGACGATCCATAAAGCACAAGTATATACAATGCAGAAGGTGTTGATCTACCTTGACAAACCGGTATTTCAGCATGGAAAACTACATGTGGCTCGCAGCCGAAGAAAGATGAAGGGAAATGTCAAAGCTTTCCTGAAGGATTGAACATCGACCAAGAATGTTGTCATTAAAAGCGTGCTTCGTTGAATGATTTCTGATATACATTCTCAGATTTTCTTTGTTAAAATTTGACCACTCAATCTCTCTATATTTAAATTGTCTCTTTTTTTCAACAGCAAGATACATAAAGACGCAGTGAGAAGCAAAAAGGCACAACAAGAAATCTTAATAATTCTCATATTTAACATTGAAATTGTTCTTATATTTTAAGATTCACATTTTAAACGTTAATTAATCCTTTCTCCACATTTTATGCCTGTGTGTTCTTATTTCCAATGCGAACCTAATAGGCAGGAATAGCTGCTCTGTGGGAGGGCCACTAAGAGCGCTTGGGAGCAGGTTGTGGGGAGATGGACTGGATGCCCGGGGGAAGGGGAATGGTAAGGAGCAGAGTGTAGTGGTGACTGCACTGCCAGCCCACCAGCCCTGAGTAAGTGAACTGCCAGCCCACCAGCTATAAGTGACTGATGTGCCAGCCCACCAGCCGTGAATGACTGCACTGCCAGCCCACCAGAGGTGAGTAAGTGAATTGCCAGCCCACCAGCTGTAAGTGACTGAAGTGCCAGCCCACCAGCCGTGAGTAAGTGAACTGTCAGCCCATCAGCCGTGACTGACTGCACTGCCAGCCCACCAGCCGTATGTAAGTGAACTGGCAACCCAATAATCCATTCAGACCACCCAGTCCCCCTTGTCTCTCACAGAGTCTGTCACCTGTCTTGGGCAGAATTTTTGGCAGTTTCGCAGCTGCCAACCTGGCAGGTCTGAGTGAGTGTGCTACCAGGCTTCAGTGACTGAGCTGCCTGGCCTCAGTCCTTCAATCATCCTTCAGTCCTGTTAGCCTACCCAATACTATTTCTCCCTAATGAACTTTTCTTTCCGTTCCTCTACCCCCTTAGATCCTTTGTCCTCCAGTACATCTGGGAGATTGTTTGTGTCTTCCTTAGTGAAGACAGATCCGAAGTACCTATTCAACTCTTCTGCCATTTCCTTGTTGCCCATAATAATTTCACCCGTGTCTGCCTTCAAGAAACCCACATCTGACTTTGCTACTCTTTTTCCCTTAACATATCTAAAGAAGCGTTTGCTTCTCTTTAACAATCTGTCCCTATCTGTAAACGCTATTAACTAAAGTTAATAGCGTTTACAGATAGGGACAGATCGTTAAAGAGAAATGGGTGGAGGGATAAAGAGAAAGAGGGAGGTGGGGGTAGAGGAGGAGAGATAGGAGAGAGGTGGGAGTGGGCGAGAGGAGGAAGAGAGGATAAATGCGAGACCTGCGTGGAGAGAAAGGGAGGGAGACAGGGAGAGAGAGACAGAGAGAGAGAGACAGACAGACAGAGAGAGAGAGAGAGAGAGAGAGAGAGAGAGAAACATAGACTGGGGGCAGGAGTAGACCATTCGGCCCGTGGAGACAGCACCGCCATTCATTGTGATCATGGCTGATCATCCACGATCAGTACCCCGTTCCTGCCTTCTCCCAGTGTCCCAGTGACTGCTATCTTTACGAGCTCTATCTAATTATCTCTTGAAAGCATCCAGAGAATTGGCCTCCACTGCCTTCTGTGGCAGAGAATCGCACAGATTCACAACTGGGTCGAAAGTTTCTCCTCATCTGAGACCTAAATCTTTCTCTCTCACTTATCTTTCCATTTCTCTCTCTCCTCCCACCTCTCTCACCCTCTCTCTCTCTTCCGACTTCTGTTCTCTCTCTCCCCTTCTCTCTCTCCTCCCACATCTCTCTCTCTGCCCCTTCTCTCTCTCTCTCTCTCCTCCCACCACTCAATCCTCGTCTCCCTTACCCTCTCCCCTCTGTCCTCCCGCTTCGCCTCCTCCCTTATTTTTATGTTTCAAAAACGTTATTCTACACAATCATATAATACAACACATCAAACCATAATCAAAAACTGCACTATATAAAACAACATTATAGTACAACAATACAATCATTGTTCACAATACTCTGAACCCCACGCGGTGACCAGCGCCCACGGAAGGCCTCCAGAGTCCCAGTGGACACCACATGTCCCCACTCCAGGGACACACGTGCACGGACGTAGGCCTGGAAAAGGGGCAGGCAGCCGACTCTAGCCTGACCATCGACCGCCCGCTACCTGGACCCACGAATGGCGGAGGGGAGAAAGGGAGAGATAGATCAACCATGAGTGAATGGCGGAGTGGGCTCAATGAGCCGAATGATTAGGAGGGAGATGATTAGAGGAGAGGGGAGAGAGATAGAAAGAGATGGAGAGATGGGGAGATGGAGAGAGTGGGGAGAGAGAGGGGGAGACAGGGCGAGAGAGAGAGAGGGGAGAGAGGGGGAGAGATAAAGTGGGAGAGGGAGAGGGAGAGAGGGGGGAAGGGGAGAGAGAGAGGGAAAGATGGAGAGTTGGGGAGAGGGATAGAGAGAGAGAGAGAAGGGGGTAGAGTGGGGGAGAGAGGAGAGGACGATAGAGAGAGGGAGGGATATTGTGGAAAGGAGATGATTAGGAGAGGAGGAGGTAGAGAGTAGAGGAGGAGATGGAGAGAGAGATGAAAGATGGGAAAGGAGATGATTAGATAGAGAGAGGGGGAGACAGGGGGGAGAGAGAGGGGGGGGAGAGAGGGGAGAGATACAGTGGGAGAAAGAGGGGGAGAGGGAGAGGGGAGAGATGGAGAGTTGGGGAGAGGGATAGAGAGAGAGGGGGGGTAGAGTGGGGAGAGAGGACGATAGAGTGAGGGAGGGATATTGTGGAACGGAGATGATTAGGAGAGAGGAGGTAGAGAGTAGAGGAGAAGATGGAGAGAGGGAGGAAAGATGGGAAAGGAGATGATTAGAGAGGATAGGAGGTGGAGAGAGGGAAATGGAGGGGAGGGAGAGGGGGATGGATAGTTGGAGTGCTGACCACACATGGGACGGGCGTGCAGTTCACCGCATCATCACATGGTGGGAGTGTTCACCACACATTGGACGGGCCTGCAGTTCACCGCATTACCACACGGTGGGAGTGTTGACCACACATTGGACGGGCCTGCAATTCACCGCATCACCACACGGTGGGAGTGCTGACCATACTTTGGAGCGACCTGTTTTATGAATCCATTGCACATTGCAAGTCAAGTGAACTTTATTTGTCACATACACATACAAGATGTATATTGAAATAAAAGTAGCAATGCCTGCGGATTGTGCAAAACAACAGAACAACAGAACAGAACTAGTATTTACATTTTAAATAGACAATAGGTGCAGGAGTAGGCCATGCAGCCCTTCGAGCCAGCACCGCCGTTCAATGTGATCATGCCTGATCATCCCCAATCAGTATCCCGTTCCTGCCTTCTCCCCATATCCCCTGACACCACTATCTTTAAGAGCCCGATTTAGTTATCTCTTGAAAGTATACAGAGAACCGGCTTCCACCACCCTCTAAGGCAGAGAATTCCACAGACTCACAACTCTCTGTGAGAAAAAGTGTTTCCTCGTCTCCGTTCTAAATTTCTTACCCCTTATTCTTAAACTGTGGCCCCTGGTTCTATAGAGAGAGGGAAGGAGGGAGGGAGAGGGTGGGAGAGAGAGGGGGAGAGAGGGGGAGACAGAGAGAAAGTGAGGAGAGAGAGAGGGCGAGAGAGAGGGCGAGAGAGAGAGAGAGAGAGATCAGCCATGATTGAATTGCGGAGTGGCTCAGTGCTACGACTCCAGTTACAATATTTATTAACGATTTAGCCGAAGGAATTTAATGTAACATCTCCATGTTTGCGGATGACACAAAGCTGTGTGGCAGTGTGGGCAATGAAGAGAATACTATGAGGCTGCAGCATGACTTAAACAGGTTAGCTGAGTAGGAAAATGCATGGCAAATGCAGCATAGTGTCGAAAAACATGAGGTCATCCACTTTGGCAGGAAGAACATGGGGTAGGAATTTCCAACCTTCAGGTGGTCCACTCTTTTTCGACGAATGCAATCAACCTGGCGTGCACAAACAGAGGATCAAACAGAACAAGTTCTGCACGCCATACGCAAGCGGAAGAAGCAAGAACATGAAGGGAGATTATTAACTGAATTGTGTTAGATTTAGAAAAGGGGAAGGTGCAACGAGACCTGTGTGTCCTTGTACATGAGTTACTGAAAATAAGCATGCTGGGACTGCAGGCAGTGAGGAAAGCAAATGACATGTTGGCCTTCACAGCTAGAGAATTTGAATACAGGAGCAAGGAGGTCCTACTGCAGTTGTACAGGACCATGGCATGACCGCGCCTGGCATATTGTGTGCCGTTTTGGTCTCCTAAGTTCAGGAAGGCCAAGGGTATTATTATTATTTAGGTAGTGCAGCGTATGTTCACCAGGTTATTTCTGGCAAGGCAGGACTGATATGTAATGAAAGAATGGATGGACTGGGCTTGTTTTCACTGGAATTCTGATCGATGAGAGGGGATCTTGTAGAAACATATAACATTCATAAGGGATAGGACAAGCAAGATGCAAGAAAAATGTTCCCGATATTGGGGTAGTTCAGAATCAGGGATAACAACTTAAGAATCAAGGGTAGGCCACATCGGAATGAGATGAGGAAAAACGTTTTCATCCAGCGAGTTGTGAATCTGTGGATTTGTCTGCCACATAAGGCAGTGGAGGCCAATTCACTAAATGTTTTCAAGAGAGAGTTAGACTTAGCTGTTCAGGCAAACTGAATCAAGGGATTTGGGAAGAAAGCAGGAACTGATTTTGTATGATCAGCCTTGATCATATTGCTGGGTCGAAGGGCCGAATGGTCTACTCCTGCACATATTTTGTATTTTCCTATGTGTCTATGTTTCCTGCATATCAACATATTGACTGAGACAATGCAAGGTATGATTAGTAACTTTACAAATAAATACTAAGGCAAGTGTGGTGATAGATTGCCAAGACAGATATGAAGAATGACGTTGGGATTTTGCTCAGCTGGGAAAGTTGGCAGTGGAATAGCATATGGCATTTAATTTGTATATTTGTGATTTGCTTTATTTTGGTAAGTCATGTCAGGTCTTTCTCAATGATCTGTTCAACCCTGTGGAGTACTGTAGAGCAGGGAGATCGAGGGGTTTACGCCATATATCTCTGAATTTGGTCGTTAAGATGATAATGAAGATTTTGGTACGGTGTCTCTCACTAGTTGCGGCAGTAAGAGTCGATGATGGAATGTTATATTACAATTTACAAGATGTTTGTGGGACCGCGCTAACTTGCAGTTCACATTCCGTTCACCGGATGTCCCCATCATTCATTATCTCGATATTGCACAACGCCCAGGAATTATTCTCCAGGAATAGATCAGCGTATCATGGTTCAGGAGCCTAAAACAGTATCTTCTGAATCTATCCACTCTGGTGTCTTCCAACTTGGTGTCTACTCCCCGGGCTTGGAAAAGGACAGTAACCATCTACCGTTTCCTTGCCCCAGCTAACCAATAATCTAAAGACAATCCTCTGGGAAGGTGATGGACGGACGAGTTCGAACATTGGGTTTCTGATAGGGACAGACAAGATAGTTAAGAAATAGCCTGTGCTCAGTGGTCCAGCAGTGATCCGTGATTAAAACCACGTCCTTGGTCATTTCAGGGAAGTGTCCCATAGAATACCCGCAGCAGATTTCACTCCGGGGAGTGGGAGATTTTGGGGGTAAAAGTGACGACGCACAGCATAACAAGTCATAACAAATTTGGGCAAGTTTGTAATATATTTAACCCAAAATGTTACATATTAAGAGAGTTAAAGCAAAAGTGTGACTGGGCCTCGCGTGAAGACAGATTCAGGGTACTGGTCAGACACACAATTCTCCCCAACACATGGCAGCGAACAGGGTGCTGCATAGACACCACATGGGTGCAAATCCAGGAATGTTTAATTTTACTAGCCACATTTGCTCGATTAGTCTCAATTATGTTGGCGAGCGATCGTAAATTGTGGTACTAAGATAAGAAATTGGAATGAAAGGAAAGGATGCTGACTTTGTTTGGCGAGAGTAGTGGAGGGTGAAGACTCTGTATGGAGATGTGGCCATACACATACAAACTGTGGAAGAAAAATTAATATACTTTATTTAATTTTGTTGAACAGGGTAACGAAAGGGTGAATTAGACGTGACAACTGGAAATCTTTATCCTGACCAAGTGTAGAAGAGAATCCGTGGGAAACGGCAAAGTACATGTTATTACCTCCTGTCTGGGAAATATGTTGAAGGGTGGATGAGAATGTAAACATGAAATAATTTAGTTTGTTTCCCTTTCTCTGAGAAGTTATAGTGGATTACCAGCGCTCCCTACTGCTAGTCGCGTAGATACGTTGCAGTAAATGGGAAGCTTATGATTTGCTTGGAATAATGTCACGATGCCTTTGTATTGTGTTTAAATTGCATGAACTATTTGTTGTTGAATCAGATTAATATAAGTGAACAGTATGTTATGACTAATGAAATAATACTTATAATGTAGTTGGTAGAATGTTTTTGTTTTCTAACAAAAGTAAATAAAAGGTATTTACTGCACAGTATAAGTCAGCTAATTCTGCTGTGAAGTCAGAGAACTGGTGGGAAGTTTACTACCGTCATCTCTCAATGATATCATGTAATACAGTCTCTTGAAACAAACATGCGAAGTCTGTTACTTCTAGTTTTTGTTTAATTTCCCTCGGAATTAATTTCTTCCACAAAATCTGTACAGCGAGCAGGGTCCGAATAGTAACGGGATTCGAACAAATTCAAGGGGAATGCTAAAATAGTCCTAGAATAGACCCGAACAGGAGGGGTCCCCATAGAAAGGAGAGACCCCAGGCAATCTGGCTTGCTGGCCGGTGACTCACGCTGAGCCTAGAAACCATTTGGGGTTGAGGCACGATGCAGGGAAGATAAATGTACTCACGCTGGACGTAAGATAACTTGAAACAGGTGCCGTAAAGCGCGCTATAGAAATTGAAAGGTGACTTCGAGGTTGACAGATGGAGTTAAACCGGTGCGTGCAAACTGTGAATAAACTATTACAAGACGTCCGCGGAAACCTAATTTTGTTTTACAGAATATGGCAGTCGATCTGAGAAATTGTTTCCTACTGATGGAGGCCTGAGGGAAAGAAACAGGTGGTCCAGAAGGGAAAAATGCAGATAAGAAAGAATATTGCCAAGATGATAAAAAATAGTTCAAAAGACACCGGGAAAAGGAAGGAGATCCCATTGTTCCCCTGGGAACGCCAGCAAATGTGGTAATAAAAAAGTACAGAGATGATCAATGTCTGGTAAATCTTTATGGTGATATAGCTCATCAATTAAATGGAAATTGGCAAGACAAGGGAAGTTATATGCTATCTCTTTCCTACTCATCACTAAAAAATAAATGGGTTAGCGAGATGGGAGCACAAATAATATTTAGCATGGAATGGAGAAAAGACACCAGCCCCTAGAGGAGGAGAAAGGTGTTCAGCAGACAGAGAGAAATGAGGGACCTGGCCCTCTTATACCAAAGCAAGGGGCAGCAAGATGATGATCAACAGACTCAGGGGAATGAGTCCCTCACTCACTGGTTGGACCACAGAGGAACGGAGGCTATAATGGGGGGAGCAAGAAAACACAGGGATATAGGGGAGGTGGTGTGATGCTTGCAACACAAAGATGACAGAATCCCATATTTTATAGCCCGATTTAAGAGTAAGTGGAAGAAACATGCCGGACGGTCCCTAGCTGAAAATGTGTCTCTAGCTGTTCACACTTTACTAAATTGTTAGCTGCCACGACAGGCTCAAATGAATGGCGTTTTGTCTGAGACCTCAGAGCTATATAAAAAAATAGTGATCCTATTGCTCCTTTAGTACCTGATACCAATATTATTCTGTCATCAATACCGGAATAAGCCGACACCTTTACAGTAATTGACATAGGTTCAGCCTTTCCCTCCATACCCCTGCATTAAGACTACCATTTCCTGTTTGCTTTTCCCTGCAAAGATCAGCAATACATCTGGACTAGGCTACCCAGGGGTATACTGAAAGCCCAGCCGTATATGCAGCAGCAGTGGAAAATAATCTGGAGGAATGTCAATTATCAGAGAGGTCTACTTTGATCGATAATCTTTTAGTAGTCTCTGTGACAGGCACTGATTGTAAAGAAGACTCAATTAAAATTGCTGCAACATTTGGCAGGAAGAGGGCATAAAGTATCCCTGGGAAAATTACATTTCTGCCAGCCTAGTGAACAGTATCTGAGATTCCTGCTGCAGGAAGCAGAAGGAGATTTGGAAGAGACCAGGCGTTTAGAAATCTAAAGCACATTATGGTTACTACTCCGGTGCTGGGATTGCCAAATTATAAAAATCCCTTTCAACTATCTTTAAATGAATCAAAGGAGTTTGTGACTGGGGTCCTGGCTCAAGGACATGGAGGGAGAAAAAGACCGGGAGCCTATTATTCCGTGACTTTACCAGCTGTAGTAAATGGCTTTACCAGCTGTAGCGGTGAGACTACAATGATAGAAAAATCAATCCCCATCGTTATCGATTACCCACGTGCAGTGATTGTTCCTCCTGTCGTGATGTTATTATTGAACTCAGCAGCTACACAGCATTTCACAGCCGCTAGAAGAACAGGATATGAAGTCATCCTTTAATCACACGCGAACTAAACTTATCAACGATCACCTGCTATAAACCCAACTACCTTTTACCACTGCCAGATGAAGATTGTGACCATGATTGTCTATTGATTGTAGAAGCCGCTGTAACTCCCTGGCTGGATTTACAGAGTCACACGATTGATAATCCTGATCTGTTCCTATTTACTGATGGCTCTTCACACCGACCTAGCGATGACAGATTATTAGCAGGATATGCAGTGGTCACACCACTACAAGTGCTGGAGGCGTATGCTTTGCCATCTGGAACATCTGCTCAGGCAGCTGAGTTCCATTCCCTGATTCGTGCCTGCATATTGGCTAAAGATAAAAGTGCTACTATCCACACCGATACTCGCTGTACGTCTGGCGTTGTACATGACTTTGGGAAGTTATGAAAAAAATAGAGGATTCATCACATCAACAGGAAAGACTAATAAGCATGCTAAACTGGTCTTAAATTTAGTGGATGCTATTCAATTGCCACGGCAAATTGCAATTGTTAAATGCGAAGCTCATATGGAGAGAGTCAGAACTGGACCTAGGGTAGAGATTTTTGATTGGAGAAAGGCTAACTTTGAGGGAATGCGTAAGGATTTTAAAGGAGTGAATTGGGACACTTTGTTTCATGGGAAGGATGTAGAAGAGAAATGGAGGACATTTAAAGGGGAAATTGTAAGAGTACAGAATCTTTATGTCCCTGTTAGGTTGAAAAGAAATAGTAAAAATTGGAAAGAGCCATGGTTTTCAAGGGAAATTGGACACTTGTTTTGAAAAAAGAGAGATATCTACAATAATTATAGGAGGCATGGAGTAAATGAGGTGCTAGAGGAGTATAAAGAATGTAAAAAGAATATTAAGAAAGAAATTAGGAAGGCTAAAAGAAGATATGAGGTTGCTTTGGCAAGAAAGGTGAAAGTAAACCCAAAGGGTTTCTACAGCTATATTAATAGCAAAAGGATAACGGGGGATAAAATTGGACCATTAAAAAACCAGAATGGACAGCTATCTGCAGAGCCAAAAGAGATGGGGGAGATATTGAACAATTTATTTTCTTCGGTATTCATCAAGGAGAAGGATATTGAACTCGGTGAGTTAAGGGGAAAGAGTAGAGTAGCTATGGAAACTATGAGATTCAAAGAGGAGGAAGTACTGACACTTTTGAAAAATATAAAAGTAGATAAGTCTCCAGGTCCTGACAGGATATTCCCTAGGACATTGAGGGAAGTTAGTGTAGAAATAGCAGGAGCTATGACAGAAATATTTCAAATGTCATTGGAAACGGGAATAGTGCCGGAGGATTGGCGTACTGCGCATAACCATATAACCATATAACAATTACAGCACGGAGACAGGCCCTCTCGGCCCTTCCAGTCCGTGCCGACCATTTGTTTTCCCCTAGTCCCATCTACCTGCACTCAGACCATACCCCTCCATTCCCTTCACGTCCATATACCTATCCACTTTACTTTTAAATGTTAAAATCGATCCTGCCTCCACCACCTCTGCTGGAAGCTCATTCCACACAGCCACCACCCTCTGAGTAAAGAAGTTTCCCCTCACGTTACGCCTAAACTTCTGTCCCTTAATTGTCATGTCATGCCCTCTTGTTTGAATCTTCCCTACCCTCAATGGGAAAAGCTTATCCACGTCAACTCTGTCTATCCCTTTCATCATTTTAAAGACCTCAATCAAGTCACCCCTTAACCTTCTGCGCTCCAAAGAATAAAGACCTAACTTGTTCAACCTTTCTCTGTAACATAGTTGCTGGAACCCTGCCATCTGCCATCTTTCAGCCCACTTTTCCAAATGCCCCAAATCTCTCTGTAGACTTTGAGAATCTACTTCATTATCCACAATACCACCTATCTTAGTATCATCTGCATACTTACTTATCCAATTTTCCACCCCATCATCCAGATCATTAATGTACATGACAAACAACAGTGGACCCAACACAGATCCCTGAGGCACCCCACTGGTCACCGGCTTCCAACCTGACAAACAGCCATCCACCATTACTCTCTGACATCTCCCATTCAGCCACTGTTGAATCCATCTTGCTACTCCGCCATTAACACCCAAAGATTGAACCTTCTGAACCAACCTTCCATGGGGAACCTTGTCAAAGGCCTTACTGAAATCCATATAGACAACATCCACTGCTTTACCCTCATCAATTTCCCTAGTTACCGCTTCATAAAATTCAAGAAGGTTTGTCAAACATGACCTTCCAGGCACAAATCCATGTTGACTGTTCCTGATCAGACCCTGTTTATCCAGATGCTTATATATATTATCTCTAAGTATCCTTTCCATTAATTTGCCCACCACTGACGTCAAACTAATAGGTCTATAATTGCTAGGTTTATTCTTTGAACCCTTTTTAAACAATGGAACAACATGCGCAGTACGCCAATCCTCCGGCACTATTCCCGTTTCTAATGACATTTGAAATATTTCTGTCTTAGCTCCTGCTATTTCTACACTAACTTCCCTCAATGTCCTAGGGAATATCCTGTCAGGACCTGGAGACTTATCCACCTTATATTTTTCAAAAGTGTCAGTACTTCCCCCTCTTTGAATCTCATAGTTTCCATAGCTACTCTACTTTTTTCCCTTACCTCACAGAGTTCAATATCCTTCTCCTTGGTGAATACCGAAGAAAAGAAATTGTTCAATATCTCCCCCATCTCTTTTGGCTCTGCAGATAGCTGTCCATTCTGGTTCTCTAATGGTCCAATTTTATCCCTCGTTATCCTTTTGCTATTAATATAGCTGTAGAAACCCTTTGGATTTACTTTCACCTTTCTTGCTAAAGCAACCTCATATCTTCTTTTAGCCTTCCTAATTTCTTTCTTAAGATTCATTTTACATTCTTTATACTCCTCTAGCACCTCATTTACTCCATGCCTCCTATAATTATTGTAGATATCTCTCTTTTTTCGAAACAAGTGTCTAAAGAAGTGGTGGAGGCAGGATCGATTTTAACATTTAAGAGTAACGTGGATAGGTATATGGACGTGAAGGGAATGGAGGGGTATGGTCTGAGTGCAGGTAGATGGGACTAGGGGAAAACAAATGGTCGGCACGGACTGGAAGGGCCGAGTGGGCCTGTTTCCGTGCTGTAATTGTTATATGGTTATATGGTTATATGGTTAACATCATCGGATTATGATGTATCAAGGGGAAACAGAGATCAGCTGATTATGTAGTCAAACCGATTGACTTGAGGCACATTCCGCAATTACAAGCGGTTAAAATTTAGTCTGCAGCACAAATAAAGCTCGCAAGTAGCATTGATGTAACCCAGTTACAGGATGTCGAGAGCCTAGCATACTTCAGAAAAAGAATTCCTGGAATAAAGCAGAGTGTTATCAAGACCCCAGTGACTGGGTCCAGTCTGATGGACAGGTAATTTGCCCCAGGAGCGTATTTTTGTTTCTGTCTCGCATAGCCCATGGACCGGCTCACATGGGAAAAGGGGGGGATGGCACACGCATTGTCCCTACAATGGTATGCACCGGGTATACCAGTCATAATTGACAAGGTTGCAAGAACATGTCTGTTGTGTGAACAAAATAATAGAGGGGAGATTCCTGCAATATTTGATCATCTACCACAAACTGAAATGCCTTTTGAGAAATTGCAAATTGTTTTTTGTGCATATGCCAGCAACAAAAGGTTATGAATACATTCTGGTCAAAGTTGATATGTTCTCTAGATGGGTGGAAGCACACACCCCGAGGAGGGATGATGCAAGGACGGTAGTCAATGTATTAATGAAATAAATAACACCTAGATTCGGGATACCCATGGGAATAAACAGTAACAGAGGAACGCATTTCACCAGTAAATTAATTCAGAACTTGCCAAAGGCACATCGGTTCCAATGGAAATTACATACTATATCAACTACAGTCCTCAGGGATGGTAGAAAGAGTAAATGGATAGATAAAGGCTACTTTGGCCAAAGTATGCCATCAAAATAGGTCGTTGTGGCCAGACGCCATGCCCATTGTGATGTATGCCCTGAGAAATAAAAAAAAACAGAAACACAGGCCTTACACCTCGCAAAATTTTGATGGCACGACTTATGACAACAGGAACCCGACCCGCGATGACTCCTAAAGATAGTTCTAATTTGGAATTATGAAAAATTCTCAAGATATGCTCAAGCCATGTGTGAAACAGTTGGTAAAATTTGTGAGGAAGTTAAGCAGGCACAGGTCCCTCTGATAGAAGGAAATTTGTGGGGAGGGGGGGACGTTCTGGAGCGCTAGTTTGAGTGTTGTGGGCTGAAGGGACTGGTTTCCAGAGAGCTATTATGGACATTGTGGGCCGAATGGATTCTTGGGTTGGCAGCTCAGTCACTCACGCCTGGTTGGCTGGCAGCTCAGTTACTCAGGCCTGGTGGGATGGCAGCTCAGAAACTGCCAGAAATTCTGCCGAAACAGGTGAGAGACTCGGTGAGAGAGAAGTGGGAGAGGGTGGAGAATAATTTTTTTTCTGCAGATCACAGCAATGAAGGCGGAAAGTCTATCCTGGCCTGGATCTCACAGGGAGCAAATGAAGGGGGGGTGAAAAATACTGGGGTGAGGTTTAATACTTGCAGGGGGAATACATACTGATGGGCCGAAGGGGCTCTTTAATAAGAACTCAGTGAAAGGCACTTTTTCTGGACTCTTCCTGATCTGATGGGACATTTTGACCAAAATGCTCCTCCTAGGCTATTACGGGCATTTTGGGCAAAAGGGACTGGTTTCTCGGCTAATAGGGGCCTTGTGGGCCGAAATTAGTGAATTCAGGCAGGCAAACAACTCATTTCATTTCCAATTGCAGTTTCAAGCACAGGGCAGACCCAAGCCAAACACCTCATTGCATTTTCACTTCATTTCCATTGCCATTGTAGTTTCAACCACAGGGCAAGCCTAAGCCAAACAGCTCATTGAATTTTCACTTCATTTTCATTGCCATTGCAGTTTCAAGCACAGGGCTGTCCAAGCAACTCATTTAATTTTCATTAAGGGCTAACAAATCATTTATTCAAGTACATTGCATATTCACAGTGTTCTTTAGATTCCCAGCTCAGACTGAGAGTCGTGGCCTCTCCCTTGCCATCTTGCAGAGACTGAGCCATGCCCAAGCTTCCCGGGTTTTATAGTCCTCCCCCCCCCCCCCCCCCCGGAAGGGGCGTTACTTTCATCGCGGTGATTGACAGGAGAGAGAATCTCAAGATTTTTTAAACATTTATAACTCTTTTATTTTTCATCGATCGGAAAAATCCTCAGGGCCTGATCACCGGAGGAGGACTCTGAATAAGATGGCCAAAAAATCACAGCTATATATGGTAGCGTTTTTTTCTAAAATCAAACAACAGAGAAAACAGGAAGTGGTCAAGATGAGACTTTTAATTATATAGATATTGCATCGTTTCATTATTGCCGTGTGTAGCGAGACCGATGCTGAGCCTCTGTTCTTTAGTGTTTGGAGGAATGAGGGGTGACCTGAATGAAATGTCTGAAGATTGGATGTGTGCTGGGTGTTATGTTATGCTGCATGTAAGAATTTAATTGTTCCATTGTACATGGGAGAATTTAACACTCTTGACTCCTGGTTTTTCCCCTGAGTGATGAGTCCAGATCCAGTGGTCAGAATCTGTGACTGGGGTGGTGGTGTTTCTGGAGTGGCTTGTTTTTGACTTTAAGGAACGGTGGAACAATGACTGCCCAGCTCCACCCAGTTTAAATGTGCTTGGGGTTCCTTTCTTCATCACTCTGTCTACCAGTGGTACCTCCACCCCCCAGGTACTGTTGGTCATTTGCGGTTTCAATAAATTGAGGACAGAACCACAGTGTCTTTGCCGGTTGTGCAAGAGTTCATCGGTCATATCCCACCTTCTGGTAACCAGTCTTCAAGCACACATTTTAGTGTATAAGTTTTTTCAAAGGTAAAAGTTCCAGATCGTACTGATCCTGTGGTGGGAGAAACGTTTCACCAGGTTACAATCTTTCAGCTAATTACTGTATCACCGTGCTACCCTGTATTCGACCGAATAGCTCAGGGAAACTGCTCCTGCTCATTTAGTCCCCCATCGCACTGGTCGGGGCTGGGCACTTTATCCCTCGCTTTGAATTGTGGGAGATCTGGCCGCCATTGCTGTCCGGCCGCCGCCTTGCTGCGACCGCTGAAAACCAACGCAGAATCACTCCCTGACCCCGGATCTGGAGTAACTCCCTGGAGTAACTCTTGCTTCTGGTTTCCTGGTCCTCCATAAATATTCCGAATGGAATTTAAACTCGAGGTGATGGAGGGCTGAACAATAACAGCCTATTACATTTTATCTGTTTATTAATTGTGTATATATATGGTCCATGGTATATAAACACACTGAACTTTTATCTCCTGTTCTGTATTATGTTCACATATTCTGTTGTGCTGGAGCAAGCAAGAATTTCAATGTCCTATCTGGGACACATGACAATAAAACTCTCTTGACTCTTGACTTGGACTTAAGCAAAAAAGGGTTCTTGGGGGGAAAAAAGAGGTACCTTAAATTTAGTTGCGTCTGGTTGGGTAACTATGGTAGGGTGAAGACTATTCCATGCTTTAATTGTGCGGGGGTATTCCATGGAGCAGCCTGTAACTCTGGATAGCAGAAATTGAATGACGTTTCAGGTAGAGACCCTTCTTTAGATTCCCTCTGGTTTTAGTGTTTTTAGTTTAATTTAAAGATACAGAGTGGAAACAGGCCCTTCAGCCCACCGAGTCCACTCCGACCACGTGTAGTCACCCGTACACTAGTTCTATCACACACATTAGCGGAGTAAGTCAAGAGTCAAGAGTGTTTTATTCACTCACGTCCCAGTTAGAACAATGAAATCCTTACTTGCAGAAGCACAACACAATATGTAAACATAGTACTCTGTAAACAATGTTATAAACGAGATAAGAAAATGGTGTATATTTATATATGAATATATAACTATATAAATATATGTGTGTGTGTGTGTATGTATATAATATATATATAATATATATACCCACACACACAATTTCCCTCCTGGGATTAATAAAGTTCTATCGTATAGTATCGCTTTTCACACAGAGAGTGGTGAATCTCTGGAATTCTCTGCCACAGAAGTTGAGGCCAGTTCATTGGCTATATTTAAGAGGGAGTTAAATGTTTCCCTTGTGGCTTAGGGGATCAGGGGGTATGGAGAGAAGGCAGGTACGGGATACTGAGTTGGATGGTCAGCCATGATGATATTGAATGGCGGTGCAGGCTCGAAGGGCCGAATGACCTACTTCTGCACCTATTTTCCATGTTTCTATTTTTCTATGTGTGTGTAGGAAGGAACTGCAGATGTTGGTTTAAACTGAAGGTAGACACAAAAAGCTGGAGTAACTCAACAGGTCAGACAGAATCTCTGGACAAAAGGAAAATATTACATTTTGGGTTGGGTCTGAAATAGGTTCCTGCACACCTTTGGAATGTGGAAGGAAACAAGAGCACCCGGAGAAACCCATGTGATCAAAGGGAAAAGGAGCAAACTCCATACAGATAGCACCCATATTCAGGATCAATTCCGGGTCTCTGGCACTTTTAGGCAGCAAATTTATGGCGAATGTACTGCCCCATAGTCTTGAACTTAATTAAAACACACAGTAGCTGTAAAGGGGGACATAGCGTCACTTGGAGATTTAAAACTGAAAATGGATATTTTCAATTTTTTAGTAACCAAAGTTATCAACGTATAACTTTTTGTGTGTTGGAAAACAAAATATAGTGGCACAGCTGGTAGACTTGCTGCCTCACACGCCAGAGATCTGTGTTCGATCCTGTCCTCGGGCACTGTCCGTGTTGAATTTGCACATTCTCCCTGCAAGCGTGTGGGTTTCGGCCCACATCCCAAAGACACATTGGCTTTGTAGGTTAACTTATCTCTGTAAAATTGCCCCTAATGTGTAGGGAGTGGGTGAGGAAAGTGGGATAACAGAACTTGTGTGAATGGGTAGGCAGAAATGCTGGAGATGCAACAAACTTTAGAAAATGAAATAAAGCAATTAGATATTGAAAATGCAATATCTCCATTTAAGGTGATACATAATAAAATTGCAATATTAAAATATAAGCTAAATAAAATATACTCAAATCATGTTATAAAACTTTTTCAACAGACTAAACAAGTACATTTTGAATTTGGTGACAAACCACAAAAATTATTGTCACGGCAGCTCAGAAAATCAGATGAGGAAAAAATGATATATAAAATCAGATCAAAACAAGGTGAAATATTAACTTTGCCAAAAGATATTAATGACAGATTTCTGCATTACTATCAAAAACTTTATTCAACCAAACTGATGGGGCAATCGGATGGAATGGAAGCATTCTTACATGAATGTCATATCAAAGGTTTAGATCAGGAAGGCAAAGACTTGTTAGATGCTGAAATATCAGTAAAAGACATTGAGGAATCAATCAGATTGTTGAAAAATGGAAAAGCCGCTGGCCCTGACGGCCTAAGTGCTGAATTTTATAAGAAGTTTCCCCACGTTTACAAGCGATATATAAATATGCTTACGAACAAGGAAAGTTACCAGAAACTCTAAATGAGTCTACAATCACACTCATTCCTAAAGTAGATAAGGATCTGGAAGATCCTGGATCACATAGAGCAATTGATCTTCTAAATACTGATCAAAAAATATTAACAAAAATTTTATCGCAAAAGTTAAGTTTAGTGATTAATAAACTAATACATCATGATCAAACAGGCTTTATTCCCAAACGTTACTCCTCTTATAACTTGAGATGACTATTCAATATCATTAATTCAAAAACCATATAACCATATAACCATATAACAATTACAGCACGGAAACAGGCCCTCTTGGCTCTTCCAGTCCGTGCCGACCATTTGTTTTCCCCTAGTCCCATCTACCTGCACTCAGACCATACCCCTCCATTTCCTTCACGTCCATATACCTATCCACTTTACTTTTAAATGTTAAAATCGATCCTGCCTCCACCACTTCTGCTGGAAGCTCATTCCACACAGCCACCACCCTCTGAGTAAAGAAGTTTCCCCTCACGTTACCCGAAAAACTTCTGTCCCTTAATTCTATATCATGCCCTCTTGTTTGAATCTTCCTACCAATTATAGCCCCCACCTCAATGGGAAAAACTTATCCACGTTAACTCTGTCTATCCCTTTCATCATTTTAAAAGACCTCATCAAGTCCCCCCTTAACCTTCTGTGCTCAAAGAATAAAGACCTAACTTGTTTTTCAACCTTTCTCTTTTTCCCCCCCCCTCTGTAACATAGTTGCTGGAACCCTGGCAACATTCTAGTAAATCTCCTCTGTACTCTCTCTATTTTTGTTGACATCCTTCCTATAACTAGGCGACAAAATTGTACACCTACTCCAGAATTGGTCTTACCAATGCCTTGTACAATTTTAACATTACGTCCCTACTCCTATATTCAATGCTCTGATTTATAAAGGCCAGCAGCACACCAAAGGCTTTCTTTCACCCTATCTACATGCGATTCACCTTCAGGGAACTATGCACAGTTTATTCCTAGATCCTGTTCCACAGCATTCCCTCAATTCTCCTACCATTTACCATGTACGTCCTATTTTGATTTGTCTGCCAAGATGTAGCACTTCACACTTATCAGCATTAAACTCCATCTGCCATCTTTCAGCCCACTTTTCCAAATGGCCCAAAATCTCTCTGTAGACTTGAAAATCTACTTCATTATCCACAACACCACCTATCTTAGTATCATCTGCATACTTACTTATCAATTTTTTCCACCCCAGCTTCCAGATCATTGATGTGTACATGACAAACAACAGTGGACCAACACAAGATCCCTGAGGCACCCCACTGGTCACCGGCTTCCAACCTGACAAACCAGCTATCCACCATTACTCTCTGACATCTCCCCATTCAGCCACTGTTGAATCATCTTGCTGCTACTCCGCCATTAACACCCAAAGATTGAACTTCTTAACCAACCTTCCATGGGGAACCTTGTCAAAGGCTTACTGAAATCCATATAGACAACATCCACTGCTTTACCTCAATCAATTTTCCCTAGTTACCACTTCAAAAAAATTTCAAGAAGGTTTGTCAAACATGACCTTCTGGCACAAATCCATGTTGACTGTTCTGATCAGACCCTGTTTATCCAGATGCTTATATATATTATCTCTAAGTATCCTTTCCATTAATTTGCCACCACGAAAAACGTCAAATTAATAGGTCTATAATTGCTAGGTTTATTCTTTGAACCCTTTTTAAACAATGAGAAACAACATGCGCAGGATACGCAATCCTCCAGCACTATTCCGTTTCTAATGATATTTGAAATATTATGTCATAGCTCCTGCTATTTCTACACTATACTTCCTCAATGTCCTAGGGAATATCGTCAGGCTGGGACTTTATCCACTTTTATATTTTTCAAAAGTGTCAGTACTTCCTCCTCTTTGAATCTCATAGTTTCGATAGCTACTCTACTTTTTCCCCTTAACTCACAGAGTTCAATATCCTTCTCCTTGGTGAATACCGAAGAAAAGAAAATGTTCAATATCTCCCCCATCTCTTTTGGCTCTGCATATAGCTGTCCATTCTGGTTCTCTAATGGTCCAATTTTATCCCTCGTTATCCTTTTGCTATTAAGCATCGATGACAATGGACATACATCGCATGTCCATGGTAATGAGCAGTTTCTTGACCAGGGGTGTGTTGTAATATTCATTTATTTTATTAAGCATGCTCAGTTGTTCATGACCTATCCTAGTTTTACTCACCTCCAAGTGAACTCTTTCAGTTCTCCTATATCAGCACTAAAGCTAAGCTATAGTGACAAGGGTCCCATCTATCACTCCATTCTACTGATAGGGATCAATCTACATCACTCCCTTCTACCGCTATACAATGCTATCACTTCTTACTCAAGGATGGTCTGGTAACTTTTTTACACAGCTGTGTTCAGAAAGGCCCTTCCCTGGATGCCCCTATCTGTGTAGAGATGTGATTCCTCTTTAAAGCCCTTCAATTGTGGGGATTAATCACTTTATCCTCACAATACTGTTTATAATTTTCGGCATGTCATTTGCCTTGATATATATCATGTCTGATGGTGATATGTTTAGTTGTGACTTACTATGAAGCAGTAATAAAATGTGAATGCTTCATTGAGCATAATTCTGACCGGTAACTACGCAATTCGTCAGCACATTATGCCGCGTTGATGGCAGCTGTCTTCAAAGACACTAAACTGTCATTTGGCAACTTAAATAGCTGCCAAGGTTGCACGGTGGCCAAAGAGAAAAAGAATGTGAGAGCCCTGCAAGGTGTATAATATTTCTGACACTGTCATAGGCTTTCTAATTTTGCTGTCAAGCGCACTAGTCTATAAACAACTTCAGTAATTTCTTGCCCTCCATTCAGAATTATAGTATTTTAGCCAAGAACTCGACACTAGCATGGGCAATAAATATATAAATAAAGCAAGCACAGCTTTCCAGCCCCCTTATCATTGGCACATGACTGGCTTGCTAATCGGTGTCAGTCTGATGGACCTTCTTCCTCTAGTCGTGGGTGGTGGTGGATTGGGTGGGGGGGGTCCTCACATGTGGACAGGTTAGGGCCTTTCTTCAATCTTAATCGGCCCTGCATGCAGCATACGTGGGTTTTATTTTTAGACCTTGCTTCATCTGTGGATTTGATTTTGACCTTGCAGCATCTGTGGGGTTTGATTTCAGGACTGCAGCATCATGTGGTTTGATTTCGGACCATTGACAGCATCTGTGGGTTTGATTTCAAACCTGCAGCATCTGTTTGAGCTTGATTTCAGACCTGGCAGCAATCTGTGGGTCTTTGTTCCATATTTGCAGATGTGGGGTCTTTGTTCCTTATTTGTAGGATTTGCCGGTCTTTATTTCAGATTGGATCATTGTGGGTCTTTGTTTGAGACCTGCAGGCAGCGTGGTATTTAGATTTGCTGCATATGTGGCTTTGATTTCAGATCTTGCTGCAGCAAGCAAGAATGTCATTGTCCTGTCTGGGACACATGACAATAAAATTTGATTACGGACCTGCCGCTACTAGTCCTGTTTCTAATACCTGCAGCATCTCCGAGTTTAATTTCGTATCTACAGCATCTGCGGGTCTATATTTCAGATTTGCAGCATCTGCGGGTCTATATTTCAGATCTGCAGCATCTGTGGGTCTATTTCAGATTTGCAACATCTGCGGGTCTATATTTCAGATTTGCAGCATCTGCGGGTCTATTTCAGATTTGCAGCATCTGCGGGTCTATATTCAGATTTGCAGCATTGCGGGGTCTACTATTTTCAGATTGCAGCATCTGGGGTCTATATTCAGATTTGACAGCATTCTGCGGGGTCTATATTTCAGATTTGCAGCATCTGCAGGTCTATATTTCAGATCTGCAGCATCTGCGGGTCTATATTTCAGATTTGCAGCATCTGCGGGTCTATATTTCAGATTTGCAGCATCTGCGGGTCTATATTCAATTTCCTTCCCGGTGACGGGTTTGCAACATTCCGTCTGTGACGCACGATGCGCATGTGCACAGTCTGGCAACTCATCGAATGGGCAGCGCTTCCTTGCTGCCGACCAAAGATCCTCCGCTGTGAGAGCAGAGGACTGAGGTTGAGGGGACCGAGTGAGGGTTGGGGAGTTGTCGGCAGAGAGAGGGAGTGTTCGGGAGAGACAGCAAGAGCTGAGTTGGAGGGTGGATGTTTTTTTTCCTATTTCTTTCATTAGTAGTAGGATTAGTATTAGTAGAATTAGATTAGTGTTAAGTAAGGTGGGGGTTCTAGAGGCCATGGCTTTCAGGGAATGTGGGGCCTAAGGGTGGTGGGTTGGCAGACTGTAGGAAGGAAAAGGGGAGATCTAACGAGAGGGCATCAAGCGAAAGACCCGAAATGTCAGAAGATGACGGAAATAAAGTTAGGAGGACATTAGAGGTATT
Organism: Okamejei kenojei; assembly: GCA_035221665.1. Lineage (NCBI taxonomy): Eukaryota > Metazoa > Chordata > Chondrichthyes > Rajiformes > Rajidae > Okamejei > Okamejei kenojei. The sequence continues at coordinate 4,572,521 of CM069165.1, forward strand.
GAAGAATTCGTCGTGCTGTCTTTTAAAGTTAAAGGAAACAAATCCGGAGATGCCAGGATTTAGGCAGTGATTCCATTCAAAAATTACCACGCTTTGGAGAGTCTGCATGGCAGGATTTTCAGGAAGATTCTGTATAATGGGATGTTAAGAGTTTGTTTGCAAAGACAGTTTATGATGCTAGGGGTGTGGGGAAGTTGAGTGGTCATGGTGGAGAGTTTGGTCCTAGAGGAAGACGCTGGAATAAAAGGGAGTGGTGTATGGGTTGTATGTGGCTTGTCTGAGAGGAGATTTTAGTGAGAAACGTTTAAGGTGGCCAGGTAACTGATGTTGTGAGATTTAAGAGTAGGAATGGAGTAGGGGAGACGCGGTCTGGCTTACGTTCAAAGCTGGAGTATTGCCCTCAGGAGAGCGTTTCTTGGGAGTATGGCGTATCAAGTGAGGGAGTACTTTAAACCACCATTGCGCTGCTATAACTGTCAGATTTGGACATGTTGCTGGGTCTTGTCGGGGTAAAAGAAAGTGTGCAAAGTGCGGTGGAGATCATGCAATACAAAATTGCAAGGCAGAGGATCCTAAGTGCCTTAACTGTGATGGGGATGATGTGGCATGGTTTCATGGTTGTGACCGCGTTGGTCCAATTTAGGGATCTGTGTTGGGTCCACTGTTGTTTGTCATGTACATCAATGATCTGGATGATGGGGTGGAAAATTGGATAAGTAAGTATGCAGATGATACTAAGATAGGTGGGTCGTTGTGGATATGAAGTAGTATTTTCCAAATGTCTAAGAGAGGATTTGGGCATTGGAAAAGCTAGGGTGAATGATGGCTGATGGAGTTTAATGTTGATAAGTGTGAAGTGCTACATCTTGGCAGGACAAATCAAAATAGGACGTACATGGTAATGGTAGGGAATGAGGAATGTTGTGGAACAGGGGGATCTAGGAATAACTGTGCATCGGTTCTGAAGTGGAATCGATGTAGATGGGTGGTAAAGAAAGCTTGGTGTGCTGGCTGATAATCAGAGCCATTGAAAGATAGGGTAGGGAAGTAATGTTAAAATTGTACAAGGCATTGGTAGACCAATTTGGAGTATGGTGTACAATTTTTGGTGCTAGTTATATGGAAGGAAGTCAACAAAATAGAGCGAGTACAGAGGAGATTTACTAGAATGTTGCCAGGGTTCAGCAAATATGTTACAGAGGAAAGGTTGAAACAAGTTAGGTCTTTATTCTTTGGAGACAGAGGCTTAAGGGGGGACTGATTGCGGTCTTTAAAATGATGAAGGGATAGCGCTAACCTATTACATTAAAACCAATCTTTACTTTCCTAAACCCCCCTCGTTATTCACATCTCCTACATTTCATCCTAAATTTTAACGTGATGTTACAAACAAACATCTCTTAATTTTTCATATATTCCTCCCCTCATTACTTTTATTCATCTTCACTCAAAAACAATAATCGTAAATTGTGATAGGAATAATGAGTTACGGTAAATTAGTGTAAGGTCATATAGCAGTAATAAGGGTACTAGTTTTTAAGTATACTCACATTGTCGTCACTTACTTGACTTTC